>BSUD01000003.1:65493038-65997112 GCA_033239045.1 Fagopyrum esculentum
ATATATATATATACATATACATATACATATATATATACATATACATATACATATATATATATATATACATATATATATATACATATATATATACATATAGATCTTAGTTCAAGTGAGGAGAGAGCTTGTAGATGGAATTAGGAGGGTTGTAAGCCATTGGATGAATTTAAATCAAGGGCTCTCACACGCTCATCATTAATGGCATTTTTGTAAATTGAATAAAAATCTGGAAAAATACCCTTACGTTCAAAATAGTCATCGGTGTTCATACTTTTATATGTCACTGTTCATGTTTTTATACATCGGTGTTCATAGTATTTTTATTCATCAAAGTGTCATGTCAATTTATTTTTTTGTGTTCATTTTATAATGCAGAGATGTTCATTTGCAGTATATAACCACAAAAAATAAAATAAAAACTCATCACAAAACGTTAAAAGATTATCATAATATGTTATGTATGTGTCAAAGTTATAGATAAGTAATTGGTGTTCATACTTTTATACGTCATTGTTCATGTTTTTATTCTTTAGTGTTCATACTTTTTATATCATTGTTCCTGTGAATATTATAAACTATTTTTCTATAAGGCATTTTACCGAACAGTTTGCGTGCACACTAAAAGGAACATATATATTATTCAATTGGTGCTATTAGACCAACTCAACATATGTATATACATGTATTTTCTCAATCAAACTTATCAAACACAAAATGATTCAAACAAATTTGATTTCGAACACAAACATCAATCATAATGAAACCTAAACCTTAAGAATGGAAATCTAAAAAAAATGTTTTACAAAAATACTTGTAAAAATGAACATATTATAAACACCATAACTGTAAAAAAAATGAATACATACTTGTAAAAAATGACCATCATATTTTATTAACACGATTTGAACGAATAGTATAATTTTTTTTAAAAATCCAAAAAAAATGTTTTACAAAAATACAAAAATGAACAATTAATGTTAAAAAACGAATAGTTAGTGTTGGGAAAAATGAACATTTAATGATAAAAAATATGAACAATGACTGTTTTAAAAATGAACACATACTCATAAAAATATGAACACCAATTTTTATTTACAAAAAGAAAAGCTGGAAAAAAAAAAAAAAAAAAGGTGACGTGGCATGCCACATGTCACCACCCCGGCTCTCCTCATTCCTATCTGCAAGGGTCCTCCTCACCGGAATTGGACCCTATACATATATATGTATATATATACATATATATGTATATATATATATACATATATATGTATATATATATATGTATATTGGTGAACGTTATCGCCGACACCCTGAGCAGGAAGACGCCTCGAGAGAAGGCGATTGCCAAATTGATAGTTCAACCTCAACTTCAGAGGGATCTAGCTTGGCTAGAGATGGACATCCAGTTTCCTGATGAGGATGCCCAGTTGTATGCTTTAGAGGTTTTACCTAGTCTGTTGGATGAGATCTAGCAGAAGCAGGGGACTTGCCTGACCTTGATGAAGATCAGAGAGAGGATGTCTTGTGGTGAGGCACCTAGTTCTCCATTGGAGCAGATGAAGTGATGAGGCGTCATGATCGTATCTGTGTACCTGCTGATGCAGAGTTGAGATAGAGGATCTTACAGGAGGCTCAATGTACACCTTACTCAGTACATCCAGGTAAAAGTAAGATGTACCATGAGGTGAGACGTTCATATTGTTGGGGAGGGCTGAAGCCCGATGTAGCCAGATTTGTGACCCAGTGTGTGACTTGTCAACAGGTCAAGATAGAACATTGCAGACCTGGAGGTGAGCTTCATCCACTACTAGTACCGCAGTGGAAGTGGGAGGACGTCTCCATAGACTTTGTGACCGGATTAGGGCCTAGTAGGAGCTTTGATGCTATTTGGGTTATCGTTCATAGGGTGACGAAGACGGCACGTTTCATTCCTATCAGAGAGACGTGGCCAGTGAGAAAATTAGCTTAGGAGTACACTAGACAGATAGTGAGAGTCCATGGTGTACCGAGGACGATCGTCTCTGATCGAGATAGACGGTTTCCCTCGAGGTTTTGGCAACATATTCAAATTGCTTTGGGAACGAGTCTACATTTTACGACTGCGTTTCACCCCTAGACAAATGGTCAGTCAAAAAGGACCATCCAGACCCTGGAGGATATGCTGCGAGCTTGTGTGTTGGATTGGGGACAGGGATGGTCTGATTAGATCCCACTAGTTGAGTTCTCATACAACAACTGCTGATATGCATCTATGTGGATGGCTCCTTATGAGGCAATGTATGGACGTAGGTGTCGTACAACTTTATGTTGGGATGAGCCTAGCGGTATCAGTGGGATAGCGCCAAAGCATATTCAGGATGATATGGCTCGAGTATTGCTGATTAGATAGAGGATGTTGGTTGCACAGAGTCACCAGAAGTCATATGCAGACAAGAGGCGTCGACCTCTAGAGTTCAGAGTGGGAGCTCATGTCTGGTTGAGGGTATCTCTGACGCGAGGCTTCAGACGTTTCGGCATAAAGGGGAAGCTAAGTCCCCGATATGTCGGTCCTTTCGAGATATTGGATAGAGTTGGGAGGGCAACCTACACATTAGCATTGCCTCCGAGGTTAGAGGGTGTTCACCCTATATTCCATGTGTCTCAGCTGAGGGAGTATATACTAGATCCGAGGCACATTGTGAGTTATGATGACTTGGTGGTCGAGCCAGACCACACCTTTGCTGAGCATCCTATTGTAGTCCTAGAGCGAGGTGTGAGACGCCTGCATTCAAAGGACATTCCCATGATGAGGATATAGTGGTCTAGACGTGGACCTGAGGAGGCTACATGGGAGACTGAGGATAGTATCCAGAGGAACTATCCAGAGTTTTATGCTGAGATAGATGCACCTAGGGTCGATGAGTAGATCTTAGTGCTATCTTGGTGAGTATATGATTATGTGTTTACGTTCTTATATGCCTTGATGTGTTTACTTCATGCTAGCTATGATGTGATGTATGATCTTATTAGATCTTGACGTGCTAGCGTGATGTATGATTATAGTTGGAGATGGTTCTTTCCTCCATGCTATCTAGGTGTGATTAGGATTCAAGTGGAGATGGTTCTTTTCTCCATGCTACCTTGATGGACATAGTTTATTGGAGATGTTATTCCTCCATGCGATGTATATGATTATGATTTGGCTAGAGATGTGCTTCCTCTATGCCTTGTGATGTGATATGGCGAGAGATGTGATTCTTCTACGCCTTTGGGTAGCGTTATGGCCCTGTTTTCTGGAGTTGATGATTATGGGTCCGAGAGGATTTGGGATTTTGCATGTTTTGGGACAACACTGGTTTTTTTTAGGGGGGTGAGATGTAAGAGCCTAGTTGTTGAGTTGTTGAGTTGCTGAGAGTGTTTGTTGAGGACCCAAACTAGGCCTAGACCGCCCCTGTGTGACCCTGTGGCCGCCCTTGCGGTTTGTATGGCTCGTACCTGCGCCTCACAGGGTCTGCCCCTACGGCTCTGTGTGGCTGCAGCCGTCTTTGTTGACCCTTTGACCCGTGCTTTACCCTTTTCCTCCCTTTATAAGCTTCTTCTCTCTCCTTCTGATGAGGGTTCTTTATTTACAGCTCCATCTCTCTCCCTACGTTCATCTTCTCCTCTCTTCTTCCTTGGGATCTTCTCTTGATCTTCCTTGAGCTTTGATTGAATTTGTGAGAGTCTTGGAGGGCTTTGTTGCTGATTGTTGATGGTTGATGTTGTTGTGCCTTGTGTGAGCCAACTTGAGGTGTTGTGGTGTTGTGTTTGATCTCTTGGAGAGCTCAACTGGTGAGTCTCATGGCTTCTTTCCTTTCCTTCTTCATTCTTCCATCTTCTTTCATCTTCTCTTCTTCTAGCTTAGATCCCCTTAGGCTTGGATCTTGTTCCATCCATGTTTGGCATATGTTGATGTATATACATGTATGTTTATGTATGTATGGGTATTGATCGAAGGAGTGAAGAAATCGAAGGAAGGAGTGAAGAAAGGGGTTGAATTGGTGTCTTCTGTTGTCCAGCCGCCCCTGCGCCACTTGCAACCGCCCCATCGCACCTTCTAGCCGTCCCTGCGGCCACCTGCACCAGCTGGTGTTTCCACTTGGTTCTGCAGGTGTGTGTTGCTTCTAGGCTTGCTTTAGGATGCGTTTGTTCCCTCCCTTCCTAGTGTGAGTGTATAGGTTCATGCTAAATGTGTGAGGATGTGTTTTGATGGGGTTATGATCAGTATATGCCATGTATGGCCTTTGAGGTTTATTAGGTTGTGAGGTTAGGTTGAGGATGATCATATGGATCCCTTGGGTCTAGGTGTGACCCCTTTTGATGAATCGAAGTTGATATCTTTCTATACCTTGTTATTAAGCAGTGCCCCTCTCTCAAGAGTGGAGGTTGATTCTGGTTAAGCTTTATACGAGGTTGAGGTAAGTCCATAGGACTTACTTAGCTACCATCCCTATATTGGGTGTTTGCATGAGTGGTGTGTGCGTTATATGTTTACTATGATAGCATGAGATGTCGTTTATACCAACCTAGCTATGTTTTATTGATTGCCCCGTTGCGTGGTTGTGATAACCTTTCCCTTTCATCCCGTCGTGGAGTCTGGGAGGTTCTCTGATGTCAAGCCAGACTGACTTTACAGGGAGGGCGTAATCCACTCCCATAGGGTACACGGATTGTGTGACCGATACTAGTGCAGCTGGCTATCAGGATCAGAGGCGAGGATGTATCGGTCCTCATGTAACATACTTTCATCTATCTATATATATACACGATTCTAGTGAATGACTATTATATAAAGATGATAAATGGGTAAATATCTGATAGCATGCTGATGTGTTTATCTTTCCATGATTGTGTTTGTGCTTATGCATTACTCTATATATGTATGGTTAGCTAACGGTTTGTTACCATGTTGTATATTCCCTATAGGATAGGCGTGTTGCTGAGTGATCTAGCAGGGTGGCAGGCCGAGGACCTCTCGTACATAGGATGGTTGTGGTCTTTTGGGGTTATTTACTTTGCCCTCCTGCGTGAGGATGATCTTTTGTTACCTCTTGTGTGAGGATGTTGTTGTTTATACTCGGTTATGATATTGTTTACCTTTTGGTTGTACAGTTTATACAGTTTTATGCATTTGTTTTATATCTGTCAGTGCCATGTTGTAAGGTCTAGTGAACTTGTTGTTAGGCTAGGGTCAGGATCCATTGTGAGATCCTAACCCATTGTAACACTCCGAGTCCCGCGGATTCGGGGTGTTTCAATATGGGTGTTACATCAGTCATCTTCCCGCTTCGTAAGGTGACTGCATTAGCTTCCAAGGATTTGATGTGGACACTTTGTGCTCTCATAGTCTCCCTCATTTCCTTCATCTCCATTTGAAGGGCTTCTACCATTACCTCCATGGGAGTCTTGGTGGGTGGAGATATACTTTTCAAATCTATTGTAGTGGGAATTTGAGGAGCCTCATGTTCTTCTTCTCTGCACAACTAACACAAGCTAGTTAGTGTAACCGCAACAAAGTCGAGATTATCAAGATTACCTCTTTCTTCATGTGTTCTAATTTTTTTGATTTTCCTTCATGAGGGGTATTTCACCACATCGTAAGTTGTCTCTTCTAGGTTGTTCCGATCTTCCTCAATGGGCAGCATAGGAAACTTGTGATGATAGCAATGTCTACCATGTCTCCAGTCCTATCATTTAAGCTATTATGGGAGAATTATAATAATGCATCTTTTGAGTTGCCGTGATGAGGACAAATATTTATTAGCTTTATGAACATTTCCTAAGCTCCGTGAATGTCTTCATCATCTTCCATTCTAAAGTTAAGGAGATTTTCTCGGCATTTTTGAGTCCTATTTGGAGGAAAGAAAATACTTAGAAATTCAAAAGTAAAATCTTCTCAAGTAGTATATTTACCTACTAGTTCCTTATAGAACCAGCTCCAAACTTTTTCCATCTAGAGTAAATACGAAGGTTCACATCCTTATGGCGCCATTAGACACATTACAGAACTTGATGATGTTCGTTATGTCTTTGAAATGCCTCAAGTATTGGTGAGTATTTTCATTTGTTTTGCCGCCGAAATTGTTTTGTTGAATCTGTTCTATAAAGTCAATACTCAGAGCATATTCTTCTACTTTGTCTTTTGGAAGCATCCAAGCATGACTACTAACATGAATTATAGTCTATATATTGGCAATGGTTTTGATGGTCTCTCTTCATTATTCTGCATGCATGGATATCTATTCATAATGATTATGCTATTATTTGTCTACTTTGCAAGAATCGAGGTCTACACCTAGTTTGATTATAATTATAGGGAACAGGGCACATTTTGTATAGGAAAGGGGCATTGAAGTGTAAGGAGACCATTGAGCTGCATTATGGAACTCTTGGAACTACAAGAAGGAAGGCAAGAACCTTAGGAAATGGATGAAAGAGGAAACTAGAAGATGAAACGAAGAAAACTACGTAGTAGAGTAGAGATCTTGGATGTGTACGTGATCATCTCGACCGAGATGCCTTACTAGGCTTGCTCGAAGTCGACGGCCCACAACCCAAGAAGAAATAAATAATTTGACCTAAAACTCTTCTATAAGAATGGAAGGTGAATATTAATGAAGCATCCTTGGTGACGGCTGATTGACAAAGGGCAGTTAGAAGGAATTTTCACGGAATTGAAGGGTGACGACTTCGTACTCACTTCTTGAAAGGATTACTTGAAGGTTAAGGAAGAAAGAAAGACACTTTTGTAAGGTTTTCTTGGAGGGATTCTAGTTGTTGTTATCATTTTTTGGAACACGTTATTGACGCTTTTCTGGATTATTTTGTGTTTCTTATAACTAAGAACCTTTTGAATAGTATTTTATTCTCTTTTCTTGATAACTTATTTGAATATACTTTAATTGCTTAGAACATGATGATTGTTGGCTAAAACCCTTTGTAATTCTAAGGTGATTAGTTGAAGGTTGTGGCATAGACGATGAAAGAATAGACCTTTACCTTAGAGTGGATCTTGAAAGTTGAGTTTAACCTAAACCGTTACCGTCTCGGGCTGTTCTTGGAGTATCTCAACCAAGATCGGGGAAGAACACAGAGAGAGATCGACCCTGAACGTTTGATCTTAAACCATAGGTTATAGTTTTCTAAATCCTATCCTTGTTGTACCTTTCCTGGTATATATCTAGCCTAGGAAGACTTACCCGGTGATTCCTTTGCTTGTTTACCTACGATGATGAGTGTTAGGTAACAAAGGTTTATCCTTTGTTAGAGTTTGGTATCTTTGAGAGTTAACCTAAGACTTACCCGGTAAAGGTTAGCTCTATTCCCTTAGGTAGTGTGCTGGTTGTGAGTATAGTTCCTTTCCCTAGTTCCTTGAGACTTACCCGGTAATAGGATCTTTGGTTTGGGATTGTGGATGGTGAGACTTGCCCGGTGATCTATCCCATCTTAGAAACTCCTTCCCTTTGCAACCTCAGCTTTGTCCGCGCTTATCTTTAGAATTCTTGAGTCGAAACCATAACTGGATGCTTTGATCTCTAGAATTCACATTCCATTATCTGATTATCATTTATCTTTGTTCTTTGTTTCTTGAGATTTGCATAATAACTTGAAGAATATATACCGTTGGTTGATTTCGTCATAGTCCTTGTGTTCGACCCTAGAATACTTGCTTGTATTGCGATTGATCAGTACACTACGGGTTTGCTTAGATTGCTTGATTCTTGGTATAAATTTAAGATTATTTTCTCCCATATAAACACACGTTTTGGACCGAACAATGACCACGGATGAATTTTGTAGGATTACTCCTTGCTTCTAGTGTGCATGGTCATCAAGCTTGTTCATTTTTTTTGTTCCAACCTGAGAAATAAAATAAAAAAGAAAACAAGATCAAAAGTAACAAGAAACCTACAATAACCGACTATTAGAAACAACCAAAAGCATTTGTAGTCTTTGACAACGGTGCCAAAAACTTGATCTTGGAAGTTTTACCGAATTGTAACAACAATCTCCCCGCAAGGATACGGGATCGGATGTAGTATATTTGGGTGTCGGATTCACAAGGACCACGTCTATTTTGGATGTAAATAATAAACCATTATGCTAAGCAAAAGAAAGAAGGGAGAATAAAATATCTTTTGGTGAAACAATGATGAAAGGGAAAAAGCAATGATTATTGTAGGCAAATAATGGAAGGAAGCGATCTTAGGAAACATAAATCCCCACTATAATGAGTTGAAATATTAATGCATATATATATATAGAGAGAGAGTATAGATCATATGAGAACAGGCTTATCGTGTAATCATGAGAACGGATTCGTAATTATTATTAGTTTTGTTACGAAGGTGTCATATCGTTTAATGTATTATTCGTAGTTATTGTTGGTTGAGTGGATTATTCGTAGTTATTGTTGGTTGAGTGGATTATTCGTAGTTATTGTTGGTTGAATGGATTATTCCTAATTATTATTATTCATAGTTATTATTAATTATGATATTCACTCTAAATCTCGGCCCTTAATACTCACTATCCGACGGTCTAAGATTGTTCTCATGATTACACGATAAGTTTGTTCTCATGGGAACCGCATCCTATATATATATATATATAGTATAGATCCTATGAGAACACCCCTAACGTGTATACATGAGAACAAATTCGTAATTATTATTAGTTTTGTTACGAAGGTACCATATTGTTTAATGTATTATTCGTAGTTATTGTTGGATTCCTAATTATTATTCGTAGTTATTATTAATTATGATATCTACTCTAAATCTCAACCCTTAATATTCACCATCCAACGGTGTGCGATTGTTCTCATGTATACACGTTAGGGGTGTTCTCATGGGAACCACATCCTATATATATATATATATATATATATATATATATATATATATATATATATATATATATATATGTTTCATGAACATTGATATACGATCATTGCATGCAACTATCTAAAATAGCTTTGGGCATAGACAAACCAAGACCGTACTTTCCAACTCACGTAGTTCTCAATCTAATGGTCCGGCGAGTATAGAAAATCCATGAAGCATTTAGAAATTTGGAAAAGACCAAGAAAAATCTTTACTGTTGGTTGAATGGATTATTCCTAATTATTATTATTCATAGTTATTATTAATTATGATATCTACTCTAAATCTCGGCCCTTAATACTCACCATCCGACGGTCTAAGATTGTTCTCATGATTACACGATAAGCCTGTTCTCATTGGAACCGCACCCTATATATATTTATATATAGGGTGCGGTTCCCATGAGAACATGCTTATCGTGTAATCATGAGAACAAATTCGTAATTATTATTAGTTTTGTTACGAATGTGCCATATCGTTTAATGTATTATTCGTACTTATTGTATGTTGAGTGAATTATTCGTAGTTATTGTTGGATTCCTAATTATTATTATTCGTAGTTATTATTAATTATGATATCTACTCTAAATCTCAACCATTAATATTCACCATCCAACGGTGTACGACTGTTCTCATGTATACACGTTAGGGGTGTTCTCATGGGAACCACACCCTATATATATATGTTTCATGAACATTGATATACGATCATTGCATGCAACTATCTAAAATAGCTTTGGGCATAGACAAACCAAGACCGTGCTTTCCAACTCACGTAATTCTCAATCTAGCGGTTCGGCGAGTATAGAAAACCCATGAAGCATTTAGAAATCTGGAAAAGACCAAGAAAAATCTTTACTTGTTGCCCTTCGGTTTAAAAAGGTACATAGACCCGAATTTTCTACGACAGTTAAAATCCTCAAAGCATAAAGTAGTAGACGTCATCCTTTAAACCAGGTTCTTTTCAATAAATTCAATGAAACAAACGCCGCTTTAGGCTCTTCAATTGTTTTATCTAAACTAATTACAAAACCACTTCTTTAGAAGGTAAATTAATGGTAGGAATAAAGCACTTTGAAAAGAATCAATATCACAATGTCAATTTATTTATATATATATATATATATATATACAAACAATAAATCAAATCCTTACAGGGATCATCCAATCTTTAGATTAGGAGGAAGTTTAGCCAAGCATGATAGAATATAAAGCAAAAAAATATATTAAATCAAGAAAGACAAAAACTACAATCGTTTGTTTGTAGCAGGGTGAACCTTCAAAGAAAACTAAAAACAATCTTGATGGTTAGAATAAGGAGAAATTAGAAGACTACTTTATTCATGAGCAATTAGGGTATCTAACCTTAAGATTGAGGTATGCTTATATAGGGGGAGAAAATCGGAGTCTAGGGTTACACAAACTATATACCTTCCAAAGATAAAATCACGATTTAGGAAACCCTTGTTGCGGCGGTCAAAACGGCCTCCCAAAAGGTTGTCAAACGGCCGTTTGTTGACCGTAGGCCTATCCGTTTGACAATGCTGTTTTGATAGCTTTTCGACAGTTCAGTAAAACTGACCTTCATGTTGCTTTGATTGGAAATACGTGACCCATAAGTACTATTTTCAAAGCACTTTCAAAGATCTACAACTTGGCAATTGACATGATTGTCAAAACTCAAAGGGAAGATGGTCGAAACTTGAAATATCTCAAAGGTCGTCATAAAATGGCATCAAACTCCAGTGGTTTCAACTTTGCTTCTTCAATCTTCGGTCAATCTTGATGTTTTCATGTATTCTCCAACTCTAAGGAAGATTGAATCCCCATCCTTTGGTATTTTCATATTCTTATGCTCCATAAATGGCCTTGAATGTCACAAACACGAAATAAACTAAAGTAGACACCGAAATATGAATAGGGGAGCTTTCTACACTAAAATGATACATAAACGAGCTATATGAACATGAAAATGCATAATTATAGAGCCTAAAAAGTGTTACATTTGACAATTATCGATACACATGTTTTAATCGATGAAACAATATGTCTATTTAATATTAATAGGTCTTGTTGTGAAATTGATAACCAAGTAACATGTCATGTGTATTTGTTCTTTTCAATTTGAATTCAAATTCCGAAATCGTTCATATCACAAATTTAGTTGCACGTGTGTGACCATAAATGCAATTTTACAATCATGCACGTTTAGTGTGTGACCTTAATACAATTATAATCACAAGCTTAGTTGTTTAGTGCATTAATGCAATTTTCTACAATTTATAAGTTTCACGTTGTGTGTGACTTTAATGCTATTTATAATCACATACTTAGCTGCACGTTTAGTGCACTTATGCAATTTATAGTATATCGTGTTCATTTATCTTAAGTTGAATGTGTGTGAACATTAGTGTGCATGACCATTATACATGAAATGGGTACGAACTTAGCCTATACTAATTCGTGTTCATGAATTTAGATGTGCTCGTGTCATTCCATAAGTGCACTTTTATAATATATAGGGTTGAGTTCAAGTGGAAAGGGGTCTTAAGGTCAAAAGTATTAAAGATCTACAACCATTGAATCAAGTAACAATTATTCAAATATAAAATATATTTGTTCAATTATAAAGTACTCAACTATATTCTTATTTGTTCAAATATGTTAATTGTTTGACTATATTCGAAATTGTTCAACTATATAACTACTTGTTCAAATGTTAATATATATATATATATATATATATATATATATATATATATATATATATATATTCAATTGTTCTACTACACTTTTGTTCAAATACATGACAAATGTTAATTAATTTGGAAAATCACAACCGTAGATTATTTTGATCTAAGGGTTGTGAGTCCTTCTCACTTTTTACCATAATGTCCCTTCCGATATGATCCAAATCTTATATATATATGATCATGCAAAAACATGTTTTATGGTAGGAAATGAGAACGGATATCAACCACATGATTTAACACTTTGAACAACCAAGATGCGTTAATATAATTAGGCAATTAAACACGTATTGCTTGATATTTTCTATCAAGATATGAATTACCATAATTAGATGCACACAATTATAAGCATGTTTGTCATTAATATATATTCGTATTCATTGCAGTTTTATTGGTAGCTTGTTTAAGTAGACTAGAGCACTTACACACGTATGATCACTAAGCTATTAATATTAATTGTGCATGTGAAACATGCATGAACTTATGTATATACTAATCTATTAAGTTAATCATGCAACTTTGTCATTCACATGCACGAACTTATGTATATGCTAAGCTATTAAATTAATCGTCCAACTTTATAAATGTTAAAAATGAATCTTGCATGTTACATTAGTCACTAAACCATGTGAAATGTGCATGCAATTATGTATACTAAGCTATTAAACTAATCGTGCAACTTTGTAAATACTAAAAATGACAAGTACACACTATATTAGTCACTACAAAGTGTCGTGCATATGAAATGTGCGTGAACACTAGTGTGCATGGGCTTAGTCACTACAAAGAGCCGTGCATATGAAACGTGCATGAACTTTAGATCTGTATTGTGATGAGACATTTAGCCATGTGGTTAAACATGCTACGATCCGTATTCTTCTTAGCACTACAATCTCCAGTAACTGACATACTCATCAATTGGATGTCCAAGATGCATTCCTCAATGACACTTTGAAGAAAATAATTTTTATGCATCAAACACCAGGATTTTGTAACACCACTATTCATCGATCACTCTATGGCCCCAATCAGGCCCCTCGAGAATGGTATCAATGGTATGCTTCCTTCCTACAGATGATCCAATTCAAAGGGTTCCATTTTGATCAATGACTATTTGTCTAGCATGCTGACAAGTATGACATATCTTTTACCATACGTTGATGATATCATCTTGACAACCTCCATTGTTTCTACATCAACGCAAATATGCCTTACAAGTTTTAGATAAGGATTGAACCATTCATTGCAAACCAACAACAACGTCAAAATACAAAGGCAAAACTGGGAGCCATGTAGAATGTTGATACAGAACATCCGTTTGTCTACTATGTAGAGGTAATGACTATGACTAATGCAGCTTGTGGTTGAATTTGGACCAAATCTTTTGTATCATAGTTTCATATTCTATTGGTCACTTCACTCTTTTAGTTTAACAAACATTACAAAGAGTTGTTGTGGCTGATTGACTAGTGCTTGATTGTAAACTATTGATTAGTAGTAATCCTTAGTTTGAAAAATTAATCAGGTTTAAATGATTGTATTTATGTACCTATGTGTGATTCTAAATCCATGAACAACAAATTGTCTGATTTTTCAAGTGATATTTATGAGGAAAATTGAAAGACAAAATACTGCACCTCTAATTCAAAGACATCAAGTTTTTTGCGAACCGAGCCTGAGTAACTCAGCTAACATAACATCCTATAGTAATATTCTAACTAAACAAATTAAACTTTTGCGTGCTCATGTTTAGCACGTTTATATACGAGCAAACTCAACAAAGCCTAAAATTTCAACTAAATGTTATATTCGACTCGTTTAACAAGTGGACGGGTCAAGTTGAGTTTTTATAAACCGAGTTATTTAAACCGAAAGAATCAAACTTTTGCGTTCTCATATTTAATTAGCACGTTTATAAACGAGCAAAGCGTAATATTTCAACCGAATGTTTATAAGTGGACGGGTGAAGTCGAGTTTTTATAAACCAAGTCAAACCGAGGAGCCCTGCTTGTATAGAATCCACAATTTGTAACACTTGCAAAACAACCTCTAATTGAATCAAGCGAGAACAAAAGCATGTCAATTTACAGATATATAGAATACACAATAATGCAAAGGTGCAAGAAATTTAATTGGAGAGGGTTGTGTTTGCTGATCTACTCAACAGAAATTAGCACGAGCTTTCAACATACAACTCATTCGCCGGTGATTTTGTAAAGTCAAGCAACTGTTTTCAATAGGAGGCAAATAACGACCACTTGAGTAGAGCTACCCATGGGTAGAAATCTCGCAAATTTCCTCCTCTCTTTTACAGGTCGGTCACCTAAAATCTCCAAACTCTTCCCAATCTCTTGTTGTTTCTCCGCTTTAGTTGAAACCAGTTTGAAATCTGCGATACTGCCTTCAATGTTCAAGAACAACACCAACCCAAATATACTAATTATGACAAGTAAGATCAATTCTTAATGCAAGAACAAAAGATTAGATGATGCCCTTCAGCTATTCGAAAAAATGCATTTTCGGAACTTGTTCGCTTGGAACACGATATTAAAGGTTGTTTGGATTGTGGGAGGTTGGATGTTGTTGAGACAATGAAAATTAATAAGGGTATCTTAACAAAGAAAATTAAAAACAGGGAAAGGGCATTTAGGTTTTCAAGTCTGCAGAGGGAGAAGACGTTCAGCTTGTTCGTTCTTCTCTTTCTTTCTTCGATTGAGTATGTGTTCTTCACTTGTTAGCATATCTTCACTCATTCTTCACTTCTCTTCGAAGCAACTTCATTTCGATGAGTGTGTTCCTTCTTCGACTGACGCTTCTTTACAGTTTTAATCCTTTTATTATTATTTTATTTTATTTTTTGTACTTACTAACGGAAGTTAAAAGCTTGGATGAAATTGGGTGTATTTTGGAAAATAGAAAAACGTAAAGGTACCAACCGAACTCTGGAAAACTGTTAGGAAAAATTCGGAAAAACCCCAAACCACAAGGGTATCAACCGAAATTTCCCAATACATGACAAATGTTAATTAATTTGGAAAATCACAACCCTAGATTATTTTGATCTAAGGGTTGTGAGTCCTTCTCACTTTTTACCCTAATGTCCCTTCTGATATGATCCAAATCTTATATATATATATATATATATATATATATATATATATATATATATATATATATATATATATATATATATATAGATCCTATGAGAACACCCCCTAACGTGAGAACATGAGAACAGATTCGTAATTATTATTAGTTTTGTTACGAAGGTGCCATATCGTTTAATGTATTATTCTTAGTTATTGTTGGATGAGTGGATTATTCGTAGTTATTGTTGGATTCCTAATTATTATTATTCGTAGTTATTATTAATTATGATATCTACTCTAAATCTCAACCCTTAATACTCACCATCCAACGGTGTAAGATTGTTCTCATGTTCTCACGTTAGGGTGTTCTCATGGGAACCACACCATATATATATATATATATATATATATATATATATATATATATATATATATATATATATATATATATATATATATATATATATAGAGAGAGAGAGAGAGAGAGAGAGAGAGAAAGATTCATATGTAAACAGCTCTTATCATGTGAACGTGTAAACACCGAATATATGTGAATATACCGCCGAATATATGTGCCTATACCGCCGAATATATAGAGTTAGGTCCGGCGAATATTTCTTCCATTAATAACACGATTTTTTCCCCCTTTAATATCGCCTAATCTCAACCATCTATTTAACGATCTAACGGATACAATTTGTTCTCATTTTACATGGAAAGAGTTGTTTACATGAGAGCCAACCTCCATACATATATATATATATATATATATATATATATATATATGATCATGCAAAAACATGTTTTATGGTAGGAAATGAGAACGGATATCAACCACATGATTTAACACTTTGAACAACCAAGATGCGTTAATATAATTAGGCAATTAACACGTAATGTTTGACATTTCCTATCAAGATACGAATTACCATAATTAGATACACACAATTATTAGCATGTTTCTCATTAATATATATCCGTGTTCATTGCAGTTTTATTGGTAGCTTGTTTAAGTAGACTAGAGCACTTACACACGTATGACCACTAAGCTATTAATATTAATTGTGCATGTGAAACATGCATGAACTTATGTATATACTAAGCTATTAAGTTAATCAGGCAACTTTGTCATTCACATGCACGAACTTATGTATATATTAAGCTACTAAATTAATCGTCCAACTTTATAAATGTTAAAAATGAAACGTACATGCTACATTAGTCACTAAACCATGTGAAATGTGCATGCAATTATGTATACTAAGCTATTAAACTAATCGTGCAACTTTGTAAATACTGAAAATGACAGGTACACACTATATTAGTCACTACAAAGTGTCATGCATATGAAATGTGCGTGAACATTAGTGTGCATGGGCTTAGTCACTACAAAGAGTCATGCATATGAAACGTGCATGAACTTTAGATCCGTATTGTGATGAGACCTTTAGCCATGTGGTTAAGAATGCTACGATCCGTATTGTTCTTAGCACTACTATCTCTAGTAACTGACCTACTCATCAATTGGATGTCCAAGATGCATTCCTCAATGACACTTTAAAGAAAATAATTTTTATGCATCAAACACCAGGATTTTGTGACACCACTATTCATCGATCACTCTATGGCCCCAATCAAGCCCCTCGAGAATGGTATCAATGGTATGCTTCCTTCCTACAGATGATCCAATTCAAAGGGTTCCATTTTGATCAATGGCTATTTGTCTAGTATGCTGACAAGTATGACATATCTTTTACCATACGTTGATGATATCATCTTGACAACCTCCATTGTTTCTACATCAACGCAAATATGCCTTAAAAGTTTTAGATAAGACTTGAATCATTCATTACAAACCAACAACAATGTCAAAAAACAAAGGCAAAACTAGGACCATGTTTGTTGCTCTAGTTTCGGATATTACATATTATCGTAGTCTGGAGAGATCCTTGAACATGGGACTCTTCTAATGATTATCATAACTGACATCAAGCATGTACCTCAATAGCATAATCTAGGGTGCGATGCTCTCCTTTGGTGAACCCGATTAGTACATGAAAATCATTTCCACAAATCCTCGTGAATAAAGGACAGAAATACAAGACCACAGTCATAATAGATGAATCAAATTAGAGAAAACGAAAGCTAGTTCTACAAAAATTACTTGCAAAAGTTTAATTGCACAAGATAGTTGGGATTGACGATTATTTTACAACTTAAGTGTTGTCATATCCCACTCCCTCGTTAATTTATGGTGCAAATTGATAACCAAGAAGTCTTTCTACTTCAAGATCAATCGAGGGGGTTTTGTATGTAGTTGATTTACTATTGTCGTTTGAGTTGATGCGGAAGAGTTGTTTAGAGCAAGGAGAAATAAAAAGAGTTTTCGACGGAAGGAGTTGTAAAGTAATCAATTGCATGTGGTGATGTGAAAGATAACACCGAATTTGAAAGGAACAATATCATTAAAAATAATGTGTTATAGTATCATAAAAAAAAACTTAATGTTCTAGGAAATCATATGGTGAAGGAATACATCTTATGTGCGTCTACATTAAATAATCATAGACCATACATTCACAAACAACTTTGATGAAACATCATTTTAGAGATCACACTATAATTGTTAAATGAGAGTGAAAGATGCTTACTCACCAGAGACTATAAGAGATGGGGGTATGACGAAATTTAATTGATGCTGGTACTAGGAGTATTGATTCAAGTTCTTCACAAATTAGTTCTTGATTTCAAACACGTTATGCTGTAATAAATCGGTCTTACCAAATTAATTGTCTTGCCATCTCTAACAATCGACCTAAACAGGTCTTACCAAAATTTAATCGCCTTCCTCTCTCTAACACTCCACTTGAATCCTTTTTTGGAAGTTACTAAATAAATTCCTAAGTCTTTTTGATTGTCAAGTTTAATTTTGTTTGGCTAATTTATATTTTCAAACGGATTTATTTAATTGAGTTATATTTTGAGATAATGGTTTACTCCAAAAGGTGGAGGAACATTTCAAAAGATGGTGGAATGTTCCGAAAGGATGTAAAATATTTCGGATTGGCGTAACCTTATGGAAGGAGGCAAATCTCTCCTGGAAGACAAGGAAAACATCTATAACTCAACAAGACCTCGTAGACCAAAGTGTGTTTAGTAAAATTAGATTTGTTGTTGTGGTTGTGGTTGAAGTTATGGTTATGAATGAGTGTTTTTTTCGATTTGTGGTTTATGGAAAAAATCGTGTATACGTGTGTAATTAAATGGTTTGGAAGTAGTTTCGAGTTTGATTAAAGACAAATGTACCCCTAAATAAATTATGAGTTAAAAAAAATCTGTTCTCAGTGGCATTTAACATCATTCATCTCTAACCTTTACGAATCAGATTTATCACCATTTAACTAGATCCGAATTGAGGGGCATGATAAGTCATTTAGAATTTCCCAATCTCCGTCTCCCATGCTCGATCCGCCATGGGAATCCTAAGCCGAGCTTTTTAAATCCAGGTTCGTGAGATGGGAGTAAAATAAGTATTCCATTGAATTTCATCTCTTCCAGTCTTACGACATCTAAATCTACCTTTCCAAAAACCCTAGAAACTACATCTTCTACCTTGGAGCTCTATTGATCAATCTACACAAATTTTAGGAGGAGAACATGATTGTTGCTAGGGTTGAAGATGAGTTGGCAAAATTTCCCAAAAATCTTTGAAACCGATTCACAACATAGGAGAACAAGGAGAAAAACAAATCATTGATACATTGCTTATTAAAGTTGCCTGAGGAAGAGGAGATTGCACAACGCATCGGAGTACAAGGTTATCGTCGACAATGATGAAGAAATGAAGAAACCGGAAGAATAATGACTTTGGAGGAAAGCGAAGAAAGAGGGCCAAAGCGAGTCTTCATATGATTTTGGGGAAAGTATTGAGTAAAAGGCACAATAGACATCGGATATGAAATCTCAACCACAAATCTTCCAAAACCGTCGTCCATAAGATTCTATAATAAACTCCTCAACCACACATCTAAACACAACCACGGTTTATCCAACTCTACCTAAACACTTCAATTTATCACCCATCTCAACCACAAAACTAAAATAAAGCCCTCAATCCTCTAACTAAACGGGGCCTAGGTTAGAAACTTAAGAAGTGTTCTAAACTTGTATATGATACGATTGAGCGAGAAGGCATGGGAATGAGCTTTAAGAATCGAGTTTCGTAGAGTACGAGAAGGTGACAATGACTATAAATGGGGATATCATCTCTCATTGGAATGACCTTTTCTTGTATTGTGATTTGCATTCTTGTGGATGACAGCAAGTATACAAAATATTATAAATACTTATGGGTAATATAGTTCAATAACAAGGAAGCAAGTAGATGTTTTTTCTCAATCAGCTTACCCATACATATTTTTTCCTGAATCAGCTTTTAGACCATACTTTGTCAGACTCGGCCATGATTTTAGGAAATACTTGTTCCTCGTAAGTACTTGCAGAGTTTTACTATGAAAAAATTCCCCAGAGAAGCGTCTGTAAATCCTAAAACGCTAGTGTTTGGACACCAACTAACAATAATTTGTATACACGTTCAGGTCCTGTGGACAACCCCTACAATTTTAGAAACAGATTTTGTTCTTGCAATCTTATTCTCCCCCTACTGCTTCAAAATTCAAATATTAAAAGTTTCATAAGCAGGTATCTGAAAACTTAAAGGGTGCACAACCATGTATTCTAGGGTGTGGGTCAGCGCTCATCAGAGCCTAGTAAAACATTCCAATACCAGATCCAGGACCGGAGCCAAACAATGCTTCAAATTTTACCATATCTCACATCTCAATGTTCCAAGTACTCTCAGCAACCAATTTTGGCCTTTTTACTTCCTCGGCAAAATTGACACTCGCAGATACCTGGGGAAAACCAATTGCAAAGAAGACGGATCAGTTACGGAAAAACAACTCGCACTATAACAAAGCAACTACGCCGATCTCAGTAAAACTATCTTATCAGATAAAACTACTTACAATGGTCAGGTTATATTGGCACAATTCACAGCTTAACACTATATCTGGGGGAGCCAGCAAAGCTTCCCACCGATACGGATCACTAAATTTAGAAGCTACTTATTTTAAGATACTAGAAATTGTGTAGCAACTCAAGCAAATGGTCATTTCCAATGACTTCCATGAAGAAATCATCCAGTATTTGCACTTGACATCGTAAATTCTGAAGCCTAAACTATGGGTACAAAACAAACACCAGTTATGGTCAACAGATACAGTATTTCACATTTAAAGACAACAGCAATGAATTAGATGAACTGCTCACCTTAAAACAGCCATGAGTCTTGGAGCTCCTAGCCCACTCAAGCATCCCGACCTGGTTGGATGTGTGATAGGAAGCCCTAACCACATCATCCCCGAACAATTTTTTGGACACAGCAAAATCCCAAGCATTCTTTCCCAAATCGTATCTAGGCTCGAAGGATACACCTCCATCGTGCAGATAAGTGTACTTAAACATGCCATTCTTGGATCCGAGGGTGTGGCCAACAGACACCTTGTTGGCCCGATCCAACACCAGAGTCCCATCTACCATCGTCCGATTATCGTTCTTGAAGTGAATGTAACTCATATTCAATGGCTTCTCTAAAACCTTAACCGAGCTCATGAAGTGAAACCTAAAATCCTGCAAAACCCCCCAAATAAGCACAGGTCTTCACTAGAACAGCAAATTCAAACCTCAATCACTCATTTTTTGTGTAATTAGTAAATGAAAATCCAATAATCAACCAAGACAAGTATTACCTTCTTTGGGACGTTGTAATCGACGACGAAGAAGCCGGGCTTCTCGACGGCGAGAGAGAGGCCAGTGAGGGAGGGGCCTTTGACGACGGTAGCATCGGTGATGGAGGCACGGAGCTTGAGGTCACCGGCTGGGAAAGCGAAGGAGGAGGCGCCGGAGGCGGTTAGGCCCTTGGTGGCCTCGTAATCGTACTTCCCCTTCACCGCCGCCGCCTTCATTTTGGGGGTTTGCTTTCCTGTACTAGTCTTCTTGGGAGGGGGAGTAGGCGACGGCGAACAGATGGATTGTGCGTGTTTGGTGGGAGGTGGGGGTTTTCTTGTAATTCATATTGTACGATTAATTTAGAAACCTTTCGAATTCCAGTTTTGCCCTTCCCATTCGTAATTTTCTTACAACATGGGAAATACATTAGTGCTGGTTTGATATGGCCATACGAATTAGAGGCTCGTTTGTTACGATCGTAGAAATATGTAGTAATCAAAATGGAATAACAAATTGATATTTGGTGTTTGATATGATATTGCAATTGGAGATTTTTTATACGTGTTTTTGATTTTATATGAGGTATGAAACGAGAAATCATATCATATTTGATGATATATATGTGAATGCTTTTATATATATATATAGAGGGCCAGGATCCGGTAAGAACGTGTTTTTCCGTATGAAATAAGAACAATTAAGGATCGTTGGATCAATGTACGAATGATTGAGATTAAAGGTCTAAATAAGGTATTGTTATATCGTGATTTATTACATAATCGTGCATATGGTAATAAGCATATTCATGATATGTTTCTATGGAAACAAAATTGTATTGCTCTAATTAATTAGTTCACGTATATTAAATTCATCGTGATCAAGGTTAATTATTCGCGCTTCCTTGCCGGCGTTTTCATTCGTATTTTCTGATAACTATTGTCACATGATAATTTTATGCACATATAGTTACAAGTGCTGATAATAAGGACATAATTTTATGCACGTATAGTTAATAGAGTTGAATACAAGTGCACTAATAGTGAAGAAGTACACACGCATAGTTACAAGTGTTGATAACAAGTGCACTAATAGTCACATATAAACGATATGCACGTATAGTCACGAGTGCACTAATAGTCACAAGTGCATAAATGCACGTATAGCATGACACGTATAGCTTATGCATGAATAGGTGAGTTGAATTATAAGGCATGCAATGAGCACAAATCCTTAATTAGTACAATCTTCAAACAAGCTCATGCACTGATCCACGTATACATGCACGAAACGTGCTAATCGTGGCAAGTGAATAAATATAGATATAGGCAGTCTCCTTCTACCATGACGGTTTGATTTTGTAACGATGAAAGAACGAAAAATTAAATATAGGAACTAATAACTTAAACGTGTGAATTGAATTTGGTAGTAAATATCTACTATTTTTAAATGGTAAGAGTATATATTTATCCAAAAATACAAAGGTATTTATTTTGTATACAAAAAGGATATTGAATCATGAACGTCGATTTGGTTTAATCATGTGGTCGAGATTTATTCTTATTTCTTACGGCAAAACACGTTCTTACTTGATCTTATATATATATATATATCCTGATCACTTACCATGTAAAATGAGAACAAATTACAAAATATATACTATACCGCCGAATATATGTGACTATACCGCCTAATATCTTCTTCTACTAATCACTAATCACACGGGTTTTTTTTTCTTTTAATCTCGCCTAATCTCAGTCATCTATTTAACGATCTAACGAATACAATTCGTTCTCATTAAACACTATAGGAGTTGTTTACAAGAGAGCCAACATCTATATATATTAAAGATATATAAATGTACTTCTAAATTTGAAATGAGTTTATGTTAGAATGAATGATTATACCCACCTTTAGTTTATGATATCAACTTTTTCTCTAGAGTTGGAATGAGTCATTCCATGGAATCATTCTCATTCCGATTCCAATCCTTACCAAACACGAGGTATTGGTATAACTCATTTCAATTCCGATTCCTGAGTCTATTGGAGTTTTTCTCGAATCCGATATGATCCGAAAATAAATGTTGGATCAACGGATCGGATTCGAATTGAGGATTTGAGAGTCTCAGATATCCGAGGTATAATACTTAGATAATATATTTTAAAACTAGAAACACTTTCAAATATGCACCATAGGTTAGTTGGCAAGAGGAGTTTACAAGCTCCTTTTTTTTAAAGGAAAGCAATTCGAGGAACCGAACATCCTTCGTGGCTCGAGGCATCGACAAGCGCGACAGACGACTAAGTCATCACAAAGGAGAAGTGTTAGACACCGGGCGGCGAAGGGCATTATCATGGATGAGTTTTTCAACACCATGGAGTGTACTATCAAGAGCGGAGGGGGACTGCTGGCTAAGAGCATTAATAGTGATGTGAGTTTGGTAGACACTCAAAAATCACATCTTCCCGCAAGTATACAGTCATTGTAAATGTTACATTACATGATGTTTTCATCAAAGTCGAATTCCATATGGATTCTATATAGCTTGATTGTGATCAAATTCAAAAATAAGGTATAAGTGTGTAAGAGAAAGGAAAAGGGGTGATCAAATGATCAAATCTTTTGGGGAAATGAGTAACCAGAATAAAGTAACAAACAAATATCAAATATATGAGAAAACACTAGGTTTGAGGTTAATCCTTCTTGTTGATATGTGTTGAATTAGGTTTGTCATCTGTTTGGGTCTTATAGTTTGGCTCAATCTTATACTTGGCGACCAAGTATAGCATAGAGTTTCATTACTCTCTATATATTGTAGTGTTCCCTTTGCCTCCAATAAAATCTAGTTTAATCTATATATCTGAAATATGAAACTCCTCAATTAAGTATCTCTAAAATTATACATTATTGGGTGAACCACTATAAATATGTGTGTCATCATCTCGTATTTGTTGAATTATGTTTTTTCTCATAATTCCTGACAACAAATTGGTATCTTAACTATGGGTTCTTTGGTTTTTTTTTTGTAATTTGGGAGAAATATGTCTTCTTTCAACACAAAGGTCGACAAGTTCACAAGGAGGAGCAATTCCATCTTGTGGCAGATCAAGATGTGAGCGTTGTTAAAATAACATGACTTATGGGGGTTGTTGTCAAGGAAGAAATCTGATAAGGAAAAGGGCGATGTTGTTGAGATTGCCACTCACGAGGATAAGACGCATTCGACCATCATGTTGTGTCTCACAAATGATGTCTTATGCGAGGTTTCGGATCAGGACACCGCAGTCAAACATGGGATGAAATTGAAGAGCCTTTACAAGTCTGTCACCAATAAGTTGCTTTTGAAGCAACATTTGTTCAGCAAGCGAATGCAGGAAGGTACACAACTTCTTGAACACTTAGATCACTTGAACACAATTCTTCTTGATTTGTGTAATAATGATGTTAAGATTGAGAACGAGAATGTTGTGTGGATTAATTTGTTATCTTTTTCATCATCGTATGAAAACTTTGTTCAATCATTTGTTTTTGGAAAATATACTATTATACTAGAAGACGTCAGGTATGCCCTTCATATAGGGGAATTATTCCACAAGGTGATTGAAAATGGTGTAGGTAAGGATGGTAAGACATTGATATGTATAGAAATGAAGGCAAGAGACAAGGAAAATTAGGGAAGAAGGACAAGAAGTCGTCTTCTTCAAAAGGTCCTAAGTCTAATGACGTCTACAACTATTGTAAGGAGAAAGAGCATTGGAAGAGCGGATGTCCTAAAAAGAAGAAAACGTAGGATTTTGGTTGTACAACTGTTCTAGAGATGATTTTAAATCAGATAAGGATATAAATTTGGTTGCTAGTGGACACACTTATCAGGCTGATGTGTGGGTTCTTGATTCCAGAGCTTCTTATCACATATGTCCTAACAAAGAGTGGTTTAAAACTTATAAGCAGGTAGATGGTGACAATATTTCCTTAGCCAACAGTTATATCTGTAAGATGCATAGAATTTTCTCGATTAAAATTAGGACACATGAAGCTAATTTATGTACATAAAAGGAGTTAAGACATGTTCCACTTATTACTAAGAATTTGATATCCTTGAGTATGTTGGATAGTAAGGGGTTTTGTTTCAAATGTGAATGTGGAGTTCTGAATATCTGTAAGGATTGTGATGTTACTCTGAAAGGTGTCAAAAGGGTCACTTTATATTTCTTGTAGGGTTCTACTATTTCTGGTTCTGTTTTCGTTGTATGTTGAGACATTCACAAGGGTGATATGACTAAGTTATGACATAAAAGACTTGGTCATATGGGTGAAAGAGGGATGCATATTCTGAAAAAGGAAGATCTTCTTGGTGGTCACAGTATCACGATCCATGACTTTTGTGAGCATTGTGTCCTTGGGAAGCTTCACCGTAGAAAGTTTCGAAAGGGTTTTTGCAAGACAAAAGGCACACTTGATTGCATTCATTTGATTTGTTGTGGTCTGGCTAGCATTGAGTATCTAGGAGGTCAGAGGTATTTTTTGACTAGCATTGATGATTATTCAAGAATGACTTGACTGTATGTCATGAAACACAAAGGAGAAGCTATCAAGAACTCCAAGGAGTGGAGAACGTTAGTGGAGAATTAAACAAGAAGGAAGATAAAAAAAAGGTTATAAAGTGATAATGGTATGAAATGTTACGCTAGAAAGGTAGCACAAAAAGCCTTACATTTATAAACTCGATATAAAATCCTAAACTACCTAGCAAAACCCGCAGTGTACGGATTGTTTTGTAGAAAGAAAAGTATTCCGAGGTCGAACACAAGGACTGAGGTGAAATCAAGTCATTCAATGATCAAAGATAGTGTAAATCTAAACTAAGATGAGATGAGGAATAAAGAAAGTGCAAAACACAATATTTTTGGATGGTTTTGGGTGATCAAACAAGGATCACAAATATAAGCAACACAAACATACAAACACAAAGATAGGAGATAAGAGGTAAGAAAGCGGATTCTAGAGATTCGGAATTCCGATTATGACAATGGACTCATGCTTCTAGAGATCAAAGGAAGGTTGTGGTTGTTCGGAGTTGGGTGTTTCTCTAATGGGAGCAATTATCGGGTAAGTCTCATGCTCCACTAGTCTCGAACCTAAGGTCCTATTACCGGGTAAGTCTCAAGGAACCTAAGGACGGGAATTCTACACAAACCGGCCACTACCTAAGGGTCAAACCCCTCCTTACCGGGTAAGTCTCGGAAAAGGTAAGTCTTAGGTAACGATCCTAGCACACTCAATCCAATAGCGGCTTTTTTGGCTCACTACTACCTAGAATTCATCATCTTATGTATCTAAGAGAGGAAATTACCGGGTAAGTCTCATCCCTCACTTAGTTTGCTAACATTAGGTCACCCTAAGCTAGATTAGGCTCAACAAACACTAGGATTTCAACACATCTACATCCTAACATCCAGATTCATCAATACAAGCACAACCGAGAAAATTACGGGTGGATCATGGAAACCACGCCCGTGGAATCATGAAGAATAGGCCGTGATTCTACACTGAGTTGGGGTTCCGAACACAGATCAATCCTAAGCTAAAATGGAAGTCCATACAATCATAGTCCAAAGCATAAAAATCATTCCTTCACCCTAGAATCACAACAATTCAGCCAACAACATACATTTCAAGATCAAACTTCATAAATAGAGCATGCTTGCAAGTCATGGCTAGATAAGGAAGAATAATCCAAAGAAAAGACATTAAAAGTTAGAATAGAAGTTACCAAATCTTACAAAGGCTACAAGAGATGTTGCAAGTTGTCAACAATAGAAACCTCACTCAAAACCACTCTAATCTCACTTTGAAACGAAAATCTACACTAATCTCTTCCAAGAACACCCACAATGGGTGCTTAGAAGAGAGGCAGCAATGGAGAAGTGTTTTGTGGAAGAAGATAGGTAAAAAAGGGAAGGGAGAGATCCTTCAATACAGCCTGCAACATCACTTAAATACTTCTCCAATAAGCAATGGTCGGGCAAAGAGATCGCGGGACACGTGTCAAAGTGGTCCAGACCGAAACCACGGCCAAAACCACGGGCGTGAAAATGGCCTCTGGGCCGTGGTTTTGCTCCAGAAACTCTCTTTGGATCATTAAGCCATGAGTTGGTGCAAGGCATGCACCAACTAGGACCTATGTGTTCTCCTTTGCTCCTAGCTTTCTCCTTAACGAGTCCGGAAGTGTGCCATCACGAGGAATGATCCTCGAATGTGTCGATTAAGTCCAAAAGCTCCCCAAAATACCTACAAAACCGACAAAAGTCCGTGTAGACTTCTATCTCGACAATATGCATGAATTAAGCGCAAACGTCATGAACTAATGCGGAAACATGCATGAATGGAAAGGAAAACTATCTAAAAGAGTGCCTAAACTAGTGTCATAAATCATGTCATCAAAATACCCCATACTTAGCACTTGCTCGTCCCCGAGCAAGGTCCAACTATAGGCTACAAGATGGCATGATTTATGAATGCAGAAAAACAGAAAATATTTTGGAATTGTGCTTCTAAAATTGGATCACCTTCATAGTCATGTTTCATGGCAATGGACAAGCAATCATGTATTAAATGAATGAAGGCACGGAAAGACAATTATACTTAACTCGAAAGCATGCATGAAAGGTAAAAATGATGAAGTCAAGATGATCATGAGAATATCCAATCTAGATCACTAAGTCATACACATATGCAACTAGGTCTTAAGGACTTAGGAAAGAAGAGGCCAAGAAACGTGATGGTAAGGTGGGAATTTTCTAAGGTCATGTGGTGCAAATCCGGGAAAGGAACTAAACAACCACAACTTCACATTTATACTTCATCCACCAAAGTGTATTTTTCTCCTTCTTTTCTTTCTTTTCTTTTCTTTTTCTTTTTCATTTTCATTCACTTATTTTTGAGACAATGACATTGGTGTACAAAAGTCGAAACCTTGGTGATTAGCGGACCTCGAGATTTTTCCGAGGTGCCTCACATCGGGCACACATACCAAGGCTCTTTAGGACATTTGGTTTATCAGACTTTGGCAAGGCACAAACACCCGATTATGTGAATGGTGCCGAGTTACTCGTCATCAAAACCAAAGTCCCCAAACCTATATTTTTTCTACACTTTTCACAACACAATGTTCAACAACTTCATTAACAGAATTCAAACACCAACTTCACCACCCCATACTTGCTTTTCACACACTCAACACACTGGCATGCTCCTCTTTCCGGATGGGTCAAAAGAGGTCAAATTTTTAATCAAGTGAGGTGCTCAAACAACATGATCAAGATGAGAAGAAGAGAGATGAATTGCCTTAATCATTCCTAGATGATGTGCGAGAACTAGAATGTAATTTCGACCATCAATCCTCAATCCAACCAAGACAAACATCATAATCACAATTCATACATAGGATTCAAGAGAAGTATTTCAAGTCCACATATGCATAAATCCATTCAACACACAAGGCCATCCATATCCAATTCACAAAACAATCTCATCATAAGGGTCATATCCAAACTAGATAGCACAAATGTTTTTAAAAATTTTTCGATTTTTTTTGAATTTTTGAAATATATATGTACAATGCAAAACATGAAAAGAAACGTGTGGCAATAAAACAAAACTATCCTAGATGCGATCATGCCATGCTAAGAATCATGAAAACCCCACCCCATACTTAGAAACACATTGTCCCCAATGTGCAAATCAAGTAAAGAAGAGTGAAAGAAGTCCTTGTTCGCCCTAAAATGTGCGTGCAATCAAGTCTTAAATTTATAAAACTAGAATAAAAGCAAGCGAACCCGCAGTGTACGGATCGGCATAGATTAGCAAGTATTCCAGAGTATCGATCACAGGGAGATGGTGAAATAAAATCAGTTTCAAGTAATCAAGCAAGTAATGTATAAAGCTTTGCAAATATTGGCGGAAAACAACAACCCTAAAGATCTAGGTATCCGATTGTGGCAATCGATTCAAGACATACTATAGATATAAGGACATAGTAGAGAATTGCAAAGGTATGCTAAGGTAAGGTAATGTACGGTGAAGTTCCAAAACCTTATATGTTAAATCAAAAGAACTCTCTATAAAGGTTGTTGAGGCTGCAGTATAGAAAGGATCTAAAGACTAGAATTAATCTCAAATACCCAAACTTGTAACCCAAGGATCAAGATAAACTCAAATGGTTAAGGTTGTTACACTCGAAACCGAAATATAGGATGTTGAGTCTCACTACTACCTAGGAAAGACAAGCCAAGACTAGGTTAAAGCTAATCTTTAACTTTGGATTAAAGTAAAAGCAAAGTTCGTAAACTGAGGTAAATCACGGGTAGATCTTGAGAACCACGGCCGTGGAAACCTAAGAACAGGCCGTGATTTAGGTTCGTCGACAATATTTCTCTAACTCTCAGGTTCCAATCAAATTACGATCGATCTATCATTATCTAAGCCACAACTATCAACCCTTCACCTTAGAATTGCTAAAGGGTTTTAGCCAATAACCATTGTCATGATATCAATATTCAATTAAAGAAGAGTGGAAGATAAAAACCCTCGAATACTCAATAAAACTTCAAAACCAATCTCAAATCCGAAACACAAGAAGTGATGTTAATGGATTCAGAATATATAACACAAAACCTCACAATGATCTAAGGCAAGTACGAAGAACGGGATGTCAATCCGTCTTCAATATCAAAACCTAAGAAAAAGGCTAAACCTTCGTTGTGAGCAATCTCCAATCTTCAATAATCCGGCGTTTCCGCGACTCTCTGCGATCTTCAATCAACCCTAGGCAAAAAGTGCTGAAAGCAAGGGTAAGCAGCTGTCCTCGAAACTCTCTTTTCCGGCCTTTTTATAAGACGAGGAAAAGTTACCGTCAAGGCCCATTATGTAAATGTGTGGCAATTAATGACACGTCAAAAGATCGCCTAAATCACGGTCTCATAACATTCCACAACCGTGGTTTAGAGCGTGGAAATAGATTACGGTGCCTTGTGACTTCCACGACCGTAATTTAGACCGTGTAACTTACTGGAGTGCTCGAGACTTAATTCCACGATCATAATGCCAAATCCACGGCCGTGGTTTAGAGCGTGGACTCCTCTACGGCCGTAATTCAGGGCGTGGAAGTGTATATTGCTTGTTGTTGCTTTTGTTTCGTGTCAATCTTCATCCTAGCTCTTCCTTAGCTTCCTTGATGTACCTCCTAATCCTCGAACATGATCGATTACTCCCTTTTCTCTCTCAATTGCTCCGATTTAGCTCCTATTCACCTATAATCAACACAAAGCTAGTTTAGACTTCCATATCGACAATATAGATGAATAAGCTAACATTTGCTTCAAAACCTTATCCATGTACACAATAATGAGGGAAAAACAACCAAAATAAGTGCCTAGAATATCGCCATATTTCATGCTAACAGTCCTCACAATGTAAAAATGGTGTCGTTCGGTATTTTGGTTCACTCATGTGGAGTGGTGGTACAGATGATCGTTCAAGCATGGTAGAAGAGCTCTTCATAGTCATTCCAGCGTTGAGACCCGTGCCAAAGTGTATGCGAGATGGGAGCTCTTCCATCCAACAAAGACACCTCAAGCCGTCCAAGTCTCACGTCCGCTCCACCCATGGTTGAAAATGGGATCATCATCATCAACTTGCCTTGCAAGGCTTCCTCATTACCTAAAATCTACCACACAAACTGTAGCACCCCGAATCCGCGGGACTCGGAGTGCCACGTTGGGCTAGGATCACACAATGGATCCTAACCCTAGCTTGACAACAAGTTCACTGGACCTTACAACATGATATTGACAGATATAAAACAAATACAAAAAACTGTATAAAACTGTACAACCCAAAAGATAGGACAACATAGCCGAGTAAGAAACATAAAACCCTCACACAAGAGGTTAAAAGACCATCCTCACGCAGGAGGGAAAGATAACAGACTCCAAAAGCCCACACATCCTAATGTACGAGACGTCCTCGGCCTGCCACTCTACTAGATCACTCAGTAGCGTGCTTGTCCTGTAAGGCATCTACAACATGGTAATAAACCATTAGCTATCCATACACATATCTAGAGTAATGCATAAGTACAATCACACATAAGGAAAGATAAACATATCAACATGCTTTCACTCATTTACCCATTTATTCATCTCAAGATAATGGTCATTCACTCAAATCGTATAGATATAATATATATGAAACTATGCGACACGAGGTCCGATACATCCTCGCCTTTGAGCCTGCTAACCAGCCGTACTAGTATCGGTCACACAATCCGTGTACCCTATGGGAGTGGATTGCGCCCTTCTTGTAAACCGGTCTGGCCTGACTCAAGAGAACCTCCCAGACTCCATGGCGGGATGAAAGGGAAATGTTATCACAGCCACACAATGGGGCAATCAATAAAACATAGGTCGGTAAATACTACATCACATGCTATCATAGCAAACATACAAAACATACACCACTCATGCAAACACCCAATATAAGGATGGCAGCTAAGTAAGTCCTACGGACTTACCTCAACCTCGATCACAACTTAACCAAGATCACCTCTACACTGGAGGGATAGCACAACCTATAAACAAGGCATAAGGAGATATATCAGACTTCTATCCATATAAGGGTCACACCTAGACCCAAAGGGATCCAAAGGATCAACCTCAACCACACTCACAACCTAACAACCTCAAAAGCCATACAAGGCATAAACCGATCATAACCATCATCAAACTCAACCTCACACATCTAGCATGATACTAAACCCTCATACTAGGAAAGGAGGGAACAAAGGCACCCTAAGGATGGCCTAGAAGCAACACACACCTGCAAAACCGAAGGAAACACCAAGCTGGTGCAGTAAGGCTCAAGGGCGGCCCTCTAGTGGCGCAGGGGCGGTGCACAGGCCGGCGCAGGGGCGGCTACAAGGCAGGCGCAGGGGCGGCTGGTGTGCAGAGGACACCACTCCAGCTCCTTCTTCACTTCTACTCTCGTTCTTTACTTCTCTTCACTCCAACAACAACATATCAACATAACATACACATATATACATCAACATAAGCCAAACATGGCTGGAATAGGATAAAAACTTAAGGAAAGTCATTCTAGACTAAAGAGACACTAGTACAAATACCCCCCTAGACCCCGGTTATTTTGTACATGGGAACCCGGTTAAGGAAGCGTGGTTAACGGGAGCAAGGTCCGAATGTTCGCACCCCAATAAATGTCACCGAGTTAATATTTTCGGACCCCGGTTTTTTAATAACCGGGTTAAAAGTCGGACCCCAGTTATTTTAAAAAACCGGGGTAAAAGTCGGACCCCGGTTATTATAAAAAAACCGGGGTTATTTTCGGACCACGGTTATTTAAAATAACCGGGGTCCGACTTGTATTTATTTTTAAAATAATACAGATTTTGGACCACGGTTATTTAAATAACCATGGTCCCAATGCTAAATTTGTTTTTTAAAAAAACACCACGGTTCTTAAAGAACCGTGGCTACATGATATTGCAGCAATTTTAAATAACACCACTATTAAGCATAATCTCCTGATAATTCAATTTCAATTATTTTCACATGTGGTATTGCTTCAAGGTACTCCAAAGTTCTCTTCATGACAATTCAATAGTGACCAACCTTACTATCAAAAAAACAAAATGCAGATATTCCAAACCAAAAGGGCCCTATCCTTGAGAATTTCCTTGAAAAGCTTATAAGCCTTACTAAGCTGACCCGTTATCTCGTAACAAAGAGCCCTCAAGAGGTACCACTCCACTTTGTCCGTTCTTGTTTTAATAAACTAATAAGCTCTCCTGTGCTTATAGCATTGATTCCTTCCATATGGACCCAGCTGTGGAGAATGCCCAACAACTTCATACTATATTAAGATCCCCCTAGAAGAACAAGAAAGGGATAAAGTTGTGTAAACAATAGTAGACATAAAATAGAATATGGAACTATCAAGATAAACTTCTGGAATAAGAGAAACATTACCGTAGCTAATGCGAGAGTGCATGACAAAATACTGGATGGGTAACAATTTATGAGTGCATGACTAAATACATGACCACATCTTGCGTACCTGTAACATCAATCAAAACATTGTTCATGCTAGATGAGTTCCGGCATCACAAAGGCAGGTTTATTAAGTGTTTTTATCTTGTCCCAATGTTTTCATCTAGAAACTGGAGGGAGTGTAGGAGAAAGCATACATATCAGAGGGGTTGCCATTGATCTCGGAATCATTAAGACAATCAGCAAGTCAATCTTCAGCTTGATCAAGGAACTCTAACTCTAGACCAGAGGAATACGAGTGTTTTGATATACATCACAATTCACAATCGTTGCATACGAATCCTTGTGTTTTCAAGTGACATATTACAGTGAAGTCATATATCAAGATTAAGTAAACAAACAAAGCTTCTTCATGATTATCAATCTTTTCCTGTCAAGAAACCAAAAATTACAATTAAATATTACTTTATGCCGTAAGGAAGTTTCAAATTCAAGCTTGAAGAATGAAGAATACTCACAGAGCACTTAAGTTTAAACCAACCAGGCCAACAACACTTGCAACACTAACATAAAAGGTACTGAAGAAGTTGTAACTCCAAACCTTCGCCCTTAACAAGACTAGGTTCCTTCTCAAGGTAATAGTCTCCCTCTTGCCACTCTAGTGTCTTACTAACCCAATTCAAGGGGTAAAGAGATTTCAGTAAGCTCCAACGTCAATGCATACAAACACAAAGCCATTAAATTGACAGTATTTCCAAAATTAGCAAAGAAAACATCTACCAAATCCAAGTTTAGAGCTTTACATCACATTTCACATAAACCCATTATCATAACACCAACACAAATATCACTTCGATCGAGCTAGGGGTTAGAACAAACTCATTATCATAACAGGTGCTACTCTCATCTAAAATTCAATTCTAATCAAGGGAGACCTTTAAGACTCTAACCCACAATTCAGAAGAACACTTTACACATGAACCTTTCCTTCTTCAATGAATTGAATGAAGGAAACCTTAACTTCTACGGGCCTCAGCACACAGTGAAATGAACACATAGAGTCACAATTACCTTTGTCAGTACAGATAAACTTGTACATCATGAGATCTAGCATGTCATGTAGAAATTCATCTTCCTAGAGTTCAACTTCTCTTTTTTCCACATCTTCTCCTAATTCATGTCTTAGCTTGAGCAACAATGGTTGTAAGTACTGAGAAGCTGAAAAGAGACATATTGGTGAGAAAAATGATTAAAAGATACACATATATGATAATACTTCATATTTGAGAAGAAGCTGAAAAGAAGCTATAACGTAGAGTTGAAAAATGTGAGAGTTGGGAGCATGTAGAAGAATTGTCTTCTGCCTTCATTCGGCATATCCTAAGTTAAGGTGCGTTCACCTTAGTATAAGTAAACCTTCCAGAAAATGATCTATCTTCAAACAGGTTAATAACTACAACAATACTTGTCATTCTCAAAGTAGGAAATGATCTATCTTCAAATATGGTGCTTCCGAAGTAGCCTTTCTCAGTGAATTGTGGAATCTAGTAACAAAGAAGAAAATGGGATTCATAATCAGAAACAAAACATATAACTTTTCCTTTTCAGAAAAAATGGAACTTTTGATGTACTTACAACTTGAGTTCATCAACTAGCTCACCGGCTAATAGTTCAATAAATTATAAAAACGAAAAACTAGTGAAAGTATTTTACTGTGTTCTTTAATAATCTTCTCTCTTTATCCCACTACATTTCATCAGTACTCTCACAAAGCTTACGAGTTACAGCTGATGCCTATGAAAAAAATCGATCCTTGTCCTGATTGTTAACAAGAAACAATGATAAAGAGTAGAAACTCAATGAGAATCAAAGAAAAAGATAGTTGACCTTGTAGTACCCTTTCAAGTTTCAAGACCAGAGTGCCCCTAACTTTGACTATGCCTCTACAGCAGAAGGTAGAGTTTCCTTTGTTTCAGCATCCACTATTTTTACTTCAGCTCCCCCTATTGGACATCCAACTGACCCCAATACCTTCACAAACAACATCAATTCTCATGCTAAGGGGATGAATGAGATTAGATAATGTGAATTGTGAAGGATTGACTAGTAGAGACAAAATTGGAACCAATATGAATTAATTGATGTATAAATGTCACCCCTTCTAGGGTATAATAAATCAAAATACAAAAGCGAGACAATAATGTTTAAATTTGTGGGGATTTGGTTAGTGCATTACATTGCATGAGATCTGTCTGTAGGCAACAACAGGAGAAGTCTCTGCCAAGCCATAACCATTATGTATAAGGATGCCAATTTCTTGCAATTTTGCTTACGGTTTTAGGTGCACCATCATAATATCCATAGTTAATGGCAGCATGATAATTTGTAGATATTTGACCTCAAAAAATTTATCAACATGCATAGGCAAACTTTCACCTCCACTTATACCAACCTGTTCTAGGGGGTATCATTTGCTTATTAGATGGCATAAGGAAAACAAAGAATCAAAGGCTGTGTTTACAGTATATTACATGCCAAACCTCATCATTTGCTTCAAATTTGGTTGCAAAAGCTGTATGTCCTTCTTGCCACATAAATTCCCTACTCCTATAATGTATATTAACCACTGCACTCGTAAATTTAAATACTAAATTATAAAAAAGAAAAAGCGAATGCTGCAATCAAATAGTGCATAGAAATAGATAAAAAAAAATCACCTTATAAAAGGAGTAAGGTTACTAAACTCCATCTAACAACGTTGCACCATTGATTAAGCCTCAAATTGTGATGACCTCTGATCAATTTGAAGAAATAGGGATACATAACAGTCTCACTCGACGGATGGATAGCAATTGGAATTTCCAAGTCAGATTATCCTGATTTTGTCACCCAAGCAACCTCAAGGGAAAAGAGTTGTCGGCTTTGATCACATATCCACGATCATCTCCAAATAGACAAACTTGACCCATCGTGCACGAAAGACTCCGAAACAATAGTGGAACGTACAGGAATGAAAACACGGTTGACCTGAAAACATTAGCCCTTATAAATTTATAATCTCTTTCCTATTTCTTGGTTCTTCCACTTTTATTTCTATCTTTTTAGTTTTGTTTAAAAAAACTTTGTGGGATGGAGACACCCTAATAATCCTACATAGTGGTCATGCTCTATGTAGTTTCATAAGCGCTCATTTGAACCAAACACTTTCAGTAAGCAATCAAGCAAACATTAATGACATTTGAAGAAGCATTTTCCAGTAACAACTCAAACCAACGCAACACATTCACATCATGAAATTCAGAGGTATGCAAATTTAAAAACAGCAGACATAATTATATAGAAGATGCCTAACCTCAGATGATGATCAATAAACAAGGATCTAAACATAACTCTCAGCTCTGACTCCATGCAATACCATGTAGGTAAGCACCAGTCATACCCACTGAAAGAAGAATGGTATCTTCCTTGAGAATGAGCGAATATGGAAGATTTGAATGAGATAGATGGATACACACCCTGGTTCGAGATGCCAAGCTCGTGTTTGCTGTAGGTTTCCCTGATGAACAAATTAATTCAACAATTAATTCATCAAAAGCATAAATGGTGAAAACATTCTTCCTTGGATGATGCTTCAAAGACGTACTGCAAATTGTGTTTTCCACAAAGCCTCGACTCTAAGAAAGACGATATCACAAAGCGCCTAGATGGCTGCCAAAATCGACAATCATCATTTTACAATGTAATACTAATTGTAATTTACCAAACTAGCTTGGTGCAGTATTCCACAAATCCCCAAATTTTACAAACTAGGGTTTAACGGAGCACAAGAAACTTACCCAAAATATTCGATTTAACAAACACACAAGGAAGGGAGGAGGGTGACTAGTGTTCCTAGGGTGGAGGCCGACGCTGGAGGTCACTGACAGTGGCAGAACGGCCGGACTAGGCTCACACAACAGGTGGCGCGATAGTATAGATAGTCGGAAGGTGGTGGCCGAACTAGTGCGGTGGCACCGGAAGATCCTCTTGGACGAGGTTATTGAAGGAGAAGATTGACAAAGGGACGGGTAGGGTTTACTGGAGAGAGAAAGTGAGTTTAATTTTTATTTTGCATATTGTACCACGGTTATTCAAATAACCGGGGTCCGAGAATCTTTTATCACCGCGGTTTTTTAGGATAACCGTGGTATTATCCAAAATTTTAATATTATATCACGGTTAGTTCATATAACCAGGGTCCAATTTTTATTTTTTTTTAAAAAAATTTGATTGTCCACGGTTATACATATAACCGTGGTCTGAAAATATTCTTGATCACGGTTATACCAAACCGCTCCAACATAAGCGAGGTCTAGGAGGGGTTTTTGTACTAGTGAGAAGAGGAGAAAGGGACCAATAGATGAAAAGAAGAAGAAGAAGGGAAAGGAAGCTATGGAAGCTTACCAAACTGAAGAACCAGAAGCTCACCACTATCCAAGACGTCCTCAAGCTGGCTCACAAAGCTCAGCAACCATCATCACCATCAAAGCTAAGAAAAAGCTCTCCAAAACTCACAAAATTTCAAGGAAGATCAAGCAAGGATCCAAGGGAGAAGAAGAAGAGAGGAGAAGTACTTAAGGAGAGAGAGATATGAATTGTAAACCCTCATCAAGAGGAGAAGAAGAAGTATAAATAGAAGGGTAAAAGGTAAAACACGAGTCAAAGTAGTCAAAGAAAGCGGCTGCAGCACACAGAGCCGCAAGGGCAGACCTTGTGAGCCGCAGGGGCGGACCAGGCTAGGCGCAGGGGCGCCTCCTAGGTCACGCAGGGGCGGCTCAGGCAAAAGCCTGACCCCTCTGCTCCCTCCCTCAACTCCCAGCAACAAGGCTCTTACATCTCACCCCCCTAAAAACAAGTTTCGTCCCGAAACTTGCAAGATCCCAAGTCCTCTCGGTCCCACAAGCCGAGGTATAACTCACTCTCTCGATCGGAGGTATTACATCTCCGCTCAGAAGGTCATAACCTATAACATATCTATCACCATAAACATCCAAATGGAAGAATCATCCACTCTAGAAAAACAGGGCCACAACGTTGCTCAAAGGCAGAGAGGAATCAAATCTCTCGCTATATCACATCATAGGGCATAGAGGAAGCACATCTCTAGCCACAAATAACACAAGCATAGAGGAAATACATCTCTAGCCGATCCATAAGTATATATACCGCATGGAGGAATCACATCTCCACTGAACTATGTCTATCAAGTAGCATGGAAGAAAGAACCATCTCTAGCTGAATCCTAATCCACTCAGATAGCATGGAGGAAAGAACCATCTCCAGCTATAACATAAGTCATACTCAAATAGCATGGAGGGAATAATCATCTCCAGCTATACATACATCACGCTAGTATAACAAGATCTAATAAGATCATAAGGCATAACAACACTAGCATGGAATAAACACATCAAGGCATGAAAGCACATAAACACATAATCACATACTCACCAAGATAGCACTAAGATCTACTCGTCGACCCTAAGTGCATCCATCTCGGCATAAAACTCTGGATAGTTCCTCTGGATACTATCCTCAGTCTCCCATGTAGCCTCCTCAGGTCCACGTCTCGACCACTGTATCCTCATCATGGGTATGTCCTTCAAACGCAGGCGTCTCACACCTCGTTCTAGGACTGCAATAGGATGCTCAAAAAAGGTGTGGTCTGGCTCTACCACCAAATCATCATAACTCACGATGTGCCTCGGATCTAGTATGTACTCTCTCAGTTGAGACACATGGAACACAGGGTCAACACCCTCTAATCTCGGAGGCAAAGCTAATCTGTAGGCTGCCCTCCCAACTCTGTCCAGTATCTCAAAAGGACCGACATATCGGGGACTCAACTTCCCCTTTATGCCAAAACGTCTAACACCACGCGTCGGGGATACTCTCAACTAGACATGAGCTCCTACTTTGAACTCTAGAGGCCGACGCCTCTTGTCTGCATATGACTTCTGGCGACTCTGTGCAGCCAACATCATCTCTCTAATCAACGCTACTCGAGCCATATCATCACGAATTTACTCTGGCGCTATCCCGGCCGCTAATACTGCTAGGCTCATCCCAGCATAAAGGTGTACGATACCTACGTCCATACAATGCCTCATAGGGAGCCATCCCAATAGATGCATGCCAGCTTTTGTTGTATGAGAACTCAACAAGTGGGAGGTAGTCAGACCATCCCTGTCCCCATTCCAACACACAAGCTCGCAGCATATCCTCCAAAGTTTGAATGGTCCTCTTTGACTGTCCATCAGTATGGGGGTGAAACGTAGTCGTAAAATGTAGACTCGTCCACAAAGCAGTCTGGATCTGCTGCCAAAACCTCGAGGTGAATCGTCCATCTCGATCAGAGACAATCGTCCTCGGTACACCATAGAGTCTCACTATCTGTCTAGTGTACTCCTCAGCCAATCTACTCACCGGCCATGTCTCTCTGATAGGGATGAAACGTGTCGTCTTCGTCAGTCTATCAACAACAACCCAAATGGCATCAAAACTCCTACTGGGTCTCACACCAGTCACGAAATCCATGGAGACATCCTCCCACTTCCACTACGGTACTGGAAGTGGATGGAGCTCACCTCCAGGTCTACAATGCTCTATCTTGACCTACTGACAGGTCGCACACTGAGCCACGAATCTGGCTACATCGGGCTTCAGCCCTCCCCACCAATAGGAACGTCTCACATCGTGGTACATCTTACTCGTACCTGGATGTACAGAGTAAGGTGTACAGTGAGCCTCTTGTAACATACTCTGCCTCAACTCTACATCAGCAGAACACAAATGCGATCATGTCGCCTCATCATTCCATCAGCTCCAACAGAAAACTGTGGTGCCTCTCCACGAGACATCCTCTCTCTAATCCTCATCAAAGTCGGGCAGGTCCCCTGCTTCTGTTGGATCACCTCCAACAGACCAGGTAAAACCTCTACAGCACACAACTGGGCATCCTCATTAGGAAACTGGATGTCCATCTCTAGCCAAGCTAGATCCCTCTGAAGCTGGGGCTGTACAGTCAATCTCGTAATCGCCTTCTCTCGAGGTGTCTTCTTGCTCAAGGCGTCAGCAACCACATTCGCCTTTCCAGGATGATACAAAATCTCAAGGTCCAAGTCCTTGATCAACTCTAGCCATCGACGCTGGCGGTTGTTCAACTCCCGTTACGTGAAAATATACTTTAGACTCTTATGGTCTGTGAAGATCTGACATTTAGCACCATACAAGTAGTGTCTCCAGATCTTCAAAGCATGAACTACCGCTGCAAACTCCAGATCATGAGTCGGGTAGTTCTCCTCATACGTCTTCAACTGTAGGGATGCATATGCAATCACTCTACCTCTCTGCATCAACACACATCCCAAGCCTAGCTTGGATGCATCACTGTAGACCACAGAATCATCAGAACCCTCTGGATGTGTCAGGACAGGAGCAGAAGTCAAACACCTCTTCAACTCCCCAAAGCTCTGAGCACACTGGTCGGTCCACGCAAACCGGGTAGTCTTCCTCAAAAGACTCGTCAGTGGATGGGCAATCACAGAAAAACCCTCCACAAAGCGTCTATAATAACCGGCTAGGCCAAGAAAGCTACGTACTTCCTTGATGTTCGTCGGTTTCGTTCATGCAGCAACAAACTCGATCTTCGCCGGGTCAATCATAACCCCATCGGCGGAGATGATGTGCCCAAGGAAAGCAACCTCAGACATCCAGAACTCACACTTAGAGAGCTTAACATACAACTCTCTATCCCTCGAAATCTGCAGAATTGTCCTAAGATATCATCAATAAAAACCACCACAAACTGATTAAGGAAGTCGATGAATATACTGTTCATCAACTCCATAAAGACTGCTGGGGCATTCGTTAGCCCGAATGGCATCACTACAAACTCGTATTGTCCATAACGGGTACGAAATGCCGTCCTGTGTATGTCCTGCTCTCTCACCCTCAATTGGTGATATCCTAAGCATAAATCAATCCGGGAGAAAACTGTAGCTCCCTAAAGTTGATCAAGTAGATCGTCAATACGAGGCAATGGATACTTGTTCATGACGGTCACCTTGTTCAACTCTCTGTAATCTATGCATAGCCTCAAGGATCCGTCCTTCTTCCGCACAAAGAGGACAGGTGCACCCCATGGTGAAACACTAGGGCGTATAAAGCCCTTCTCAGCCAACTCCTCGAGTTGCTTCTTCAGCTCTAACATCTCGATAGGTGCCATCCGATATGGGGCCTTCAAGATGGGTCGTGTGCCAAGCTCTAACTCTATGTTGAAGTCCACACTCCACTGAGGCGGCAAACTCGACGGCTCAGCAAACACATCTGTAAACTCGCAGACTACTGGAATCTCCTCCAGAGCTGGACTCTCTCCATCCTTCATGGCGTAGCACCAGAAGGCATCACAACCCTGTGCAATCAACCTAGCTGCTCGTACGACGCTAATAATCGAACCTGTCTTCCCAAGGTCCCAACCCCGGAAGACCTTAATCTGACCAACCTCGGTAGAGACTGTAACAGTCCGTCTACCAACATCCAAAACTGCATGGTGTCTACGCGTCCAGTCCATACCTAATATGACTTCTTCATGCATCAATGGAATGACTAAGAAGTCAACAAGTAAAACACGAGTCCCTAAACGAAGGGGACAACTACGTATCTCACGGGTACCTCTGACCCGACTACCATCAGGTAACCCTATAGTAAAGGGTATCCCCTCTATGGTAGCTAAACTCAGACGCTCAACACAAGTATCAAAAATAAAGGAATGCGTAGCACCAATATCAAACAAAACTCTAACAGGTAAACCATGAAGTAAAATGGTACTTGTAGCAACTGGTGCAGGTGGATCCTCTGCACTCCTCAACTCAAAAGCTTGCCCTCGGGCTCCTCTGGCATCACTGGTGCCAACATCTCTAACTCTACCTCTACTCGGTCCTGGAGCTGAACCCTGAGCAGATGGACGCTCTGGGACCCTCTATTGTCCCTGAGTCTGCTGCCGAGGTGTCCTCTGACCACCTCCTGCTACACTGGCAGGGGAAGAACCCTGCTGGGATGCTACTCTACCCTGCCTACAAAAGGTAGCTCGAGGTCCCTGTCGGCCACTAGTAAAACAAGTCACAACTGGTCTGGGACAAGCTGGCCTCAAATGACCAGGGTCACCACAGTTGTAACACTGACGTCCCTTATCTGCAGTCTGTGCAGATGAGGGGTAACTCTGACGTCTCTGATCTTGTCTAGGCCCAGATGATCCTCCAACTCCACTGGTTTGCCCAGTGCACTGCCTCTTCTCAGATCGTCCCGTCTGAGAAGCTCTCCTTTGACTGGCTTGCTCTCTCTCAAAAGCGGAAGCCCGGTCCTGGTAATCAACTAGGGACTCACAATGGAATCCTGCCATGTATGAACGGGTGCTCTCTCTCAGACGACGAGAGAACAGATACACATGCTGGTCCTCAGATGGTGCAGCTGGACCCACCAAAGCTAACTCGGTCTGGAAACGGCGGATGGCATCAGTAATAGGCACATCCTCAAAGCCCGCCTCCACAAAATCCTGCAGCTTCTCCCTCCTCAGTGAGCCAGGGCTGAACTGCTCTCTAATCATGCGCCTCATGTGGTCATAACTGGTAGCTCTAGTCCGGACAGTTCTCCACCACTGGTGTGCGAGGTCACGGAATAGAGACTGAACTAGCTCTAACCGTCTGTCCTCAGGACATCTAATAGACTCCAAGGCTGAGTCAACATGCCCAATCCTCACCTCAGTCTCTAACCCAATCTCCCCTGAGAAGTGTGGTACTCCCTGTTGATGAAATGCCTTCAACCAGGCATTTGACTAAGGCCCTGTGGTCTCCACTGGGACCCAAACTGGATCAACAACACGTGCAGGTGCAGTTGGAACCCGGGTCGCTCCCTGAGATCTCTCAAAAGATCCTTCAGATACTGGTAAATCTAGGACTCGCCTGCCAGCCCTGATATCCTCCTCAAAACGTCGGAGGTACTCTCTGAACTCCGGTCCTCCCATGGAGACACGGTCAGCGTCATCAGACTGAGCTCGATGGGAATGATGTCTCACAGATACACTGCTCCTCGTCTCTGGGACGACGCTCTCTGCAACCTCCTCATGTATCTCCTTCACCACTGGTGGATCAGCAGCGGAAACTGGTCCCTCACCTACCACACCCGAAGGACGGGGTGGTCTACCTCTACCTTTGCCTACAACGGCAATATCTCTAGTCCGAGCCATCTAAGGGGTATACACACCTAACTTATAAGGCTCTATATAGGCCATAGGTATAGATATATATACTCAACACAAGCACATACATATCATATCTATACTGCAGAGATCCATAGCAGGAGTGGCGACTTCTCGTACATCTAACCCAAAACCACATTTAAAACCAAAACCTTTAAAACGTCAGATCCCATGTGGGTTCTATTTATTTTACCTATCAGACCTCAGTGCAGGTAGCAAGTGCCAACTCTGTAACACCCCGAATCCGCGGGACTCGGAGTGCCACATTGGGCTAGGATCACACAATGGATCCTGATCCTAGCCTGACAACAAGTTCACTGGACCTTACAACATGACACTGACATATATAAAACAAATACATAAAACTGTATAAAACTGTACAACCCAAAAGATAGGATAATATAGCCGAGTAAGAAACATAACACCCTCACACAAGAGGTAACAAAAGACCATCCTCACACAGGAGGGAAAGATAACAGACTCCAAAAGCCCACACATCCTAATGTACGAGACGTCCTCGGCCTGCCACTCTGCTAGATCACTCAGTAGTGTGCCTGTCCTGCAGGGCATCTACAACATGGTAATAAACCATTAGCTATCCATACACATATCTAGAGTAATGCATAAGCACAATCACACATAAGGAAAGATAAACATATCAACATGCTTTCACTCATTTACCCATTTATTCATCTCAAGATAATGGTCATTCACTCAAATCATATAGATATAATATATATGAAACTATGTGACACGAGGTCCGATACATCCTTGCCTCTGAGCCTGCTAGCCAGCCGTACTAGTATTGGTCACACAATCCGTGTACCCTATGGGAGTGGATTGCACCCTTCTTGTAAACCGGTCTGGCCTGACTCAAGAGAACCTCCCAGACTCCATGGCGGGATGAAAGGGAAAGGTTATCACAGCCACACAATGGGGTAATCAATAAAACATAGGTCGGTAAATACGACATCACATGCTATCATAGCAAACATACAAAACATACACCACTCATGCAAACACCCAATATAAGGATGGCAGCTATGTAAGTCCTACGGACTTACCTCAACCTCGATCACAACTCAACCAAGATCACCTCTACACTGGAGGCATAGCACAACCTATAAAGAAGGCATAAGGAGATATATCAGACTCCTATCCATATAAGGGTCACACCTAGACCCAAAGGGATCCAAAGGATCAACCTCAACCACACTCACAACCTAACAACCTCAAAAGCCATACAAGGCATAAACCGATCATAACCATCATCAAACTCAACCTCATACATCTGGCATGATCCTAAACCCTCATACTAGGAAAGGAGGGAACAAAGGCACCCTAAGGATGGCCTAGAAGCAACACACCTGCAAAACCGAAGGAAACACCAAGCTGGTGAAGTGAGGCGTAGGAGCGGACCTCTAGTGGCGCAAGGGCGGTGCACATGCTGGCGCAGGGGCGGCTACATGGCAGGCGCATGGGCGGATGGTGTACAGAGGACACCATTCCAGCTCCTTCTTCACTTCTACTCTCGTTCTTTACTTCTCTTCACTCCAACAGCAACATATCAACATAACATACAGATATATACATCAACATAAGCCAAACATGGCTGGAATAGGACCAAAACCTAAGGAAATTCATGCTAGACTAAAGAGAAGAGGAGAAAGGGACCAAAAGATGAAAACAAGAAGAAGAAGAAGGGAAAGGAAGCTATGGAAGCTTACCAAACTGAAGAACCAGAAGCTCACCACTAACCAGGACGTCCTCAAGATGGCTCACAAATCTCAGCAACCATCATCACCATCAAAGCCAAGCAAAAGCTCTCCAAAAATCACAAAATTTCAAGGAAGATCAAGCAAGGATCCAAGGGAGAAGAAGAAGAGAGGAGAAGTACATTAGGAGAGAGAGATTTGAAACTATAAACCCTCATCAAGAGGAGAAGAAGAAGTATAAATAGGAGGGTAAAGGGTAAAGCACGAGTCAAAGTAGTCAAAGAAAGCGGCTGCAGCACACAAAGCCGCAAGGGCGGACCCTATGAGCCGTAGGGGCGGATCAAGCTAGGTGTAGGGGGGCCTCTTGGGTCACACAGGGGCGGCTCAGGCAAAAGCCTGGCCCCTCTGCTCCCTCCCTCAGCTCCCAGCAACAAGGCTCTTACACAAACACAAAACACAAAAACACACAAAAACAAAAGCAAAAGCAATAACGAAAACGAAAGAGAAAAGGGAAAGAGTTGTTACCCTTGGGTTGCCTCCCAAGAAGCGCTTCTTTTAGGTCAATAGGTTGACCAAACTTCGTGGATATGGCAATCCACCTCAAATACCATGGTTTACTTGATGAGTCCAAGCAACCATCTTTTACCGGCATCCATGATGACAAGCAAGGGCCACTTGATGCCCAAATAAGCTTTAAGTTCTGTCTTCACCGGTGAGTAGTAGACTCTTTCATCACCGCTCCCTTGATGATAGTATGGAATTGCAACCATTGGTGCCACCCCATAATTAGACAATTGGTACTCTGCGGTCACACCGGTGAAATGCTTGCTGTAATACCCCAAATTCTGAGAACTCGGGGAGCTACTGGTTAGGTCCTCACAATGGGTCCCGACCATAGTTTGACAACAATTTTACTTGGATCTTACAACAAGGCACAAAAGTATTTAAAACATTTGAAAACTGTAAACAATATATACATGGAGAATATGTATCATCCTTACAAGAAAAGATAATTAAACGACGCATATGAAGAACAGAAGACATCCCCGTCCCCAACTAAATGAGTACGTGGACCCGGCTGACCATTTCCTCCGGATCTCTCTACAACTGTCTTAACCTGCAAGGCATCTACAAGCGGTATAAAACCGTTAGCTAACATTCTATGCATAAGTATAAAGGTAAAAGCACAAACACACAACATACACAATCAACATGCAACACTCAATCCTTTTATTATCTTTAATTAGGTGATAGGTTATTACTAATGATACTTATTTTGTGACACGTGGGATTCCTAAACCTCGCCCCTGTCCCCGTTTACCAACGCGGAATGGTACTAATGCATCTGACCGTCTACCTGACTGGGCTGGTCGCAAGGAACTTCCTAGACTCTCGCAAGAGCTAGGCAGATGATGTCACGACCCGTTATCATACACTTGGGTCAATTACGTAAATAGTAATAAAGTCGGTCTAATCTAGTTTTATTATTTATTATAACTAACAAACACCACTCATACACATTACACTCATACAAGAAGCCAGCTAAGTAAGTCCGTGGACTTACCTGAATCAGATCTCGACTCTCTTAATCACAACTCAATATGTAACTGTATAACTCGGTTGCTTGTCAAAGGAGGCAAGTGGATCAACATATATCCAATGTACTTTGAAGTCTAAGACTTCTAAGATATAAGATCCTATCGGAAGAGAATATACTAAAATAAATGTCTAAGGTAAAATGACCAATTTACCCTTGGTCCCGAATCTTCTAAAAATCTCATAATATGTACTTAAATTCTTACTTGAGACTAACTGTCATATTCTAACTCTTGAAGTTGAGTTTAGGTCAAGACTAGAATATTACATGTTTTCTTTAACATTCTAAAAAGGTCACTAGGGTCCAACTTTGGCTTCAAATATGAAATTCAAATAAACTTATAAAAATTCCAAAATAATTCTCTAGATCATCTATGATATTTCATCTATTCCTAGGAGCAAGAATTTCTTAAAACTGTACAACCATCGCCCCTACAAAAATTTCCAAAGTTGGTTACAACACTTGAAATTTTCTATACTTAACCAAAATCTGAGTATGTTTTCTAACTGTACAACAAGTCCACTTTGAGCCTCTATAATCCTAAATCCCACCGTTGGATTCATCCCAACCTTTGACATATTAACCTATGCATGACACTAAACAACATCTCAAAAACCGAACGGTAGATCTTATCTCTAAGGCATCAAAAAGTATGCTGAAACTTGACTGATCAACACAGTTTCTGGAAATTCAGCAAACACTTAACAAAACAGCACAGTGTCTTAACTTTGGAAAATCATACTCCTAAACCGCTCATTGGATTTTCCCCCAATTTTGATATGTTCTACTACAGTATGCCAACTGTATCATATCCAAAATTCAAGTCCAAAAGAGATCAAAAGCCTATTCAAAACTATCTCACAAAACAACATCACGTGCTGTTTTTTCCAACACTCAGCACAGTTATATATAAAAAACAACTGGATGAGGAGCCAACTTTGGGACAGGTACACGTTAGGTTGTTCTGAGTAGGTTTAACAGACGAAACGGGTACACGTTAGGCAAGGAAAAGGTGGAGTGAAGTGTAGTGTAGCAAGGGTTACAAGCCTTACCCGATTCCGAGACTCGAAGGCATGAAGGAAGATGGCCCGAAGGCTGCTGCTGTTGTCCCTGTGGCGCATCTGCAGTGAGTAGGACACGCACTCTAGGGCTGGCTATGTTGTGTCGTTGTAGCTGCGTGATTAGAGGGCTGGAGAGGGGTGCGACAGTGGCCCAGGAGGCGCACCCGCGGCCCTAGTGCGGCGCTCCCACAGCCTGGTTCTCAACTGCCCAGCGGCTAGAGCAAACACGCGCCATCTGCTGTTCTCCTAGTGCTGTTGTGCACGAACTGAAGGGGATGGAAGGCCGCCTGCTGTCTTGGACAGAAGGGGAGAGGGAGACGGCTTCAGTCGAGTATGCAGGAGGCGAGGAGAGGCGTTAGGTTAGCAGCGAGATGTTCGCTCCTGGTATGGCAACGAGGCGGCCATGCTTGTCGAAGGAGGAAGGAGAGAGCTCCGGAGTATCTTCCAACGTGACGGTGAATTAGGGTTGCTGTGTTGCACCATGGGATGGGATGAGGCAGCTGGGCATTCTATTGTTGGGCCGGGTCGAGAGCAGGCTAGGAGCACGCACAAAAATGGGCTGAGGCGAGGCTGACATGAGAGTTGGGCTAAACCAAGGTGAGCTGAAGTTGTAAAAAGCAAAGGTGGGCTGGGTTGTCAAAAATCGTCATGGCCTTGTCAAGCCCATGCATGACGTTGTCACGGATTTGTCATGGCCTCGTCATAACTCGTCATGGTCTCGTCACAGCTTTGTCACAGTCTCGTCTAAAGTCGTCGTTAAGGAATAATTATAAGAATTAGGGTTTGATATAATTCTATCATTTTATGTGAATTAAATTCTACATAAAATGATAAATAATTATAAGAATTAGGGTTTGATATAATTCTATCATTTTATGTGAATTAAATTCTACATAAAATGATAAAATTTGTGAAGAAAGAAATACTAGATAGAATGGGAACCGTCAACGGCTCGAATTCCGAATTGATTCAGAAATAAACGGAATTAAAATTCCGGATATTACATCAGTACCCCCTTAAAATAAGTTTCATCCCGAAACTTAGAACAAGGTACTTAATTAAACGACTTCCATAAATAAACGTGTATGTCCCAGTCTCACTAAATTTTTATTCGTTCCCTAAACTTCTCTAACCCTATCAAGGCATAACGAAAAATCCGGTCGTTACATCAGATCCCCCTCAAAATAAGTTTCGTCCCAAAACTTAGGGTAAGACAATCCTGATCGGCCTTTAAGGCACCAAATGGGTGTGTTTGGTCACTACACAAAAGTCTTGTCGTTTCCACATCTAAGTATCCCGCACATCAAGGTTACCAAAAGAATACATCATTGACTAAACACTCAATCATGAAATAAACAAGCAGTCAAACAATATCACACATACAAGGTCAAGCCCTAACTCGTTACTCCCGAGGTTACAACTATCGCTACATAAGTCTTTGAAATGTTACGTCTCTTACTATCCCCAATATCTTAGGTAGCCTTATCGGCTTCTCATAAAACCACTAAATCTTAAATCTTTTCATGTATTTAGATCACAAGCGCCTACTACCTCGTTCTAGAGTGGTTACCGGATATCTCACTGGTATTATCGTGCTCAATTGTTTGACCCTCTAATCTGATGACCTAACTCGTGTTTGGTAGGTATCTCTCCAACTGAAATTCTCAAACTCAGTTCCCAAACTTAGTCTCCGTGGAAAACCGAAGCTACACTCTCCAATAGGGTGAGGAAAACTAGTCCATTAGTCACTTTTAAACCGCTTTAAAACTTCCAATGGTTTTCCTTACACAAATCACTTCTAGATATCCTTTGATGACCCTACGGAAAATAATCTATTCAACTTCCTTCCCTTTGTTATGACCACTTGCTTCCGGCCTTCTGAAAAGGTTCTGACTACACAATCAGGTCCAAGGTCTTGGACATCCACCAGCACTTACCAAGTGCTCAATGCTCTTCGTATCACGACCCACTTGGTCTTGTCTTTTAATATTACTCAGTCATCTTATTCCTCATGTAAGGAATCGTCACCTTTACCCTTGTCAGGTCTAACACTCGAGACAACTAAAATCAAATCTAGTGGTCATCCTCTTTGTTCACTTGGCATTGTTATATTATTTATAGATCTCTAATATATCGTTAGCTCTAACCCAGGCTTCCCACGCATTATCCAAGATCTTAAGTGACATAGAATATGTCCGGAATGACGGTATTAGACACAAAGTGATCTTATATCACAGTTATTTGATCATAAATACTCGATACATGCTAACACACCGTGAACATTGGACTCTTGTACCCTCCACTTTTATCGGACTAGTAATATCCCTCTAACTCAAAATGCAACTAGGCTCTGTTCCGACATAATGTTACACATAAAATCTACTCCGAGATTATGCTTTCTTTAAGCACGGTTACTAGGTTGCAATTATGCTCTTCTCACTTCTCTTTCTTATGTATCTTCGACTCAGGATGGTAGTTATTCACTTTGAGCTTTATAGTGCAGGCCATGCACAATACTTTTATTACATCATTAATTCTTTACTAATCCATCTTGAAAACTCACTCTAGAGTATTCCATTAGTATAGAATTCCACACTACTTGTTTGGCAACATGTAACAAAGCCATCACTCTTCACTCGGATCTATAATAAGGTACCAGTCTCCTTCTATTACCTCTACGTGCAAATAAGTTTCCGTACAACATTTTCAGTCACTCCTCATAGCCTATCTCACGTTCCTTCCTACTGGGATGTATTTCACCTACTATCACCATCTTAAACTCGACACGACATCCATCAGTACCCATGAGCTTCTTACTTTGTGGGTTAGGACCCACCACGCTTCCGCTGCGCTACTCTGATTATCCTGTTGTCACTCATTAATCCTAAGGACCTTTTCTGTTAAGTATAAAATGATTGACCCCAAAACTCTTTCTTCCAATTATACCATGAGTCTTATACAGATGAAGTACCAAGTACCTTCTTTACTTGCCTTAAGAAAATAAAACAACGATTGAAAAACAACTTCTTCCGCTTACTTTCTTAATTCTTCTACCACGGATCCAAACTCCCTGACTTGACCGGAGTTTGATCTTAACTAGCCAAGAAGTAACCCTTAAAATGTTTCTCTTTATACCTTTAACTCATCCCAGAAGGTTGTCGTTGCCTACTTGAGGAAATCCTCTAAGGCGTCGGTAAAGCTACTCCATAGATCCACAATCACAAATATCTCTTCTTAACGGCACATAACTCGTCAATACCAAACAATATTTGCACGTTCTTGATTGACATCGGTCAGTCGATAATTGACTTATCTCAATTTCATACCTCTAATCGTATTAAACTTTTGGTGCACATCACCTACTAGATTAATCCTTTTATCCTTCTTTCGTTCGTCTTATCTTTCACTCTTTTGCTTCCTTTGGGACAACTCTCTTTCGCAAGTCCGATTGTGTCATTCATCTGGCATAAATAGTCGTTTCAAGTTTCCACGATAGCTTGCAAGCGCCTTTGAAATTCTTATGGCCGTAATGATCATCCACTATCAAATGGATGCAAAATGTGCTTTTCTAAATGGCTTCTTGGAAGAAGAAGTCTATGTTTCTCAACCTCCTATTTTTGAAAATAATGAATTTCAAGATCATGTTTTTAAATTGGACAAAGCTCTTTATGGTCTTAAGCAAGCTCCTCGAGCTTGGTATGAAAGATTGTCCAAATATCTTCTTGAAAACAAATTCAAAAGAGGTTTGATTGATAAAACTTTATTTATCAAAACCAGAGGCAACGATATTTTAGTAGTACAAATCTATGTTGATGGTATATTATTTGGTGCTACTAATGATTCCCTTTGCAAGAAATTTTTAGATATTATGTGTAGGGAATTTGAAATGAGCTTAATGGGTGAACTAAATTTCTTTCTTGGACTTCAAGTTACACAAGAAAAGAAAGGAATTTTTCTCAATCAAAGCAAGTATACTAAGGATTTGCTTAAGAAGTACAAGATAGATCAATCTAAGGTCGCAAAGACTCCTATGAGTTCAACACTTTCGCTTGACCATGACAAGGATGGAAAAAGTGTGGTACAAAAGGAGTATTGAGGTATGATTGGTTCATTGTTGTATTTAACTGCTAGTTGACCTGACATTATGTTTAGCGTGTGCATGTGTGGAAGATTTCAAGCTGATCCTAAAGATTCACACTTGATAGATGTGAAAGAATTTTTCGGTATCTCAATAGCACTAAGGATCTAGGGTTATGGTACCCACGTCAAAGCTCATTTCACCTTGTTGGCTATTCAGATGCAGACTTTGCAGGTTATAAGGTCGATAGAAAAAACACTTCTGGATGTTGCCAATTCTTACGGTCATCCCTAATCAGTTGGCACTCCAAGAAGCAAAGTTTTGTCGCCCTATCCACAGCCGAAGCTGAATATATAGCTGCAGGAGTCTGTTGTGCACAAATTCTGTGGATTTCTCAACAACTTTGTGACCTTGGCTTTGACTTAAAAGGTATTCCCATAAAATGTGATTATACTAGTGCTATTTCTATAACCAAAAATCCTATGCAGCATTCAAGGACTAAGCATATTGATGTAAGACATCACTTCATACGTGATCATGTTGAGAAAGGTGATGTTTCAATCTCTTTTATATCTACTAACTTGCAACTTGCAGATATATTTACCAAGCCTCTTCTTGAGGAACAATTTAATTTTATTAGATTGAAGCTTGGTATGTTGAACAAGGAAGCATTAATGTAGGGGGAGTAAATCATTTTATTTGTCCCTAAGTAGGCAGCCCAATTAATGTTTTCAAGGGCCTTGAAAGGCAATTCAAGGGCCTTGAAACACGTTTCAAAGGGTAAATTAAAAAAACTGATCAATTAAGAATTCATATCTTTTAGATATGCAAATTTCTAATTTTTTAAGAGTTTTCTTTAAAAGAGATTTCAAAAGGCTTTATTTTCAAATTCAAAGGATTTTGAAAAGTGGTTACAAAAATTTATGGAAAGAATTTTAATCAACAATGATTCTCCCAAGATCTTGAATTTCTCAATATCTTTGTGATCTTACGTTGATGTGATTTCTTTCCTTAAATACCACTTCTCTTCTTTTTTTATCTCTTCCGCTTCATTTTCTCTTTGCAAAACTCAGTGCTTTACTCTTTGTTTCACAAACACTCTTCGTCTTTTTCTCAAAAATTTCTCATGGCATCCAAGAGATCTTCTGTTGATGAGGCAACATCATCGGCCCCCAGGAGACATAGAGTGGTTCAGATTTCATCCGACTTAGATTCTGACTCAAGCTCAGGGTCAGATTCAAGCTCAAGTGCTCTAGTTCATCTGAATGACGCTGAAATCTTTGCCAAGACGGGCCTTCCCTCACACTGGTTTGGAAGTCAAACCGCCGTCAAGAAATGGCTGACTGAGTTCGAAGAACGACATGAATGCATGTGTGAGCTTGCCAATAGAGAACTCTTCACATGTTTCTCTTTACCAGGGCTTGAAGTACTTCTAGCAAGCCATATCTGGTTTATGCTCAACCTAGGACAAGCCTCCTTTCCACGATTACCAAGTTGTTCTACATAAACTTAACTGCCAGAAGATAAAGGGGAGAATTGGTTTTGGACTCAGTTGTCAAATGTAAGAAAATCACCATTACTAGTTAGATTATTGCTGATATTTTTGGTCTTCCTCGCTATGATGTCTTTGATCATCCTACCCCTGCTAGAACCATTAAATTGGCCAAAGAACAGTTTCTTCTTCCCAATGCTTTACCACAACCCACTACTACTTGTCTAACCCTTGAAGTCAAAATTATTTGTGCTATTTTGGATAGATGTGTGGTACCAAGGATTACCAAACAAAGATGTGGTGACTAACACATTACTTGCATTTGTGTATTATGTCCTGAATGGGTTAAAGGTTAATCTTCCTGAAATTATTGTGTCCCATATGGTTAATGTGTTAATCTCTCCTAGTGATTATCACCTGCCTTATTGAAATTTCTTCCAAAGATCTTTCAACATTTTTCTATTGACTATTCTGATGAGGTGGAACACATTGTGTGTGGAGAATTGGATGAGAAATTCTTTGACAGTTTAGGGGATTAAGAGAACAAAATTTGACTATAGAACAGTATGGGTTCTAAAGGAGCAACCAGCCTGGAATTATACGACGGTGCAACGTCTGGAAGCTGTAGAGAGTGCAGTGGACTCTCTGAGAACCGATATTGTCTTTTTCCGAGCATCAGTGACTGACAAGATGGATGAAACACAAGATTTATTGCGTATTCTTAATCAGAAAATTAATCAAATGTTTCATGTCAATGCCCTTTCTCTTATAGCTGCCAGTAGCATCAAGCCTTTATCAGAAGAAGATGGACAAGCGACCACGAAGGATGCTGAATAGGTCATGACCCAATGTCATAAAATTGTCAAAGAACGTCCTATTTTCCAACCATCATCTGAGGATCCAGACATTCTAAATATTGAAGAGTTTGGGGTAGTCAAGAAATATGATAAGAATTCTAATCAGAGGCGAACAAACCTTTCTCGCAGAGAACTTGACCTCGTCCATGCTCAAAATCGCTGGAGGAAAATATGTTTGAACGAGCACTATGGGAAAGGAAGCTCATCCATTTGGTATAAAGAAACCTGAAGCTCTCAGGAAGTCCATGACTGACAAGGCCCTTGATATTGATATCAAAGGCTTGCTTTCGCAAAACTTAATTATTTTGTGGTTTTGTGGAAATACTTTTTGGGTTGTAATGTTTTAAAACTCTCGTGCTTTAACTATTTTTCTCCCTTGTTGAAAGACAAAGGGGGAGCAATAAATGTGATCCGACATTCGATATTCAGCATTCTGCATTTTAGGTTTTGATATGCATATATGCATCGCTAACCTTACAAATGCAGGTACAAAAACATTTGTGTTGTCTTCCATCAAGGGGGAGATTGAAAACTCCACCTTGATTATAAAGATTTTACAGGTGTTGCTGATGAAAGACTTAAACACAAATGAAGAATTTTGATACACTAACCAATGAATTGTCTATATATCGAGTTGCTTGGTTTGGTATGGTGGTTTGGATTAAATGTAGTGTAGGTTTTGCAAGAGACTTTAAAAGAACTTTGAAGATTGGAGTTCGAAGGCCTTGAAATGAAAACCAAAGAAATGAAGAAGTCAAGGGCACACGTTCAAAGGTTTCAAATTACTAAGAAGATCTTCCACGAGAGATTTGCTCACACAAGAAGATTTGAGAAGATATGATCAAGTGAAGATCTCAACCGACCATCAAATAAGATCTTACAAAGATCCTTAACCGAAAAGCATGAAGATTCTCTCACCTTGATTTGAAGATTGTTACAACAAAAATGAGAAGATTAAGGAGCGGGAGATCAACGTGTTCCCAGTAGATGAAGATCCACAACGTCTATCTCATCTCAACCAAAGAGCGATCTTCATGGAGAAGAAGAGTGATCTCCAAACGGTCATCTTTCCAACGGCTATAAGACTTCTCCGTAGAAGAGTATAAATGAAGATGGCGATTGAAGAACAAGAACACAAGCCTGCACAGAAACATCCATAGTCTTCAAGCGATCCATAATCGTCTTCATTCGATCAATGATTTTTCTTTCTCTCTTTTTCTAAAAAGCTTTATCCCCTAGAGAGAGATAAAACTCGAGAGCTCCATTGACATATCTAAAGAGTGTTATACTCGAGTGTGTGTTACTCTACGAAGTAACTAGACTATTATAGCAAGGTGAAGAGTTGAAGCTAGATCGTAGCATTGGCTACAGTGAGAGAAGAAGAGGATTTCTTCTAGTTTGTATCTAGGATTCTTTGAAGCTGATAATAGATAGTTAGATCCTAAGGCTATACTCCGCCCTCTATTTAGAGCCGAACTTCGTAAACATATCCTTCTGTCGATCTTTTACATTCCGAACTATATCTTTTTTATTGTGACTAACTTTGTTTTGCAGGAGTTCAAAGTCAAGGCCCTTGAAAGTTGTTTCAAAGCCCTTGAAATCAAAGTTTCACAAAGACCTGAGATCGACATCAAGGCCCTTGAAATTGGTTTCAAGGCCTTGAGATTGGTTTTGCGAAAAGTTCCCATACTCTATTCAACCCCCGTTCTAGAGTATCTTTATGCTTTATATTCACCTAACGGTTCTTCAGCTTGCATATGACTTGTATCGTTCATCCAAATGTGTAAAACATAGATAAAGGCTCACATGCTTAAGTGAAATAAAATATGATCAGGTCCTTTATAACTCATTTCTTCTTGAACTCGGTCTAACAAATAAAAACTTCATGCCCTTTTGGCATGGTTTACATTCACTTTGTGCATTCATCATTGAAGTACATATAATTGGACTCATCGGCATAAAAAGCAAAAATGAAATATACACATGCATCACATAGCCAATTGATAATTTTGAACTTTGATGAGATTTTGCATGGTTTTTTCTTTATTTTTTCATTAAATGCCTTTACCTTACAGGTTAGTGTTTTTCACCGAAGTGAGTGTCAACTAATGTAAGCTTCCTTAGACTGAGCAATTAAGAGTTCATAACGAATATACACTATCATGGATCTGAACATGTTTAATTTAGCTCATATTTCTTGCCATAGAATTCACTAAGTCATACATCAACCAATATAAATGATCAAGGCAAATCCAACAACTAAATTCATGAACCAATATAAGCAAGAATATATGCTAAATCTAAACACATAAACCTATAGTCTAGAATCCTAAGTTAATGACAGCTTATGCTTGCTACTTAGAGGTTTTATATGATGCTTACATTTGACTTGTATTGTTCATCCAAATGTGTAAAACATAGCTAATGGCTCACATGCTTAAGTGCAATCAAATATTATCAGGTCCTTTATAACTCATTTATTCTTGAACTCGGACAAAGAAATAAAAACTTCATGCTCTTTTGGCATGGTTTACATTCACTTTGTGCAATTATCATTGAAGTATGTATAATTGGCCTCATCGGCATTAAAAACAAAATACAAAATAAGCATGCATCACATAGTCAATTGACAATTTTGAACTTTGATGAACCTTTGTATGATTTTTTCTTTATTTTTCATGATATGCCTTTTGGCTTACGAGTTAGTATTTTTCACTCAAGTGAGTGTCAACTAATGTAAGTTTCCCAAGGCCGAGCAATTAAGAGTTCATAATGATTATACATTATCATGGATTTAAACATGTTTAATTTAGCTCAAATTTCTTGGCATAGGATTCACTAAGTCATACATCAACCAATACAAAGGTATAAGTGGATAACTAAATTCATCTTTCATAATTAAATCAATCTTTCAAATGAAACCTTGGTCGATGCTTCCACATCCGATGGACGTTGCAAAAGCAAATGTATTTTGGGAGCCTAACCGTCTAACGGTCGACGGCTTGCCTCCGTCATTGAAAATCAACGTTCATTACAAGATGATGGCTATGATTCCCATAATGAGGGCAACAAGAACCTTGGCCCTTCTCCGGAAGATTTGCTCTATGTTGAAACGGAGAAGTGGCACAAGAGTTATGAGCACCACCGACGTAGGTATGACACTTCTCCTCCTCCATCTAGTGTCCCACGTACCGGCCGTCCCACCCAGGAAGATCCCTGGTACCGTAATCAACCAAATAATATCCCTCAATGTCTTGAGAATGAACGGTCTGGACAACGCCGCCAACGGCCTAGCCGACAATCGATATACCAAGATTTTGACAAGTATGACAAGAGAGATGATTTTGGCGAGTTCTCCAAAGATAATGCCGACTTGGACCGGGTGTCACATGTCCGCCCATGGTACCTGCCCGTCCGAGAGACATTTGAGAACCAATACCGAGGAGACAAATAGTTGCCACCCCTAACCCGACAAGGCATGCGCAACCTTTCCATGGGCCTCAACAGTATAACGATGGACAATGGGGAGCCCATTCCGAAGATGCCTTCATCACACCACCCCACATGGAGCCCTACAGAGCTTGTAGGGAAGTTAAGGTTAAATTTCCTATATTTTATGGCAAATATGAGCTATATGCGTTTATTGATTGGGCACAAGACATGAAACGAGCCTTAAAGCATTGTCATTACGAGAAGTACGAAAAAACAGAAGCGGCAACCCTTTAATTTGAAGGTGGTGCAAAAACATGGTGGAACCGGTACAAGACCAACTGTGAGAAAACCGAGGATGGGCACCGGTAATGACATTTGATCAATTGATCTATGTCATGGCAAAAAAGTTCGTGTCCGACGACTTCGAAAACGACATGCGGTTGCAAATTGCCGAGCTCCAACAAGGAAATCTTACTCCGATGGCTTACTTATCCAAGCTCGAAGACATGCATATGAAGGCCGGCATCTCGGCCTCCGCCTCCGCTCATTCAACCAAATTCATGAGTTGGATTAATTCGTCAATCCGACACCCTCTCGAGATAGTTTCATACAAAGACTAGGGAGCATTATGCCATGCGGTCATGAAGCTTCACAAGCAACAACTAAAAACACCTTGGTATTCAAGGTATAATTCGTCCTCTAGTCAATATGCTTATACGACTAATTTCCATGCTTGAGGTGTTTCTAGTTCTCAAGATTCTGGCGCCGCCAAAGGATCCTCACGGATGGATCAACCGACCAGACAAGCGGTTACTGAGAGGACACTGTATTGTGACCCTATTGCCCCAACACAAACGCCTCCCGGCCGGGCCCAACAAGGATCTCAAACGGTGGCACGCCCAAGATAGCCCGTGTGTTACAAATGTAGCGGGTTTGGTCATGTCCAACGTGATTGCCCAAACACCAAGAAGGTGATGTTTGTCAACCCGTCATATGACGATGGAGAAGATGAAGACACTGGTGATATCATCATGTAAGATGACCAAGACGTCGATCCCTACTATGGCATGGAGCCTTGCGACGACCAACTTGCTTGCGGTCCGGCATAACCTGATAATTTTTCCCTTGTACCTCTTCGTATTTTGGCTATAAAAGAGCATATCCCTATTGACTAATGCGAGAATCTCTTCCACTGTCGTTGCTTGGTCAATAATACTAGTCTCTCTCTAATTATTGATGGGGTTCTTGTTGTAATCTTGTCAACGAAAAAGTAGTAAAACACTTTAAGTTGCCACAATCCCCCACCCACAATCTTATGGACTCCAATGGATTTCCGATAAGGTGTGTGACACCGTCACAAAGCATAGGTGACATTTTCTATTGGCGCCTATGTTGATAAGGTCCTTTGGGATGTTATCAAAATGGATGCAACACATGTATTGTTAGGACGACAATGGAAATTCGATCGTAAATCCTTTGATGATGGTTATCTTAACCGGTACACTTTCTAATATAATGGAAAATGGATCACACTAGTGCATCTGATTCCATACAAAATTTTAATTGACTATGCAAAATGAAAGAGGCAATAAGTCATAGATGAGACCACTAAAGCGCCAGCAATATCCGACCCTCTCCGGAGCTCTCCCGATGTTGTGGGTGCTCGTACTTCTCGATCGCATAACTCCACTCCTAATGTCCATGCTACCGAGTTGAGAGGTAGTAAAAGCTGCATAGTTCCTACAAACGCAACTTTTCCACCTCTGGCTCCTGTCGTTCAAGGACGGTGTGAGCCGTAGATCCTTTTAGCCCGATGAAACAACTTGACACCGGTCATGGAAGGCAAGTTCCCTCGTTTCTTGCTTGTTCCTTTTTGCTTATCTATTTCTCATTACCCGAATAACGTGCCACACAAGGTGTCCTTGTTGTTGTCCTAATTTCAAGATATTTTGACCTATGAACTACCATCCGGCTTGCCACCAATCTGAGGAATTGAGCATTAAATCGACTTGGTGCCCGACACATCTTTTCCCAACCATGCCGGTTACCATGCAAGTCCGGAAGGGACCAAAGAGATACAATACCAAGTATAAGAGCTCCTAGACCGGGGACATGTTCGTGAGTCCTTATCACCAAGTGTCGTGCCGGCCATTATAGTGCCCAAGAAGGACAGATCTTGGCGGATGCACGTGGATAGTCAATCCATCAACCAAATAACCTTCAATTACCGTCATCCGATCCCGCGCATCGATGGAATGATGGACGAGCTCCACGGCGCTACTATCTTTTCCAAGATTGATTTCCGGAGCGGGTACCACAAAATTTGCATGGCCGAAGGTGACGAGTGGAATACGTCATTCAAAATGAAGCATGGCCTCTATGAGTGGCTTGTCATGCCATTTGGCCTCTCTAACACCCCATCCACGTTCATGCGTCTCATGAACCATGTCTAATTCCGGTTTTTGGGTATTTTTGTAGTAATTTATTTTGATGACATCTTAGTTTTTAGTAAGTCTTTGGATGAACACATCGGGCACCTTTGCCAAGTGCTTGAGTGCCTTAGACAAGAATAATTATATGTTACTTTTGATAAATGTGTCTTTTGCTCGGACACCACAATATTCCTTGGCTATGTCGTTTCTAAGGACGGACTACGAGTGGACGAATTAAAAGTTTGTGTCATTTGGGAGTGGCCTACTCCTACTACGGCCACCATGGTTCGAGCCTTTCTCGGCTTAGCGGGCTTCTATCGATGCTTTATCAAGGACTTTAGCTCAATAGTGGCACCATTACATGAGCTTACTAGCAAAGATGTCACGTTTCAGTTGCCTGACACCCATGCTCGAGCGTTTGATTTGCTCAAAGACCGTCTATGTAATGTGACACTACATCAAATCCCAAAATTTTCTAAAACCTTCGAGGTGGAGTATTGACAACATGAATTATGCCCTCAATATATCCTTTCATATAGGTAGTTTTTCCCTTTCTTTTGCATGCATAGACATGAATCCATAACATTTGAGCTCATATTTGCATACTTGGCTAGAATAGATGTCTACACGGACTCTTGTTTCATTTGTAGGTAATTTGGCGGATTTTGGAGCAAAATGGAACATATGAGAGCTAAGCCTCAAGGTGGATCACATTGGAGAGGGGTGGAACATATAAAAAGACACGTTACAAAGTAGAAATATCGGCCTGATTATGATAAATCTCGTCCGAGATCAATAAAAGATCAACCGAGATTTTGTGTAAAAATGGCCCATGGCCCAAGTTTCAAAACCCTAGTTTTTCCTATAAGTCAAGCATGCATGCAGCAAGTTAAAGAGAGGACAATCGTGGCTGACATACTACGGATTCTATAGTATTAGAGAGATTGATCATCAACATTGATAGAAACAACACTTGAGAGAGATTCTTGGAGAGAAAGAGATAGTTCTAGATTTAATTGCTTTTGGATTAAAGATTGGATCTTTGGTATTGGTTTGCTTTTGCGTTTCGATATTGAAGACAAATTGCTAAGTATTTCTTACTTTTCTATTAGTTTTATTTGTTTATGGTTTTCTTAAATCTTTCTTGATTTGAATATGTGTGTTGTTGGTTAAACCCCTGCGATTCTAGGGTGATTGGTTGATGGTTGTGGTTTAAATGATGATAGACTGAGCCTTTAAATTAGTTTGGACCATGAAGAGTTGGTTTAACCTTCGAGTAGTCGAATATCGGCCGAGATTTTCCCTAGAACAACCCGAGATTTCTTCTGTTGATCCGTTTTTGTTATATTTTTATGCTTAGGTTATAGATTGCCCAAATCCTAGCCTTTGTTGAGCCTTTCATACCCTTAGTGTCATCTAAGGCTTATATCTAAGCTTGGGAAGAGACTTACCAGACGATTTCCTTTCTTGGTTACCAAAGATGACGAGTTCTACGTAATAAAGGATTCAAAACCCTTTATTAGCTTTAAGTGTACCTTTTCTTGCCCGAGTGAGCTTTACCTGAGACTGACCCGGTAAAGATTAGTTCTCGACCCTTAGGTTGAGTTGTTGGTCTGAGTTATAGTTCCTTTCCTTAGAGCCTTGAGACTTATCCGGTGATAGTTGCTTTGGTTTAGATTAGTTGGTTAGTGAGACCCCCCATGATCTTTCCTACATTAGAAACATCTTACCTTAGCGATCCCAACCTTGTCCGGGTTCTGTAGAATTCTTGAATCAAAAACCACAACTATATACTTTCATCTTTAGAATCTGCATTGCCCCGATTATCATATTATTCATCTTTATTGATTTTTGTCTCTTTTATTAATCTATTCTATCATTGTTTTGTCACCATATTAATTTCACCATAGTCCCTGAGATCGACCTTGGAATATTTGCTTTTGCTTCGATTGATCCGTACATTGCGGGTTCGTTTATTTGTTCAGGATTTTATTACAAGTAAAATTTAAGACTTTATTCATTCATTATTCACACACGATTGAGTGCGACCAAGTGTACACGTCTAATGTGGGCATTAGGGAATTCTTCTACAAGAGAATCAACTTATTTCCTACTTAGCGAAAAACTTTCCTGTCCTTCACTTAAATACCCAAACTATGACAAGGAACTATATGCTTAGTTCGTTGTCGAAAGATGTGGTATCACTACTTGTTGCTGAAGGAATTCGTGATTCATTCGGATCACGCGCTCTTTAGTATCTCAAGGTTCAAACAACGCTAAGTCGGCACAACACAAGTTGGGTAGAGTTTCTTGAGACATTTCCTTATGTCATTCGGCATAAGAAAGGCAAAGAGAATGTTGTACCCAATGCATTTTCTCATCGATATCCTTCTCGTACATATGGATGCCAAGATACATGGCTTTTCTCTTATCATTTATTTATAAGCCACGGATCTTGACTTCAAGGATATATTCGTTCAACACCTTGACCTCCGAGAGCATGTGTCTTTCTTCATTAATGATGGCTACTTATTCCGTGTGGGCAAGCTTTGTATCCCGCTCTCGTTTATAAACTATTTGTTGATAAAGGAGGACCGTGAGGGTTGTGATCACTTCGATGCTACCAAGACACTCGCCTCTCTAGAAGAGAACTTCTTTTGGCTCCAAATGCGCAAGCATGTGACATGGTTTTGCACAAGTTGCATCACTTGTCACCATGCAAAATTGCGCCAAGGTTCGGATGGATTGTATTCTCCTTTGCCTATACCAATGGGTCCTTGGGATGATATTTCTATGGACTTTGGGTTGGTCTACCAATGTCTAAACGAGACAAACACTCCATTTTCTTGGTAGGTTGACCATTTTTCAAAAATGCCTCATTTTATCGCATGTAAGAGCACACAAAATGCTAGTGAAGTCGCTACACTTTTCTTTGACAACGTTGCGCGCTTACATGAGATTCCACATTCCATCCTTAGTGAACGGGACATGAAGTATATCAGTCACTTTTTGAGATCGTTATGGGGAAAACTTGGAACCAACTTGTTGTTTTCAAGTAGATATCATCCCCAAATTGATGGTCAAATGGAGGTCACCAATCGGACTCCCGGCGCTCTACTTAGAGCAACCCTTAGGAATAACCCACGTAGGTGGGAAGAGTTAATTTTTATTGTGGAGTTTTCTGATAACAAGTCTAGGCACACAACAACGATGCTATTACCATTTAAAGTTGTCTACGACCTCAATCCACACACCCCGATGGACTTCACTTTGCGCCCTCTCAAAGACGTAAAAGACATCACCGCCATACACCGTGCCGCTTACATCATCGAGCTTCATGATCGGACTAGGACACAACTCCAACGGCGTGCCACACAACTTGCCGAACAACGCAACATCTCGTTCAAGTTCGGTGATCTTGTTTTGGATCCACCTAAGGAATGAGCGTTTTTCCATGTCACCACAAAGGCAAGCTATCGGACCACAGTGATGGACCATTCCACATCTTATTTGGCCACAGCCCGAATGCATACAAGTTGGAGCTTTTGGACACCTACAATGTGCAACCGATGTCAATGTCAAGGACCTTGCACCGTATATTGAGCCCCTATTTGACGAAGATGAAACGGGAATGTTTCACATCCAAGATGGGGGGACTGATGCGCCTTTGACCACCATGTCCGAAGATGAGGAAGACGGGGCTTTATGGGTTCGATCCGATGGACCGCTCACCTGTTCCCGTGCCAAGGCCATCGCCAAAGCTATCGGCTCTATCATTGCCCTCACCATTTCTTGTCACTGGCCCATTAGTGGCATGTCGTCTCTCTACTCCACGATGACATGAAGCATGCCAAGTTTGCCATGAAGCATGCCAAGTTGAAAATGTCTTGGCACATTTTCCGTATATCGCATTTTTAATAGCAAGTCTTTTTATTTTCGGAATATTAATTCTGGAACTTTCAAGATTAGACTTTTGGTTTGGAATTTAATTCAAAAACTTAATTCTGAACATAAATTCCAATCTTTAACATTTTAGGTTTTTCATTTTCAGAACTTTAATTCCGGCTTTTATTTCCGTCATTTAATTTCCGACTCTTGGTTTGGCCACATCCACTATATAAGGGATCCTTGACTCATTTGTAAAGTATGTTCATTTTTATTCAAGTATTATTGAGAGTATTTTCTCATTCTTGATTTTAGGCATCACATCTTCCTGCACTCAAATTCTTCTTTTGGATCTTCAATCCAAACTCATCAACATTCAAGGATTATACAAGAATCAACTCAATCAATTCACTTAAAGTCTTGCAAAATCATCTAGATCAAATCAACCCCTCAACTTCCACCTCCATCTCTAAGCTTCCGCATTCCACATTCACACGTTCGAACACATCCGCACTTCAACTAAGGAGTAGTTGATGCTTGAGCTTGATCTAAATCCGAAATTTTTCCTTGGCGTGTCCAAGGACGCATCAAGAAGGCATGATCAAGTGTAAATCAAGCTCAAACTATAACGCCACGTTTATTGGGTGTGTTTTTGACATTTATTTTTCCTACTTCTATTGATATTTTATTAACTCAAGTATTTTATTTAAAAGTATTTTCAAGGCATATAATGTTTTTCCCGAGTATTTTCATATTTGTTTTGGACGTTCACGCATATCCGTCTTCTTATTTATTTATTTTTTTGGAAAAGTCGGAAGTTCTCTCGGTTCGGAAATTTCCGTTATGAACACGTTTGGATTGGATTGACTTTATACCCCTCTCTTTATTCTTTTCCTTTTCTGTTATTTGTTTCCTCTCTCTCTCCTACGCTTGATGAGCTGCAACGCTGCAGCCTGTAGTGACCCCTCGACCTCCCTCCTCCGTTCCTAGCAGCAAACAACAGGTCTCCACACTCCCTTCAACCTCACTTCCCTCTTTGATGCTCTGTAGACACCTCCTTTCCCCCTCTGTCTTCTATGACCCAACCCCCTATCCCTCACTTTCTCCCTTTCTTCCCCAACAGTGAAGATTTTTCGCTCTCCCCATCCTCACTTCACACCGTCCCTCTTCGCATCTGTGCGACCGCCGGAGGGAGGAGCCGCCTCCCGATGTCCACCGGTGCCTCCGTTCCCCCCTCTGTTTCCCCCTCTCAAGCATCTTCAACGCTTCACTACCCCGGAAACAGTGCCGCTCTGCCGCATCTCCTGCCGCCTGGAGCCCTTGCCGGAGTCCTGGCCGCCGCTAGTGCAAACCGCCTTCCTTTGCCTGCACAGCCGCCGACCGCTCCCTCTTTTTCCTCAATTGTGTGCGTTGTTGCGAGGTTGAAGATACAACCTTTGTACACTATAATCGGGCCCCCTGTATTCTGTTATCTCTACCGCCCTCTCTTCGCTTGAGAAGCCTTTGCCGCCACCTTCCCCTGCACCATCACCTCGCCGACGGAGAAGAGCAGTGCCATCAGGGAGGGCCTCCAGTTTTATAATTTCAGTTTTACCCCACTCTTTTGAAAAAGTTTGCATGTATGACATCTACAAGAATTTAATTACATTTATTGACCAGATTTACAAATGATCATTTATGCCTTGTTGGTTAATCTCGGTTTATGACAAAGATCTAATTGCGGTTTATGACCTATGTTCATATAAGTGTATTTTGGCTCGGAAAATGGTTGAGCGATTTTGTTTTAACCTTAGTTTTGAAAACGAGTATTTTATCTTATATTTATATAATTTATCTTCCGTTCAAATTTAGCGTATAAGCTAAATTTGTTTAGTCGTGGTGTTAGGTTCGGGAGCGCCCTGATAAAGGCCCAACGGATCCATATCGACATCCATAGATCGTCTTCCGTATTTTGACGTCACGTGAGTGCCCTCTCTCCCAAAATTATGATCTTACTCGATCTAATTATGTTTAGTAGTATCATGCTAGGTTGGATCTAGCATAACTTAGAGTGAATGCCATGTAGTGGCTTTTGGGACCTTAGGCGAGTGTGATGAGCATTTTGGACCTCATAGGCTTTCACTTTGTTCTTAGCTATTGAGTATGATCATATGAGAGTTAGTAGGTTGTTGAGAGATCTCCTCATGCGTTGAGTGAGATATGAGTGTTATAGATTCTAGGATGCGGTCCTAGAATGAGAGTCACATGATCTTGCGTAGATCATTTATGGAGAGGCCTTAGACTTCTATAGTTGAGCGAGTTGTGAAACATATCTTGTTGTGAGCAGGTTGTGTGCTTCTTCCCAAGGGAAGCAAGAGTGTTTGTGAGTTAGTGATGTGGACGAGGTATGTCTCCGAACTTAATTAGCTCGTATTCTTCGTATTAGTTTCGATGTGTGTTTGGTGGTGTGTGTTTATTGTTATGTTTGGTGTGTGTTTATTGTTTATGTTATAACAATAAAACCGGAAATAGGACGACCTTTACATTGTTATTGGCCCAAGTGTATGATAACGGGCGGTGACAACACTGTCTAGCTCTTGTGGAGTGCTAGAGGGTTCTCGGCGAATAGCCCGGGCAGATAGACGGTCAGATGCATCAATACCATTCCTTGACGGTGAGTAGGGACTGAGGCGAGATCATGCGGTGATCCTCGTGTCACAAACGAAAGTTGAATTAGAACGGAATATGACTTAATAATAAAAAGATAATAAACCGGACTTGTGTGTTTGAGAGTCTGTTGTGTGTTTATGTTTATTTTTGTGTGTGTGTGTGTGCCATCACCTTGATTCTAATGCTTTGAATATTAGATAATGGTTTTATACCGATGTTGTAGATTGCCTTGCAACTTAGGAATGCGGCCGAGAGACCCGAAAGAGTGGGCAGCCGGGGTTCCGTACATTTTAGGAGGGGTTTTGGTTCGAGTCGTGTTGTGTTTTGTTCTTCGTTTATTGTATTTTTTATATGCCGCGTGTATGGCATTTGGTCTTTGGAGTTGTTTTTCGGCTGAAGTCCGTTGTTATTTCTTTCGGGTTTCCTTCCATTGCATAAAAATGTATTTCGGTTTTGGCCTTTATCGGTACCTTGTTGCAAGATCCGGTGAATTTGTTGTCGGGCTAAGGGTCGGGACCCATTGTGAGGTCTCCGCCTGTAGCATTCCGAGTCCCGCGGATTGTATATCATACGCACAAATGACATAACTAATCAATGAAATCTCATATAAACACTTATCAATCTCTTAGTCAACATTGAATATCACAAATACTCCAAATAATCACCAATGAGAATGAAATATTAAAGAATATCACCATGGTTCATTTCAATCAAATTCTAGCAAAGATGTAAACCAATAAAATATCCAATGAGTTTATCATATTCTTATTCATAATCACACACTCAAATTAAATCCCCAATTTCATATCAACATTGAAAATTTAAGAAATCAACTCATACCTCAAATTCCTCAATCATAGCCTTTAATTGAGTAAAATAAGATAAGTGAGATGAATTCATACCTTTAGATGATGCCAATTGAATATACCAAAATAAAATTGAAAAACCTTCAAGCTCTAACAATGGTGATTTTCGAGTTTGAAGATAGAGACAATGGAGGTTGGAGATGAAAATGAATTTTTAGGAGTAGGAATGGTAGAAAATGATTGGGTGAAGGTTGAAGATGAAGTTTTGTGAAGTTTAATGAAGGTTTGAGGTGTGGAAGCTATGGAGATGGAGATTTTAAATTTTTGGGAAGAAATGGAGAAATGGGTGAAAATGAAGAATAAGACATGTAGATTTGGAGTTTTTGGATTGAAAAGGGACTTGAATCTTGATTGTTATTGGTTGATTTTGGATCTTAGATAAGAAATGGAATAAGAAAGGTGAAAAAGGAGGTTGCTAAGGTCGAGTGAAGTAGAAAAAGAACGAAGAAGAATCTAGGTTAAGTCAAGTTTATGACCGTTGGAGCCAAAATTTGCCTTCGGTTGGTAGTCACCAAGGTAGGCAAAAAATACACCTACTTCGAGTTTTAGCTTCACTCGATTGAGTGACCACTGTAGAGAATAACTCGAGGTAGCCACTCGACCTTCACTCAAGGTAGGGCAAATATGTACTCGATCTTAGGCTCTTGATTTCTTCTCTTGAACTTTTCTTCACTTCTTCTTTCCTTGAATGTTTTTTTCTTCACTTCCCTTCATCTCCTTTTCATGCCCCATCTAAGATATTGAGACATCCATAGCACACATACTATTTCAAAGAAAATTCAAAATGAAAAATGAAAAGAGAACTTACCAATGGGTTGCTTCCCATTAAGCACCCTTGTTTAAGATCATAGGCTTAACCAAACTTCTTTTCATCCTGGATTTAGACTTGATGATGCCAACTTTCCTTGATCTTTTGAAGCCTTCTTCTTGGATATCCATTTCTTCAATTCCATGTAGAGCATGATTCTTGGTAATCCATGCATTTTTTCCTTAGCTTTCTTAGTTGGATCATGACCTTCCTTTAGCACTTCAAATTTTACAACTTTCAACTCTTTATAGAACTCTTCGTTACTTGAGTGTTTAGCTCACTTTCATCTTCCAAGATCTTCACACTTTGACTAGGAGGTTTAGGAAACCTCAAGTACTTGAACCTTAGTTTTCATCTCCAAAGTTGAATGTCAACATTCCATTCCTCACATCAGTTTGAGCTCCGACGGTAGCTAGGAATTCTCTTCCTAAGAAAATTGACACTCTATCATCTTCTTTTACATCAAGTAATACAAAGTCAATTAGTAAAATAAACTTATCAATCTTGATTGGTACATCTTCCAATATTCCTTCGGCTATCTTGATAGCATGTATTATAGTCTATATTTTGGGGCTAGTTTAGACGTTTTATCTTCGATAATTTGCATTTATGGATGTATATTCTTTGATTATATTGTTGTTTTATCTACCTTTGCGGGAAACGAGGTCTACACCTAGTTTTGTTGTAATCGTAGATAAAATGACACGTTTTGGACTAAAATCGAGCTAAGGAAGCTAAGGAGTCATTGGAGCTACATTTTGGAGCTTAAGGAAGACCTCACGAAGCATGGAAATTATTAAGAAGATTGACTTTGGACCAGATTTGAGAGATTTCACATTCAGTTGAAATTCACCTCGGTCAGCTACAGTATCACCTCGACCAAGGTGATCTTGAGGAGCTTCCCGACCGAGGCGAGACCCTATTCCCGGCGAGATCTATATTTTTGACTGAGATCTTTTATTATTGGAAAGAAGATATTTTATATTTTTGGCTAGATTTCTGGAAGGAAGATATTATTTCTGGATGATTTATTTTGAGAGAGAGATATATTTTATAGGAAATTATCTTGTTAAGATATTTTATTTTTGGAAGATAATTCTTCTATATAAAGGGTTGGATTTTCCACAATTCAACCATGCTTGGAGCATCCAACAATTAAGGGATTTTCTGGAGGGTTTGAAGGAAGAGTTGAAGGAAGTATTGAAGATTGAAGTTCAAGGAAGGAAGGGATCATAGTTGGAGTTGCTTTTTGAAGGAGTTTGTAAGACTTTCTTAGATTGTCTTTTTGCTTGATTGTCTTTGCTGATTTGTGATTGAGGAACGCAGTTTCTTTGTTATTTGATTCAGTTATTCAGACCTTTTTCTTAAGGTTTTCTTGTTCGAATATTGATTATTTTTCCTTAAATTTGATTATTGTTATCATGATGATTGTTGGCTAAGTTTCTTATGCGATTCTAGGGTGATTGGCTGAAAGTTGTGGGAAAGACGATGATAGAATGATCTTAATCTCAGCAGGACCCTGAAAGCTCGAGTCTTTAACCTTAACCCTAGAACACCTCGCTCAGTCGTTGAACATCTCGGCCGGGGTGTGTTAGCATGAAATATTGTGATATTTTAGGCACGTTTTCTAAGTGTATTTCATCCATATTGATAGTCATTGATAAAGCATTGAAGCAATTGTGAGTTAGTTTATCTATTTTGTCGATATAGAGGTCTACATAAGCTTTGTGTTGTTTGTAGGCAATTAAGAGCTAAATCCGAACGGATTGAGAGAGAATGGAGTATGATTGAGCATGTCCAAGGATTGAGGACGTCTCTAGGAGCTAAGGATGGTGCTAACTTGAAGAATAGCACGAGACTAAGGAAAATCACGAACTACCTCTAAACCACGCTCTAAAATACGGCCGTACTACATTCCACGTTCAAGTCCACGGCCGTGGAACCTTGGCAAGAGAGGCGTGGTTTATTCCAGCAACTTCTACGGCCGTGGAGGGTTGAAACAAACCGTGACCAAATTCCACGCTCTAAATTACGGTCATGGAACCCTTCCACGACCGTGATCTTGACGATCTTTTTCGCAATATTATAATCACGATCTTCTACGTAATGGGCCGGGCTAATATTTTATCTTACACTATAAAAGGACGGAAAAAGAGAGATTCCGTCACCTTCGCTTAGACTTTGCTTACGCTTATCGCACGTGCCTAGGGTTTCAACTTGAACGTGTAGAGATCGCTATTTCGCAAACGGAGACTTGCGAAGAATTGAAGATTTGGAAGATTGTTAGTAAGGAGATTTCATCTTTATTCTTAGGTTTTGATTAGAAGACGGATTGACATCCCGTTCTTCGTTATTATTTAAGATTGTGATTGTTTGTGTTATTCCAAATCTGAGTTGCATTATCATTGATATTTGTGGATTTGAGATTGATTTGAAGGTTATTCAAAGTTTTCGGAAGTTTTCATCTTTCATTATTTTAAATCTTGAATTTGATATCAATATGACTGTTGTTGGCCAAAACCCTTTAGCAATTTTAAGGTGAAGGGTTGATAGTTGTGGCTTAGATGATGATAGATCGATCGTAAACAGATTGGACCCTGAGAGTTAGAGAGAATCGCCGACAACCCTAAACCACGGTCTGTTCTTGAGTTTCCACGGCTGTGGAATTCAAGAACTACCCATAATTTTGTGTCAGTTTACGAACTTTCTTTTACTTTAATCCAAAGTTAAAGATTTGCTTTAACTTAGTCTTGGCTTGCCTTTTCTAGGTGGTAGTGAAGCCTCAACAACCTCTACCTCGATTCTGAGTGTCACAACCTTAATCGGTTTAGTTAGTCTTGATCCTTGGATTACAAGTTTGGGTATTTGACGTTAATTCTTACCTTTAGATCTTTTCTATATTGAAGCCTCAACAACCTTTATAAAGAGTGTCTTTTAGGTGGGTCATATAAGGTTTTTGGAACTTCACCGTACGATTACCTTACATTCGTATACCTTTGCATACCTCAACTCTGTCCCTATACCTTTAGTATATCTTGAATCGATTGCCACAGCTGAATATCTGGATCTTTAGGATTGCTGTTTTCCCAATATTTGAAATGCTTCTTACATTTACTCGCTTGACAACCTATAATTGAATTTGTTCCCCCCAAATCCCTGTGTTCGATACTCTGGAATTCTTGCTTAACTATATCGATCCGTACACTGCGGGTTTGCTTGCTTGATTCTAGTTTTATAAATTTATAGCTTATTTGCACGCACGCTAAGTGGCGAACAGGGTGGAATCTGACTGAACGAGGTGACCCTTCCTGAATCTATTCTGAGTTAAGAGTTTAAGTTTGCCAAATCCTATTCTTATTATACCTTTTCTGGTTCAATGCAAGCCTACGATGAGACTTACCCGGTGATTCCTTTGTTTGTTTACCCAAAATCATGAGTGTAGGTAATAAAGGTTTATCCTTTATTGGGGTTTGAGTGTGCCTTCATTCCATCTTTTTGAGTTAGCCTGAGACTTACCCGGTAAAGGTTGATTCTATTTCATTGGGTGGTGTGTTGGTTTGAGATTATAGTTCCTTTCCTTAGTACCTTGAGACTTACCCGATAATAGGAGCTTTGGTTTGGGATAGTGAGTAGTGAGACTTACCCGATGTTCTATTCCCACCTTAGAAATACCTTCCCTTTACAAACCTCGGCTTTGTCCGCGTTATCCTTTGAGATCTTGAGCCGGAACAACAACTAGATGCTTTAATCCCTAGAATCCGCATTTCCCCTTACTTGACTTATACATCATCTTTGATTGCTATAATTGCTTTTAGTTAATTGCAATATTTGACAACCTGATTTTGTGCTTTGTTTCACCTAAGTCTTTGTGATCGACCCTTGGAATTCTTGTTTTTATTACAACTTACCCGTACACTGCGGGTTTGCATATTTGTTCAAGCATAGTTCTTGGGATATAAATTATAAAGCTTGCACACACCGTTTGGAGCGAACAAGTTTTTGGCGCATTTGCCGGGGACTTGGTCTAGACCAAGCCGGTTTCGGTTGTCTTTCGGGGCTATTTCCCTTGTTGCTATTAACCACTCAACTTGAGTGTTTTCGCAGGATATTTTCTTAGGTTTATGCAAAGAACCCGTGCTGGAAAGGAAATCTTTCCTTACGATCCCGAACCAGAGAAGACATACAAGCGACGATTAAGAGAAGCTAAGATGGCCAATCAAGACGATCGCGATCTTGAGGCCAAATTGAAGGAGGCATTGGAACAACTACGCCTCAATAGAGAAGAACTACAACAAGAGAGAGAAGAGACTCGCGCAAGGACAGAAGGAATTGAAGAAGATATGGCCGCTCTAAGGGCCCAATTTCTGCCTCGACCGATCCCAGATCCTCGACCGAGGTAGGACCCAGTCCCAGTTGCCCCACACGATGTGCACCTACCACCTCGGATACCTGTCCGAGATGTTCTTTTTACTAGAGTTCCACAAACCCTAGGACAGAGGATGGACCCTAATCAGCAAGTGAGGCGTCTAGGAGTCAACCTAGGTGATCCAGCTGAGCATGATTACGAACTTCGACCGCAAGTTGTATCCATGATCCGACAATGTCAATTTGGAGGTTTAGAAAGCGAGTCTCCGCATCAGCATTTGTAAAACTATGAGATTCTGATGGAGACCTTGAGACCTTCAAGATTGGAAAACAACAACTACAAGCTAAGGCCTTTCTATTTCTCTTTGAAAGATAAAGCGCTTGCTTGGTATCAATCTCTTCTGCCCGGAAAGATCAATACTTGGGAAGAGATAACTATGAAGTTTCTAACTAAGTTCTTTCCTCCCTCTAAGACCGCTGAAATGAGGGGAAAGGTCAATGCTTTTATCATGAAGGATAAGGAGAGTTTGTCCAAGTCATAGGAGAGATTCAAGGATGTTCTATTGGATTGCCCACATCATGGGAATCCAAAGATAGAGTTGCGGGAAATCTACTTCAAGGGGTTGGATGGAGCTACTCAATTAAATCTCTAACTACTTTCAGCCGACACATTCATGGATATGCCGATAGACGAAGCTTGGGAGTTCATTGAAAAGCAAGTTTTACATATGGAAAAGTACTCTCATCAAGGAACCGAGAATGAAGCAAGGAGAGGTAGCTTCCAGGAAACATCATCAAATGGAGCTCAACTCACCTCGCTTAGCAATGAGGTAAAGGCATTGAAGGAGCTTGTAGTAGCTCAAACGAAGGAGCAAGATGGTGGATATCAAGGAAGAAACAACTATCAAGGGCCGTGGAACAGCAATTACAACAACAATAGAAACTCCAACAACGACAATTGGAGATCTAATCAACAAAATCCCGGTAACCCTTATTCTCATGTCATAATGCTCTTAACCCCCCCCCTCTTCTTCTTCTACTCCATTGAGAAGCCAGGAGCATGGATCAAGTTCATCCCAGCCAACGAAGAAGGATGCAGTGCTGGAGGCAATTTTGATCAAGCTCAACGTTACCGAGACATCAATGAATTCATTTTCGAAGGCACAAAAAACCTTAGAGCAACAATTCTTTAACAAGGCGAATGAAGCGCCAAGAGATCCAGGGAAGCTCCCAGCAAGGACATAGAGCAACCCTAAGGGACAAATTATGGCAATAACGACAAGAAGTGGACTGAAAATTGCAGATCCAATACCTCGGTCGGTGCCAAAACAGACGAAGAACACCTCGGTCAGGGATCAGACGAGGAACACTTCGGTCGAGGTGCCAATCGAGGTGGAGCCCTACAAAGCGAAGGATAAATCTTAAATTTATGTTCCACCTCTTGCTTATAAACCACCACTTCCATTCCCCCAGTCAAGGGCCAGAGCACATCTAGACAAGCATTTTGGTAAGTTTCTAGACCTAATGAATAAACTACACATTAACATCCCCTTCCTTGATGCCATTCTAGGGATGCCCGCCTATGGGAAGTTTCTTAAAGAGATTCTATCAAGGAAAAGGAAGCTGGAAGATTTTGGAGAAGTAAGGATGACATCTAAGTCCTCGGAACTCATTCAAATAATGAAGGAGAAGATGCCACCCAAATTGAGAGATCCCGGTTCATTTTGCATTCCCATTCAAGTTAGGGATGTAACTTATGAGTCGTTATGTGATCTAGGAGCCAGCATGAGCATCATCCCGCTGGAGCTATGTGAGAAAATCGGACTTGGAGAGCCCAAGCCGGTGAAGATAAGGCTATACAGGGCGGATCGCTCCATTACTCATCCCGTGGGCATCTTGGAAGATGTTCCCGTCAAGTTAGGTAATTTCTATTTACCTATAGATTTTGTTGTACTTGACATACCCGCAGATTATCCCGTTCCTATCATTCTCAAGATACCATTTATGGCAACTTCGGGTTGCAACGTGGATTGTAAGAACGCCAAGTTGAAATTCAACATTGGTGGAGATCAAGTGGAGTTTGAATTGCTTGTTGCAATAAAGGGAGAACCGCTAGAGGATGACATCTTCAACATCTATGATGAAGAAAAATCAAGAGAATTGGCGAGTTCTATCCTTATTAATGACCCTCTTGAAAGAGTTCTTAGTTTTAGTTTAATGGAGGAAGGTATAGATGTTTCTTGTGATGCAGATATTCGGAGATTAAAAGCATTGGAAGCAGATCCATGAGCTAAGATTGAGAGACTAATTCAGGGAAAGAAGAGCAATTTAGGTTTCGGTCTCAGTTCCAGTACCTCGACCAAGGCACTTTTTGGACCAAGCGAGGTGTTCTTATCTGAATAACATCTCGGTTACCCACCTCGGACACTGCCCGAGACACCAAGCGAGATGTTCTCAACTGAGGACAACAAACTTCCAAATCCTTTTTCTGAGAATCATTTACAGTTGGTGGAGCACTGGCTCCACCAAGCTTCTGATAGTAAAGAGCCTTGGTATGCTGATATTGTTAATTACCTTGTTTGCCAAGAAATACCGCCCGGATTGACGTACACTCAAAGGAAGAAATTTTTTCAAGGATGTATGTCACTATTACTGGAATGAACCTCTACTGTTCAAGAGAGGTCTGGATGGGATGCTTCGACGATGCATTCTAGAGGATGAAGTTGCTAGTGTTATACGGCATTGCCACTCGCTTCCTTGTGGAGGACATGCTAGCGCTCACAAAACATGCGCTAAGGTATTACGTTCTAGTTTCTTTTGGCCTACATTATTTAAGGATGTGCAAACGTTTGTTGTTTTGTTGTGATGCATGCCAAAGAACAAGGAATTTATCTAGAAGGAACGAGATGCCACTCAACAATATTCAAAAGGTTGAGTTTTTTTATGTATGGGGAGTTGATTTCATGGGACATTTTCCATCATCCGTAGGTAACCTCTACATTCTCCTAGTTGTTGATTACGTCTCTAGATGGGTGGAAGCCATCGCCTCCCCCACTAATGACGCCATGGTGGTTGTGAAGTTCTTCAATCGGACTATCTTCCCACGTTTTGGGACACCACGCATCATCATTAGCAATGGACGGACACATTTCATCAACCGGAAGTTTAAGGCACTTCTATCGAAGTATAGGGTAACCCACAAGGTAGCAACCCCTTATCACCCTCAAACTAGTGGAAAGGTCGAGATCTCAAATAGAGAAATCAAAGCAATTCTGGAGAAGACCGTCTCTAGGACGAGGATGGATTGGTCCATGAAGTTGGACGATGCTCTTTGGGCTTATAGGACCGCATTCAAGACTCCCATTGGTACTGATGACATGATTTATGACGTTAGTTTAGGCATTCATTTAGATGGTTTTTCCCGTTATTCATGCATGGTTTGGCATTAGTTTGTAGTGTTTACGCTTAATTCATCCACATTGTCGAAATAGACATCTACACGAGCTCTTGTCGGCTTTTGTAGGTATTTTGGGGAGCTCTTGGACTTTATTGACACATTCGAGGATCATTCCTCGTGATGGCACACTTCCGAACTCATTAAGGAGCAAGCTAGGAGCAAAGGAGAACACATAGGACCTTGTTGGTGCATGCCTTGCACCAACTCATGACTTGGTGATCCAAGGAGAGTTTCTGGTGAGAACCACGGCACAGAGGAAAATCTAGACCGTGGTTTCTTCTGGACAGATGTGACACTTGTCCCATGATCTCTTTGTCCGACCCTTGCTCATTGGTGGAGAAAAGAGGTGGTCCTACAGGCTGCTGGTGGACACTCTCACACATTTACACACACATTCTCTCTCATTCCATGGTGGATAGACTTGGAAAAGAAGAAAACACTCTCATTTGGGGGAAGAAGAAGAAGAACAACATCAAAACTTAGATTTAGAGTGAACCTTTGAGTGAGTTTTTAAGATTTTTATTGAAGAACTTTTGAAAGCATTGTAAGGAACGTTTTGGAGATGTGTTTGAAGGGTTGTAAGTCATGTTTAATCTCATATTCAGCTAAGATTACTTGTTTCTTTTCACTCTTATTTCATTTTCTTGCTATGGAAGCCATGAATGCTAACATGTTGAGTTTGGATCTTAACATGCATGTTGTTGGCTAAGTAATTGTGATTCTAGGGTGATGGAATGATGGTTTTGGCTTGGACTATGATAGAATAGACTTGAATGTACCTTTGGATGATTTGCTTGCTCGAAACCTAAGCCCTGTTGGAAACCACGGCCTGTTCTTGTAAAATCTCGATAGTGGTTTTGTATGATCAACCCGTGGTTTCTTCTATTGTGCTTGTATTGATGAATCTGAATGTCAGGATGTTAGATTGTTGAAATCCTAGTGTTTGTTAAGCATAATCTAGCCTAGGGTGACCTAATGCTAGCAAACTAAGTAAGGGAAGAGACTTACCCGGTAATTCCTGATCTTAGATACCAAAGATGATGAACTCTAGGTAGTAGTGAGCCTCACAAGCCACTATTGGACTGAGTGTGCTATGATTGATGCTTAGTACTTGCCTTTCCGAGACTTACCCGGTAAGGAGATGTTTGACCCCAGATAGTAATCCGGTTTGTGTAGAATTCTCGTCCTTAGGTTCCTAGAGACTTACCCCGTTATAGGACCTTAGGTGCGGGATTAGTGGACCATGAGACCTACCCGGTGATTGATCCCATTAGAGAAACACCCTTTCCCAACATAGCGCAGCTTGTCCAAGGTTGATTAGAAGCTTGAGTCCAATGCCATAACCGGAAGTTCCAATCCCTAAATCCGCTTTTCTCTCTTGATCACATATCTTGTTCTTGTGTTGTTTGTTTGTGTTGCTAGTTTGATTTATAATATTGGATGATTTGTGATCTTTGCTTGATCACCACAAAAACCCAACCCAAAAATATCATGATTTTCATTTCTTTATTTCTTTCTCTTTTCTTAGACTAGATTTGCACTATCCATGATCACTTGTTTGATTTGATTTCACCTTAGTCTTCGTGTTCGACCTCGGAATACTATCCTTGCTACAAAACGACCCATACACTGCGCGTTTTCTAGGAGTTAGGAAATTATATCGAGTTATAAATTGTAAGACTTTTGTGCTATACATTTATAGTGTAACAAGTTTTTGGCACCGTTGGCGGGGATTGAAGTGTTCAAAATAGACTTAGTTTTGTCCCTCGGCAGCGCCTTAACAGGTTTTTGGCGCTGTTGCCGGGGAAGTCTTGTCATCTACCCGTTGAGCTAGAGCACAAGGCATATTGGGCAATCAAGTGATTTAATTTCGATATCAAGAAAGCCGGAGAGAAGAGACTATTGGATATCAATGAGTTGGAAGAGTTGCGCTTAAACGCTTATGAGAATGCCAAAATCTACAAGGAAAGAACGAAGAGATGGCATGACAAGCATATCATTCCCAAGGAATTCAAAGAAGGAGATCTAGTTTTACTCTTCAATTCCCGCCTCCGCCTTTTCCCAGGTAAGTTAAAATCTAGATGGACAGGACCTTACGTAGTAAAAAATGTTTTTTCCTATGGTGCAGTTGAGATTTGGGGAGAAACAAGCGGAAGCTTTAAGGTCAACGGTCATAGGCTGAAGAAGTACCGACCGGAAGTCTAGGTTGAGGAGATTGCACCACTATACCTTGTTCAGGGATGATGTACGGTCCAGCTAGCGACCTTAAATCAAGCGCTTCTTGAGAGGCAACCCAAGGTATTGTTTTCTTTTCCCTTTTTCTATCTTAGTTTTAGATAGTTTGCTTTTCTTTGCTTTTAGCATCCTCTAGACAGAAACCAGGTACTTTTTAAAGAAGGATTACAGCTCAGGAGCAACACTGGAAGGACAGAAGTTCAAGAAATTGAGAAGATGGAGTTTGACTGAGACACATCTCGGTTGCTGTCACAGCACCTCGACCGAGATGTTCTTGGGACAACCGAGGCGGCTAGGTCTGACATCCAGTCACACACCTCGGTTCGGTCGGGACCACCTCGACCGAGGTGAAATCAAATTCAGCAAAGGGTATAAAAGGTGAGACGGTTTTTCCCTCTCATCACTTTTTCTCTCCTACATCGAGCCTCGACCGTGGCGGTGCCCTAGCCTCGTTTCCTCGTTTCTTGCTTATTTTCCACGATTTTTGGTTCGATTACACCGGAGGAGGCAAGAGGCTCGCTTTTCAGGCATCAAACAGCGAGAAAAACGCTCCGAATCTGTGGAATCTGGGTATTTCGTTCGAAAACCCTAACTCTTTTTTCTGTCACTGATTTAGGACAGATCTGGCTCTGGTTGTCACTCATTATTGCTGAAAAGGATAAAAGTACCCCATAGGAAGCATTTGTTAGTGATTTGGGGGAAAATAGCTGGAAAATCTGAGAGTTCGATCGAACAACACTTCGCCTCGGTCCGGTCAGCTGTGTCTCGGCCGAGATGATTGTCAGAGCAACCGAGGTGTTCATCTGTTAGAAGTCATGAGTAGCAGACCTAATCGCCAACTTGTTTTGAGAGATAGACCTAGTAGTTTCTCTCCTTCTTCTACATCTCATCCTACTATACCGATGATCCATGAGCGCTACCAGGCTGACTTTGATCGCATTTGCGGGCGTCCCAGGGTTGCCCCGAGATTTTTGGATGTTTCTGCCTTCGAGTGCCTCCACGTGGCGGAGGACTTGAGGAAGATGATCTCCATGGTCGGACTGGAGGAGTTCATGGAGATCCGAGCGTCGGCCTACTTAGAGCCGACCATGGAGTTTGTGAGTTCTGTCACTCACGTGCCTGAGCGCAACAACATCAAGTACCGGTTGCTGAACCGGAACTACATAGTACCGTTGGACACGTTTAGGGAGATCTTTGGCTTCCCTACCCCCACAATTACTGATTTTTCTTACCGAGCTGTAGCTCGAGACTTCTAGGGCGAGATAGCCCATGTAGTGGAGCACAGTGACAAGTGGAGACCTGGAGACTCCAGAGAGCGCATCATCATCCACTTAGCTTTCCGCCTTGCTCATAGGATATTCAAGTGAGACACTTTTGGCGCGTACTGAGACGTCCCAAAAGATCAGACAGGGGAGCTGTTGAGTATGTTTTGTATGGTGACAGGTGGAGTTCCTGACTTTGGAGGGATGCTGGCTTAGGACTTGCATAGGATAAAGAGCAAGTCCAAGGGAGATATCTGCTGCGGAGGCTTGGTGATTGCTACTGCCATGAGCTTAGATCTGTCTAAATGTACAGTGGTTGCGGCGGCGAAGCCGCTTGGACTTCAGGAGATGATCACGAGGCTTATTCTCGTCCCTCGTGGTCTTATCACGTCATACGTCGCTATGCCGTGGGAGACGACAACTCCACAAGGCATTCTATGGTCGTCCCAGATCTCAGTCTTCGACCGCCAGTATTGGTCTTCTGCTTGGTTTCCTTATATGTACGATGCTAGAGATGATGTTACTGATGATGAGGAGGATTATGATGAGGGCGGAGCTGCCATGGAGACCGGTACTGATATCGGCGGTCCGATTGTTCTAGTTGTCGACCTTGATGACGAGGCGATAGAGGAGGAGGTAGCACCACCACCATCACAACCTCAGCACAGGTCACGTCACAGGTTTAGAGATCCCGAGGCCCACCAAAGGATTGATGACCTCACTGACCAGATGGTCGATGCTTACGTAGCCCTGACTGTTGACATGCATGAGTGTTTCGAGGACCAGCGCCGGGATATAGAGAGTTGGACACATCAGATGCTAGAGAGCTAGCACTATACTAGATGTATGATGGAGATCCAACACCAGTAGATGATGTGCTACCCCTTTGATCCATCCCAGTACCCTTACGTTCTACATCCACCACCACCGCCACTAGCTGACGAGGATTAGAGCTGCATGGATTTTCTTTTCTTTATTTATTATGCAGTTCAGCTAGGTCCAGTGAGTACTTTATTTCCTTTGACTTCTATTTTGACCAATTGGGACAATGTATCCCAAGTATGGGGTATTTGGATGTATTATTTGACTATGTGTGTATGCTTGTAGGACTCTCGGATATTTATGATCTTACTCTGCTTTACTTGGCTTTATGTGTTTATCTACCATTACATACATACATACATGTTTTTGTTTGAGAAATCGTCGAAAACTGGTTTGAAAAAAAAAATTTATGACCTCGACCGGGATGTACTTGATTGGACGAGGTAGACACCTCGGATGATGTCAGAACACCTCGACTGAGGTAGGTTCTTAACTGAGAGTTTTTCGAAACAATTTTGTGCTTCTTCTCTGGATATGACCTCAGTGATGATTCTGTTTGCAGATTGGTTTTGAAATCTTTATATGCTCGAAAGGTTTTATGATATGTTTAAGTTGCAAAATGCTTTGTTTGAAGTTTTAGCATCTTTAATACTTTGTTTTTATCAAAATTATGTTGAATTTGAAGGTTGACACCACATGATGAGTTTCAAAGAATGTGAAGTATGATCCTTTTTCCGGATTCTAGCACCACATACCTGATATACATCCCACCCTCACACGTTTCTTGACCTCTTTTGGAAAGCCGTTGAGACCACGAGCTTGTTGATTGACTTGGTGGTTTAAACTGGATTATACATGATTAATTTCGATAAATATGATTTATTATGCATTCTATGATTTTATGCAAAGATGAACATATTTCTTATATTCATAAAATGTTTTGATCATGTTTTGATTTTATTTGCCATGAAGCATTCTCTTAGAGTGATCTATGAGTAGAGCACACCACCAAAATGTTTTGAAATGCTTTTCATTGATTTTTCTGACCTATAATCCATTCTATCTTGTATCTACATGTATGGATGTATATTCTTTGATTATATTGTTGTTTTATCTACCTTTTCGGGAATCGAGGTCTACACCAAGTTTTGTTGTAATCGTAGGTAAAATGACACGTTTTGGACTAAAATGGAGTTAAGGAAGCTAAAGAGTCATAAGAGCTACATTTTGGAGCTTAAGGAAGACCTCAGGAAGCATGGAAATGATAAAGAAGATTGACTTTGGACCAAATTTGAGAGATTTCACATTCAGTTGAAATTCACCTCGGTCAGCTACAATATCACCTCGACCGAGGTGATCTTTAGGAGCGTCCCGACCGAGGCGAACACCTTGTTGCCGGCGAGATCTATATTTTTGGCTGAGATCTTTTATTTTTGGAAAGAAGATATCTTATATTTTTGGCTGGATTTTTGGAAGAAAGATTTTATTTCTGGATGATTATTTTGAAAGAGAGATATATTTTATAGGAAATTATCTTTTTAAGATATTTTATCTTTGGAAGATAATACTCCTATATAAAGGGTTGGATTTTCCACAATTCAACCAAGCTTGGAGCATCCTGTTCGCCCAAAAAGGTGTGCGTCAAAGTCTTAAATTTATATCTAGAACTCAAAGCAAAGCGAACCCGCAGTGTACGGATCAGCTGTAGTAAGGTAAGAATTCCAGAGTCGAACTCAGGGATTTGGTGAGAATAAGTTAAACTCTTGGATGTCTTCAGCTCCGAAATCCACACCTAGACGGCGTGGTTGCTGAATTGGGTCCATCCGTTGCCCCAAAGTGCGAGGTCTATCACCGTCATTAACAACTCTCGCGTCCCTAGTTGGGAGGCGAGGAACAACCCGTGGTTTTGGGGTGTTTCGAATAGGACGAAGTAATGGATCTATCTCCTCTAGTTCCGGCATGTCCGGATCAAATTCTTCATCATCGGATGAATCATTCCTAATGGACTTAGTTGGAGTCTTGACTTTCTTCTTCTTCTTTCGAGATTCGTTCAATTCCAACTTCATGTCCAACATCATAGCTCTTAGTTCATCAATCTGAAATTGATGACTCGCTTCAGCATCTTTTCGTGCTTTCTCACTCAACTGGAGTTGGCGTTGAGCTTCATTCAGTTCAGCCTGGTAGTTTCTTTCGTCGTTCTCAGCCATCTTCTTTTCCTTCAACTTTCTCCTCAAAGTTCTCTCCAATTCGGGATCGAAAGGAACTAGATCTTTAGTGGATCTAGTCTTTCACATATACCTAGAGAACCTGCAAAGATCACTCAAGTAGACAAATCAAATCACAAGAGCAGGAGCTCTCAAGCTAGACAACCAAAAACCGAATTTGGTCTAGACCAAATCCCCGGCAACGGCGCCAAAAACTTGTTCGCCCAAAAAGGTGTGCGTCAAAGTCTTAAATTTATATCTAGAACTCAAAGCAAAGCGAACCCGCAGTGTACGGATCAGCTGTAGTAAGGTAAGAATTACAGAGTCGAACTCAGGGATTTGGTGAGAATAAGTTCGATTTCAATTATCTAGCGAAAAGTGTGAAAAGCTTTTGTGATCAAATAAGGGTAAAATGATTCCAAGGATTCAAGTATCCGATTTAGGCTTTTGATTCAAGACACTTCTATAGATATAGGACAGAGTTTAAATTGCCAAGATTAAATGTTCAAAGGTAGATATCGTACGGTGAAGTTCCGAAACCTATATAACTAATCTAAAGGCTCTCTCTATAAGAGTTCTTGAGGCTGCAATATAGAAAGATCTAAAGACAAGAATTATGTTCAAACTAACTATCTAAAACTCCAGGATATGACTCTCCAAAGTAAAGATTAGAAAGCATACTTAAAATCTTAATAAAGGATGTTGAGTCTCTCTACTACCCAAATCTTATAATCTTAATCTATTAAATGTAGAATCAGGTTTGAAGTGTCTTCATACATTCAATTAGAGGTTAAAAAGATTAATCAATGTTGGGATTTAGGCAAGGATTAGTTTTGATTAAGGATTGATTCAATTAAAGTACGCCAGAAGAATAAATCGGGATGTTCATAAGAAAATCGGCCGATTTACTCCAAGAACACACCGATTTTCCTGTTGTCGCAAAACTAAAATCTAAACTCTCAGGGTCCTAATGTTTGAATGAGTTCAGTCTATCATCATCTAAGCCTTAATCATCAACTATTCTCCCCAGAATCACAAGGGTTTTAGCCAACCATTTTCATAATCGAATCAAATTAAAGATTTAGTGAAATATCACAAGAAAACCGAATCTTGAATAAAAATTCAATAACCTTCAAATCTGTAAATAAAACTCGAAACTAATCAATGTATCTCTTGAGTAACTCAAATTCGTGTTCAAAAATAACAATCACTTCAATGGATAAAGAAATCTCACAAACAAGAATCAAGATTGTCTTCCCGGCAAAGAGTCCTTCAATCTTCCTCCAAGAATCTCAAATCTCGCTCAAACGTCTAAAGATTTCCCGTTGCGGCCTCCTCGTTTTCGTTCTTAGGGTTCTCCTTTATAGTTTCTTGCAAATGGGCTGTTTGGCAAAACTCTCTTCTAGCCCAAAAGAATTGGGCTTTGTGTCGTCTTTTCATTTGGCCGAAAAACAGAAGAAATCGACCCAGTCAATTTATACACAAAACCGTTCGATTTCTTGAGGAGAAAATCGTCCGATTTATATGTATATTGGCACGATTTTCTTCAACAGAAAGTGCTCTTCTCTTGGCTCGTCTTCTATGCTTCTCCTTTGCAATTCCTTAGCTCTTTATGATCCCTTTAAGACTCCTTTAGCTTCCTTAACATCCTTAGATGCTCCTTGCTCCGCTCTTGCTTTCATTTCCACTCCATTTACCTATAATTCATCAAAAACTCGTGTAGACCTCTATTTCCGACAAATGATTGAATAGAACGTAAAAGGTACACAAAATCTCTCTAAATGCAACGTAAACTGAGATAATCTTCTATAATATGCATGAATATGATGATACATAATTCATGTCATCACATCCAGCAATTAAGGGATTTTCTGGAGGGTTTGAAGGAAGAGTTGAAGGAAGTATTGAAGATTGAAGTTCAAGGAAGGAAGGAATCATAGTTGGAGTTGCTTTTTGAAGGAGTTTGTAAGACTTTCTTAGATTGTCTTTTTGGTTGATTGTCTTTGTTGATTTGTGATTGAGGAACGCAGTTTGTTTGTTATTTGATTCAGTTATTGAGACCTTTTTCTTAAGGTTTTCTTGTTCGAATATTGATTCCTTTTCCATTAATTTGATTATTGTTATCATGATTATTGTTGCTAAGTTTCTTATGCGATTCTAGGGTGATTGGCTGAAAGTTGTGGGAAAGACGATGATAGAATAATCTTAATCCCAATAGGACCTTGAAAGATCGAGTCTTTAACCTTAACCCTAGAACACCTCTCTCAATCGTTGAACATCTCGGCCGCGGTGGAATCTGACTGAACGAAGTGACCTTTCTTGAATCTATTCTGAGTTAAGAGTTTAAGTTTGCCAAATCCTATTCTTATTATACCTTTCCTGATTCAATGCAAGCCTAGGATGAGACTTACCCAGTGATTCCTTTGTTTGTTTACCCAAGATCATGAGTGTAGGTAATAAAGGTTTATCCTTTATTGGGGTTTGAGTGTACCTTCATTCCATCTCTGTGAGTTAGCCTGAGACTTACCCGGTAAAGGTTGATTCTATTTCCTTGGATGGTGTGTTGGTTTGAGATTATAGTTCCTTTCCTTAGTACCTTGAGACTTACCCGGTAATAGGAGCTTTGGTTTGGGATAGTGAGTAGTGAGACTTGCCCGGTGATCTATTCCCACCTTAGAAACACCTTCCCTTTGCAAACCTCAGCTTTGTCCGCGTTATCCTTTGAGATCTTGAGTCGGAACCACAACTAGATGCTATAATCCCTAGAATCTGCATTTCCCCTTACTTGACTTATACATCATCTTCGATTTCTTTAATTGCTTTTAGTTAATTGTAATATTTGACAACCTGATTCTGTGCTTTGTTTCACCTACGTCCTTGTGATCGACCCCTGGAATTCTTGCTTTAATTACAATTGACCCGTACACTGCGGGTTCTCATATTTGTTCAAGCATACTTCTTGGGTTATAAATTTTAAAGCTTGCACACACCGTTTGGAGCGAACATATCGTATATGATTTATCCACAATGTAGAGTATCATCTTGACCAGTTTAGGTGTCCCTAGGTTCATTCTCTCACAAAGCTAAAGAGGTATTACACCACACTTGCTCCTAGGTCAAACAATACTTCAAATGTGTCTTCTCCAAGATTAAGAGACACCCTAAAATTTTCGGGATCTTCCTCCTTTTTGTCCGCCATCTTTTTGTGTTTGATGTGATTAGTTGGCTCTGTTGTCATATTTACCTCTTCAAGATCATCTAAACTCCTCTTTTTAGACAAAATATGTTCAAGAAACTTGTCATAAGAAGACATACCTTTGATGGCTTTCCAAAAGGAATGTTGGAGTTTGCTAATCCTTTCTATGAACCTTCCGAATTGCTTGTCTAACAAAACTTTAGCTATCTTTTGAAGAATTGGAAGTGGAGGATTATCAGGAGTTATAGCTAGTACCTTTAGTTGGACTTTTTCCTTGATAGCTTCATCTTCTCTAGGCTCTTCTTCCACCTCAATGATTATTCCCTTTCCGTTGTGTTGTTGAGTAGGATTGGGCTCCTTTGATGTGGATGCTTCATTTTGAATGCTTAGAGGGCCTTTCTCTTTCTTACCACTCCTTAGGGTTAGGGCATTGTACCATGATGCAAGTTTCCCTTAGATTAATTTTGGTGTCTTTGGGCAATGTTCCTTGGGCTCTACTTGAGGAGGCTTGGGAAGCCAATTTCCTTTCCAACGTCTTTTGGCCTTTGTCAAGAGCTTTCATCTTAACAAATAGATTCTCTAACATTTTCTTGATTTTCACCTCAAAACTTAGCTTTTAATTGCTGTTTTGCCTTTGAGATGGAACAGATGTTTGCTCCCTTTGGTAAAGTTGTCTCTGTTGTTGTTGTTGAGGTAACCTCCTTTGGTCTCTTTAATTGTCATAAGCTATATCAACATAGCATGCTTGCTCCTCCCTTAGACTAACCTCTTCAATGCTCATAATGAATCCTTCACAAGTTGAAACGGTTTGATCCACACTAGAACAAAATTAGAATGGGGGCTTTAACACTAGCCACTTATTTTTTGTTCTTTTCTTCGAGCAATTTCTTCAAGTGTCATAGTGGAGAGCAAGTAGTGCAAGAGTTATTACAAGCCAAATCGTATAGAGTAGTGCAAAGTTCATAAAGTGCTAAGATGAAACAAAAGGTATCGTAAGTACCCCCACCCCATACTTAACATCCACATTGTCCCCAATGTGAAAATCAAGCATGAGATGAAGAAAAATACTTACAATGTAAAAGAAGTGGAAGCTCAATCCTTTGTCGGTGGTGGAGGTGGTGGATAAGGATACATCGGTGCACTAGGATCGTAGAAGTGGCCGAACTGGTGGAAGTATAAGTCTCTCATGTGGCCATCGTAGGATGAATGCCTAGCGTTCGTCTCCTGCCTGTAGTTCCTGAACTGAGTGTTCAGGATATCGTAGTCGGTGTGGAGAGCGTGATAGTCGGTGCTGAGACTCTGGAAACTAGAGACTAGCTCCCTAAAGTGACGGGGAGGGCGACGTCCTCGTCCATGTCCTGGGGCACGTGCAAATGAGCGGCCAGGTGGATGCATGTCATCCTCCGTCTCCTCATCGCCTCTGCTAGTCCGGCTAGGTCCTGCACCATGAGTGTCGGTGTCCATGGCATCCGTAGCATGACCGCTATGAGTGTCACTTTCAAACTCGAGCATGGTCCCCTGTCCTCTATCCTCATCCTCCTCCTCAGAGTCACCTGCATCATCATCATAGTAAGTAGGAGGAGAGAACTCCTCAAGCATCGACTCGAACGTCTCCTTCCAGTTTCTCTTGTTCCGAATAGTGTATTCGGACTTCCATATGATCTCGGATGGCTTCTTCTTCGGATCCCTGTGCCATGGCATGGGCACATGAAGTGTTCCTCTCCCTCGAGGAATCAAGACCTGTCGAACAACCAACCGCTGGGAGCCTAATGGAAGGGCACTCTCAGCTAGAGTGCATCCGGAGAAGTCTAATCCCATTGTCTAATCCCATTGTCTTAGCCACATGGTAGAGATGTCGGGAATGGTGGTGGATGTCATACAATATAGGATGAAAAGCTCATCAGCCTTGAGCTTTTGTGGAGTCTTTGTCCGTGCAAATAGACTCTCGCTAAGAATCCTATGTACTACCTTGAAGGATAGGTTGTACATACTAGTCTCCTCAGAGTTTCCGGGTCTCCACTTATCTCCTCCGTATTCACCCACTGAAATAGCCTCCCAGAAGTCACTAGCACTGACACCTCTAGCAAATGTGCCTGCATCTGAATAAGAGAAACCGAACAAGTCTTCAAAATTATCAATAGACATGGTGTGATCTTGGCTCATAAGGCGGAAGGTGACCATCCTTTCCCTAGGATCATGTTCGAATGTACTAAGGAACTCTAGGGTGATCTCGGTATAAGCATCCTTCCTAATCGTAGCAAATTGTCTCAACCCAGCCCTGTCAAGCATCATATCTACATCCTCTCGAACAAACAATGAATCTAAGTCATCTAGCTCTATGTAGCGAGGAGGGGTGAATGGGCGATCTATGATGCGTTCATAACATTTCTTGTGCTTGGATAGGGGAGGGGGAAGCTTAGGGATGTGTTGAGGTGGTGGTGGAGGTGGGGGAGGGGCTTTGGAAGAAGATCCCTTCTTCTTCCCCGTGTTTCTAGTTATCCTCTTAACAAGATCCATTCTGAGTCAAAAGATCGGCATGTTCTTCACAAAAATCGTCCGATTTTTCTGGGCTAGGTCGATTTTTCTATCGATTTCAACGATTCTCACAATTCTATAAAGTTCTGTTCAAACAATCACCACATACAGTCTCCTATAATGATTCCTAAGCAGATTCCTCAATCAATTCCATCAAACAAACACTTCCTAAGCAAACTTCAATTTCAAATTAGAAACTTAGGTTTTGGAAAGAAAAACCTGAATTCCGTACGGAGGAGTCGATTGCCGTGCTTGTTGTTGGTAGATCCTTATTCTTTGTTGAAGATGCTTCAGTTTGGAGCCAAGAATCACTCAAAATGATTAAGGAATGAGGATTGTAGGGTATGGGCGATTTTCGGAGTTCTTGAGAGAAAGAAATCGAGAGTGGAAGGTTGTGGAATGAGGAAGATCGAGTGGTTGAGTCTTTATATAGGGTCGAGAAAGTGTGAAGAAAATCGGCCGATTTTTAAGGTCGATTTAATCGTCGGGGCGATTTTTCTCTAAATCTAAAGAAAATCGGACGATTTACTTTGGTGGGTCGATCTCCAGGTCGATTTTTCTTCCTGTTGTCAAAAATCGCCTTGCTCTGTTACTGAATCGGACGATTTACTTTAGGTAACTCGATTTTTCTCTGAACACATGGAAAATCGGACGATTTACTTTGGCAGGTCGATCTCTAGGTCGATTTTTCTCCCTGTTGTCAAAAATCGACTTGCTCTGCTCTTGAATCGGACGATTAACTTAGTGTATCTCGATTTCCTTCCTTATTCTTCATGGATATTGAAGATTTAACTGATTTATGCTCCCTTTCTCCATGGATCTCTCAGTTTGAACCTAATTTCCTGCGATTAATGACACGACAAACCAAGAGTGCATCGAGGAACAAATTAAAAGCGAAAACAAAGACATAAAACAACTAATCTACTCTAACTAAGTGATGAAAGGAGGGAAAATTATACTATCATGGGTTGCCTCCCAAGAAGCGCTTGATTTATCGTCTTTAGCTGGACGGTGTATGGTTTTCCGTTCAATGGAGGAGGATAGGCGCTATCTCCTCGACCGGAGCTTCCGGTGTGTATTTCTTCAACCGTTGGCCATTAACCTTGAAACTTCCACTTTGTTCACCCCATACTTCAACTGCACCATGGGGGAAAATTCGTTTAATTACATAAGGTCCTGTCCAACGGGATTTAAGCTTACTTGGAAATAGACGCAACCTAGAGTTGAATAGGAGGACGTGGTCTCCCTCCTTCAAGTCTTTTGGAATGATGTGCTTATCATGCCAACGCTTTGTCCGTTCCTTGTAGATCTTTGCGTTCTCATACGCATTTAGCCGGATCTCATCTAGCTCATTGATGTCCAAGAGCCGCTTCTCTCCGGCTTCTTTCATGTCAAAGTTGAGCCACTTGATGGCCCAATAGGCTTTATGCTCTAGCTCTACAGGAAGATGACAGGATTTACCATAGACAAGGTTATAGGGAGTCGTACCTATTGGTGTTTTGAAGGCCGTCCTGTACGCCCATAGTGCATCGTCAAGCTTCATTGACCAATCTTTTCTTGTTTTAGAGACGGTTTTCTCTAAAATTCCCTTAATCTCTCTATTGGATATTTCGACTTGTCCGCTGGTTTGCGGATGGTAAGGTGTAGCTATCTTATGGGTCACCCCATACTTAGCCAATAGAGTCTCAAATCGACGGGCTGTGAAATGCGTTCCTCCGTCACTAATGATGGTTCGGGGAGTTCCGAACCTTGGGAAGATCGTTCTATTGAATAACTTCACCACTACCAATGCATAATTAGTAGGGGAAGCGATTGCTTCTACCCATCTTGAAACATAGTCTACGGCAAGAAGTATATATTGGTTACCGCATGAAGATGGGAAAGGTCCCATAAAATCGATGCCCCATACATCAAAGATCTCTACTTCTTGTATGTTGTTGAGAGGCATCTCATTCCTTCTTGATATATTACCTGTCTTTTGACAAGCATCACAAGCAACAACAAACTTTTGCACATCTTTGAAAAGTGTAGGCCAATAGAAACCGGAACGAAGTACCTTAGCACAAGTCTTGTGGCCACTAGCATGTCCGTCACATGGTAAAGAATGGCAATGGCGGATGACACTATCTACCTCATCTTCAGGGATACATCTCCTGTAAATGCCATCGGGACCTCTTTTGAATAGAAGAGGTTCGTTCCAATAGAATTGTCGGACGTCTCTAAAGAATTTCTTCCTTTGAGCATATGAAAGTCCGGGTGGAATCTCCTGACAAACAAGGTAATTCACAATGTCAACAAACCATGGATCATTACCTTTTGAGATGTGTTGAAGACACTCTTCAATCTCGTGTAGTTGCTCGTCAGGGAATGAGTCGTCTATAAGAAGTTCATCCGTCTCGCCGGCGAGTTGTGGAAGACGACTGAGATGATCGGCAACGGAGTGTTCCGATCCTTTCTTATCACGAATCTCTAGATCGAACTCTTGTAAGAGTAAGATCCATCTTAGAAGCCTTGGCTTCGCATCCTTCTTCGTGAATAAGTATCGAATTGCGGAATGGTCCGTATAGACTATCACCTTTGCACCTACAAGATAGGAACAAAATTTCTCAAAAGCGTATACTACGGCTAAAAGTTCCTTTTCTGTGGTTGCATAATTATATTGAGCCTCATCTAGCGTTTTGCTAGCATAGTAGATGGCATGAGTGCGACCATCTTTCTTCTGTCCAAGAACGGCTCCTATAGCGACGTCGCTTGCGTCGCACATGACTTCGAAAGGTAGAGTCCAATCGGGGGGTTGAATGATTGGTGCTGAAATCAAAGCTTCTTTGATCCTGCAAAAAGCATCTAAACAATCCTTCGAAAATTCGAAAGTTGCGTCTTTCATCAAAAGATTAGTTAAGGGTTTTGAAATCTTAGAAAAATCCTTTATGAATCTCCTATAGAAGCATGCATGTCCTAAGAAACTTCTAATTCCTTTCACCGAAGAAGGGGGGGTAACTTCTCAATGGTTTCTATCTTTGCTCTATCAACCTCTATTCCCCTTTGTGATACTAGATGACCTAACATAATTCCTTCGGTGACCATGAAATAACACTTTTCACAGTTTAAGACTAAGTTAGTGTCCTCGCATCTCTTAAGAACTAGTGAAAGGTTATAGAGACAGTTATCAAAGGAAGAACCATATACCGAAAAATCGTCCATGAAGACTTCCATGATATTCTCTACGTATTCGGAGAAGATTGCCATCATACACCTTTGGAAGGTGGCTGGAGCGTTGCATAGACCGAATGGCATTCTTCTATAAGCAAACGTACCCCATGGGCACGTAAAAGTCGTCTTCTCTTGATCGTCCGGATGAATTGGAATCTGAAAGAAATCGCTATATCCATCTAGATAACAAAAGTAAGAATGTTGGGCTAACCTTTCCAACATTTGATCGATAAAAGGAAGGGGGAAGTGGTCCTTCCTAGTGGCCACGTTCAGTTTGCGGTAGTCGATGCACATTCGCCACCCTATAACTGTTCGTGTGGGGATAAGTTCGTTGTTTTTGTTGGCAACAACGGTAATGCCGCCTTTCTTGGGTACTACTTGTACTGGAATCACCCACTTGCTATCGGAAATAGGGAAGATGATACCTGCATCAAGTAGCTTAAGGATTTCTTTCTTCACGACCTCTTTCATTGCCGGGTTTAACCGTCGTTGAGGTTGGCGTGAAGGTTTGTAATCCTCTTCCATTAGAACTTTGTGCATACATAGGGAAGGCTTTATTCCTACTAAATCATCAATAGTATAGCCTAATGCTCTTCTATGTTGCTTCAAAATATGCATGAGTTTCTCTAATTCAACATCATTCAAGTTTGCATTGACTATGACTGGATATGTGGAGTTAATGCCAAGGAATGCGTACCTTAAATGCGTGGGGAGTGGCTTCAATTCTAATGATGGAGGTACCTTGATTGATGATGAATCGTGGCCTTCGGATGTTGTGGGAGAGGCCTCTAAAGGTGCGGGTACTGCATCATTAGATTCGAGAGCAGTTGCGGAGACGTTTGGAGAATCCAGAAAATTTCCCTCTGGATCGACCTCCCCTGAAGTAAATCGGTCGATCTGAAACACGATTTTTCTTTCTGTTGGAAAAAACCGGGTTGCCTCTTCACAAATCGGACGATTTTTCTTAGTCAAGTCGATTTTTCTTTCTGTTGACAAAAATCGGTTTGCCTCCTCACAAATCGGACGATTTGGTGTATGCAGGTCGATTTTCTTCACAGTTTCCAGAGTTAATTCTAGCTCTTCAATTCTTGTCCCTAGTTCTTCCTCCACATCATTTAATGCCTTCACATCCTCATTGCAATCATGTTCCACTCCTTCCTCCATAATGCTCATACAAAGAACCTTTTGAAGAGGGTCTTTCATCAAGATCGAACTTACTACCTCTCTAGACTCTTCTTCATCAAAAATTTCAAAAGCATCGTCTTTCAAGGTTGGCTCCTTGATTAAGGAAGAGAGTATGAATTCTATCTTTTCTTCACCGATATGGAAAGACAGCTGGCCATTCTTGCAATCTACCATGCATCCGGATGTTGCAAGGAATGGTCTCCCAAGAATGATGGGAACCGGGTAATCTGCAGGGATGTCAAGAACGACAAAATCTATAGGGATGTAAAACTTACCAAGCTTTACCAGAATGTCTTCTAATATCCCCACCGGCTTAGTGGTGGAACGATCAGCCATGTAGAGTGTGATCTTCACCGGTCTAGGCTCTCCTAGACTAACTGCTTTGCATAGAGCAAGGGGTATGATACTCACACTCGCTCCAAGATCACAAAGTGCATCATAGGTAGCTTCTCCCAAAGTGATGGGTATGGAAAAGGATCCTGGATCACGGAGCTTGGGTGGCATATTCTCCGTCATAGTCTTGATGAGTTCGGATGACTCCATACTCATCTTGACTTCTCCTATGTCATCCAATTTCCTCTTGTTAGAGAGGATCTCCTTGAGGAATTTCCCATAAGCTGGCATACCTAAAATTGCATCCATAAAAGGTATATTAATATGCAACTTATTCATAAGTTCAACAAACTTACCGAAGTGTTTGTCTAGGCGTGCACGCGCTCTCGATTGAGGGAAAGGTAGAGGTGGTTTGTAAGCGGGAGGAGGGACATAAACTTCTTCCTTTTCTTTTGTCTCTCCTTCTTTGGTGGTGGTTTCGACTACTTTAGGTTGAGGGTCGGTAGTTGTCTTGCCACTCCTAGTAGTTATTGCTATAACCCTTCCCTTTGGGTTATCTTCCGTCTTCCCGGGAAGTTTCCCTTGGTCTCTTGGAACTTCTCCGACCTTGTTAAATACTTGGTTTTCTAAAGCCTTGTGAGCTTTGTCAACCGAAGTTATATAACTCTCCAACCCTTGTAGCTTGCCTAGGATCGTCTCTAGCATGGGATCGGGTTTGCTTGATCCGCTTGATTGTCCCTGGCTTGTTAAAGGAGTAGAAGAAGATGGAGATGTTAGATCCTTTTCAGCATGAGAGTAAGGATTACCTGAATTTTGCTGATTTGACCTCCAATTGTTGTTGTTGGAGTTCCTATTGTTGTTGTTCCAATTGGAATTCCGGTTGTTATTGTTGTTGTTGTTCCAATTGGAGTTCCGGTTGTTATTGTTGTCTCTCCCCATGTAGTTGGCTTCTTGATCTTTAGTCTTTTGAAGACTCGTTTTGAGCACTTCCTTCAACTCTTTGATCTCATTGTTGAGGGAGAATATTTATGTTTGAGCCGCTTGGTTTAACTTGGCTCCCGATTCGCTTTGATTCCGGCTATTTGAGTCCACCTTCCGGTGGGAATACTTCTCAATCACTTGGGCTTGCTTCTCAATAAAGTCCCAAGCATCATCCTCTCTCATGTCCATGAATGTGCCACAAGAGAGAGAGTGGAGGTTGAATTGTGTTTCCACATCCAATCCTTTGTAGTAGATCTCCAATAATTCCATCTTGGAAATGCCATGGTGTGGGCAATCCAACAAGAGATCTTGAAACCTTTCCCAAGATTGAAACAAGCTTTCATTAGGTTTCATAGAAAAAGCATTTATCTTACCTCTCAATTACGCCGTTTTGGATGGCGGAAAGAATTTGGTGAGGAATTCCGAAGACAATTCCTCCCATGTTGTTAGCTTTGCAGCGGGAAGTGTTTGGTACCAATCTAGAGCCTTGTCCTTTAAAGAAAAGAAGAACGGTTTGATCTTATAATTGCTTGTAGTAGCCTTCTTCGGCTTCATAGTCTCCATGAGAATCTCAAAATTCTGCAAGTGTTGGTGTGGAGATTCAGTACTTGCTCCGCCATATTGACTTTGGCGAACCATGGTGATGACTTGTGGTGAGAAGCTAAACTCTTGGATGTCTTCAGCTCCGAAATCCATACCTAGACGGCGTGGTTGCTGAATTGGGTCCATCCGTTGCCCCAAAGTGCGAGGTCTATCACCGTCATTAACAACTCTCGCGTCCCTAGTTGGGAGGCGAGGAACAACCCGTGGTTTTGGGGTGTTTCGAATAGGACGAAGTAATGGATCTATCTCCTCTAGTTCCGGCATGTCCGGATCAAATTCTTCATCATCGGATGAATCATTCCTAATGGACTTAGTTGGAGTCTTGACTTTCTTCTTCTTCTTTCGAGATTCGTTCAATTCCAACTTCATGTCCAACATCATAGCTCTTAGTTCATCAATCTGAAATTGATGACTCGCTTCAGCATCTTTTCGTGCTTTCTCACTCAACTGGAGTTGGCGTTGAGCTTCATTCAGTTCAGCCTGGTAGTTTCTTTCGTCGTTCTCAGCCATCTTCTTTTCCTTCAACTTTCTCCTCAAAGTTCTCTCCAATTCGGGATCGAAAGGAACTAGATCTTTAGTGGATCTAGTCTTTCACATATACCTAGAGAACCTGCAAAGATCACTCAAGTAGACAAATCAAATCACAAGAGCAGGAGCTCTCAAGCTAGACAACCGAAAACCGAATTTGGTCTAGACCAAATCCCCGGCAACGGCGCCAAAAACTTGTTCGCCCAAAAAGGTGTGCGTCAAAGTCTTAAATTTATATCTAGAACTCAAAGCAAAGCGAACCCGCAGTGTACGGATCAGCTGTAGTAAGGTAAGAATTCCAGAGTCGAACTCAGGGATTTGGTGAGAATAAGTTCGATTTCAATTATCTAGCGAAAAGTGTGAAAAGCTTTTGTGATCAAATAAGGGTAAAATGATTCCAAGGATTCAAGTATCCAATTTAGGCTTTTGATTCAAGACACTTCTATAGATATAGGACAGAGTTTATATTGCCAAGATTAAATGCTCAAAGGTAGATATCGTACGGTGAAGTTCCGAAACCTATATAACTAATCTAAAGGCTCTCTCTATAAGAGTTGTTGAGGCTGCAATATAGAAAGATCTAAAGACAAGAATTATGTTCAAACTAACTATCTAAAACTCCAAGATATGACTCTCTAAAGTAAAGATTAGAAAGCACACTTAAAATCTTAATAAAGGATGTTGAGTCTCTCTACTACCCAAATCTTATAATCTTAATCTATTAAATGTAGAATCAGGTTTGAAGTGTCTTCATACATTCAATTAGAGGTTAAAAAGATTAATCAATGTTGGGATTTAGGCAAGGATTAGTTTTGATTAAGGATTGATTCAATTAAAGTACGTCAGAAGAATAAATCGGGATGTTCATAAGAAAATCGGCCGATTTACTCCAAGAACACACCGATTTTCCTGTAGTCGCAAAACTAAAATCTAAACTCTCAGGGTCCTAATGTTTGAATGAGTTCAGTCTATCATCATCTAAGCCTTAATCATCAACTATTCTCCCCAGAATCACAAGGGTTTTAGCCAACCATTTTCAAAATCGAATCAAATTAAAGATTTAGTGAAATATCGCAAGAAAACCGAATCTTGAATAAAAATTCAATAACCTTCAAATCTGTAAATAAAACTCGAAACTAATCAATGTATCTCTTGAGTAACTCAAATTCGTGTTCAAAAATAACAATCACTTCAATGGATAAAGAAATCTCACAAACAAGAATCAAGATTGTCTTCCCGGCAAAGAGTCCTTCAATCTTCCTCCAAGAATCTCAAATCTCGCTCAAACGTCTAAAGATTTCCCGTTGCGGCCTCCTCGTTTTCGTTCGTAGGGTTCTCCTTTATAGTTTCTTGCAAATGGGCTGTTTGGCAAAACTCTCTTCTAGCCCAAAAGAATTGGGCTTTGTGTCGTCTTTTCATTTGGCCGAACAACAGAAGAAATCGACCCAGTCAATTTATACACAAAACCGTTCAATTTCTTGAGGAGAAAATCGTCCGATTTATATGTATATTGGCACGATTTTCTTCAACAGAAAGTGCTCTTCTCTTGGCTCGTCTTCTATGCTTCTCCTTTGCAATTCCTTAGCTCTTTATGATCCCTTTAAGACTCCTTTAGCTTCCTTAACATCCTTAGATGCTCCTTGCTCCGCTCTTGCTTTCATTTCCACTCCATTTACCTATAATTCATCAAAAACTCGTGTAGACCTCTATTTCCGACAAATGATTGAATAGAACGTAAAAGGCACAAAAAATCTCTCTAAATGCAAGGTAAACTGAGATAATCTTCTATAATATGCATGAATATGATGATACATAATTCATGTCATCACATCCAGCAATTAAGGGATTTTCTGGAGGGTTTGAAGGAAGAGTTGAAGGAAGTATTGAAGATTGAAGTTCAAGGAAGGAAGGAATCATAGTTGGAGTTGCTTTTTGAAGGAGTTTGTAAGACTTTCTTAGATTGTCTTTTTTGTTGATTGTCTTTGTTGATTTGTGATTGAGGAACGCAGTTTGTTTGTTATTTGATTCAGTTATTGAGACCTTTTTCTTAAGGTTTTCTTGTTCGAATATTGATTCCTTTTCCATAAATTTGATTATCGTTATCATGATGATTGTTGCTAAGTTTCTTATGCGATTCTAGGGTGATTGGCTGAAAGTTGTGGGAAAGACGATGATAGAATGATCTTAATCCCAATTGGACCTTGAAAGATCGAGTCTTTAACCTTAACCCTAGAACACCTCACTCAATCGTTGAACATCTCGGACGGGGTGGAATCTGACTGAACGAAGTGACCTTTCTTGAATCTATTCTGAGTTAAGAGTTTAAGTTTGCCAAATCCTATTCTTATTATACCTTTCCTGGTTCAATGCAAGCCTAGGATGAGACTTACCCGGTGATTCCTTTGTTTGTTTACCCAAGATCATGAGTGTAGGTAATAAAGGTTTATCCTTTATTGGGTTTTGAGTGTACCTTCATTCCATCTTTGTGAGTTAGCCTGAGACCTACCCGGTAAAGGTTGATTCTATTTCCTTCGATGGTGTGTTGGTTTGAGATTATAGTTCCTTTCCTTAGTACCTTGAGAATTACCCGGTAATAGGAGCTTTGGTTTGGGATAGTGAGTAGTGAGACTTGCCCGGTGATCTATTCCCACCTTAGAAACACCTTCCCTTTGCAAACCTCAGCTTTGTCCGCGTTATCCTTTGAGATCTTGAGTCGGAACCACAACTAGATACTATAATCCCTACAATCTGCATTTCCCCTTACTTGACTTATACATCATCTTCGATTTCTTTAATTGCTTTTAGTTAATTGTAATATTTGACAACCTGATTCTGTGCTTTGTTTCACCTACGTCCTTGTGATCGACCCCTGGAATTCTTGCTTTAATTACAATTGACCCGTACACTGCGGGTTCTCATATTTGTTCAAGCATACTTCTTGGGTTATAAATTTTAAAGCTTGCACACACCGTTTGGAGCGAACATATCGTATATGATTTATCCACAATGTAGAGTATCATCTTGACCAGTTTAGGTGTCCCTAGGTTCATTCTCTCACAAAGCTAAAGAGGTATTACACCACACTTGCTCCTAGGTCAAACAATACTTCAAATGTGTCTTCTCCAAGATTAAGAGACACCCTAAAATTTTCGGGATCTTCCTCCTTTTTGTCCGCCATCTTTTTGTGTTTGATGTGATTAGTTGGCTCTGTTGTCATATTTACCTCTTCAAGATCATCTAAACTCCTCTTTTTAGACAAAATATGTTCAAGAAACTTGTCATAAGAAGAGATACCTTTGATGGCTTTCCAAAAGGAATGTTAGAGTTTGCTAATCCTTTCCATGAACCTTCCGAATTGCTTGTCTAACAAAACTTTAGCTATCTTTTGAAGAACTGGAAGTGGAGGCTTATCAGGAGTTATAGCTAGTACCTTTAGTTGGACTTTTTCCTTGATAGCTTCATCTTCTCTAGGCTCTTCTTCCACCTCAATGATTATTCCATTTCTGTTGTGTTGTTGAGTAGGATTGGGCTCCTTTGATGTGGATGCTTCATTTTGAATGCTTAGAGGGCCTTTCACCTTCTTACCACTCCTTAGGGTTAGAGCATTGTACCATGATGCAAGTTTCCCTTAGATTAATTTTGGTGTCTTTGGGCAATGTTCCTTGTGCTCTACTTGAGGAGGCTTGGGAAGCCAATTTCCTTTCCAACGTCTTTTGGCCTTTGTCAAGAGCTTTCATCTTAACAAATAGATTCTCTAACATTTTCTTGATTTTCACCTCAAAACATAGCTTTTAATTGTTATTTTGCCTTTGAGATGGAACAAATGTTTGCTCCCTTTGGTAAAGTTGTCTTTGTTGTTGTTGTTGAGGTAACCTCCTTTGGTCTCTTTAATTGTCATAAGCTATATCAACATAGCATGCTTGCTCCTCCCTTAGACTAACCTCTTCAATGCTCATAATGAATCCTTCACAAGTTGAAACGGTTTGATCCACACTACAACAAAATTAGCATGGGGGCTTTAACACTAGCCACTTATTTTTTGTTCTTTTCTTCAAGCAATTTCTTCAATTCATTGACATGAGTAGTCAATGCATCCACCTTAGCATCCCTTGCTAGTCCTTCACTAACTTTGAACATTTTTCCTTGAGAGGAGTACCTTTCACATTTATTGGCTTTCTTCTCTATGAATGACCAAGCTTCATCAACGTCCATCTCTACAAATGTGCCTCCGGATAATGAATCAATCTTATCTCGGTTTGTGTCATCCAAGCCTTTGTAGAAGATCTCAAGTAGTAATAGATTTGGTTCTCCATGGTAAGGATAATCTAATATCAATTCCTTGAACTTTTTCCAACTTTGATACAAGTTATCACCAAAATCCATCTTGAAGGATGATGTCTTTCTTCTCATTCCGCCGTCCTATTTGGTGGAAAGAACTTGTTGAGAAATTTGTGAGACAACTCATCTCATGAAGTGACACTTTTGGAGGGAATACTTTGATACTATTGTTTTTCCTTGCCTCTCAAGGAAAATGAAAAATGCTCTTAGCTTTAATTCCGATGACTCTACTTCACTCATCTTTACCGTTTCTAGGAGCTCATTGTAAGTTTCAAGGTGAAGGTGTGGATTCTCGGATGGCACTCTTCCAAACAGATTTTGCATTATCATTTGTATTAAAGCACTCTTCAATTCAAAATTTTGAGGTACATTGTTGCCAAAGACAATTCCCGGTGGTGGTATGTGCTTAGCCGGATCCATCCTTTCTCCAATAGTTCAAGAGTATAAACTCTAGCATTGTCTCTCCTAAGCATCTCTATATACATATGCTCTTGATGCAAAACCTCTCTAGCAAGATTTTCTAGAGCTAACAACCTACCCTCAAGATCAATGATTATTTGTCTTTGAAGCTCTTATCTCTCAAGCTTGAGCCATATTCCTTTCAACTTCAACTTCTTGATTCATAGTAACTCTTTCTTTTCTTTGCTTTCTAAGCTTTCTCAAAGTTATTTCAAGCTCGGGACCTAATGGTATTAGTTCCTTGTTTTCACTTCTTGACAAAGAAATGCACGTGTACAAGTAAAAAACACAAACACAAGTGCATCAAAAATAATAAAACACTCAAACTACTAGAGAACTCTTCTTAAACAAAGTCAAGCATCAATAGTCATCGAAAATGGCGACAAAAAATTGATGTGGGGTAGGGGCACTACCTTCAACCCACATATTACCGCAAGTGCACGACCGTGTCAATGTGAATATATGATTATAGCATCAAGGTCAAATCCTAAAGGACTATGTATGTCTCGACTATTGTCTCAAGTTCACTAGAAATGATTGAATGTGTAAAAAGAAACAAAAAGGGGTGATAAAATGATCGAATGCTTGGGTTTTGGGGTAACAAGATCAAGAATCAATATGAGGAAAATAATAGGTTTGGGGATATTCCACCAAACCATAGCTAGAATCATGCTCAGTCATATTGTATTCAATTATTAAGGAGAGTATTAAGTTACAAATACTAATGTAGCATAGTATAAGGTGTTTTTTTTCAAGGTATTTGACTTGTGTCAACTAGGGAGTATCACATGGTGTTTCTTATTTACACACTAATTGATCAAGCTTAATGACAACTTATGATTACATTGCACAATGCAAGCATCACATGGTGTGTGCTATTTTTTTGCACCATCTAACATAATCATAGTTTGGACATTCACAACACAAGTATGTTGGTCATCCTTTCGGCCCTAGCCAATAATACTCAAGCAATATAAGCATCACAACATTGCACAATCATCCTTGTATTACTTATTGGTCTCAACTTAGATGATTGATTTATGTATCACAACTTCATGGTTAGAAATATACGATGTGTTCTGGGAACAATCTAAACTATCTCTAGTTTAGCATCCGAGATTCAAAATAAATCAAAACATGAATGAATCATAGATGAATTTGAGTCCTCAAATATGCTACTAAACATCATTTGATTATCCAACAAATTATAAACAAAACATAGAACACACTAGCTTAGCATGATTTGAGGTTTTTACCCTAAATCCTAGCAAGAGGACTACTCACACATCATGGAACGTTTAGGCATAGTAATAATAAGAATGAGAAGCATGGCTGCAAACTATACTTCAATTAAGGAATGTAAGAAAAAGAATGAAGTAAATCGGACTTACCAATCCAAAGTTATAGCCAAAACAAGATGGAAATAAGATCTAGGATGAGAAAATTTGAAGAACACCAAGAACTTCAATTTCTTCAATCCAATCGGCCAAAGCTCCTTACAAAAGAGAGACTTTCTACTACTAATCTAAGAGACTTATTTGAGAATGATTTGGTGGCTTGGTTCCCATTAACAATCAACCAAGATCCATGTATAAGTTTAAAATCGTGACCCCCTTCAAAAGGAATCTTTAATCAAGTTGCATGGAATTTTCAGGGAAGTGGTTCACACCGGCTGGAAACCTCGAGTGATTTGTTTTCCTTGGGTCGAGTGGGTAATCTTCCAAGTTCAAGTGCTTCTACTGACTTACTCAAGTACACGTAGCTGAAGTGGAGTTTCTTTTTAGTTTGGGTTCATGTGTCTCCTGACCTCGAGTAATGGCTTTCCACTCGAAGTATGTTGAATTCTTGTGCAGAAATGCTTCTTACTCCAAGTGGATGGAATACACTAAGGTCGAGCTCGATGTTCACTCCATCTACGTTGCCAGGTTTTCTTCTTAGGTCGAGTAACATCTCTTTTTATGTCGAGTGATCTTTATTCTTAATCCGAGTTTTGTAGTTTCACTCGACCTTAGTTGACATTTGCACTCAAAATTCCTCCTACTCCGGGTTTTCACTTCTTCTTGCCTCGAGTGAAGCTTCACTCGAGGCTCCTTGCTTGGTGTTTTCTTGCTCCTTTGACTTCTTGTAAAGGGTGATGCTTGTTTCCTTTCCTCCATAGACGATGATGATGACTTGATGAGTGTCCCTTGGAATTTCTTGGGATGTTCATTTATGCCCCTTGAGATCTATATCACGTTTAAACATCAAATAGAACGGAAGTAGACATTCATTTCCATTTAAGGTATGAGCTAAGATGTAGATGTTTACTCCATGCAAAACTAAGAAAAAATACGTAAAAAGGGGTGTCGCCTATTGAGAATGCTATTACATGCAAATGGGTTTTCAAGAAGAAGGAAGGGGTGTCGCCTATTGAAGGGGTCAAGTATAAGGCTCGAGTTGTTGTAAGAGGTTTTAATTTCATCAGAGAGAGGGGGTGAATTACAATGAGATTTTCTTGCCGGTAGTCAAACATACCTCCATCCAAGTGTTATTAGCAATAGTGACACATCAAGATCTAGAGCTTGAACAACTTGATGTAAAGACAAATTTCTTAGATGGAGAGTTTGCAGAAGAAATATACATGACTTAGCCGGATGGTTTCCAATTTCCTAGGAAAGAAATTTATGTCTGCAAGTTGAAGAAGTCTTTGTATTGACTTAAGTAGTTTCCGGGGCAATGGTACAAGAGATTTGACAACTATATGATAGAAATTGATTATAATAGGAGTGCTAATGATTTTTGTGTGTACTACAATAAGTTGAAGGATGATTCCTTCATCTATGTGGTCTTGTATGTAGATGGCATGATAATAATTGCAAATAACAAGTATGACATTCAACAACTGAAGGGTCTCTTAAGTGCTAAGTTTGAGATGAAGAATCTAGGAATAGCTCAGAAAATTCTAGGAATGGAGATTCTTAGTGATAGGGGTCATAAGAATATTTTCTTATCATAAAAAGGCTAAATTGAAAAGGTGTTGTCAAGATTCAGAATGCCATCGACCAACTTAATGATACACCTAGTGCTACTAACATCCTTCTTACCACTCTGTTGTTACGATAGTCGAATGAGAAGAAGGGGTATATGTGTCGAGTCCCTTATGCTCGTGTAGTAAGGAGTTTGATGTATGTTATGGTTTGCACAAGATCAGATCTAGCACAAGCTATTAGTGTCGTGAGCAGGCAACTAGGAAAATAACATTGGCAAGCTATGAAGAGTATAATCTTAGTATCCTAGAGCTACATCTGAAATTGGGTTCGTTTTTGGGAATAATACAAAGTGCTTGGTCATAAGTTACTCTTATTCGGATTATGAGAAGATATTGATACTAGAATATTTTATGACCAATTATGTTTTCACTTTTGGTGGTTCTGTTGTGAGTTGGAATGCTACGTTATAACCAACGGTCCCTTTGTCTATCATAGAGGCAGAGTTCATGGCATTGACAAAAGTAGCTAAAGAAGGAATTCAATTGAAGGGATTGATTAGTGATCTAGGTATATAATACGATCACGCTATTGTATTATAGATCAATTTTTATCCGAGGTAGTTTGAGTTCTATATGTGTTGGCCAACAATCAGGTTCATCATGAGAGGACTAAATATATTCGATGAGGGACCATCCCCGACACCAAGAATACAAGGAACAAGCACTAGATCAAGGGCAAGAAGAATTCGAGAGTAGTAGATATTAAAGATGACTATGGAACCAAGGAATATGAAGCATTGAAGAAATCTCGGCCTTGAGACAGAAATCTCGCCCCAGATTTAGACCAAGATTTTGTGTTTGTCGAGATCAATAAAATCCATCGAAGATCTTATTAGATAGAGTTCTCTTTTAATTATTTTTAATACCTTTTAAGATATCAAACTTACTGAAGGTACCTTTTGGTTTTGATCGATATCTTTTAGGATCATTTTTAAAATTTATATTTTAGAGGATTCTCTCCTATAAGTAGCCTTAGAGGATGATATTCATAGGCAGCGTAGTTTTGATTATTAATTTCCACATTATTGTGAAATACTTGTGACTTCGCTCCGGGGTTTGCATTTTATCATTTCAATTCAATCGAAAAGAGATCCTTTGGCTGAATCGTTGTGAGTCCTTGCTAGGTTGTTCTTGTGTGTGTTAATCTTATTGAAGATTGGTGCTGCTAGTCAAACTAGTCCCTCCTTTTGCTTGTATTAGATAGAAGACTTGTGTAAGGTTGAAGAAGGAAGGGTTAAGGTAATTCTTAGTTAAGGGTTTTGATCCAATTTAGATCAAGGTTCTTTGTAGGTCTAACATCTAGTCCTATCTTCCTATATTTTCCATTAGTTTCAGTCCATATTATGATCTTTTTATCTATCCATTATCGTTCTATCAACTCACGTTCTTTTTCTTGATATTTCACAAATCTCAGCCCTGTAACCAGAATCTCACCCAAGATTGTAGACCGAGATTCTTTCTTTGAGATTGTTCGTGGACTTTCAATCTGGATCGAGAAATGCGGCATCAACCCTACATCAAAGTGGTATTAGAGCTAACTGATTGAAGTCCAACTCATCCATACACCAAAGGTTCGAGCACTTTTATTTGAGTCTTCTTTGAGTCACATAAAAATCGAATCTTTTGTGTTTACCATTTTTTTGAAATTATTTGAGCTTAACGTGTGTTGTCTTGTGACTATTGGAAAAGAGAGAACATCGATAGCCAAATAAAAGCAAACTATAACCTAAATAGTGAAACCTCAATTCGAGATTCCACTATCGAAGACAAATCTCAGCCCTATTAAAGAAATCTCGCCCGACATCTAGTGAAGATTGCGCGAGATTTGTTATAAAGGAAAGAACGAGACTTTCTCTCCAAATCTAAACAAACCCAAAGTTTATATCTTTAGAGAGATATCTTATCAAGCTTCAAAAAAGAAGGAAAGTGATATACAAAGTATCTTATTGTTAAGGTCTTATATAGTAGGTAAGATATTATCATATCTTCAAATCCTAAACCGTATATCTCCTCAATATTCGACCATTTCTACTATCCAACACCCTTATATCCATCACCATCCTCGGAAACACGTTCATATCAAATCAAAGATCCTCTCTTGAATTCACCTATATTTATATAATTGATTATAACCCAAAGTTTTGGTGAAGCCATTCGTACGAGAGTTACTGCGATCCAAGAGTGTATATATATATATATAAAGAAGGCAATAATGAAGAAGCTTACCCCGAGCCCAATCAGTTTTTCATCACAAAAACCTTGCCTTTGACAAGTCTCGCTTACTGCATGTGGATATTAAGGTGGAAAATAAAATCAAAGGACAAGACCAAGAGACGAACTCTTGGAAACAACATAAATCTCGGCCAAATTGAGAAAATCTCGCCCGAGATTATGATCCTACAAAGACGAGCCTCGAAGCAGGAGCGACAACCAAGGAGCTTTGAAAACCTCTCCCTAACGGTCACATTCTCTCCCTTTAAATGAGCCTTCAAAGGATCCTAAAGGGAGAACTTCTACCTCTACTTTACATTCTAGGGATATTGTGTGTTTTAAATGTCAAGGTAGAGGTCATTATTAAAAGGATTGTCCTAATAATAAGGTTGATAACTCCACCTTGATTATAAATTGTTTATGTGAATGATGGAAGACTTAACATTTATATGCAATTTTATAAACTAACAAATATCGATTGTATTTCTAGATTGCATGTTTTGGTTTTTGTTTGTTAAAATGTGTGTAGGCCTTGAAAAGCATTTCAAAGGAAGAACGCAGACCTTCAAATGTACTAAAAAGGAGGATTCGGCTAAGGGATTTCAATTCAAGATATGTGTTCGCTCCAAAGGGTGTGTGTAGACAAAGCTTTAAATTTATAATCCGAATAATAAACCTAATGATAAGCGAACCCGCATTGTACGGATCAATCGTAGTAAGGGCTTATATTCCGGAGTCGATCTCAGGGAATCGGTGAGAACAATCACAGTAAAGCAATCTAACTTCAGAAGCATGCAATAATATTGATCAAAAGCAAAAATAAGATGCATATCAAGATGGGGAAATGCAGATTCTAAAGATCATAGTATTCAGTTGTGGTTTCGACTAAAGATTTCTAAAGGTAACGTGAACAATGTACTAGCTAGGATTTTCGAATTCTAATTAATGTTAATTAACTAAATCATTGATAGTAATTGACATATAACTCGCGAAGATTGCACAAGTGATGAGTATGAGTCCCACCGTTATGTTCTTGGCGTAATTTTGGACATATGGGGAAATTTTCACTTTTTCCCCCAGGTAATTATTTTTACCCTCCGGTGTTATTTGGAGCATTTGGAAGCTCCAATTAAAAAAAATGCAGTTGGGAGAAATGATTAGGACATCGAATATGTCCTAGATATGAAATAACATGGAGAGGAAAAACGGTCAAAAGAGTCGCTATTTCGTTTCTTAACGGCTAAGAAAGACGGCTTAGAAATACACGTTTTCTGAGGCAGTAGTGGAATAATTATCCCTATTATTATTCCAATTTCAGGAAGTTTGGAGAAGGGAGTTCAACCCACCTTTGGATCGGTTAAAGGATAATTATCGTCTTCACTATATATAGCGGAAAATCCTTTATTAATTCAATTCCTTTCACGTTTCCTCGTAAAAGCTCTGATTTCTCTCAACCTTCAAATTCAGATCTACTCTCCGTTTCTAATCCGATTTCAATTCCTTTTGAGTTTCTCGATTCCTCTATTCATTTTCTTCATATCGGTACAGAGTTTTTGCATTTCCGAGTATATAGATCTGGTCAAGCATATATGTCACCAGGAAGGTTCCGTTGCTCAAATTCCGGTGAATTTGATGTTGTCCATGCGTAGCCTGCGTTGTTGTGATTCCGAATCTTCTTTCAAATCGTCAATCGGGTTAGTAACGAATAAGTTATGAATTTATTCGTTTTCCGTATTGCGGGTTAGTATAAATTGACCTTAAGTTGGTTAAAATGGATAATTGGTATTTCCATTATGCTCGTTACATTATTCTGGTAATTATGGGATTTCGGTTTGATGATGATATCATGAGTTGGATACATGCCCTGATGTGGTTTTAAGGTTTAGCATGTTATTCGAGGCTTATAGGATGATTATGATCCTTATGGATCCCTTGGGTCTAGGTGTGACCCCTTTGATTGATAGGATATTGATATATCTCTATGCCTTGTTATTAGGCAATGTCCCATACCGAAGGTATTTCTATGGTCGTCTATACTCAATCAAAAGTAAATCCCGACTTAGCACTAAGAACAAGTATAGTGATTAAGTAAGGGTCGAACCCAAGAGAGTTAAGGTGTTTTAGATGCAATTATCGATTACACAAAGGGGGGTTGGTTGGATTGATGCACAAAAACTTATGAAAACGATTAATGCGACAAGTAAGACAATAATGAATGAAATTACACTAGGTTGATTCTAAGCATGCAATTGCTACTTTGGTGCATTCCTTTTACAAGTTTTTAAGTAATCTCCCGTCTCGATCATACATATGTGTTGATCCAACCGGCATCAACACAACTTAACCTATTAAAGTTCCGTAAACCTACAAGAACAAATAACAAGTTAGCACTCAAACAAAGACTAAGGGATATAAAGAGAAGATTAAAACCGTTAAACTTATCTTTATATTTGTGTTCCTTTTCTTTAAGTAATTACAACCCGTTATTACTTAAAGTTGCTACTAGATTAAAGACCCGAACCCGGAACCTAATAATCCTAGTTGTTTACATGCACTTTAGAACTTAAGGTGATCAATCTCAAGTAATAGTTAACATGCAATTAAACAATGGAGATCAAGGAAACACAAAGCATTACTGAATAAAAACTTATATTAAAAGAACTTACAACCAAAGTAACAAAGCAGCTTCAAATCAACCCAATGTAGCAAGGGAGTTAGCAACTCATTACAATGGAAAAACTCAAGTCTAAAATGGATTTTGTGAGGAAAAGCATGGATGATTCTAGCAATCATCCATGGACTATTTATACTACAAAAGACACTTAATTAGGAGTAAATAGCCGGCCTAAAACAGCCACCTTAAATGCCATAAAGGTGGTGTAAACAGCTGGGGTAAAGCTTCTGGCGTTACACCGCAGGGGCGGCCTTCAGGACCCGCAGGGGCGGTTTAGGCAGAATCGGTTGATCTTCTTCAGAACCGCTGGGGCGGCTACACAACTCCGCTGGGGCGGATCTTTAATGCACTTCAACGTCTGACCTTTCGCCTTCTTGACATTTCTGATGTCAATGCGCAGGGGCGCCTTAAGGCCAACGCAGGGGCGGTGACATAGACTCTTCACCTTCCAGCTCCCAAGGCGAGGCGCCGGCAGGGTGCAATGGGAGGCGCATGGGAGCTGGTCTTCGTCTCATCAAGGCAAGTCACCACAGGGGCGGCTGCAAGGACCCACGGGGGAGGTGGAGCAACAGAAGCTTTGCTTCTTGATCGATCTTCACTCCTAAGTGCTTATAACTCCTTCCTTAGCTTCTTTTGATCTTCTTCTTGTGGACCAAGGAGTTAGTAGCATAAACTGACACTAATGCAATAAAAAGACTCTAAAAACTACCCTAATTGATAGTGATTCCATCACCTATCGAACTCCCCCATACTTAGACCTTTTACTCATCCCGAGTAAAACAAATGACAGCCGTTAGACTAAAGGTCTCAAGAAGCAAGGGAAAGAAAGAAAAATAATGGAAAACAAGAGAAAAACCAAGAAAGAAAGAAGGGAGGAAAAGAGAGGAAAATGTGAGAAAAAGAGATACTACCATCCCTATCGCTCCAAGAGTGGCCTACCCGGACAACCTCCTTATGACTCCCCTTCTTATGTCGCCAAAACGCCGGAAGGGAAACCTACACTCGGTGTCGCTCATCTTGCCAAGGTGCCCTTTCGGGTTTTCACCTTGCCACTCTTCTTCTTTTCTCACTTCAGCTCACATCCCTCAAGTCCAATTTTGTACCAACCTAAAGTTGGTCGGACTACCTTCTTTTTACCTAAACCGCCCTTTCGGGTTTTCAATTTATCCAAGGATTTTCATGCCTTTTTTCACTTCTTTGGCTTTTTTCTTTTTCTTTTTTTTTTCTTTTCTTTTTTTTTTCTTTTTTTTTTACTGATTTCAACAATCCAAAACAAATGCCAAAAATAACTAATAAACTGTACAAGCAATGATATATATCCCTCCCCCATACTTGAAGTGCACTTTGTCCTCAAAGTGGAAATGAGTCAAAGATAAATGTGGGAGAAGGGAAAGAAATGTACCCCTCACTGGGGTGGTCCGGATGGACCACCAGTACCCTCCTCCGGCAGGTAAGGGAAGTGGCTGAAGAAGTGCTCCTGGCGGCGATAGATGTCATTAATGCGGTCCTCTTGAGCAGACATCCGGTGACTGAAAGAGGACTCAAAACTGGCCTGCCACGCCAGTTGTTGAGCCTCCAGCTGCTGCTGCTGGGCTGCCTGCCAGGCCTCCAGCCTCTGGTCGAAGTGTAAGGTCATAGAGATGGCAAAAGTGTCATGCCAGCTCTATTGCTGCTCCAGCATAGTCTGCTGGTAGTCGGACTGCCAAGCCCGGTGTTGGGTCGTCATGGCCGCCATCTGAGCCTGAAGGCTCACAAGGGCCAGGTCCTCCTCTGGTGCCGTTGTGGGCATCTCCTCATCATCTGGGACGGGCAGGTGCTCCTCTTGATGGGCCCGGCTGGAGCTGGTGGCATGCCTCTCCACAACGGCCACTAGTGGCCTCCTCGGCACGAACGGATCTGCCGGTATGTAGAGCTCGGAGAGCTCACCTCCTAGTGGTAAAGGTCGGGGGAGGTAGGTGAGGTGGCTTCCATCTGCAAGGGAGATCCAAAACAGGTTCTCCCCGTCCCTCCGGAGGAGCTTGCACCTCCTAAGCATCCCCTCAGTGTAGAGAGGAGCTGCCATCCCATCCTCTAACTCGGACAGGTCCATCACTTGTGAGGCGATCAAAGAGATCACCCCACTGCCGACAATATCCCCCGGCTCATTCCTCCTAATCCGCTACAAAGCGGCAAGGAAGAGAGAGGGCCAATCCATCAGTTGCTAGGTATGTGGAAGGCAAGAGTAGAGCAGTGGGAGGTCCTTGAGAGCGACCTGTTTTCCTCTTTGTGTCCACAGAAGACACTCATGAGGATCTTGGAAATCAACCTCAAAATGGGGTGAGTGAGTTTGTTGGAGTACTCACCCCCAACATGGAACTTCGACCCGGTAGTTGCTCGCCAAAACTCACATTGGTCCGGGGCCGGGACTGGATCCCACCAGTTCTCATAGGGGTTTAGAGTCACCCCAAAAGCTTCCCGTAAATCATTGTAGTCAAGCGTGTACTTCACCTTGTTCAACTTGAAGGTGAGGCCGGTACACACGTGATCTTCCTTCTGCATTGAAAACGTGGCGATGAATTGTCTGCTGAGCTCCGGATATGTCGGAGCACTCTTCTAGAGGAAGTCTCCGAGCCCAGCATTCGCCAAAAACATTTGCATGCTCTCTAGCATGCCCGGTTTCTCAAAGGTCGGAATATGTAGAAATTGAGTTGCATACACAACTTCTCTGGCTGTGCCTCCTCTAGTACCATCTCGTCAATCGGATCGTCCTTGACTTCTTCAAGGTAAGGCTTTAGCCTTTGGCCGTTCACCTTAAACACCTTGTGCGTTTGCGGGTCATAGAGATCCATAGCCCCGTGAGGGTATACTTCGGCTACTATGAACGGCCCTGTCCATCGTGAACGCAGCTTACCTACAAAGAGTTTCAAACGGGATTGAAAGAGAAGTACCTTATTACCTACCTTGAAATCCTTCTAGAGGATGTTCCGGTCATGCCATGCTTTGGTCTTTTCTTTGTATGTGGTAGCATGGTCATATGCATCTAGCCTTAGTTCCTCCAACTCTTGCAATTGGAGCTTCCGGAATTCACCCACTTCTTCTATGTTCATGTTGCACTTCTTTACCGCCCACCAAGCCTTGTGCTCTAACTCCACCGGTAGGTGGCATGCTTTCCCAAACACGAGCCTAAAATGAGACATTCCAATGGGAGTTTTGTAGGTTGTCCGATATGCCCATAGGGCGTCATTTAGCCTTGCACTCCAATCCTTCCGCCCGGGAGAAACCGTCTTTTCAAGGATGGTCTTTATTTCCCGGTTGGATACCTCTGCTTGGCCGTTTGTTTGAGGATGATAGGTTGTTGATACTCGTTGGTGAACATGGTACTTCTTAAGGAGAGTCGTGATCGTCTTGTTGTAGAAATAGGTACCCTTATCACTGATTAAGGCTTTCGGATTTCCAAATCTAGCAAAGATATTTTCCTTAATAAATGCTGCAACCACTTTTGAATCATCAGTTTTTGTGGCCTTTGCTTCCACCCACTTGGAAACATAGTCCACCGCAAGCAAAATATATGTGTTCCCGAATGACGTAGGAAATGGCCCCATGAAATCAACTCCCCAAACGTCAAATATTTCACAAAATATAAGAGAGGATTGGTGCATTTCATGTCTCCTTGAAAGATTTCCCACCCTTTGACATCTATCATACACTTTACAAAACGCAAAAGCGTCTCGAAAAATGTGTGGCCAAAAGAAACCGGCATCCAAAACTTTTCTTGCAGTTTTGTTTGCTCCAAAGTGCCCCCCACATGCTTCAGAATGACAGAAAGTTAGGACGGATTGTACCTCGTTGTCCGGAATACAACGCCGGATCACTTGGTCACTACAATGCTTCCAAAGGTAAGGATCGTCCCAAACATAGTGTCGAGCTTCAGCTTTGACTTTCTCTCGTTGTGCCTTGGTGAAGTCTGGAGGATACTCCTTCCTGACAATGAAGTTCACAATGTCAGCAAACCAAGGCTTAAAAGATTGAAGCTTAAGACAAACCTCTGTCGACAATTCCTCAGGGGCGCCTAGACAGAGCCGCAGGGGCGGCGGTGTGAGGCGCGGGGGCGGTTACACAACAGAGAGTTGTGTAGAATGTATCATCTGGAAAGCTTCCGGCTATCTCTCTTTCTTTTCCTGGTTCTTTCTCCTCTTTCACTAGTCTGCTCAAATGATCGGCCACCAGGTTCTCAGCTCCCTTTTTGTCCCTTATTTTTAGGTTAAATTCGTTGAGAAGGAGCACCCAACGAATTAATCGTGGTTTCGCCTCCTTTTTTTCCATGAGGTACCTAAGGGCTGCATGGTCAGTGAAAATAATTATCTTTACCCCAAGTAAGTATTGCCTGAACTTCTCAAGGGCAAAAACTACCGCCAACATCTCCTTCTCGGTGGTGGAGTAATTCCATTGTGCTCCATTTAGTGTCATAGACGCATAATGGATCACATGGGAGGCCCTTCCGTCTTTTTGTCCTAAGACAGCTCCGACGGCGTAGTCACTAGCGTCACACATGATTTTGAAAGGTTTCTCCCAATCCAGAGAACGGATAATCGGAGCGGTGGTGAGACATGACTTCAGAGTGTCGAAAGACTTTTTGCAATCCCCATCTACTATGAAGGTTACATCTTTCTTGAGCAATTCACACAGGGGTGCTGAGATCTTTGAGAAGTCTTTTGATGAACCTTCGATAGAAACCTGCATGACAAAGAAAAGATCGGATTTCCCGAACATTAGTAGGATAAGGTAAATTTTGAATAACATTAACCTTTGCCTTATCTACCTCTATCCCTTTTGAGGATATTACATGTCCTAGCACAATTCCTTGTTCGACCGTGAAATGACATTTTTCAGAATTAAGAACTAAGTTGGTTTCAACACATTTTTCAAGAACAAGTTTTAAATGCCCTAAACATGCGTCAAAACTGTCTCCATGGACGGTAAAATCATCCATGAAGACTTCAATGAAATTTTCTATGTATTCGGAGAAAATACTTATCATGCACCGTTGAAAGGTGCCTGGCGCGTTGCAAAGTCCAAAGGGCATTCTGCGATATGCAAAAGTGCCAAATGGGCAAGTGAATGTCGTCTTCTCTTGATCTTCTAGTGTGATGGCTATTTGGAAATATCCCGAATATCCATCCATGAAATAGTAGTATTTATGACCTACAAGACGTTCCAACATTTGATCAATAAAAGGTAATGGGAAATGGTTTTTTCGTGTTACCTTATTGAGCTTACGGTAGTCAATGCAAACTCTCCATCTAGTTTGTGTTTTGCTTGGGACCATCTCTCCATGTTGATTTTCCACCAAGGTGCTGCCTCCCTTCTTTGGAACTACTTGGGTTGGACTAACCCAAATGCTATCCGAGATAGGAAAGATCATGTCCGCTTGGAGGAGTTTCAACACTTCTTTTTTGACCACATCCATCATTGGTGGGTTCAACCTCCTTTGAGGTTGCCTAGAGGGCTTGACTTCGTCCTCAAGTAAAATCCTATGCATGCAAGTGGAAGGACTTATCCCCTTGATGTCCACAATAGTCCATCCGAGGGCCGTCTTATGCTCCTTTAGTACATTCACCAACTTATCTTCTTGTCCGGTGGTCAACTTATTGGAGATGATCACCGGCAAGGTATTGTGTGCTCCAAGGAAAACAGACTTGAGGTGTGATGGAAGATCCTTCAATTCTATTTCCGGTGCCTGCATTATGGACGGAACAAGTATTTCGCTTGGGGTTAGTAAAGTGGGCCCAATGGCCAAATTGGAGATAGGTAGCCTTTTATGCCCATCTAATTGGGCTAGGACCTCTTTCATGCTGGATGTTAACACATAATCTGATTTGAAACCATCAATGTCATACTCAATCACATTCCTCAATTCATCCACATCAGAGTTATCAAAAACATCTTGCACAAAAGGTTCAACAACGTCAATAGCACATAGAGAATGATCATCACTAGGAAATTTCATTGCATCATAAATGTCAAATTCCACTACTTCTCCATCAAACTCCATGGTCAATTTACCACTAACATAATCAATTTTAGTCCTAGCCTTTTTCAGAAATGGCCTACCTAACAGAATGGGTGCAGCATGCGAGCCATTTTTCATATCAATTACAAAGAAATCAGCAGGAAAAATTAGGTTGTCTACCATCACTAATACATCTTCAATTATCCCTTTCGGGTACACATTAGATCTATCAGCAAGTTGTACTACAATCCTAGTTTCCATTAGTGGCCCAAGGCCAAGTGATTTGTAAATCGAATATGGCAAAACATTAATAGAAGCACCGAGATCAAGCATTGCTTTGTTTGTCAAAGCGGGTTTCCCCTATAACACAAGGAATGCTTACCATGCCCGGATCGCTGCATTTCTTGGGCATTCTCCGTTGGAAGACTGCCGACACATGTTCACTCACTTGTACTTTCTGTTTCCCCTTTAGCTTTTGATTTCTCTTGATAGTGCAAAGTTCCTTCAAAAAACGAGCATACTTAGGGATACTTTTCACCAACTTAAGGAGGGGAATGTTTACCTCGCATTCAGAGAAAGTCTCAAAGAGGTCCTTGTCCTCTATGATTCTTCGCTCCTTTAATGCTTCAGGAAAAGGAGCCGATGGCTTTTCGGTGTAAGGCGGCGGAAAGTTAGGCCGGGCGTAAGTATCCTTTTTAGTAGGACCTTCTGTTGTGTTTTCCGCAGGGGCGTCAGCTTGAAGGCGCAGGGCGGCTCAGGGGTTGTCACCGCAGGGGCGGGGGCAGCCAGCCGCAGGGGCGTCCTTCCTTCTGGGCTCGGCGCAGCTGCAGCCGCAAGGGCGACTGTGGGTGCGGAAATAATGACAGAGGGTTCGCTTTGTGGCTCTTTTATTGGTTCTTGTCGAATTTGCTTCCCGCTCCTTAATGTTAGGGCACTAACATTCTCCTTGGGGTTTATAAACATCTGGGAAGGCAATCCCCCGGAAAGCCTTGATTCGGTCCTTGAAATAGCTTCCGTCATTTGACCAACCTGCTTCTCAAGGTTCTTGATGCTTGATTCTGTTGTTTGGACATGAGTAGCAAAGTGTTTAGTCAAAACCTGCAACATATCTTCAGTTGAGTGATACTTACCTTGGCGGGGCTACTGTTGTTGGTTTTGTTGATCCCTCCAACGAAAATTTTGTTGGTCACGCCAATTTGGCATGAAATTCTGTGCATAGGGATCGTTCCTAGGTCTTTGTTGTTGTGGTTGCCCATAACCCATTGCGTTCACTTCAGCATCGTTATCTTGAACTTGTGGACACATGTCTGTTGGATGATACGGGTCAACACAAACTCCACAAGCCTTGAGCTGTTGCGGTGTTCCCATAAGTGTTAGCCTCTTCAGCATTTCCTTCAATTCCGCTAGCTCGGTGGAAATCTCGCTCTTCCCGGAACTTACGGCATGAACTCCTTTCTTAGCCGGGGACCTTCCAAAGTTCCGAGTTCCTTCCGCTAGCTCCAGTATCTTTTCCAAAGCAAGGTTAGGAGTAGAGTTAAGAATATTACCTTCGCAAGCCGCATCGACGATCCTCCTTTCATTGTCTAGCAAGCCATTGTACAAGTACAAGACTAGATCTTGAATTGAATATCCGTGGAAAGGACAGATGGATCGGAGGCGTGCAAACCTTTTGAAGTACTCGTAGAGAGTTTCGGTTGCCTCTTGCTCGATGTTGCTTATACCTTTCTTCAAGCTATTGGCCTTTTTAGCTGGAAAGTATTTCTCCAAGAACGCTTTGTGAAGGTTCTCCCAAGTGTCAATGCTCCCGGATGGAAGGTGGTAATACCAAACATCCACCGAATCTTTGAGTGTGAAGCCGAATGCCCTCATCTTGATCTATTCTTCGGTAATATTGGCCGGCTTCATGCTCATACAAACGGTGTGGAACTTCCCAAGGTGCTTGATGGGGTCTTCACCACTTAGCCCATGGAAGGATGGAAGTAAGTGAATGAGGCCCGGTTTGACCTCAAAGTTGACTCCTTCCCCTAGTGCCGGTATAGCGACCGCAAGAGGGTTTTGAGCCAAGGTGGGCTGCGTAAGTTGATGAAGAGTACGGTCAGCCATCTCTTGTTGTAGTTGTTGTTGTCTTTGTTGCCGGATGTGTGTCCTCTCAATTTTTGGATCAAAAGAAGCAAAGCCGGAATTAGTAGCACGGGTTTGAACAATAAAAATGGTTCAAACCAATAATCAATAATAACAATAAAACACTAAAACTCCCTGGCAATGGCGCTAAAATTTGACCGAAGGTATTTTATGGTTGTCTATACCCAATCAAAAGTAAATCCCGACTTAGCACTAAGAACAAGTATAGTGATTAAGTAAGGGTCGAACCCAAGAGAGTTAAGGTGTTATAGATGTAATTATCGATTATAATGACAAGTGGCACAAAGGGGGGGGGTTTGGTTGGATTGATGCACAAAAACTTATGAAAACGATTAATGCGACAAGTAAGACAATAATGGATGAATCTACACTAGGTTGATTCTAAGCATGCAATTGCTACTTTGGTGCATTCCTTTTACAAGTTTTTAAATAATCTCCCGTCTCGATCATACATATGTGTTGAGCCAACCGGCATCAACACAACTTAACCTATTAAAGTTTTGTAAACCTACAAGAACAAATAACAAGTTAGCATTCAAACAAAGACTAAGGGATATAAATAGAAGATTAAAACCGTTAAACTTATCTTTATATTTGTGTTCCTTTTCTTTAAGTAATTATAACCCGTTATTACTTAAAGTTGCTACTAGATTAAAGACCCGAACCCGGAACCTAATAATCCTAGTTGTTTACATGCACTTTAGAACTTAAGGAGATCAATCTTAAGTAATAGTTAACATGCAATTAAACAATGGAGATCAAGGAAACACAAAGCATTACTGAATAAAAACTTATATTAAAAGAACTTACAACCAAACTAACAAAGCAGCTTCAAACCAACCTAATGTAGCAAGGGAGTTAGCAACTCATTACAATGGAAAAACTCAAGTCTAAAATAGATTTTGTGAGGAAAAGCATGGATGATTCTAGAAATCAACCATGGACTATTTATACTACAAAAGACACTTAATTAGGAGTAAATAGCCGGCCTAAAACAGCCACCTTAAATGCCATAAAGGTGGTGTAAACAGCCGGAGTAAAGCTTTTGGCGTTACACCGTAGGGGCGGCCTTCAGGACCCGTAGGGGCGGTTTAGGCAGAATCGGTTTATCTTCTTCCGAACCGCTGACACAACTCTGCTGGGGCGGATCTTTAATGCACTGCAACGTCTGACCTTTCGCCTTCCTGACGTTTCTGATGTCAAGGCGCAGGGCGCCTTAAGGCCAACGAAGGGGCGGTGACATAGACTCTCCACCTTCCATCTCCCAAGGCGAGGCGCATGCAGGGCGCAAGGGAGCTGGTCTTCGTCTCGTCAAGGCAAGTCACCGCAGGGGCGGCTGCAAGGACCCGCGGGGGCGGTGGAGCAACAGAAGCTTTGCTTCTTGATCGATCTTCACTCCTAAGTGCTTATAACTCCTTCCTTAGCTTCTTTTGATCTTCTTCTTCTGTACCAAGGAGTTAGTAGCATAAACCGACACTAATGCAATAAAAAGACTCTAAAAACTACCCTAAATGATAGTGATTTCATCACCTATCTGTCTCTCTCAAGATTGTAGGTTGATCGTGGTTGAGGTTGTGCGAGGTTTTGAGGTAAGTCCATAGGACTTAGTTAGCTACCATCCTTATTATGGGTGTTTGCATAATTGGTGTGTGAGTTATATGCTTGATATGATAGCATGCAATGTTGATTATTACCGAATATGTTTTATTGATAGCCCCATTGCGTGGCAGTGGAAGCCCTTCTACCCATCCTGTAAGGGGTTGGGAGATTCTCTAATGTCAGGCCACCTGGTATACAGGAAGGGCGCAATCCACTCCCATAGGGTACACGGGTTGTGTGACTGACACTACTGCCAAATGGATAGCAGGCCCAGAGGCGAGGATGATACGGTCCTCATGTCACATAGTTTCATATACCTATATATATACGTTTTGAGTGAATGACTATTATATAAAGATAATAAAATGGCTAAATGTGTGACATCATGATTATGTGTTTATCTTTCATGACCTGTGTTTGTGCTTATGCATTACCTTATATATGTATGGATAGCTAACGGTTTCATACCGTGTTGTAGATGCCTTGTAGGATAGGAGAGCTGCAGAGTAATCTGGCAGGGTGACAGACTGAGGACTCTCGTACATTAGATAGTTATGGTTTAGGGATACGAAATTTCCCCAATGCGCGAGGATGATGTTTTGTATACCTCCTGTGTCAAGACAATGTTTTAAACTCGACTATGATCTTTTATACCTTTTGATATACAGTTTTATATTTTTTTTTTATATCTGTCAGTGCCATGTTGTAAGGTCCAGTAAACTTGTTGTCAGGCTAGGGTCAAGATCCACTGTGAGATCCTAGCCCAATGTGGCATCCCGAGTCCCGTGGATTCGGGGTGTTACAAACAAAGCTGAGGTTTATTGAGAGAAGGTATTGCTACTATGGGATAGATCACGGGGTAACTCTCAGTACCCACTTTCCCAAACCAAAGCTCCTATCACCGGGTAAGTCTCAATGAACTAACGAAAGGTAAAATAACTCAAACCAACATCACTCACCTAAGGGTATAGAACTAACTGTCATGAGGTAAGTCTTAGGTTAACTCTCAAAGGTAGGATAAAGGCACACTCATACCCTAATAAAGGATAAACCTTTATTACCTAACACTCATTATCATCGGTATACAAGCAAAGGAATCACCGGGTACGTCTCATCCTAGGCTTTCGTATAAACTAGGAAAGGTGCAACAAGGATCGGATTTGGCAAACTATAACCTAAACTCGAGATCTGCAAAGCAGTGAACGATCTCGTTATGTTCTATATCGATCTCGGTCAAGATGCTCAACGAACAGCCCAAGACGGCTTTCGGATTAGGGTTAACTCAAGCTTTTAGGGTCCACTCGGATAAAGGTTCATTCTTTGATCTTCTATATCACAACCTTCAACTAATCATCCTAGAATCACAAGGGTGTGTAGCCAACAATCATCATAATCAATGCAATATCAATTATGTAAGGAATATCAAGAATATCAAGAAAAGGGAATAAAGCAAACAACAAAGATGTCACAATTATCAAAGCAAACAAACCAACAATATTATCAATAATGTGTTCTAAAAAGGGATTGTAACAACTCACTAGCAATCCCCAAAGAAATCCTCAAAATCTAGGGTTCCTCAAACCCTAAGAAATCCTTCCTTTAAGTCTTCCCTTCCTTCAATCCTTCAAATCAGCCGTCGAAGAAAGCCTTTGACTTCTCACTGTTCGAGAGTGTCTAACTCAATGTTCACCTTCCATTCTTATAGAAGAATTTTATGTCCAAAATATATCTTGTCTCTTTAGGTTGTGCGCCGTTGACCTCGATCCAGGCCCAGTGGGCCTTCTCGTTCGAGATGCATCACTGTGTTCATCCGAGATGAGCAGTGATCTACGTGCATGAAATCGTATCTTCGTCTGGATCTTTCTTCCTTCTTTCCAGCTTGGTTCTTGTCTTTCTCCTTGTCCTTCTTAATGCTCCCAAGTGTAGCACCATATCTTCCTTAGCTCTTCATGCTCCGTTTCCACCCAAAACATGTCATATTCTCTACAATTACAACAAAACGTGGTGTAGACCTCGATTCTTGCAAAGTAACTGAATAATAAAATAAACACTATAAATACATATACATGCATGCAGAATTATGATGAGAAAACAACAAAACCATGTCTGAAATATAGACAATAGTTCATGCTATCAAAATACCCCATACGCCTCTTGCTTGTCCCCAAGCAAGGTTCAAATCTTAGAGACAAGATAAAATGAATTATAATTAGTTTAAAACTTAATAAAAACTTTCAAAACTTTTGGTTGAGTGCTTCTTCCCATAGATCACCCTTAGAGAATGCTTCACAGTTAATACGAACCATATATGATCAAAACAAGTCATATATATAAAAGCTAATCATACTTCACTTGAAATCATATAATGCATTGCAAATCATACTCATCAAAATCAGTCATGCATAATCCAGTTTAAACCTCTAAGTCAGACAACATGCTCATTGTCTCAAGGATTTTCAATCAAAGTTCAAGAAACGAGTTAGGGATGGAGTGTATAAAGGATATTGTGGTGCTAAATCCGGGAAAAGGATAAGAACTTCACAACTTTGATCTTCGCTTAACTTCATCAACAAGATTTTCTTGTTTCTCTTCAGCATTTTCGCTTACTTTTCACTTTTTGAGAACATGGACAGAGGTGCACAATAACTGAAGCCTTGGAGATCAACAAATCTCAATTTTTCAATATGCCTCAAACCCTTGATGCACATATCATGACTCGTTAGGACTATCAATCAATCAGACTTTGGCAAGACACAAACACCCGGCAATGTGAATGGTGCCGAGTTACTCATCAAGATTAACGCCCCCAAACCTATTTTTCTATAACTTCTTCTCCTTTGAACATCATCATTCACTTTCTTTTCACTTTCTTTTTGCTTCCAAGTTCCCGGATAGGTAAATGGAGGCAAATATATTTCAATGAGGGGCTAAAAGCATGATCAAGAAGAGGAAGAAAGAATAACGAATTACCTTAATCATTCCAATAAGGATGGGAGAGAACTCATAATGCAATATCAACTTTCAAATTCAGCATGATTTGGACAAAAACAACTTACTAAACATGCTTCAAATTTCAAACAAAGCAATCATACCTTAGGTTATCATGAATCATTTCAAGCACATAAAGATCATATAAACTAATCAGCAAACAATATTCATCATTGGGATCATATCAAGATCAAAAGCACAAAATATTTTAGAAATTCAAGTTTTCAAAACCCATTTCGGTTGAGATGACTTTATGCGAACGAGGTGCTAGACTGAGGTAAGCTCCTATTATGGTCACCTTATTTGGCCAAAGGTCATTTCGGTCGAGACAAAAAAAATTTCAAACCAGTTTTTGTACGTTTTTTCAATCAAAAATCCTGTTGCGATGCATGTAATGTACATAATAGTTTCTAAGCACATAATGGAAGCAATGGAAATAGTCATAAGCTGATAAGTTGGTTATTACACACCATGGTATCTCAAAGCTCCCCATACTCAGGACACATCGTCCCCATGGGTAAAAACAAGTCTAGAAACACTTACAAGTTTTAGTGCACAACCGCAAAATAAGAAAGAAAATAAGGTAGCAGCAGCTCCGGAGGAAGTCCAATCAAGCATCTGGAAGAGGAGGTGGCTGGAACGGATACATGGATGGATCAAATGGGTGACCCATGAGGTGCTGGAATTGAGCTCCATCATCCAGCGTTGGTAGTGGTGGCTCTCTTGCATCTCCCGCCACATGGTGCTTAGCTCAATTGTTTGTCTGTCGAGCCGCACTCCCATATCCGTACGTATAGTATGGAAAGACTCCTCCATGTGGCTAGTGAGAGCGTCAATCCTTCGATGGGCCTCGGGATCACAACGTTGACGGTGGTACTGTCGGCTTTGTGGCATCTCCGGAGCGGGAGTCTCCGGTGTAGGGTGATCATCCTCTGCCTCCTCATGTTCATCATCCACCAGCTCGATCGCCGGGGTAGACGGGCCGGCAATATCCATCCCGGTGTCCATGGGTACTCCAACATCCTCCTCATCACTATATGTGCCAAACTCTGCATCGATCTCTGTGATGACATGAATTATATACCATTATAATCATGCATATTGTAGAGGTTTACCTCGATTTACTTTGCATTTAGAGAGAACTTGTGTACCTTTTATGTTTTATTCAATGATATTTCGGAAATAGAGGTCTACACGAGTTTTGGTTGAATTATAGGTAAATTGAGTGGATTTGGAAGCAAAAGTGGAGCAAGGAGCATCTAAAGTCATTAGGGAAGCTAAAGGAGTCTTAGAGGAATCACAAAGAGCAAAGGAGTTGCGTAAAGAAGCATAAAGGGAGGAGGAAAACAAGCCAAGAGACGAGCATTCTCTGTTGAAGAAAATCGTGTTATTTACTACATAAATCGGACGATTTTTCCCTCTAAAAATCGGACGGTTTATAGTGTGTAAATCAACTAGTTCGATTTTCTCTATTTTCGGCCCAATGGTAAAGACGACTCAAAGCCCATCACTTTTAGGCTAGAGAAGTGTTTTGCCAAACGGCCCATTAGCAAGAAACTATAGGTTGGAAGTCTAGGAATGAAAACGAGGGGGCCGCAACGGGAAATCTTTACACGTTAGTGACAGATTCAAGATTCTTGGAGAAGGATTGAAGCAATATTGCCGGAAAGTCAATCTTGATCATATTTGTGAGATTTCTTTGTTCCATTGAGTTCTTTGTGGTTTTTGAGCACAACATTGAGTTTATTGAGAAATACATTGATTAGTTTTGAGATTGGTTTACAGACTTGAAGGTTATTGAGTTTTTATTCAAGATTCGGGTTTATTTGAATTATTTCACTCAATCTTAATTATAATTTGATTTTGAAAATGGTTGGCTAAAACCATTGTGATTCTGGGGAGAATAGTTGAAGATTTAGATGATGATAGACTGAACTCATTCAAATATTTGGACCCTGAGAGTTTAGATTTTAGCTTTGCGATAACAGGAAAATCGACCTATTCTTGAATAAATCGTCCGATTTATCTATGAAGAGCACAATTTAATCCCCTGACGATCTTTAATTGAATTAATCTTTAACCAAAGTTAATCTTTGCCTAAATCCCAACTTTGCTTAACCTTTTTATCCTCTAATTGAGTGTATGAAGAGACTTCAACCTTGATTCTACATTTAATATATTAAGATTACAAGATTTGGGTAATAGAGAGACTCAACATCCTTTATTATGATTTTCAGTGTGCTTTCTATTCTTTACCTTGGAGAGTTATATCCTGGGGTTTTAGATAGTTAGTTTGAACATAATTCTTGTCCTTAGATCTTTCTATATTGCAGCCTCAACAACCCTTATAGAGAGAACCTTTGGATTAGACAAATAGGTTTCGGAACTTCACCGTATGATATCTACCTGTGAACAGATAATCTTGGCAATATAAACTCTGTCCTTATATCCATTAGAAGTGTCTTGAATCGAAATCCGCAATCGGATACTTGAATCCTTGGAATCATTTCCCCCTTTATTAATCACAAAAGCTTTTGCATTTCGCTAGATAATTGAATTCGAATTTATTCTCACCAAATCCCTGAGTTCGACTCTAGAATTTTTTACCTTGCTACAGCCGATCCGTACACTGCGGGTTCGCTTTGCTTTGAGTTCTAGATATAAATTTAAGACTTTGACGGACACACTTTTGAGCGAACACTCTGCATCCCGCACAAACGACCTCGAGATCCGTGATCAGTTGGTTGGGTCATTAATGGTGAATCGTGGAGACCAAGGAATCCCCTTCAGATGTTTGGTCTCCCAAGGCATGGCCACGTACAGTGGACCACGGCCTCAAGGGATCAAAATCCATCGGGTGATGAACTCATGCAACCCTAAAGGTTTGGCCTCACCGGCCAAAGTGCATGGAGAAAGATCAAGATTCATCGCCCCTGCAATGTATGTCACCAATCCTCCAAAGCAGATATCACCTTCTTGCTCTTGACCCTGTCAAGCTCATCTACCAGCATGGTGGCAAAGTCTACGACACCACTTGTAGTCATACAGAAGAGAGTAAAAAGCTCACCGTGTCGGATCTTTTGAGGAGTCTCTGTCCGGGCCAACAACATCTCGCTCAAAATCCTGTGAGCGATCCGGAAGGAGACATGGTAGATGAGCTTCTCCTTGGAGTCACCCGGATGATAATAGTCAGCACTTGAGGTGACATGGGCGATGCCATTCCAGAAGGAACTCGCCTCTCTCCTCGAGGGGAAATCTGTAACAGTCGGCTTAGGGAAACCAAAGAGCGTCCCAAAGTTTTCTACTGTAACTGCATAACCTTTGTTCATCAATTTGAACTTGACTCCTTTGTGCTCCGGCACATGGGTAACAAAACTCATAAACTCGAGGGTCATCTCCACATAAGCCGGTGTCCGGATGGCCATGAACTGCTCTAGACCAACAAGGGATATCATCTGCTACAGATCCTCGACGACATGGAGGCAGTTGAAGTCCTCAATGCCGACGTAGTAGGGTGAGATGATCGGTCAGGAGCAAATACGATCATAGTCTTTCTAGAACTGACCAAGGATGATTGGCACTTGTGGTGGTGCAGGAGGGGAAGGTGAGTGGTTTCCATCATCAGGACGGTCTCGGATCTCTAACTGCCTTTCTAAATGACGCATTTTCAGAATTAGGGTTTGATCTCGGGCTATTCTTGAGGGGATCTAGGCCGAGATGACTGGGTTTCAACTGAGGCGAACAATACTTTGATCGAACTCAAAATTCTGTAACTTTCTGCCCTTAAAATGTAACACCCCAAATCCATGGGACTCGGGATGCCACATTGGCTAGGATCTCAAAGTGGATCCTGACCCTAGCCTGACAACAAGTTCACTGAACCTTATGGCACTAACAAATATAAAACAAATACATGAAACTGTATAAAACTGTTCAATCAAAAGTTATACAACAACATAGCCGAGTATAAAGCGTCATCCTCACACAGGAGGTATACAAAACATCATCCTCACGCAGGAGGGAAACATAAACATCCCCAAAACCATAACCCCTAATGTACGAGAGTCCTCGGCATGTCACCCTACGAGATCACTCAGCAACTCGCCTATCCTGCAAGGCATCTACAACATGGTATGAAACCATTAGCTAACCATACGTATATAAGGTAATTCATAAGCACAAACACACGTCATGGAAGGTAAACACATAATCATGCTATCACACATTTACCCATTTTATCAACTTTATATATTAGTCATTCACTCAAATCGTATATATATAGATGAAACTATGTGACACGAGGACCGTATCATCCCCGCCTCTAGGCCTGACGTCCATTTGGAAGTAGTGTCGGTCACACAACCCGTGTACCCTATGAGAGTGGATTGCGTCCTTCCTGTATACTAGATGGCATGAGCACAGAGAAACCCCCAGATCCTTACAAAATGAAGGGAAGGGTTATCACTGCCACACACTAGGGCTATCAATAAAATATAGGTCGGTAATATTCGACATCTCATGCTATCATATCAAGTATATAATACACGCACCACTCATGCAAACACCCAATATAAGGATGGTAGCTAAGTACGTCCTACGGACTTACATCAACCTCGTACAACCTCAACCACGATCAACCTCCAATCCTGAGAGGGACACTGCCTGATAACAAGGCATAAAGAGATATCAATACTCCTATCAATCAAAAAGGTCACACCTAGACCCAATGGATCCATAAGGATCATAATCAATCTATAAGCCTCACAACCAACTAAACCTCAATATCTCAACATAACTCACAATTCCTCAAATCTCAAGGTATTATCTAATCAACATTCCTCAATCTCAATTCTAATATTAATTTAATTAATTAACCTTTAATTAATTAATTAATTAAATTTCATCAAAATAACGTTTTGCCTGAAGGCAATTTCTAAACCAACCTGTCATCAGATTTCATCAAACAGACAACCCATAATCACCAGAATAATATAACGACCATAATGCAATTTCTAATTATCCATTTTGACAAGCCTAAATTCAATTTAGGCCAAATCGTAGTACGGAAAACGAATAAATTCATAACTTATCAGTTACTAACCCGATTGATGATCTGAAAGAAGATTCGGAATCACAACGACGCAGGCTACGCATGGACAACATCAAATTCACCAGAATCTGGGCGACGAAACCGTCTTGGTGACATATATGCTCGACCATATCTCTATATACTCGGAAATGAAGAAACTCGGTACCGATATGTCCTAGATATGAAATAGCATGGATAGGCAATCTTCGCGAGTTATATATCAATTACTATCAATGATTAAGTTAATCAACATTAATTAGAATTCGGGAATCCTAGCTATTACACAAAATCATTACCAAAGGCTTCCTAGGGGGTTTATGTTGAGTAAGTTGGTCAGCTCTCTCTTTCCTTAGAGCTTCTGCTCTCTCATTGTGGCCATATCGGCCTAGATTTTCTCTTGTTGAGTAAGTTGGTCAGCTCTCTCTTTCCTTAGAGCTTCTTCTTGTAGCCTTATTTGATCTCGAGTTGCATCTAATTCAGCTCTAAGATCCTCTATTTCCATATCATTGGCAGCGGCCATTTTCTTAGCTTCCTTCAACCTTTTCTTGTAAGTCTTTTCTGATTCAGGATCGTAAGGAACGATTTCTTTACCAGTTCTAGTTCTTCGCATAAACCTAAGGAAAGGTCCTACAAGAACACTCAGCAGAAAGATCAATAGTAAAGCAAGAAGCTTCCAAGCTGGACAACCGTACACTGGATTGGTCTTGACCAATTCCACAGCAACGGCGCCAAAACTTGTTCGCTCCAAAAGGTGTGTGCAGATAAAGCTTTAAATTTATAATCCGAATAATAAACCTAACGATAAGCGAACCCATAGTGTACGGATCAATTGAAGTAAGGGCTTATGTTCCGGAGTCGATCTCAGGAAATCGGTGAGAACAATCACAGTAAAGCAATCTAACTTCATAAGCATGCAATAATATTGATCAAAAGTAAAAGCAAGATGTATATCAAGATGGGAAAATGCAAATTCTAAAGATCATAGTATCCAGTTGTGGTTTCGACTCAAGATTTCTAAAAGGTAACGTGGACAAAGTTGAGGTTTGTTGAGGGAAGGTGTTGCTACTATGGGATAGATCACCGGGTAAGTCTCACTACCCACTTTCCCATACCAAAGCTCCTATCACCGGGTAAGTCTTAAAGAACTAAGGAAAGATAAAAGAACTCAAACCAACATCACTCACCTAAGGGTACAGAACTATAACAATGACCGGGTAAGTCTCAAGTTAACTCTCAAAGGTAGGATAAAGGCACACTCAAACCCTAATAAAGGATAAACCTTTATTACCTAACACTCATCATCATCGGTATACAAGCAAAGGAATCACCGGGTAAGTCTCATCCTAGACTTGCGTATAAACAAAGACAGATGCAACAAGGATAGGAATTGGCAAACTATAACCTAAACTCGAGATCTACAAAGCAATGGACGATCTTGTTCTATTCTATATCGATCTCGGTCGAGATGCTCAACAAACAGCCCAAGACGGGTTTTGAATTAGGATTAACTCAAGCTTTCAGGGCCCACTCGGATAAAGGTTCATTCTTTCATCGTCTATACCACAACCTTCAACTAATCATCCTACAATTCCAAGGGTGTTTAGACAACAATCATCATATTCAAAGCAATATCAATTATGTAAATAATATCAAGAATATCAAGAAAAGGGAAAAAAGCAAACAACAAAGATGTCTCAATTATCAAAGCAAACAAACCAACAATAGTATCAATAATGTGTTCCAAAAAGGGATGATAACAACGCACTAGCAATCCCAAATAAATCCTAAAAATCTTGGGTTTCTCAAACCCTAAGCAATCCTTCCTTCAAATCTTCCCTTCCTTCAATCCTTCAAATCAACCATCCAAGAAAGCCTTCGACTTCTCAGTGTTCGAGAGTGACTAACTCAATGTTGACCTTCCATTCTTATAGAAGAATTTTAGGTCAAACATATTTCTTATCTCTTTGGGTTGTGCGCCGTCGACCTTGATTCAAGCCCAGTGGGCCATCTCGGTCGAGATGCATCACTGTATTCATCCGAGATGAGAAGTGATCTACGTGCATGAAATCGTATCTTCGTCTGGATCTTTCTTCCTTCTTTACAACTTGGTTCTTGTCTTTCTCCTTGTCCTTCTTAATGCTCTTAAGTGTAGCTCCATAGCTTCCTTAGCTCTTTATGCTCCGTTTCCACCCAAAACGTGCCATATTCTCTACAATTACAACAAAACGTGGTGTAGACCTCGATTCTTGCAAAGTAACCGAATAATGACATAAACACTATAAATACACATACATGCATGCAAAATTATGATGAGAAAACAACAAAACCATGTCCGAAATATAGACAATAATTCATGCTATCATTATGCATATCTCAACAACCAAAACAAGAAGATCTCAACCAAACAATTACAAGAAAGATAAGAGAAGATCTCGGCCAGCCAACAAGAAGATCTTCAAACGGTTTCAAAAAAGGAAGATCTTGTTATAACAAAAAGATCTCACAACGTTCTCAAACGAAGACGCAAGAAGATAAAGGAAGATCTTAAAAACGGATTCCACTCAAGAAGATGTTGGATCTAAGGGAAATTCTTCAATGGCATATCCAAGAGAGAAGATTTAGGATCTTCAACAAACAAAGATCTTCCACGGCATTTGCAAGAAAATATCATGATGATGAAGATTCTCAACGAGCATCAAAGAGAAGAATTAGAAGAGAGAAGATAGAAGATCTTACAACGGCTACTTCACCTCTACCAAGCACCATATTCCATGGAGAAAAAAAGAACGTTAAAACGGCTATCTTACAACGTCTAAGAGTTCTCCATAGAAAAGTATAAATGAAGATGGCGATTGAAGAGAAGAACAACAAGCATACACGGATAGAAACCAAGTTTTCAAGCGATCAAAACATCTTCATTCGTTCCAAAAGTTTCTTCCTCTTAGCTTACAAACATTTAGATCCTTAGAGTGAGAAAAACACTAGATCTTCAATGGCATACCTAGAGAGTGTTATATTCGAGTGTGGGTTACTCTGCAAAGTAACTAGACTATTATTGCTAGGTTAGAGTTGACAAGATCGTAGCATTGACGCTACAGTGAGAGAAGAAGGGGATTTCTTCTAGGTTGTATCTAGGACTCTTTGAGCAAATAATAGATAGTTAGATCCTAGGGTGAAGAAACCCTAGGCCAAAGACGTAGATTGTTAGAGCTAGACTTCGTAAACATATCGTCGTGTCAATCTTTTCATTCAGCACTTTATATCCCTTAACTTGCGACTAACGTTGTTTACAGGTTTCAAAGTCAAGGCCTTGAAATCCCTTTCAAAGCCTTGAAAACCAGTTTTCTCACTAAGCACACAAATCGACTTCAAGGCCTTGAGATTAGTTTCAAAGCCTCGATATACGATATTGCAAAAAGTTCTTATACTCTATTCAACCCCCCTTCTAGAGTATTTATATCCTTATTGTTCACTTATATTGTTCTTCAATTGGTATCAGAACTAGACTTACGTATATTGATTTAACCATCAGTGAGACTAATCATGAACTCTGTAGGTGATGGAGGATTTTCTCAACGAAGATTCACATCTCAACCACCCCTCATTTGCGGTAACAACTTTGCCCATTGGAGAGCACTAATTCAAATGTTTGTCAATGATCAGGACATGGAACTATGAAGCATCATTCAAACTGACCCTAAAACTCCAACCACCACGGTGGAAGGAGTCCAAGTCCAAAAGAAGGAAGCTGATTTCAATCAAACAGATTTAGATAGCGTATCAAAGAACTACAAAACCATGAACTTGTTCTATTGTGGATTAGATGCAAATGAAGTCAACCGTGTCTCATCATGCAAGAGTACAAAGGAAATATGGTACAAGTTATAAGTAGTTACGTACGAAGGAACAAGTCAAGTCAAGGAAACTAAGATAAGCATCTTCCTTAGGCAATACGAGTTATTCAAGATGAACTCAAACGAGTCGGTCAAGGAGATGTTCACACGATCCATCGAGATTGTGAACAATCTGGATTTACTTGGAAAGGTCTTCACAAATAAAGAAAAAGTAAGGAAAGTACTAAGGAGCATACCTAAAGCTAAGTGCGGACCAAAAGTGACTGCCGTTGGAGAAGCTCAAAATCTCACTATATTACCTCTAGACGACCATCTTGGAAAGCTAATCACCCATGAAATGGTTCTTGGTGAAGAATATGAAGAGATCCCATCAAATACAAAGAATCTTGCCCTAAGATCCAAGAAGGAAGACATGCCATCAGATGATGCAGAGAGTGATGATGAGGAAGAAGATCCATTTGCCTTGATATCAAGAGGTTTTGCAAGAATTCTTCAAATGAAGAAGTATTTGCAAACAACAAATAATATCCATGATCATTAAGACCTCGAGGTAAGTTTTTTAACCCAAATAAGAAAACTAAAGCATTGACTTGTTTTGAATGTGGTGAAACAGATAATCTCGTAAAGGATTGTCCACAAAAGAAGAGGAACAACTTCAGGAAGAATGATTGAAAGAAGAAGGCTATGGTAGCATCGTGTAGTGACTCAGGTTCAACAAATGAGTCAGAAGACGAAAAATATCAAGCAAACTTGTGCTTAATGGTCGATCATAAAGAGGATCAAAACTTCTATGTTGATGGTGTGGTAAGTACTATTATGTCCCAATCAAACCTAGAACTCATACAATTCCTTAAAGACATTATTATATATGGCAAAGAACATAGGGTAAGAATAAGTGCCTTAAGAGAAAAGCTTCTCAAACAAGGGAAACGAGTAAGTGAATTGTCTCTGGAAGTTGAAAATCTCAACACAGAAAAGTTAGTCCTTGATGACAAATCAAGGCATTGGAATCAGAAAATGCGATTCTCAAGGACAATCTCTCTTCTCTACATCAAGATTATATTAATCTAGAAAAAGAGAAGGTTGATCTAATTGTGGCGCGTAGAGACCAGATGGCTGCACTTATTCAATTCACTCGTTTGAAAGTCAATCTCGAAAGGATGATGGGTGAACAAAAATCCTCTCTTAATAAAAGTGGTATCGGTTATCACATGAATTTTCCTAGAAAAACAACTACCACTTTTGTTAAAGTCAAAGGAAGTTTACACATGCCCACATGTTTCTATTGTTGTAAAAAAGGTCACGTAAAATCAACATGTCCATATAGAAGAAATGATCCCTACATCATTAGAAACACTTATCCTCTATGTCTAAGGAAACAAGTTAAGCAAATAGGGGTTCCTAAAGGTACTAGACCACCAAACATGATCGAACATGCATATGGACCAAAATATGTCATTTGTTCTACCCAGAAAGGTTGAAGTTTGTTGTTTTGCAGGATATCACCAAGGTTAAGGAGCATAAATGGATATTAGATAGTGGTTGCTCAAGACATATGAGTGGAAAAAGCTCACTGTTTTCAAATTTAAAGAAGCAATCATCTGAAACCAATACTCTTGATGATAAAGGGAAGTGTAACATTATTGGCATTGGTAAAATCGGTTATAACTCATCTAACTTTATTGATAATGTTTATCTTGTTGACGGTTTAAAGTATAATCTGCTTAGCATCTCTCAAATATGTGATAAAGGCAATAAGGTGATTTTTGATTTGGACAAAATGTGAAGTTCAAGATAAGTTATCAGGTGATATCGTGCTTACTGCTCCTTGATGTAACAATGTTTATTCAATGAGCACTAACCAAGTTTCAGGAACAAAACTAACATTTCTCAAGGCCTTGAATGACGATCCAAGGCTTTGGATAGACGACTTGGTCACGTAAGCATGCATACGATGAAGAAACTTCTTTCAAAGGATTTGGTACATGGTTTACCAAACCTAAACTTCAAGGTAGATGAATTATGTAAGGCTTGTTCACAACATAAACAAACAAGAGGTTCATTCAAATCAAAGAAGTTTGTAAGTTCTTCTCGACCCATTGAACTTTTACATATGCATTTATGTGGTCCTATGCGTGTCAAATCTCCCAAGGGAAAACATTACATCCTTGTCATTGTGGATGATTTTTCTCGTTTTACATGGATCTCATTCTTACGGGAAAAATCTGAAGCTTTGTTTGAGTTTTCAAAACTTTGTGAGTTGCAAACTTTGAAAAACCTACCTATCGTCTCTATTAGAAGCGATCATGGCAAATAATTTGACTAACTTAAGTTTGATTTGTTTTGTGCATAATATGGTATTTCACACAACTTTTCAGCTCCTAGAACACCTAAACAAAACGGGGTTGCCGAACGTAAGAACCGCACCCTAGAGGACATGTATAGGACTATCCTTTTAGAAAATAGTTTGCCAAAACATTTTTGGGGTAAAGTTGTTAACACAACTAATTACATCTTCAATAGATGCCTAATTCACCCTATTTTGAAAAAGACTTTTTACGAACTCTTTGAGAGACGAGACATTATATTTCCTATTTCAAACCCTTTGGATGTACGTGCTTTGTTCATAATAAAGGCAAAGACAACCTTGGTAAGTTTGATACACGTAGTGATGAAGCTATCTTCATTGGATATGTTTCAAATAGCAAAGCTTACCGTGTTTATAATAGACGTACCAAAATTGTTGAGGAAAGTATTCATGTTATCTTTGATAAAAGCAATGATGGTTTTTTGAGTGAAAGTTTTGCAAATTTGAATCTTAATCAACATGGAGATCATAATTTTGATGGAGAAGAAGATCCTAAGGCTCAAGAAAAGAACATGAAAGAACAAATTCAGGATACCGGAGAACAATCTCAAGACCTTGAAACGCATCTTCAAGACCTTGAAACGAAAAACAACAACATTGTTGGAAGTCAATTCCAAGGCGTTGAAACCTAATTTCAAGGCCTTGACATAGGATCCAAAGGCGATAATCCAGCGGTATCTGAATCAAGTCGAGCAAACGAGCCTCAATCTTCAGGATTTGTTCCAACCTTTAAAATAAGAAAGTTTCAACATTCTTCATACCATCCACAAGAGAACGTGATCTCAAATCCAAAAGCAGGAGTACAAACCCGATCTAGGGTAAACAACGAGTGTGCTTTTTCTATGTTTGTATCTCTTGTAGAGCCCAAGAATTACGTTCAAGCACTTCAAGAACCTGATTGGATCATGGCCATGCAAAATGAGCTGAATGAATTCGAGAGAAACAAAGTTTGGACCCTTACGTCTAGACCTAAGCAACAATCTGTCATAGGTACAAAATGGGTGTTTCGAAGCAAGTTGGATGAAAATGGTAAAAGTGTCGTACAAAAGGAGTATCGAGGTATGATCGGTTCTTTCGTTATATTTAACCACTAGTCGACTTGACATTATGTTTAGTGTATGCATGTGTGCAAGATTTCAAGTTGATCCCAAAGAGTCACACTTGATAGATGTGAAAAGGATATTTCAGTATCTCAATGGCACTAAGGATTTAGGGTTATGGTATCCACGTCAAAACTTGTTTCACCTCGTTGGCTATTCAGATGCTGACTTTGTAAGCTATAAGGTTGATAGAAAGAACACTTCTGGATGTTGCCAATTCTTAGGGTCATCCCTAATCAGTTGACACTCCAAGAAGCAAAATTTTGTCACCCTATCCACAGCTGAAGTCGAATATATAGTAGCAGGAGCTTGTTGTGTACAAATTCTATGGATAGCTCAATAACTTCGTGATCTTGATTTTGATCTCAAAGGTTACCTATTAAATGTGATAATACTAGTGTTATTTCGATTACTAAAAGTCATGTGCAGCATTCAAGAAGAAAGCATATTGATATGAGACATCACTTCATATGTGATCATGTTGAAAAAGGTGATGTTTCGATATCTTTTATCTCGACTAACTTGCATCTTGTAGATATATTTACAAAGTCTCTAGCTGAAGATTGATTCAATGTTATTAGATTGGAGCTTGGTATGCTGAACAAAGAAGGATTAATTTAGGGGGAGTAAATCGTTTTATTTCCTCCTTATAATGCAGTCGACTTTTCCATTTTAAGGCCTTGAAACGGATTTCAAGGACTATAGTGATAATCACGGATCGGATTTATGGTTGTTGATAACACGATTTATGACTTAGGTTTAAGTAATCATTTAGATAGATTTCTCACTCATTCACGCATGGTTTAGCACTAGTTCATGACGTTTGCACTCAATTCACGTATTTTGTCGAGATAGACGTCTACACGGACTTGTTCATTGCTTTGTAGGTATTTTGGGAGATTTAGGAGCTAAAATGATACGTTTGAGGATCGTTCATCAAGATGACACACCCTCGGACTCATTAGGATGCAAGCTAGAGGCTAATGAGGACTCATGGAACCTTGCCAACACAAGCCATGCACCAAATCGAAGCTTAATGATCAAAGGCAAAGCTGAAAGTCCAAACCACGGTTCACTGGAAGTCCGCGGCCGTGGAACTATCCGTGGATTTTGCCAGGTTTTCGTGACAGCTGTGCCACGATCTCTTGGCCAGCTCTTGCATGGTGGTAGTATAAAAGTGGTCCTGCATTGGCTGAGAGAAGCATCTTGGAGCAGCTCTCCATTATCCACTATCATCCAATCAAAATACTCTCTCAACAAGAAGATTCTCAAGGAAGAAAGCTACCATTGGAGAAGAGCTTCATTGGAGAAGAAGAAGAGCACACCATTGATAGATTTTGATAGCTTTGTAGTGAGGAATTTCGGAATCGATTTCTAAGAGTTGTATGAATCATTTGAACCTTCTTTAAGAAGGGTTGTGAGTCATTCTAATTCCATTTTTTCAGCTTGGTTTTGTTAACTTCACTTGTTCATCTCTTTCTCTTCATTATCTTGTAAATGGAAACCATGATTTTATATTTGATAATTTCGATTGCTATGATGAATGTTATAGGCTAAATAGATGTGATTCTAGGGTAAGGAAATGATGGTTATGGCTAGGACTATGATAGAATGGACTTAGATTTTCCCTTGGATGAGTCACTTACTTGGACGTAGCCTCTGTTGAAGTCCACGGTTTGTTCATGTCAAACCACGGCTGTGGACCTGATAGAACAAACCGTGATTCTCCCTGGTTCGATGGATCTAGCTTTAGATTGTTAGAATGTTGAAATCCTAAGTGTTTGTTGAGTTAAATCTACCCTAGGGTGACCTAGTGTTAGCAACTAAGTGTTAGGAGAGACTTACTCGGTAATCCTTACTCTTAGATTCCAAAGATGACAAACCATAGGTAGTGGTGAGCCTCATAAGCCGCCATTGGATTAAGTGTGCTAGGATGGTTGTTTAGGACTAACCTTTTCGAGACTTACCCGGTAAGGATAGGTTAGATCCCTAGGTAACAATCCGGTTTGTGTAGAATTCCGTCCCTTAGGTTCTTAGAGACTTACCCGGTAATAAGACCTTAGGAACGGATTAGTGGACCATGAGACCTACCCGGTGATTGATCCCAATCTAGAAACAATCATTCCCAACACATCATAGTTAATCCAAGAAATGATTAGATAACTTGAGTCCTATGCCATAACCGGAACTTCCAACCCCTAGAATCCGCTTTTCTCTCTTGATTCATATCTCGTGCTTAGTTTGTTTGTTTGTGTTAATTTGCTAGCTTAGTTGATTGATTACCTTGCATCATTTGTGATCCTTGATTGATCACCTAAAAACCAACCAAAAACATTTAGATTTTCATTTCTTTATTTCCTTTCCTTTCTCTTCACCTAGATCTTCACTAAACTTAATCATAAACCGAATCAATCTCACCTTAGTCTTTGTGTTCGACCTCAGAATACTATCCCTACTACAAACGTCCCGTACACTGCAGGTTCACTAGGAGTTAGGAGAAATATAACGAGTATAAATTTAAAGCTTATTGCGTCCACATCACACGATCCTAGCGTAACAGTTGTCGTCTTATTAAATGATTGATCATTAAATCATTTTGAAGAAGAATTTTTAAAATGATTTCAAAAGATTTTCACCAAAATTTTGTTTTCAAGATTCAAATCTTTTTGAAAGTTGGTTGTGATTTATTAGGACAACATGCAAATTAGTTTCGATTTTCAAGACCTTGATTCTCTCAAGATCTTGATGAGTCATAAATTGATTTGACATGTCCCCTTTAAATATAATCATCCCTTCCATCTTTATCTCTTTTCCTTCAACGCCTTTACAGTACCCAGTGCTTTACTCTTTTAAAATTTTCAAAATCTCTCGGTTGCTCTCACAAACTCATCAATGGCTCCAAAGGAAAAATTGAACCGTCTTGCTTCGACTCACAAAGCAAACACAGTCCATAAATCCTCTGCATCTGAAGAGCCACATTTTTCGGAGGATGTTGAGATCTCACCTCACACTAGGCTACTAACAACCTGGTTCATCAACTTTAAAGCCACCGGAACCTAGTTGGACGGATTTCACAATCGCCCACTATGCATGTGCGATTCGGTCGACATTGAGTTCCTAGAGACGCTTCAATTTCCATGCGTCTCTATGCTCATAAATTGTTCAATCTGGAAAGTCCTCAACCCGGGAGAAACTACTTTCACAAGACTTACAAGGCTGTTCTACGTCAACCTCTCAACCAAATGGGAAATGGGAACCCTCACCCTTGATACAGTGGTTAAAGGTACACCAATTTCTGTCACTCCTACCATCTTGTACGAGATTTTAGGGCTTTCCACAAATACTTCCCTCCAACACCCATCCAAATCTGAGAGTATTAGGCTTGTAAAGGAATATTTTCTGATCCCAAACTCCAAGTCTCTACAGCTCACTCACATCTCCCTAACCCTAGACGTCAAGATTGTTTTTACTATTTTGGTTAGGTGTGTGATTTCCCGAGCTAACTCAAGGGAAATGTTGACAGATCAGACTTTGAAGCTGATCTACTTGATTTTGTCGGGTTTGGATGTTGACCTAGCTAACCTAATTTTGAACCACATGGTCCACACCATTAACTCCACCCGAGCCATCCCCTTGCCTTATGGAAATCTACTGCCTAAGACTTTTGCTCATTTTTACATCAAAACCTCCACTGAGGATCAGCAAATGTCGAATGGAAAAATTGATGAACAATGTGTGAAAAGATTAGAGATAGAAAGGACTCTTGCCGGAGTATGGACATTAAAAGGAAAGGTAGTTGCTATGACACTATCCCCTACAACTCCTTCTGTATCTAAGACTAGGCTGGATGGACTTGAGTTGGAACTGAATTCTCTTAATAGAGAAATGGCCGACTTCCAACTGGATATGTTGAGAAAAATGGATGCCAACCATGAAGTTTTGTTTGTGATGCATGCGAAGATCAACCAAATGTACCTACTGAATGCTCTTACCCTCACCACCATTGGAAAGATTATGCCCCTGACGATGCTACTCAGCACACTTATGAAATGGTTGATAACGTGCTCATGAACTGTAAACGCAACGTACAAAACAAACACATCCTATATCCCACGCATGTCTAGCCTACCATTTTGACAACTGAAGAATATGTTGTGGTCAAGGAGTATCGCCTTGCAGAGAGGAAGAGGAGATTAGAGGATGAAATCAGGGACATGAGAAAAAGAACGACACAATCTAGATGGAGGAAAAAGTTCTATGAGGATAATCCAGAATATATTTTCAAAGTCTTGAATAGGATTTCAAGGCCTTGAAATGGATGTCAAGGCCTTGACATGGACTTCAAAGCTCTCTTGGTTTTGATTTCAAGGTCTTGAACGACATTTGTGGGACTTGTTTTTAAACTTTGTTTTTGGTTTTTGAAATACTTTTGGGTATGTAATATTTTCAAACTCCCATACTTAACTGCTTTTCTCTCTTGTTGAAAGACAAAGGGGGAGAAATTAAATGTGTGTTGATACGACATTACTGTAATCTGCATTTATTCGATATTATCATTGCATGCATATATCTAACATTGAATGCAGACACAATATTTGTTTTGTCTTCCATCAAGGGGAAGATTGATAACTTCACCTTGATTATAAATTGTTTATGTGAATGATGGAAGACTTAACATTTATATGCGGTTTTATAAACTAACAAATATCGATTATATTTCTAGATTGCATGTTTTAGTTTGTTTTTTTTCAAATGTGTGCGGGCCTTGAAAAGTATATCAAAGGAAAAACGCATGTCTTGAAGTGTATTACAAAGGAGGATTCGGCTAAGGGCTTTCAATTCAAGATATGCATATCTCAACAACCAAAACAAGAAGATCTCAGCCGAAGGATTACAAGAAAGATAAGAGAGGATCTCGGCCAGCCAACAAGAAGATCTTCAAACAGTTTCAAAGGGAAGATCTCAGCATAACAAAAAGATCTCACAAAGATCTCAACCGAAGATGCTAGAAGATAAAGGAAGATCTCCAAAACGGATTCCACACAAGAAGATCTTGGATCTAAGGGAAATTCTTCAACGGCATATCCAAGAGAGAAGATTTAGGATCTTCAAAAAACAAAGATCTTCAACGGCATTTCCAAGAGAAGATCACGATGATGAAGATTCTCAACAAGCATCAAAGAGAAGAAGTAGAAGAGAGAAGATAGAAAATCTTACAACGGCTACTTCACCTCAACCAAGCACCGTAATCCATGGACAAAGAAAAATGTTAGAACGGCTATCTTACAACGGCTAAGAAGTTCTTCATAGAAGAGTATAAATGAAGATGGCGATTGAAGAGAATAACAACAAGCATACACGAATAGAAACCACGTCTTCAAGTGATCAAAACATCTTCATTGGTTCCAAAAATTTTTCTTCCTCTTAGCTTACAAACGTTTATATCCTTAGAGTGAGAAAAACACTAGAGCTTCATTGGAATACCTAGAGAGTGTTATACTCGAGTGTGGGTAACTTTGTGAAGTAACTAGGCTATTATTGTCAGGTTAGAGTTGACTAGATCGTAGCATTGAGGGTATACAGTGAGAGAAGAATGGGATTTCTTCTATGTTGTATCTAGGACACTTTGAGCAAATAATAGATAGTTAGATCCTAGGGTGAAGAAACCCTCGGACGGAGACGTAAGCTGTTAGAGCAGAACTTCGTAAATATATCGTCGTGTTGATCTTTTCATTCCACACTTTATATTGCTTAAATTGTTATTAACGTTGTTTTGCAGGTTTCGAAGTCAAGGTATTCAAATTCCTTTCAAAGCCTTGAAAACCAATTTTGTCACTAAGCGCATATATCAACTTCAAGGCCTTGAGAGTAGTTTCAAAGCCTTGATATTCAACCCCCCTTCTAGAGTATTTATATCCTTATTATTCACCTATACGGTTCTTCAAAGGTGTTATTCATCAATCAACAAGGGAATTACGAAAGTGAATTAGAGCATGATAATGACTACACTCACATTAATACATTGCATAAAAGTGCTAGTGAAAGTGATAAAAGTTGTGAATATGAGCATGGAGAATCATTGATTGCTAGGAGAACTTTGCATGCTAATATAGCCCCTTGTGAAGATAATCAACGAGAAAATCTCTTTCATACTAGATATATTGTTAAAGGGAAGGTGTGTAACATGATCATTGATGGAGGTAGTTGTTCCAATATTGCTAGTGTGGAATTGATTACTAAGTTGCAACTCCCTACATTTTATCACCCTAGGCCCTATAAGTTGCATTGGATGAGTTATTGTGGTACTTTGAAAGTCAACAAGCAAGATAAAGTGACTATTACATTAAGACATTATGTCGATGAGATTTTGTGTGATGTAGTACCTATGCAGGCTTGCTATATTTTGTTTGATCGCCCTTGGAATTTGATCGGAAAGTGGAGCATGATGGCTATTCAAATAGGTATACTTTTATATTCAATGGTAAAAAGGTAATAAAGCCCATGACTCATTTCCAGATTATTGAGACCTATGAGAAACAGAATATGGGAGACAAGGATTGAGCATTGGATAAAAAAAATGGACAAAAGGCAATCCAGTAAAGAATCTCGGCCAAATTGTGAAATCTTGCCTGAGATTCTCGTTTCTCGCCCGAGATTACAAGAACCTCGACCCCCTACAACAAGTCTAGTTCAATCTTCAAGAGCTCTTCTGGTTTCTAAAGGATAATTTCAAATTGAGCATTCATCCATGGACCTTCAAGTTATGTCATTCATGTCATTAAGTGATTTTATTAAGCACTGTGTGCTTAAGGATTCTAGAATTTTCCACCCCTACCTAGCTTTGAGTTGTCATGACTATGTAGTTAAGTTGTTTTCCTTAACTACTTTTGATCTTATATCATTGTCTTTCGGGGAGAGAGTAAGGTTTATTGCAAGAAAACAGGTGCACGTTGTCAAAAACATACATATAAAATCACACACACCGCCTAGAAGAAAACATAAAGCTAGTTGCGGACAAGGTAGATCGAATGGGCATGAAATTTCTACTTGATCCAGGAGAGCTCATGACATTGACACCAAAAAAATGATGGGATTACGGAATACACTCAATTTTCATCATCAACAGCGATCTATGGACACCTAGTAGACATCTCGGGCCCCCACTAACGAAATCTCGCCCGAGATTTTGGTATTTTGACCGAGATTCCATATTGTCGTATGTTATGGAGCACATCTTCAAGGTACGAGTTTTACAAACTTCGAGGGATCCTCCATGAGAGTCATCGACACCAAAGTTTTCCCCACAAAGATATTTGAGTTCTTATGTGATTAGTGTTGAGCGTTGTGTGGATTCGAGGACGAATCATTTTCAAGAAGGGGAGTATGATGAGGTACCATCCCCAACATCAAGTATACAAGGACCAATCACTAGATCAAGGAAAAGAAGAATCCGAAAGGAGATCCTATTAAAGATGACCAAGGAATCAAGGAATATGAACTAGTGAAGAAATCTCGGCCCTAAGACAGAAATCTCACCCGAGATTTAGACCGAGATTTCGTGTCTGTCGAGATCAATAAGATCCGTCGAATATCTTATTAGATAGAGTTATCTTTTAGTTATTTTTAATACCTTTGAAGCTCTGAAACTTTCTAAAGGTATCTTTTGGTTTTGATCCTATCTTTTAAGATTATTTTTAGTATTTATCTTTTAGCGGAATCTCTCTTATACATAGCCTTTATAGGACGAGATTCGTAGGTAGCTTGCTTTTGATTATTGATTTCCACGTTATTGTGACATACTTGTGACTTTGCCCACAGGGTTTGCATTTTATCAATTTTATTCAATAAAAAAAAGAGAGCCTTATGTTGAATCGTTATGAGACCTTGCTAGATTTTTCTTGTGTGTGTTAATCTTGTTAAAGATTGGTGATGCTAGTCAAACTAGTCCCTCCTTGTGATTGTCTTAATAGAAGACTTGTGTAAGGTTGAAGAATGAAGGATTAAGGTAATTCTTTGTTAAGGGTTTTGATCCAATTTAGATCAAGGTTCTTTGCAAGTCTAACAACTAGTCCTATCTTCCTATATTTTCCATCAATTTTTATATTATCATCTTCTTATCTATCCATTATCATTCCATCAACTCACATTCTTTTGTTCGACTTTTCACAAATCTCGGTCCCGTAACCAAGAAATTGCTTGAGATTCTAGACCGAGAATCGTTCTCCAAGACAGTCCGTGGAGTTTCAATGTAGATCGGAACTGCATTATCAACCCCGCATCAATATTGATGTGAAATATCATTTCTTGAGAAGTGATAAGGGAATTAGGGTAAAGAAAGTAGGTAATATTGATAATCATGTTGATATGTTCATCAAGTCGTACCCCGCAACAAGTTCCAACATTGTTTGGACTTGCTAAATATCAAAACTTGTTGAGTGTCCATGGGGCACATCTAGATAGAGAGATAAACTAGTGTGGGCATTGACTAATGCATTTGGTATGTCCATGAGGATTCAGGTCAAGGTAGAGATTTGTTTATATGTCTTGATTGGGTTTGTCATTTGTTTGGGCCTTGACTATTTGGCTCAATCTTATACTTGACGACCAAGTATGACATAAGGTTTCGTTACTCTATATATTGTAGCTTCCCTCTGCCTCCAATAAAATCTGTTGTAATATGTTTATATGTAATATGAAAATCCTCAATAAAATCTCTATGAAAGTGGAGATAGTCATTATTGGGTGAACCACTATAAATTTGTGTGTCGTCTTATCTTGTTTGTTGAATTTTGTTCGTTCTCATAATTTTGCACAATAATATATATATAGAGAGTATAGATCATATGAGAACATGCCTTATCGTGTAATCATGAGAACAGTTCGTAGTTATTATTAGTTTTGATACGAATGTGTCATATCGTTTAATGCATTATTCGTAGTTATTGGTTGAATGGATTATTCGTAATTATTATTAGTTCCAGAATATTATTTACCTAATAATTATGATATCTACCCTAAATCTCGACCCTTCATACTCACCATCCGACGGTCTAAGATTGTTCTAATGATTACACGATAAGGTTGTTCTCATGGGAACCGCACCCTATATATATATATATACACAAGAGTTGACCCTAGCAATAAGGTTGTTTCTTTACACAAATTCATACGAAGAGAGAACAATGACCAAGCTTTGAAGAACACGAGGTGTCCTAGAGAAACTTGAATAAGACAGAATTCTTGGAGCTTGTGTAGGAGGACTATGATTGCAGATTGTATTAGGTTAGGGTATCTTGATTCGAATGAGTGTAGTTCGAGTATTAGGGTGTAGTCAAGATAAATAATCAATAAATTTTCTTTGAAAGTGCAACTTAGCAAAACTAGAAAAATTATAATCTTATGCACTTTCTGTTTTATGACAATTAGGTCGTTTTTCGCTTTACATACTCAGGCTTGTCCAAGTGTTTGATATACATTTTCTTTGTCAAAAAGCCAATTTCTCACATTATTACCCAATTAAAATGTGTATCTTATGATTTTTTAATAAGTAAAGTTTATATCTATATTATGATAACCTGGAGTATAATATCTGGATTTAATTACCCAAATTTTAATACCCATAACTCAAACCTAATGTAAAAAGGTCTAGTTTATTTTTTAATTTTTTTTTACAAATCCACTTTTTATAGTTGTTTGTAAAGTAAAACCACCTTATGTAATATAAATTACGAAATTGAACCCCTCACACTAATAAAATATTATATTATTTGATAAAATACCTAGTTAAATAATTACAAATGAGCATTTTTGTTTTTTTTTTTCAAAATACTTATTGTTAGTAAAGAACTTTAAATTTTATTCCCTCTGATTTTGAAAATTTTTTTTTCCTGTTAAAATTATTGGTGATTAAAATTAGTGGAAGGTGTTTTATTTTTTAAAAAAATAACAGATGGTTGGTTCAAAAACAAAATCTTTTTTTTTTCAAATATAAAATTTAGTAAGTTTGTAAATTTTGTGTGAAAATTTGAGTTTTGGGGAATAAGTTTGGAGAGTTGAATCTTACCCAGTTGTCTATTTCCCGCTAAATTCGTGGGCGCCACGACTTAGAAGCCAAGCAGAAGCCCCTTCCCATTCTCCTTCACCCAACAAACAAAATTAAGCCCTTCTTTTCAACATCCTTTCTTTCAATCCAAATTCGTAAAAATGGAGGCAAGGATCCACGTTTCCAGAATCCCCGATTCATCCAATTGATGGTCTCTTTTTGTCTTCCCCTTGAAATATGTTTGGTCAATTTAAAAAAGGAATTTAGGTTTTGATTATTCTGTGACAGAAATGAGGAGATTGTGCCCTAACTTCGACAACGAAGATGGGCTAGACACGGTGTTGGAGGTGCCCGTCCCTGACGAGATGTTTGGAAGCATCGGCGGTGGAAGCGCCGCCTTACGATGGCAGAACATGCGATCTTGGCTGAAATCGAGCCGATTTGGATACCAATCCATCAATAATTACAACGAGTTTCTGTTGTTGTTGAAGCTGGTGGGATCTCCTCTGATCCCGTTTCCTGTTCAGTTGGATGTAACCGGATCCTCGAATCCCCTCAGAGATAGCCCCTCCATGGTAATGAAATGACTGATAATGTTTGATTCAGCAATCGCTTTTGATATTGATTGAATGAATTGGAAATGGCAGGAAGCCTCGATGGCGAAGTACATACTACACCAGTACATAGCAGCAACAGGAGGGTTGTTCGCGTTAAATTCGGTGAGCAACATGTGTGCGATAGGGAAAGTGGAGATTGTGTCTTCGGATATCCACCAAAGCGGGGGTGAGGCGAGTACGAGCGGCAGGCAAAGCTGCGATGTTGGAGGTTTCGTGTTGTGGCAGAAGAACCCCGATCTGTGGTACTTGGAGCTGGTGGTCTCCGGTTGTAAGCTGAGCGCTGGGTGTGACGGGAAGCTGGCTTGGAGCCAGTCTTCTTCGAACCTCTCCCTCACTTCTAGGTCCCCTCCAAGGCCTCTCAGAAGGTTCTTCCAGGGACTGGATCCGAGGGCCATAGCGAGCCTCTTCTCAGAGGCGGTGCACACGGGAGAGAAGAGCATAAACGAGGAGGAGTGCTTCATCCTGAAGAGGGAGACGACGGCGGAGAGTCTGGCGTCCCAAAGCACGCCCAACACGGAGCTGATGCACCACACCGTGTGGGGGTACTTCAGCCAGAGAACAGGGTTGTTGGTCCAGTTTGAAGACACGAAGCTGGTGAAGATGAAGGCGGCGGCAACAGCTGTGGGGAAGCACAACTCCGGGAAGACCATCTTCTGGGAGACTACTTTGGAGACCTCCATTGAGGACTACAGGTACGTCGACGGAATCAAGATCGCACATTATGGAACCACCAAGGCCGTGCTTCATAGGTATGGAGGTGCCTATAATCATAGAGGAAGTCTCCATGAGACTTGGAGGATTGAAGAGCTGGATTTCAATGTTTGGGGTTTATCTATGGACACTTTTTTGCCTCCTTCTGACGTTCGCTTTAGCTAGTTATATTGTAGACCTTTATTTCTTCATATCTCTTCTCTCTTCTTTCCGGAGCTTGTGGCTACAGATCAAACATCAGCCCTGTTGCTATTCAAGGCCTGTGCTCTGCGCTTCTACTTGTTTATTTCTCCTTTTATTTGTCTCCAACATCTCAAATTTTACCTCTTTCATTTTTATATTTGAACTTCAACAAATTTGTGAAAACTTGATAACCGGACCACAAAATCTATGTTAATTTTAACCTTGACGTTCACATCATATGCTTGAGTCAAGCCGTCACTTCCCGTAAATGGTATATTCATGTAGAACCAATCCAATGGTCGAAAATCCGATAAAATGCGGGTGATGTTTGATGGATTGATGGTCCGGTTACGATTTAGGGTGAGAATTTATAAACCCATCACCCGAGGCATCACCTAACCTGATTTTCACCCGACGTTCACTCGAGGTTTACCCAAACTATAATTAAAATAAAATAAAATATACTAAAAGTATATTTTACCATAAGTTTAACCTTGTCGCTTTCAAAGGGGAAACCCTAAGTCTAACGCAAGTTACACAACCAAGCTCGAGTTGCTCCTTCCGGCTCCACTCCATGTTCAATTATTTGTTCTCGGTTGGTCTACTCTCTGGTCGTTCCACGATTAACACCGATAAGTTTAACCGCCGGTAATTACAAGTTTAAATTTCCGGTTGAACCCAAAAAAACCCGACGCATCTGATCAACGGTAGTGTGAAGGAGAGCTTGGGTAGGTGATGATCCGGTTGAACGGTTTTGTAGTATGGGTCGGTTGATAAAAGTGATGTATACATCCCCCACCACCCGACCCATTGACTTCCCTAGTGATGACCATGTGATGCTTACTAACGTCACTATAAATAACGTGGGTAAGTGGTAGCGTAGCCTCATATCCATTTTAAGCATACACACAATATCTATAGTGGAATTATGAGAGACATTGCATGGTATTAAGTTGATATAAGATGGATAAAATGAATAAATAGATCTTTTATCACTATTACTCTATTAAGAGTATCCATAATAAAAACTCATTTTCTATTTAGTTCAATTCTTTTATTTTGGGAAAAGTTATATATAAGATAAAAGTAGAGTGGTATACAAAGAGTCTATTTAACACAATACATTCATATTATATATAAGGCAATGCCTACATGACAGCAGGGCCGATCCTTGATACTTGAATGATCGAAGCAATTTATTTTCAGATAATTTTTTGAATGAATTACTTTTTTTATTAATAATAATTTTACTAAATATCCCTTCAACAATCTATAAGTTAACATTTAGGGCCCGTTTGGTTCCAACTCCGAAAACGGAATGGAAACGAATTTAGTCCCTATGTATATCCTTATTCATGAAATTTAATAAAATCATTCCTTGTGGTTTCATGCAAAATGCGCTTGTCTCCCCACATTTTGTTTCCTTATAGGGTATCAAAAGTAATCAAATTCAACTACAATTGCTTCAAACCACAAGGAATGATTCCAAAAACTTTCATGAACAAGGGTATATATATGGACTAGATTCGTTTCCATTCCGTTTCCATTCCGTTTCCATTCCGTTTTCGATTCCGGAGTTAAAACCAAACGGGCGCTTAATTGTTTTATTAGTCATTATTTATATATAAGGTTAAAAAATAAAAATAAAAAATTAGTTATTAATTATAGTTATTTTGATTTTCTAGATAGTTTTGGATAACTTATCTTTTTTCTATTCCCTCAATATGTCAAAAAGAAAATTACTTATGTATTGTAGAAGGGTATATTTCAAAGAATTATAAAATGGTACTAATTATATTGATATTGGTGTCCCAATTTAACCATGACCGGCCTTACGTGTGAGTGTTTTGGAAATGGACTCACAATGTATAGTGACTTTCTTGGATAAACAAACGTCGCTAAGGCCCCGTTTGACAGCAGCTTATGGTACCTTATTGAAGTTCATGGAGCGGATGTTTTATACTGTGCAGAACTGGTGCGTGTTTGGGAGCTGCAGCTGAAGGAAGATGAAGCAGTTTAAGGAAGCTTGTGAAAGCTGAAATTTTTTGCCTTTCCATCAACTCCTCAGGGCAAGCTTATGGGAGCTGATGGAGCGGATGAATTTATTCATTCTCCAAATGTCCCTGACTTTCTGAGACAAATGAAAATCACAGGTATCGTTCTTCCTCCTATCTTCTTATCTTCGATTTTTGTTTAAAAAAGGTATTATTTTCTTCTTCGGTCGAAGGTATTCTTCCGTCTTCTTCTTATTTCTTCTTTGATTCTCTAGATTTTTGACATTCTCTTCTTCGATTATCCCTGATTTTGAGTATTTATGTAAAACTCTAAAAGTCCCGATTCCTTCATTTCTTCGTCCTAACTTATTTCTTGATTTTCTGCCTTTTGTAAGTCTTGATTTTCTGCCTTCTGTAGAATGGGAAATTCCGATTCTCTTGATTTTCTGCCTTCTATAAATCTTGAATTCCGATTGTCTTGATTCTCTGTCTACTGTAAATCTTGAATTTCGTTGTTCTATGATCCTTAACAATGCCCCCTTGTTTACAGATTCCAAACACAAATTCCAAGTACAAGAGTCGGCGAGGAGGGAGAAAGAGTTGAGAGGGAAAATTGCGCAACATTTGCAGAGGATTGGATGTTTGGAAAAGGAGATCGCAACTGGTCAAGGAAGAGCGTCGACAGTAAGTATAGAGAAGGAGGTGGGGGGGGAGAACAAGAGGCTCTTTGACATAATTGTGGGTATGAAAAACGAGAAGGACGAAGCAAGGAAGAGAGAGGAGTTGAAAGGTGAAATTAAGAAGAATTTGCAGAAAATTGGGAGTTTGGAGAAAGAGAAGGTAGAGATCCGAGGACGAGCAGAGACATTAGAAAGAAGAGAAACAGAGATTAGGGATGAGAACACTAGGCTTTTGCAAAAGATTGATTGCTTGGAAAAGGATAAGGAGACCAGTGTAATTGGAGTTACCTCGTAAAAAGCTTGGGTTTGTTGACCGACGGGTGTCGTTAGTGCCAATAAGCGGATGGTAGATGCAGAGACGAAACCTGGGGGGTAAGTTTCTGGATTTCGAGTTCTTCTTGTGTCCATTGTCTAATAAATGGAGGACACATCTGCTATGTGGTGCTTATGTAAACATTCTTTGCATAGCAGTAGAAAGTGGCAATTACTTTGTATTTTGCCGGTGCATTTTTTTCACAATTGGGAAAATGACAAGAACTTTTCCTTAAGTCATTTTTATCTTATCAAAATAAATCTCGACTTAACACTAGAACAAGTATAGCGATTAAGTAAGGGTCGAACCCAAGAGAGTCTGGTGATATTTTTATTAAATTCAATTATTGATTATCAAATAAAGTAACAAAGGGGGGGCGGGGGGGGGGGTTGGATGAATCGAAGCACACAAAACTAGAAAACAAGTAACAAAATGAATATGATGATGATGAGTGAATCTACACTAGGTTGATTCTTAGCAAGCTATTACTACTTTGGTGCGTTCCTTTTTACAAGTTTTCAAGTAATGTTCTCGTCTTGATCATATGTATGTGTTGAGCCAACCGGCATCAACACAACTTAACAAGTTAATGTTCCGTAAACCTACAAGAACAAGTCACAAGTTAGCTTTCAAACAAAGACTAAGGGCTATAAAGAGAAGATTAAAACCATTAAGCTAATCTTTATATTTATGTTTATTTTCCTTTAAGCAATTACAACCCGTTATTACTTGAAGGTTACTACTAGATTAAAGACCCGAACCGGAATCTATTAATCCTAGTTCTTTGCATGGACTTTAGAACCTAAGGTGATCAGTCTTAAGTGATAATAAAACATGCAATTTAGACAAATAAAGATTAAGAAACACAAAGCATTACTAAATAAAACTTATATTAGAAAAGTACTTACAACCAAAGTAATAATGCAGCTTCAAACCAACCCAATGTAGGAAGGAAACTAGAAGCTCATTACAAAGGAATCAAGTGAGAATAAAAATGGAAAAATGATGGATGATCCTAGAGATCAGCCATGGGTCTATTTATACTACAAATGGCACTAAATGGGAGTAAATGGCTGGCCAAAACAGCAACCTTTAATGCCATAAAGGTGGTGCAAACATCCGGAGTAAAGTCTCTGTCGTCGAACCGCATGGGCGGCCTTCAGGACCGCAGGGGCGGTTTAGGCAGAAACGCTTGAAGTTCTTCGCGGCCGTAGGGGCGGCCTGGTAATTCCGCAGGGACGGATCTTTAATGTTCTTCAAACGCCTAACTCTTCATCTTTCTGTCGCTTCAGATGCCGAGCCGCAAGGGCGGCCCAGTGTCAACGCAGGGGCGGTGACACTGACTCTTTGGCTTCACAACTCCGCAGGGTGAGACGCAGGTAGAGGCGCAGGGGCGCCGATCTTCGCTGCTTCAGGATAAGTCACCGTAGGGGGCGCCAAGGAGAGGCGCAGGGGCGGTGGCAGTCTTGGTTCCGGGCGCTGGTGAAGGCGCAGGCTGCGTTCCGGAGTGCAGTGTCACCCGCTGGGGCGGTGACAAGGCTCCGCGGGGGCGGTAAGGCACCAAAAGCTTTGCTTCGTGAATGTTCTTCAACTCCCAAGTGCTTATAACTCCTCTTTTATCTTCTTTTAGTCTTCTTCTTATGGACCAAGGAGTTAGTAGCATAAAATGACACTATTGTGCTAAAAAGACTCTAAAAACTAACCAAAAGATAGTGATTCCATCACCTATCAAACTCCCTAATACTTAGACCTTTTACTCGTCCCGAGTAAAACTCATGACATCAGTTTTTAGACTCAAAGGCCTCAGGAAGCATGGGTAAGAGGCATAGACAATGGAAAAGAAAAACCAAGAAAGAAAAAAGGAGAAAGTGAGAAAATGTGAGAAAAAGGTGAGAAAGCTACCATCCTTATTGCTCCAAGAGTGACCTACCCGGAAAACCTCCTTATGACTCCCCTTCTTATGCTGCCAAACGTCGGAAGGGAAACCTACACTCGGTGCCGCTCATTTGTGCCAAGGTGCCCTTTCGGGTTTTCACCTTGCCACTCTTCTTCTTTTCTTTGATGATCTCACTTGGAACTCACATCCCTCAAATCCAATTTTACACCAACCTAAGGTTGGTCGGACTACCTTCTTTTTGCCTAAACCGCCATTTCGGGTTTACGATTTATCCAAGGATTTTCATGCCTTTTTCCATTTTCTTTGGCTTTTTCTCTCTCTTTTTTTTCTTTTTTTTATATGAATATCAAACTGAATTTCAACTCAAAAGAACTAAAACACACTTAAAAACAACTTAAGCAACTGTACAAGCAATGATAATTCCCTCCCCCATACTTGAAGCACACTTTGCCCTCAAAGTGGAGAATGAAGCAAAGATAAATGTGGGAAAGGGAGAAATGATGATACCACTAGTGGGATGGTCCGACTGGACTATCCGGACCCTCCTCCGGTGGGTACGGAAAGTGGCTGAAGAAGTGCTCCTGTCGGCGGTAGAGTGTGTCGATGCGGGCGTGCTGAGCATCCATCCGACTGCCAAAGGAGGTCTCAAAGTTGGCTTGCCAAGCCAACTGCTGAGCCTCGAGTTGCTGTTGCTGACCCACCTGCCAAGCATCCTTCCGACGGTCAAAATGGGTGGTCATAGAGGAGGCGAAGCTGGACTACCACGCCTGTTTCTGCTCAAGCATGGACTGTTGGTACTCGGTCTTCCATGCTTGATGCTGAGTAGTCAAGGCTGCCATCTGAGCCTGGAGGCTCTCCATGGCCGGACCGTCATCCGGTGCTGTAGTAGGCATCTCCTCATCATCCGTATGGGCATGTGGTCATCAACAAGAGCCCAGCTAGAGCTCACAGCGTATCTCTCAACAATGGCCACCTGAGGCCGTCTCGGCACGAAAGGGTCAGCCGGTATGTATAGCTCGGAGAGCTCGTCTCCAAGTGGAAGCGGCCGGGGGAGGTATGTGATGTGGCTCCCATATGCCAATGAGAGCCAAAAGAAGTTCTCCCCGTATCTCTTGAGGAGCTTACACCTCCTCAGCATCCCCTTTGTGTATAGTGGGGCCGCCAAGCCATCCTCTAAGTCGGAAAGGTCCATCACCTATGAAGCGATCAAGGAGATCACTCCACCGCCATAATGTCACGTGGCTCGTTCTTCCTAATCCGCTTCAAAGAGGTAAGGAAGAGGTATGGCCAATCCGGCACCTTGTCCTTCATGGGAAGGCAGGCGTACAACAGTGGGAGGTCCTTGAGAGCGACCTTGTTCTCCTCCTTGTGTCCACATAAGATATTCATGAAGATCTTGGAGATGAGCCTCAAGCAGGGGTGAGTGAGTTTGTTGGAATACTCACCCCCGGCATGAAACTCGGATCCAGTGGCGGCCAACCAAAACTCGCACAGGTCGGGTGTCGGAACGGGTTCCCACCAGTTCTCGGAGGCGTAAATAGTCACCCCAAATGCCTCCTACAGTTGGGTGTAGTCCAGTGTATACTTTCTCTTGTTGAACTTGAATGAAAGTCCAACACAAACATGGTCCTCCTTCTCCATGGTGACGGTGGCGATGAATTGGCGGCTGAGCTCGGGGTACGTTGGAGCATTCATGTCCAGAAATTCACCGAGCCCAGCGTTGGTGAGGAACGCCTGCATGCTCTCCAACATGCCTAATTTTTCAAAGTAGGATCGTGCAAAAACCGAGTTGCATACACAACCCGATCTTGCACAATCCTATACCGCGCCTTCTCAGCCTCCGATAACTTGTATTTCCTCTGGGGTTCCATTTCTTGCAATTGATCAAGTAAATGAATTAGAAAGTTCAGAAATTGGATAAAGAGACGAACCCTCTATTGCTATTTCCGTAGGGGCGGTTGTTGTAGGCACGGGGGTGGAGAGGCACAGGGGCGTAAACTTGCAGGCGTAGGGGCGAGAGAACTCTTGAGTGCGATATCTGACAACGACGGAGGTGGTGGAGCTGAGGAGCGTTTTGGTTGCTTCTTGTTGGTGGAGACGTCGCCGAAGGTGGTGAGTAGTGGAGGAAAGAGAGTATAAGGGGGAAAGGGTTGTAGGATTAGAGTTTTGAGAGATTGAGGGAGGTGTTGGTAAGGAGCAGGGGAGAGTGGCACAGGGGCGTCGGGGCTGGTGGTGGTGGTGAAGAGGTGGCGTAGGGGTATGAGAGAGGTGTCTTGTGAGAGTTTCGGTGAGGGCGCAGGGGCGTGGTGCTCTTGAGAATGAAAGGTCAGGAGAGAAGTGAGGGAGGAGAAGGGTTGGTGAAGTAGGTGTAGGGTATTTTGGAATTTCCATTTTTAGAGTCTTTTCTGGGTAAAACCGCAGTGGCGGGGACTTGTCACCGCGGGGGCGGTGACAAGGGAGAGGAAGGCGCAGGCTCAGTGCCGGGGCAACACTGAGAATGTGTGTCAAGGGTGGCCACCTCAGGGGCACATGGATATCACCGCGGGGGTGGTGGCAAGGGCTTTGAAGATGCAGGCCTAGCGCCGGGGGCGGCGTTGGGCAAGTGTGTCACCGCAGGGGCGGAGACACTTAGCCACAGGGGCGGTTGGCTCGACTGAGGCTCCTCTTCTTATTCCTTCAGGTTGCCTCCCGAGCAGCGCCTTTGTTTTACATCGTTGGCTCGACGTAAGGACTCTACCTCTCTGATTGGGCCTCCTCCAGCACCATCTCGTCAATCGGATCGTTCTTTACTCCTTCAAGGTAGGGTTTTAGCCTTTGTCCGTTTACCTTGAACACCTTGTGTGTTTGGGGATCATAGAGATCCACAACGCCGTGAGGGTATACTTCGGTTATCACGAACGGCCCCGTCCGCAGCTTACCTGCAAAGAGCTTTAAACGAGATTGAAAGAGAAGTACCTTATTTCCTACCTTGAAGTCCTTCCGGAGAATGTTTCGGTCATACCATGCTTTGGTTTTTTCTTTGTATGCAGTGGCTTGGTCATACGCATCTAATCTCAATTCCTTCAGCTCTTGTAATTGGAGTTTTCGGAATTCTCCCACTTCTTCTACATTCATATTGCATTTCTTCACCGCCCACCAAGCTTTGTGCTCTAGCTCTACCGGAAGGTGGCAAGCCTTACCAAATACGAGCCTGAAGGGAGACATCCCTATAGGAGTCTTGGAGGCTGTCCGGTATGCCCATAGAGCGTTGTTTAGCATTGCACTCTAATCCTTCCTTCCGGGAGAGACCGTTTTTTCGAGGATGGTCTTAATTTCCCAATTGGATACCTCAACTTGGCCATTTGTTTGTGGATGATAGGCTGTTGACACTTGTTGGTGGGCGTAGTACTTCTTAAGGAGGGCCGTGATCGTCTTGTTGCAGAAATGGGTACCCCTATCACTGATTAAGGCTTTCGGAATTTCAAATCTTGCAAAAATATTTTCTTTAAGGAAGGTTGCAACCACTTTTGAATCATCAGTTTTGGTGGCATTTGCTTCCACCCACTTGGAAACATAGTCCACCGCAAGTAATATATATGTATGCCCAAATGAAGTATGAAAAGGCCCCATGAAATCAACAAGACGATCATGGAATGTAACGGCGGATTGTACCTCGTTATCCGGAATGCAACGGAAAATTACTTGTTCACTACAATGCTTCCAAAGGTAGGGGTCGTCCCAAACGTAGTGTCGAGATTCAGCCTTCACCTTCTCTCGTTGTGCTTTGGTGAAGTCTGGAGGGTACTTATTCCTAACAATGAAGTTCACAATGTCAGCAAACCAAGGTTTAAAAGATTGGAGCTTAAGACAAACCTATGTCGTCAATTCCCAGGGGCGCCTAGTTTGAGCCGCAGGGGCGGCTGGCCGCAGGGGCGGGACTCTTGAGGTGCGGGGGCGGTTACACAACATAGGTTTGTGTAGAAGGTGTCATTTGGAAAACTTCCAGCTATCTCCTTTCCTTTGGTTGGATCTTCCTCTTCCTTCACTAGCCTGCTCAAATGATCGGCCACCAGGTTCTCAGCCCCCTTCTTGTCCTGTATCTCTTGAGAAATTGCTTGGAAGGTTGAGTGGTCTTGAGAGCACGGTGAATTCCATTTCTAAAGCTCAAAAGGTGCAAGAAGCACAAGTGTTCCAAAAGGCGGGTGAAGCTCATAGAGATCCGGGAAAGCTTCCCGGAAGAACCGAAGATAACCCAAGAGGCCAAGTGTTGGGCATCACAACAAGGAGTGGGCTGAGCATGAAGGACTTCTTACCTAAGGGGAATGATAAGGGAAATCAAGTGGTGATAGAAGAAGAGACGTTGCAAGAAGAAGGAGGAAGGAGCAAAGATGATGAGCCAACATATGTGGCACCACCTCCATACAAGCCACCACTACCGTTCCCACAATCACGAGCAAGAGCTCGATTGGACAAGTATTTCGGTAAATTCCTTGAACTTATGTCTAAATTGTATATTAACATTCCGTTCATGGATGCTATTCTAGGTATGCCGGCCTATGGAAAGTTTTTGAAGGAAGTACTCTCCAACAAGAGGAAGTTGGAGGAGTATGGAGAAGTGAGGATAACAAAGAGATCTTCCGAGTTGATTCAAACTATGAGGGAGGAGATGCCTCCTAAGCTAAGAGATCCAAGATCTTATTGTGTGCCAATTGGAGTGGGAGAAGTGCAATATGAAGCCCTTTGTGATCTTGGAGCAAGTGTAAGCATTATCCCGCTTGCACTTTGCAACAAGGTTGGGTTAGGAGAGCCAAAGCCGGTCAAGATGACCCTCTATATGGCGGACCGTTCAATAACCCACCCCGTAGGAATCTTGGAAGACATACCGGTGCAACTCGGGAAGTTCTATGTGCCAATAGATTTTGTAGTCTTGGACATCCCGGCGAATTACCCAGTTCCTATCATTTTGGGAAGGCAGTTCTTAGCTACATACGGATGCTTGGTGGATTGCAAAAATGGAATCCTCTCCTTCAACATAGGAGAGGAAAATATCAAGTTCAAGTTATCCACAATGATGAAGGGGCCAACCCTTGGTGAAGATATGTTCAACATTGTCGAGCAAGAGGAATGTAGAGAAGTTGTGAGCTCGATCTTGATCAAGGACCCCTTGGAGAAGATTCTTAGCTTAAGTTTGATTGAGGAAGGAGTTGAGGATAATTGCAATGAAGAAATCAAGGCTTTGGATTCACTAGAAAAGGAGACAAGTGCTGAATTTGAAGTACACGAAGGTGTGTTGAAAAACTGTAGGAATCATGATCTGCCACCAAGAACCACGGCCGTGATTTGTCCCGTGGAACTCTCTAGAATGCTCAAAAGTGCCAGCTTAGCAAATTCCACGGCCGTGGTTTTTCCAGAGACCGTAATTTTGACCGTGGTTTCTCTAGAAAGTGCCTTAGTGGTTGATCAATCTTCAAGGAGCCTAGGAGGGTCTTCCATGGCTTTGGAATCATCTCAACCTACATTGTATGAAGCGTCTCCAACCGATAAAGGTCCTCCTAAACTTGAACTTAAACCCCTCCCCTCTCATTTGAAGTATGCTTTTCTTGGTGAAAATTCTACTTATCCGGTGATTGTTAATGTATGCTTGAATGATGATGAGTTGAATATATTGTTGCATGAGTTGAGATTGCACATGAGAGCTATAGGCTATACCATTGATGACTTAGTTGGCATTAAACATTCTTTGTGCATGCATAAAATCTTAATGGAAGACAATTATAAACCTTCAATTGAACCTCAAAGAAGACTAAACCCTATCATGAAAGAAGTAGTAAAGAAAGAGATCCTTAAACTGCTAGATTTGGGAATCATTTTCCCGATTTCGGATAGTAAGTGGGTTAGTCCCGTGCATGTGGTTCCTAAGAAGGGTGGGATGACCGTAGTGACTAATGAGAATAATGAACTAATCCCAACTAGGACGGTTACGGGATGGAGGATGTGTATAAACTATAGGAAACTAAATGTGGCCTCTAGAAAAGATCACTTCCCTCTTCCATTCATTGACCAAATGCTAGAGAGATTAGCTCAACATTCGCACTTTTGCTACTTAGATGCCAATAGTGGATTCTTCCAAATCCCTATCCACCCGGATGACCAAGAGAAAACTTCATTCACATGTCCTTGGGGTACATTTGCATATAGGAGAATGTCATTTGGGTTGTGTAATGCACCCGCCACCTTTCAAAGGTGTATGATGGCTATCTTTTTCGAATATATTGAAAACATCATGGAAGTATTTATGGATCTTCATTTGATGATTGTTTAGCTAACTTGTCTTTGGTGTTAAAGAGATGTGAGGAGACTAATCTTGTCTTGAATTGGGAAAAATGTCACTTCATGGTAAGTGAAGGCATTGTGTTGGGACACTTGGTGTCCAACCGAGGCATTGAGGTTGATAGGGCTAAGATAGAGACAATAGAGAAGTTGCCACAACCTACCTCGGTGAAGGGTGTAAGGAGTTTCTTAGGGCATGCCGGTTTTTACCGGAGATTCATAAAAGATTTCTCAAAAATTTCTAAGCCTCTTACTAACCTACTAATGAAAGATGTTGAGTTTGTTTTCTCCAAGGATTGCCTTGAGGCTTTTTGTAGGTTGAAGAATGCTTTGATCTCCGCCCCCATCATGCAACCTCCGGATTGGAGCTTACCGTTTGAGATCATGTGTGTCGCGAGTGATGTGGCCGTCGGGGCTGTTTTGGGACAAAGGAAAGATGGGTTTACACATGCCATCTATTATGCTAGTAAGACGCTAGATGATGCCCAACTCAATTATGCTACCACCGAAAAGGAGTTGCTAGCGGTTGTGTATGCATTTGAGAAGTTCCGCTCATATCTTGTTGGAGTGAAGGTCATTGTGTATACGGATCATGCTGCGATCCGTTATCTCCTTACGAAGAAGGATGTCAGCCTCGTTTGATTCGGTGGATCCTTCTTCTCCAAGAGTTTGATTTGGAGATCCGGGATAAGAAATGGTCCGAAAATTCAGTGGCGGACCACCTTAGTAGACTCCCACCACTGGAGATTGAGAGAGATGACATCCCGATTGATGACTCACTCCAGGATGAGCAATTGCAAATGGTGGAGGGGTGCTTGCTTCAAGTGTCAAGGGGTAATGAGCCATGGTACGCCGACATAGTGAACTATCTCGTTTGTGAAGAGGTGCCATCCGATTTGTCCTATGCCCAAAGGAAAAAGTTCTTCAAGGATGTGAGGCATTACTATTGGAGCGAACATCTATTGTTCAAGAGAGGGCCGGATGGGGTCTTTAGGAGATGCATACCAGAGGATGAGGTGGAGAGTATGATCCGCCATTGTCATTCCTTGCCATGTGGAGGCCATGCTAGCTCACACAAAACGTGTGCAAAGGTGTTGCAATCTGAGTTTTATTGGCCAAGTTTGTTCAAGAACGTGCAGAAATTTGTGATAGCTTGTGATGCTTGCCAAAGGACGGGCAAAATCTCAAGGAGGAATGAGATGCCCTTGAACAACATACAAGAGGTGGAAATATTTTATGTTTGGGGTATGGACTTCATGGGGCCATTCCCCTCTTCATGTGTCAACCTCTACATCCTATTGGCGGTGGACTATGTGTCGAGATGGGTGGAGGCAATCGCTTCTCCCACGAATGGTGCCAAGGTTGTGGTGCGGTTCTCCAACCGGGTGATCTTCCCTAGGTTTGGAACACCAAGGGTGATCATAAGCGATGGAGGAAAGCACTTCACCAATAGGAACTTCGGGACACTTTTGGCTAAGTATGGGGTGACTCATAAGGTGGCAAGACCTTACCATCCCCAAACTAGTGGCCAAGTGGAGATCTCCAACCGGGAGATAAAGAGGATACTTAAGAAGACGGTTTCTAGAACAAGAAAGGATTGGGCTATGAGGCTTGATGATGCCTTGTGGGCATATAGAACCGCTTTCAAGACACCAATTGGCACCACTCCCTACAAGCTAGTTTATGGCAAGTCTTGCCACCTTCCGGTGGAGATGGAGGATAGAGCGTATTGGGCAATAAGGTGGCTGAATTTTGACCTCAAAAAGGCCGGTGAGAAGAGGTTGCTAGACATGAACGCTCTTGAGTGAAGGAGACTTTGTCCTTCTCATCAACTCAAGGCTGCGGCTCTTCCCTAGAAAGCTAAAGTCAAGATGGACAAGTCCTTATGTGGTGAAGAAGATCTTTCCCCATGGAACGGTTGAGATAGGAGGGGAGCATTATGGAGATTTTAAGGTGAATGGGCACCGTTTGAAGAAGTATATCCCGGGAGCTCCGGTGGATATGATTGCCCCACTTCAGCTTGAGTGAAACGTCTCCGAATTTGGTCAAGCTAATGACCTTAAAGAAGCGCTTGATGGGAGGCAACCCATTAGTAGACATCTTTCCCTTTTCGTTTTTGTTTTGGTTTTGATTTTTCTGTTTTTTTGTGTGTTTTTGTGTGTTTGGTGTTTGTGTGCTAGAGCCTAAGTAGCATGGAAGTCTTGCATGACATGTGGATGATGATGATGATCCCACATCAAATGTGGGTGGAGTGGACGCGGGACTTGAACGGCTAGCGGTGCCTAGCGCGGGTCCCGATGCCATAACGAACACTTTGAGCTCTCTACCATCTTTGATAGATCATCCGCCATCAATTCACATGAGCGAACCAAAATACCGGCAACTCCATTTTTACATTGTGAGGACCCTCTTTCATTCTTCTTTACTTCATTTACACATTGGGGACAATCTGTTTCTAAGTATGGGGTGGGGTTTTCATGATCACTTGCATGATTAGCATCTAGGATAGTTTCTTTTTGTCACATGTCTCATTAGGTTTTGCATTGTACATACATGTTTTGAAAATTTCAAAAAAAAATCAGAAAATTTTAAAAAAATTTAGTGCTTCTAAGCTTGGGAATGACCCTTATGATGAGATTGTCTTGTGAATTGGCTATGAATGGCCTTATGTGTTGAATAGATGTATGCGTATGTGGACTTGAATTACTTATCTTGAATTCCATGTATGAATTGTGATCATGATGTTTGCCTTGATTGGATTGAGCATTGATAGTCAAAATTACAGGCTAGTTCTTGCACATCATTTAGGAGTGATTAAGGCAAATCATCTTTCTCTACTTCTCATCTTATTCATGTTGTTTGAGCACCTCAATTGATATAAAATTTGACCTCTTTTGACCCATCCGGAAATAGGAGCATGCTAGTGTGTTGATGTGTGTGAAAAGCAAGTGTGGGGTGAAGTTGTTAATGAAAGAATATTATGAATGAAGTGCTGAATTTGTTGTGAAAAGTGTAGAAAAAATATAGGTTTGGGGACTTTGGTTTTGATGACGAGTAACTCGGCACCATTCACATAATCGGGTGTTTGTGCCTTGCCAAAGTCGGATAAACCGAATGTCCTAACAAGCCTTGGTATGTGTGCTCGGTGTGAGGCACCTCGGAAAAATCCCGAGGCCCGCTAATCACCAAGGTTTTGGCTTTTGTACACCAATGCCATTGTCTCAAAAATAAGTAAAAGAAAAAGAAAGTGAAATAGAAAAGAAAACAAAGAAAAGAAAAGATGGAGAAAATATACACTTGTGGTAAAGTTGATCAAAAAAAGGAATTTGTGGAGTTAGTTCCTTTCCCGGATTAGTACCACTTGACCTAAAAATTCCCACCAATTCACAACGTTTCTTGGCCTCTTCCTTCTTAAGTCCTTGTGACCTATTTGCATGTGTGTGAGACTTAGTGATCTAGATTGGATATACTCATGATCATCTTGACTTCTTCATTTTCACCTTCCATGCATGCTTTTGAGTTAAGTGTAATAGTCTTTCCGTGCCTTCATTCGTTTGATGCATAATTGCTTGTCCATTGCCATGAGACATGACTATGAAGGTGATCCAATATTAGAAGCACAATCCCAAACAGACTTTGTTATATTTCTGCATGCATAAATCATGTCATCTCTTAGTTTATAGTTGAGTCTTGCTCGGGGACGAGCAAACCTTAAGTATGGGGTATTTTTGATAACACGATTTATGATGTAGGTTTAGACATCCATTTAGATAGTTTTTCCCGTTAATCATGCATGGTTTGACATTAGTTCGTGACGATTTGCACTTAATTCATGAATGTTGTCGAGATAGACGTCTACACGGACTTTTGCATGTTTTGTAGGTATTTTGGGAGCTTTTGGAGCATAATCGATACATTCGAGGATTGTTCCTCACAATGACACATTTCCGGACTCATTAGAGAACAAGCTAGGAGCTAAGGAGAACACATGGGACCATGTTGGTGCATGCCTTGCACCAACTCATGGCTCAAAGATCAAAAGAGGGCTGAAACACCAAAACCACGGTCACTGAGACTTCCACGGGCGTGAAATTGGACCGTGGTTCCCTTTGCACAGCTGTGTCAACTATCCCACGATATCCATAACCGACTCTTGCCCTTGATGGAGTATAAGAGGTGGTCCTGCAGGCTGTTGAGGGCAGACCCCATCATTTGATTCTCTTCCACACTCTCACAACAACACACTATTAGATTGGAGCTACTCTTGGAGGAGAAGAAACACTCTCACAGTTTTTTAGAGTTTTGAGTGAGTTTTGTTGAAGACATTTGCTAGGGTTGTAAGAAACGATTCGAACCTTCTTTTGAAGGGTTGTAAGTCCTTCTTGACTTTTATTCAGCCTTATTTTCTTATCCTACTTGTTTCGTTTCTCTTTCATTCCATTTTCTTGCTATGGAAGCCATGAATGTATGCTTGTTGAGTTTGATTGTTAAGATGCATATTGTTGGCTAAATAGATGCAATTCTAGGGTAAGAGAATGATGGTTGTGGCTTGGACTATGATAGAATAGACTTAAATGAATCTTTGGATGATTTACTTGCTCATACTTGAGTGCTGTTAGAAATCACGGTTTGTTCTAGCCAGACCACAGCCATGGTTCTTAGGATCTGACCGTGATTTGCTTCTGTTGAGCTTTAAATGATAAATCTGCATGTTAGGATGTTAGATTGTTGAAATCCTAGTGTTTGTTAAGCTTAAACTAGCCTAGGGTGACCTAATGCTAGAAATCTAAGTGAGGAAAGAGACATACCCGGTGATTTCCGATCTTAAGTACTAAAGATGATGAACTCTAGGTAGTAGTGAGCCTCATAAGCCGCTATTGGATCGAGTGTGCTAGGATTGATGTTTAGGACTTGCCTTCCCAAGACTTACCTGGTAAGGAGAGGTTAGATCCCTAGATAGCAAACCGGATTGCTGTCTAGGGATCTAACCTCTCCTTACCAGGGTTGGGAAATCTACACAAACCAATCCAAGAAATGATTAGAAGCTTGAGTCCAATGCCATAACCGGAACTCCTAACCCCTAGAATCCGCTTTTCTCTCTTTGATTATCTATCTCGTGTTTGTGTTTGCTTATTGGTGTTGTTAGCTTAGTTGTTTGTTAATCTTGCATGATTTGTGATCCTTGATTGATTACCACAATTCCAATCCAAAAACATTGAGATTTTCATTTCTTTATTTCATCCTCTTTTCTCAAACTAGGTCTACACTATTCTTAGTCGCTATTTGATTCAATTTCACCTTAGTCTTTGTGTTCGACCTCGGAATACTATCCTTACTACAAAACGGCCCATACACTGTGGGTTCGCTAGGAGTTAGGAAAAATATATCGAGTTATAAATTTAAGAATTTTGTGCTACACAATCTTAGCGTAACAATCTTGATTTTTTCTTCGGTAATGTTGGCCGATGTTCATACACACGGTATGGAACTTCCCAAGGTGCTTGATGGGGTCTTCACCACTTAACCCATGGAAGGATGGGAGCAAGTGAATGAGACCCGGCTTGAGCTCGAAGTTGATTCCCTCCCCTAATGCCGGTATAGTAACCACAAGAGGGTGTTGAGACAAAGTCGGCTGAGTGAGTTGACGAAGAGTACGATCAGCCATTTCTTGTTAAAGTTATTGTTGTCTACGTCGCCGGATGTGTGTCCTCTCAATTTATGGGTCAAAGGGAACAAAGCCGGAGTTAGTAGCACGGGTTTGAACCATAAAAACGGTCCAAACCAATAATCAATAATAAAAAATGAAATAAAAATAAAACTAAACTCCCCGGCAACGGCGCGAAAATTTGACAAGAACTTTTCCTTAGGTCTTTTGTATCTTATCAAAATAAATCCCGACTTAACACTAGAACAAGTATAGCGATTAAGTAAGGGTTGAACCCAAGATAGTTTGGTGATATTTTTATTAAATTCAATTATTGATTATCGAATAAAGTAACAAGGGGGGGGGGGGGTTGGATGAATTGAAGCACACAAAACTGGAAAACAAGTAACAAAATGAATATGATGATGATGAGTGAATCTACACTAGGTTGATACTTAGCATGCTATTACTACTTTGGTGCGTTCCTTTTTATAAGTTTTCAAGTAATGTTCCCGTCTTGATCATATGTATTTGTTGAGCCAACCGGCATCAACACAACTTTACAAGTTAGTGTTCCGTAAACCTACAAGAACAAGTCACAAGTTAGCTTTCAAACAAAGACTAAGGGATATAAAGAGAATATTAAAACCATTAAGCAAATCTTTATATTTGTGTTTCTTTTCCTTTAAGCAATTACAACCCGTTATTACTTGAAGGTTACTACTAGATTAAAGACCGAACCCGGAATCTTTTAATCCTAGTTCTTTGCATGTACTTTAGAACCTAAGGTGATCAATCTTAAGTGATAATAAAACATGCAATTTAGACAAATAAAGATCAAGAAACACAAAGCATTACTGAATAAAACTTATATTAGAAAAGTACTTACAACCAAAGTAATAAAGCAGCTTCAAACCAACCCAATGTAGCAAGGAAACTAGAAGCTCATTACAAAGGAAGCAAGTGAGAATAAAAATGGGAAAATGATGGATGTTCCTAGAGATCAGCCATGGGTCTATTTATACTACAAATGGCACTAAATGGGAGTAAATGGCCGGCCAAAATAGCCACCTTTAATGCCATAAAGGTGGTGCAAACAGCCGGAGTAAAGTCTCTGTCGTCAAACCGCAGGGGCGGCCTTCAGGACCCTAGGGGCGGTTTAGGCAGAAACGCTTGAAGTTCTTCGTGGCCGCAGGGGCGACCTGGTAATTCTGCGGGGGGCGGATCTTTAATGTTCTTCAAACGCCTTACTCTTCATCTTTCTATCGCTTCAGATGCTGAGCCGCAGGGGCGACCTAGTGTCAACGCAGGGGCGGTGACACTGACTCTTTGGCTTCACAGCTCCGCAGGGTGAGATACAGGCAGAGGCACAGGGGCGCCGGTCTTCGCTTCTTCAGGATAAGTCACCGCATGGGCGCCAAGGAGAGGCGCAGGGACGGTGACAGTCTTGGTTCCGGGCGCTGGCGAAGGCGCAGGCTGCATTCCGGAGTGTAGTGTCACCCGTTGGGGCGGTGACAAGGCTCCGCGGGGGCGGTGAGGCACCAAAAGCTTTGCTTCGTGAATGGTCTTCAACTCCCAAGTGCTTATAACTCCTCTTTTATCTTCTTTTAGTCTTCTTCTTCTTCTGGACCAAGGAGTTAGTAGCATAAAACGACACTATTGTGCTAAAAAGACTCTAAAAACTAACCTAAATGATAGTGATTCCATCACCTATCAGAAAACCTTTCAATTCATTTGAGGAATTAGTCAATCATTTCTTTACTTGATGTATCTATCCTATACTTCTTCTTGAAATGCTTCACATCAGCAAAATACAAATGAAAATAATACATTGATTTGTTTGTAAGGAGACTAACACGAGAAGAAGAAAAAATGACGATAAAATAAAACTTGTTGCATATCCACACCAAGACTTGCAACTTGAGGACATGCTGATACAAAGTGTTTGAAAAAATTCCCAGCTCTTCCTAAAAGAATATGCACACCTTTCTATTATCCTATTATCCTATTTTTTATCATTAATTTTAATTTGGATTTATTTATAGTAGTACGCTATTAATTATTTTAGTGTTCCAACTCTTATAATTACATTTTTGAATTTTTGGTAAACCAACTAAATAATTAACTATAAAATTATTTTTGGCCAAAAATAATTATTTCATAATATTTATTCAAATATAACATCATTTAAATAAAGGGCAAATTTGGTTAGTAGGCTATTTAGAGAAATAGTGATAGTAAGTAGGCTTTTTTGTTTTTCAATTAAGTAAATATACCCCTTTTAATTTTTTTTTACCATCAAACCTTCTTCATCCTCTTGTTTTATTCTTTCTTCCGAATGCTTTTTAAAAACTGAATTTTTTTTTTATTTTCTTTTATTAATTTTTTTTGTCTTTTTTATTTTCGTTATTTTTTATTTATTTTCTAGAATGAAGAATTTTTTCACACACCGGAATTATCACATACCGGAATTACCACATACCGGAATTTCACATACCGGAATTTTCACATACCGGACCGGAATTTTACATACCGGAATTATCACATACCGGAATTATCACATACCGGATTTTCACATACCGGAATTTTCACATACCATAATTTTCACAAACCGGAATTTCACATACCGGATTTTCACATACCGGAATTATCACATACCGGATTTTCACATACCAGAATTTCACATACCAGAATTTCACATACCGGAAATTTACATACCGAAATTTACATACCGGAATGAATTTTTAATTGTCTAATATTTAATTTTGCAAATTTTAGGGGGCTCGTTGTAATTTTGCAATTTTTTTTATTGTAATTTGTGTATATGATGACGATTTGCAAAAATGGGTCCATCACCGTCTCTTTTGGTTTCCAAAAGACTTGTTCTTTTTCCCAGTTGACAATGACAAATTAACAAGACGTGGAGGAGTTGAGCATTATTTGAGTGGAGAATTATATGTTAAAATTGTCTCAAAATAAAAGTATTATGTAAACAAAAATAAATAGCGGACGGAAAGCACAAGGATCAAGTGCTGATTGTACCGCTAGTTTTAATTCAGAAATTTCTGGAATGAAATTTTTGGTATGAACTTTTCGTATGAAATTTCTGGTATGAAAAATTTTTAGTATGAAAAAAATTCTAGTATGAAAAAAATTCTGGTATGAAATTTCTGGTATGAACTTTTCGTATGATAATTTCTGGTATGAAATTTCTGGTATGAAATTTCTGGTATGAAATTTCTGGTATGAGAATTTCCGGTATGAGAAATTCAGTCCAGAAAATAAAAAAGAAAATAAAAAATAAATAAAAAAAGGCATGAAAAATAATAAAAGAAAACAAATTCAGTAATTAAAAATTAAAAATTATACTTATATAACAAATAACAAACATCATTTATTCTTTCTTTCTAATAGAAGAGTTAATAATTTTTACCTACTATTAAATGAAAGTGGTAAAAAATTTGGGGTACATTTTCTTAAACAAAAACTAAAAAAAGCATAGTATGTCAAATTCTCCCTTAAATAAATATTTCTATCACCATAAAAAATAACCACTATAAACTACTAATAAAGCCCTTTTCGGTATTTTACATTTCAATAAGCTTCGGTCAGCTCGTACTTTCCAAACGCTATACTAGATTATTACAAACAATCAGCTACTTAAATCAGCTTCTTATTTCAGCTTCCGTTTCAGCTTCAGCTTCAGCTTCATTCAGCTTCAACTTCAGCTTCAGCCACAATCAGCTTCTGTTTCCCAAACAGTAAGTCACCACTTGTGAGCCTTGTGTGTAAGTATCAAGACTATTTAAAAAGAGAAAAGAAAAGAAAACCAAATTTACCACGTCTTTCGAAATAATATATCATAGTTGACAAATATAGAAAAACAAAAAAAACCCTTATCTCCCAAATTGTACGCGCCTTACACACGCCTAGGAAACTCCAACATTTTCGACAATAAAATAGAAAACCTAGCCAACAACCAAGCACGTACACAACGGCTAAACAAGCCGCCCCCTCTCCTAGATCTTAATTTTGATAAGGAAATCAGATTCGAGATATTTGATGTTGATTTACTATCAAAAATGGCTAAAGAATGGAAGAAACAATGTTCGCCTCAAAGTGTGCGTGCAAATAAGTTTTAAATTATAAAACTGAAATCAAAGCAAGTGAACCCACAGTGTACGGATCGGCGTAGTAAAGCAAGAATTTCAGAGTATCGAACTCAGGGATTTGGGGGATCAAATTCAGTTCACAAATTATCGAGCAAATAAAGTATAGAAGCTTTGCAAATATTGGGAAAACGGCAATCCTAAAGATCTAAGCATCCAATTGTGACAATCGATTTAAGATATTCTATAGATATAAGGACAGAGTTGAGGTTGCAAAGGTATAACTAATGTAAGTTTGAGTACGGTGAAGTTCCAAAACCCTATGTAACTCACTCAAGGACACTCTCTATAAAGGTTGTTGAGACTGCAATATAGAAAGGATCTAAGGACAAGAATTAATCTCAAATACCCATGCCCAAACCCAAGGAATCAAAGATAAACTAAAACGGTTAAGGTTGTGACACTCGAAACCAAAATAGAGGATGTTGAGTCTCACTACTACCTAGGGAAGGCAAGCCAAGGCTAGGTTAAAGCAAATCTTTAACTTTGGATCAAAGCAAAAGCAAAAGTCGTAAAACAGAGGAAATCACGGCTGGATCTTGAAGAACCACGGCCGTGGAACTCAAGAACAGACTGTGGTTCAGGCTGTCGACGAGGTTTCTCACACTCTCAAGGTCCAATCTATTTATGATCGATCTATCATCATCTAATCCACAACTATCAACCCTTCACCTTAGAATTGCTAAAGGGTTTTAACCAATAATCATAGTCATTGAATCAAATATCAAATTAAGAAGAGAAAAAGTGTAAACCCTCGAAAACTCTATAAAAACCAAACAATCAATCTCAAATCTGAACAACAAGGTATTGTGTTTAATGAATGCAGAATATAGAACAAGAATCCTCATAGCAATCTTGAGGAACAACGAAGAACGGAGTGTCAATCCGTCTCCGAAAGCAAACCCTAAGAAAATCTCGAAGTACACAATCTTCAATATTGCATCTTTTTCAAGCCACGATCCGAAATCTCCAATCCTTCGTATCAATCCTCAGTGCGGAATTACAAGCGAAGGTAAAATGAAACCCTAAGCGACCGTCCTCAAAACTCCCTTCTCAAGCCTTCTTATAGAGCGAAATAGGGTTACGAGAAAAGCCCAATAACCGTCGCTGACGTGGAAAATATGATACGTCACTTCGTCATGGAAATCACGGTCTAGTACAAGATTCCACGGCCGTGGTTTAGGGCATGGAACTTTCTGTTGTGCTCCAAAATCACTCTCCACGATCTCAATCCATAATTGCGGTTGTGGTTTAGGTCGTGGAACTCCCTGGCCTTCGTGAAAGCCTTTGTTTCGTGATGTTCTTCACTCGTGCTTCTTCCTTAGCTTCTCCAAAGCATCTCCTTGACATCTAGCATGATCAAATACTCCTATCCTTCCACATTATGCTCCAATTCAAGCATTTATTCACCTATAAACAAAACAAAGCTAGTGTAGATCTCAATATCGATAAAATAGGTGAAAGTGCTCATGAATGCTTCAAAATCATATCCATATACACATCTAAGAGGGGAAAAGAATCAAAACAAGTGCCTAAAATATAGTCATATATCAAAATACCCCATACTTGTCGCTTGCTTGTCCCCAAGCAAGGTTTTCAAAAGCTTAGAACATAAGGTAGAATGAAATATGAATGCAAAACAAAGCAAAATAATCTTTTTGGTAATGTTCTTCTAATCAATAGATTATCCTCAAATCTTGCTTCATTCATCCTTGAAAACGTTCATACACATAAACTAAAATATGCAAAGCAAAGGAACATCATAAATTGCATAAACTTCAAGACAAACATCATAACCTTCAAGTATTGTCAAAATCAAACATGTGAAACTTAAATTTAGATCACCAAGTCAAATAACATTCTTATGATCTCAAGGACTTTCAAGTAAGGTCAAGAATACTGAAAAGGGTGGGAAACTTGTAAAGGAATGTGGTGTATAAATCCGGGAAGAAGGAACAACACAATCTTTTTTCTTTTCACCATTTAAATTAGCCACTAGCTTAGAGTTTTGCTCTATACTTTTTGCACATAATTTTTTGACTTTACTTTTGGAAATATGGACAGCGGTGCACAAAAATCGAAGGCTGGGAGATTGACGTTTCTCAATTTCGAGATGCCTCAAACCCTTGATGCACATACCATAATCCATTAGGAATATCGTTCAATCCGACTTTGGCAAGACACAAACACCCGACTATGTGAATGGTGTCGAGTTACTCATCATCATGATTGACTTCCCCAAACCTATTTTTCTATACTTTGAATTTAAACAATTGCTTTCATGGCCCTCCCACATCAAAAATGCCAAATCAACTCTTCCTAAATCCCGGATAGGTAAAGGAGGCAAATATTTTCATTGAGGGGCTAAATGATCAAGGAAAGAAGTAAGAAAATCGAGGTGCATTAATCATCTCATAAAGAAGTATAAGAACTTATATTGTGATTTCAACCTTCATTTCTCAATATGATTTAGATAAAACTTTCACATTATGAAACTTGCAAGAAAGGATAAACAACATACTCAATCTCTTCACAATTCATAATTCAATTCAAGCATACAACTGTCATCAAAAACTCATTCCACAAGTTGATTCATCATAGAAATCATCTCTAATCTTAGAAGCACGATAATTTTTCAAAATTTTCAAAATTTTTATGGATTTTTCAAAGCTTTTCAATCCAATGCAATAATGAAACGTGTGACAAATAAATGAAAGATGCAAATGTTCATGGAATTGAAAGCAAACAAGTGTATCGAGTTATTACAAACGAGAGTCACACCCCACCCCATACTTGACATACACATTGTCCTCAATGTTCAAGAAAAATAAAGAAAAGAAAAGAAACAAAGAAACTCACTAATGGTGGTGTGATGGCTCAAAGCATCCATGGAGATCACTGTGAAGGCGGTGGTGGGTATGGAAAGAAGTCGGAGCTGAAGGGACGCCCAAACTGTTGTCGGTACACATCTCGTAGTATCCTGGCGTTCTCCTGCCGCTCCACATCATGAGTCTCCCGGTGTATCTCCAGGTCTCCCACTCTCCTATAAAGATCGCTCGCCCATGTTGGCTGCTGTCCGTACCAAGTTGGGGGTTGCTGCAATCACTCCGGCTGCTACTGCTGGATAGGTGTGGGTGCAACCGGTGGCTGATCATACCAAGGAGGCAGAGCTCCCATCCAGGAAGGCTACTGTCCATACCAAGCAGGTGGAGTCTCCATCCATGTTGGGCGCTCACTCACACTAGCCCGGCGTGAGGAAGAAGGTCTGGACGGTCTAGACTGATGGGGAGATCTCCTAGGCGGCTCCTGGAAGTTGGCCGGATGGTGCGGGAATGAGCCAAAGTCATGCTCAGCCCCTCCTGCATCATGATCATCTCCTCCTCCCATATCCTCATCATCCTCAGTTGGAACCTCATCAGCCACATATGGAGGAGCTACTAGTCTGTTGGCATGCATCGGTACGAAAGTCTCCTTCCAGTTATGACGGCCTAGCATGATAGAGTACTCTAGAAGCCATGGGATGCCCCTACCACCTCTCTCCTCCCATGGCATGGCAGTGGTGGGTGAAGCTTGGTGGCGGGGAAAGATGATGCCTCTAGTCATAAGTCCATTGAGACCCAAAGGTCTCGCAGCTACCCTAGTGCAAGCGGAGTAGTCAATGCCCAGCTGGTTGGCGATGTGAGTCACCATACCTCCATAACCTATGTTCCCGGCCTTTTTGTTCTTCAACTTACTAAGGGTAGAGGCAAGTAGGGTGACACAATCTACATGAAGGCCCGTAAGCATGCCATAGAGGATGAAGAGTTCATCGGCGGTCCTAGGGAAAAGGCATTCCGATAGGACTCTATGGGCTATCTTCAAGGCTAAGTGGTATATGAGTTTAGCCTTAGTGTCGGCCGGTTGCCAACGATCCTCACTAGCATATATCATAGCAATATCATTCTAAAAGTCTTTGGCATACACTCTCCCGGGGAACCTTCCATTGAAACTCTCATGAAACCCAAAGAAGGTTCCAAACTGAACTATGGAGAACTCGTAGTTTTGCTCCATCAACCTAAAAGACACCGTTCGGCTAACGGCGATATGCTCAAAGAAAGTTATAAACTCTCTTGTTATCTCCTCATATGCATCTTCCCTAATGGTGGAGAAGATGATCAATCCGGCTCTATCCAAAAGCCAAGTCAAGTCATTCACTACATTGAGCTCTTCAAGCTCCTCTAAGACAAGGAAAAAGATACTGCGCTGGAACAAGGAAGAGTCACGGGTGAAAAGGTTGGGGAAGATTGCCCAAATCTCCCTAAGGAGGCGGTAAACTTGGCTCGTTTTGATGACTATCGTTTCTTAAACACTTTATCAGGTAATTTTCTTCAACAACTCAAAATTCTATGTTCTACTTCACTGCCAACGATCGTAACCATCTTGAGAAATATATAAAATTTACATTGAGATTAGAAAAAGTTGACATTAGAATTGTTTGTGGATTGGTGATCTATGTGTTTCTTTGCATTCTGTGTTGCCTATATAAAGACCAACCTATTAATAATGTTATCCCACACCAAACATATTCATTTATATCCCTTCCTCTGCATCCATTATATTGTGAGCTGTTTTTCAAACACAATATGAGCGAAAATAGCAGAACTGTCAAAGAAGTTGTATGTAAAATTCCACCTGAACAACAGCTGAACATTGAGCAATCTGAAAAAACAGAACAATCAAAGGTTGCGAAAGCTGTGAACAATGAGAATGGCTCTAAGAATATCGAAGACTCAAAGAACAAAGGCGAGTCTTCACAAATTTCTGACCTTGCTGAGTATCTTAACTGCTTATCCAAGGTTAAAAATGATTTTCAAAAACAAAAGGATACATCTCTAATGGGATGTGTCCTTGGTGAACCCATAGAGATGGCTAAGCTTAGAACAAAGTTACTCCATGAATGGAAAAATGTGAAAGGTGAGGTAAGAATTATTACTAAACCAAATCACTGGTTTGAAGTGTCTTTCTCCAGACCTATAGATAGGAAATATATTTGGGATGCTAGGCCTTACCATGTGTTTGGACTGTTAATCATCCTTAAGCCATGAAAACCGAATTTTAACACTCATACTGAGAGTAATACTACAGTTGATCTGTGGGTTGGGATTCCCCAAATCCCGCCAGAATATGTTAACAAGGAAGCTATCAGAATTATTATAGAGAAAAATAAAGTGGGACAATTTGTCAAACTGGATTCTTTCTTCGAAAAAGGCAAAGGAATCAATTTTACTAGAATCTGTATCAATCTAGATGTTGATGGTGAGAGAAAGAAAATCGTACCCATTTCAGATGATAATGAGGAAGTGAAAGACTTCCCCATTTGGTATGAGGACTTTTCTATGGGTTGTGGCTTTTGTGCTAGTGAAGACCATACTTATGATGTTTGCTCCATTAGGGGAATTAGAATCAAACCGTTTAGGAACATAAGAGAATCGAAAGGAAGAAAAGATGGCACAACTGGTGCTATTGAGAAAGAATGGAACTATGTGGGAAAAACTAATCATACTAATGTCCGACATAATGAGGTGAGACCATATCTCTCATCTCATTATGGTTTCCATAAGGAAAAAGATGAAGACTCGTCTTCTAGTTCCAAGGTTAACCCCAAACAGCCAATTGAAAATAATGAAGATGAACGTATTCAGAAAATAGAAAAGGAAAGTCAGGGGGAAGAAATTGAAGTCCCAAAAGCTCAAACAGTGAGTGAAGTTATGGAGAAAGTGGACCACAACAAACCCAATGAAGAACAAGCTTAGGGTGAACTCCCTAATGATGCCAATTATGGAACTGTACCGGAGTCTATGCTCCCTCTTACCGTCCTGATGGAAGAGGATGAAGAGTTCAAAACAAAAGCAACTGAGATCAAAAAACAGCTCAATGATGATGAAGACCATGCTGAAATTCAGGAAGAGGAGTTGACAGTAGCCCAGTTCACTGCACTGCTATTTAAACATGGAGAGATCCTTGAAGAATTGAGGGCTACAGCTTCTGAAAATACCTTTCACTTAGTAGAGACTAACAACACTGTCAACAAGCTTATGGATGTCATGGAAGTCAACAATGAGTCCGGAAATTCTGACTCAAGCCTAGGGAAGAGGCAGGGGATGGTGAAGACACGGCGTCCTCCAAGCTGGAGGGAACAAAGAAGCCTAATATCAACTAGTTCAAATGGGTAAAAAAAACTTTTTCGGAAGTCCAGAGTTTCTCTGGATACGTCCAATTTTGCGGAATGTTTTCAATTTTTATGTTATGTGTTTCTCAAGTGCATGTTCTCCTAGAATTATCAACATCTAGTCGTTTCAGTATGTAGCTTGTGTGAGTATTGTCTATCGTATCTTCCTCATTGTACCATGGAGAGTTACCTCTAAAATTTCCCTAAGAATGAATGGATGATGGGTGAGCTGTTGTAGTGTATTTATGAAGTTATCATTAAACCTAAGAACAAAATGAACAACCAGTTGATTTTTAGAATTTATTTTTTTGGAATATTAAGGTCTTTATGGGGTCATACTTTTTTGGCAAGTTGGTCTATTAAGGTGTAAAATAAACATGAGACAAGTAACCTTCTTTATATTATTAGATTACAATAACTGATAAAAATAAATAATATGAGTTATCAGTGTGAGTGGACTACTGCTATGAAATCGCCTTTGAATATTACGGCACTGTGCAATCTGTTATGCTATGCAAGACTGAATTTTATAGTGGTATGGAATTACAGACTAAAATATACTACTACCAATTTTTTAGAGCAGTTTTCTTACACACTTGTATCATCTATAGGAAAATGTTTTAACTTGGCGGCTGGTATTTGGAATTGTGATGATAAAGCCTTAGCAATTACCAAATATAAAATTCGATTAATTATGAAACAACTTTTGTTGTCCTTGATTTATGCATCTGAGATTATACCACATGACTGAATATTATATGGGTTACTTTTACTTTGTAATAAACCACATCAACACCACTGTGGCTGTTATGCTATGATAATATGGAGGAGGTGCAGTGACCGAATCTATTCAAGCCTACACTCTTATCACAACATGAATAATGAGCACTTACAATACAATGCCCTGTGTTTGAGCAATTTGTATGCAAGCCTCGGATTTTAAGAAAAAATGGTTCCTGAAGGACAAAGCATTAAATCTCAAGCTTTCTTTAGAACCTTTGTACCCACTGGTTTCCTCTGTGTTTCTCTTACTGCATTACTCTGCAGATTTGAACATGCTAAGTTGATTCTTAAAACACATATAGCATCGACCAAAGGCTTGTGGATCCAGAAACCGGTGGAGGTATGCTTCAATAAAAATCAAAAGGTATATATACTTCTATTGCTCAAATTGAACTCTGAGTGTCTATACAGGAAAAGAGTAATGGAATGTTCACTAATAGCCAATAACTTTACAGTAATAAGATCAACAATAATCTGGTATGGTATGGATGTGAAATCTGGTGACCACAGATTTACACGACTTAATATGCTGGCAGGCTCGTTTATTACGGTGTGCAGAATAATAGAATAAATTGGCGGATATAGATCAAGCGATGAGGTAGTGGATACGCAACAGTTAAATTTGAACCATAAGCTTAGTCATCTCAACAACAGAAGGAAATGGAGAAGTTTTCCCATAGGCCTGGAAATAGTTGACGGAAAGACCGTACTGAAGTATATTTACTGCTTTGAAAAATCTAATGAACAAATGTTGACTCCAATCTCTTCCAGCATAGATAAACTTGTCATTTACGTCTCGTTTATTTGGTTTTTTGGGAGACTATTGAATAACAGGAAATATACTAAATTTTGTACAAAGTACATGACGCAGCAAAGGGTAGTTACATTTAATGGCTTGAGTTCCTTTTCACATATAAATAACAAGACTAAGGAAAGAGTTACGTTTAGGAATATCATCAAACACGAATCGGATACTCGATCGTATGATTTGTTCTGCTTAGAAAGTAGGTCTTTCTTTCTTTACAAGACAAATGAGCCAAATTGGTTGGTCAAGCTCATGAAGGAAAAAGGAGGCAATAATCACCATTTTAAAGTGATATTATGGAACTCCCAATATGTTTTAAGCAATACCGAACTGGATCAAACAATGGGTGATTCTAATGGTAATATGGGTAACATATTTAAAACAACATTCTCGTTCAAAATAGTAGGAAGTGAACACCCAACTTACTGCATCGTTCATAAATGAAGATTGCGTTCTGGAATTGCAGGGGCATAAAGAAAAAGAACTTTTGGACTAACCTGAATTTGACATGTAAAAACGAACACATTCAAATGATTATATGCTAGCAAAAACCAAACAAAGGACGAGCCAGATGAATGTGTCTAGAAGAGTGTAGATTTTGATAAAATATTTTTTATCCCGGCTTTAGGATTTACTAGAGGATTATGTCTACTATGGAAAGAATACCAAATCAAAGGCGAGAAGGTAGAAATTGTTAAAGCTTCAGAAAGATTTCTTTTAATGAAACATACTAACGCTAATGCCAACTTTGAATCGATGATTATTTTCATTTATGCGCCGCCAAACGAACAAATGAAAAATGCATTTTGGCTACAGTTAAAAAGCAAAATGATGAGTATTAAAATTCCGTTGATCGTTGTAGGAGATTAAAACGACTTGATGAAAGGAGGTGCTACAACCACCCATAATAGGTTCGACATGCTTATACAATTTTCAAACCAATTTATTTTAAGAGATTTACCAACAAAAGGAAACGATCTTACGTGAAAGAAAAGGAAAGAAGGGGATAATAACACATACAAAAAATTGGATAGAATAATGAAATCTTTGGAAATTATTCAAGAATACCCTGATTTGCACATTAGGAATCATGCTTTCACAAACTCTTATCACTGCATGATCTCTTATTATTTCAAAAATAAACAGATATACGGAAAGAATAAACCATTCAGATTCGAATCAATGTGGATGCTGAGGCAGGACTATGAAAAAGTTGTGAAACAAGTATGGAGGACTCAATATCAAGGCACTAATATGTATAATCTAGTAAAGGAGGCAACACTACTAAAACAAAAACTAAAATAATGGAGCCGAGATAAGTTTGAAAACATAAATAAACAACTTTTAAAAGTAGATGAAGAATTAGAACGACTCCAAAAGATTAGTTTTTCACGGTTTGATCAAGATATTAATAACAAAATCAATAGTCTAAGCAAGAAAAGAGATTGTCTAATAGAATATCAACATAAGTATTGGATGTTGAGATCCAAGACGAAAAATCTACAATTCGGAGATAAGAACACAAAGTTTCACCATAGGAAAGCAACACGACGACGAAATAAAAAAATAATTACGACAATCACTACAAATACTGGCGAGGTTTTGGCAAATGATACTGAAATCAATGAAGAATATGTAAATGAATACAAGACCAGATTTAAAGTTACATCAATTGACACTAATAAACTACAAAATCAACTACAAATTATCCAGCAAGAAGTATCCATTTCTGACAATATGAACCTAGAAATGCCTTTTTCCACAAATGAAATCAAGGAAGCGCTGTTTAATATAGGCTCAGACAAATCACCGGGCACAGACGGGATGCCGGCTGGTTTTTACTAGAAATATTGGCACATCGTCGGTCCAGCAGTTACTAAGGCGGTTAAAAGTTTCTACAAAACGGAAAAATACTTAGACAACTTGATCATACTTTCATAGCACTACTTCCAAATATTGATAGCCCAATAACAACATCACATTACAGACCTATTAGTTTAGTCTCAACGGTCTACAAAATTATCTCGAAGATCTTAGCAAAAAGATTAAGTTTAGCCCTTCCATCACTGATGCATCCGCTACAAAGCGCTTTCGTCAAAAATAGAGCAATTCATGACAATGTGCTCATTGCACATGAAATCTTTCATGGATTCAAATCAAAAAAAGGAAAAGAATGTTATATGACCATAAAATTAGATATGGAGAAATCATATGATAAAGTGGAGTGGGAATTCCTTCAAGCGGTTTTGATCAAATTCGGATTTTGGATTAAATTTCGAAACCTGTGTGCGGAAGTGTTAGCCAGAAACTTACAAAAAATATCCATCGACAACCCAAAGTCTATCGGTTTCCCTATTTCGAAAAATGGGACTAGAATCTCATTCTTAACATTTGCAGATGACATTAGCATATTCACTAAAACATCCATACAAGCAAGTGACATGGTTATGTCAGTGTTAAAGGATTATTGTGACATTTCCGGCCAGGTCATTAATAACCATAAATCTGTGTTTCAAACTACCGCTAATATTGATCAAAGTAATAGGAGAAGAATTCAGGGACAACTAGGAATCAATATCTCTACCAATTTAGAACAATACTTAGGATGTCCAATCATCAACGGCCGTGTTAATAAAGAAATTTTTAATTCCGTAATTATTAAAACTAAACAACAACTAACTAAATGGAAAGCATCCTCATTGTCCCAAGAAGGAAGAATAACATTAATAAAAGCAAATATGAATACAAAACCTAGTTATTTAATGCACGCGTTCATGTTACCGGGGATCATACATTATGAACTAGACAAGATTAATAGACTTTTTTTTGGAGCAAGGGACCTAATCACCATCCTATTATTAGTTGGGATAAGATTTGTAAACCCAAAGCCCTAGGAGGTACAAGGATAAGGAAAGCAGAAGATATGAATAAAGCGTTACTGATGAAATTGTTATGGAAAATTATGGTTGAGCCGGATAACATATGGGTTAAAATTGTTGAAGAAAAATACCCAAAAGGAACTTGCCTTTGTAACTACGAATGCGGGAAGAATGTATCTTGGTAGTGAAAGAATTTGATTAAATTATATAAAGATTTTGATAAAGGTCTTGCCTGGAGGGTAGGAGACGGAAAAACGGTAAGATTTTGGAAAGACAAATGGGTTTTGGATAAACCGCTTCAAGATGTCATGATAAACTCAATACCGATTAATATGACAGAACTTACTTCCTCGTTTATCACTAACAAAGTGTGGGACCACTAGAAACTAAATCAACTAAACGTATACTTGCCAAGTACTATATTGGAGAGAATTAAGAATTATAACCTCCCTAACAGTGACATTCGCGACCGATTATACTGGACGAGAAACCATGAAGGGTGGTACTCAACTATATCATCATTGGAGATGATCCAAGGAAGGAAAGTTGGAGTCACCAGCGATAAAACTTGGATCTGAAAAATGGACGTCATGCCAAAAATTAAGAATTTCCTATGAAAAATTGCGATAGATGGCCTCCCGACAAAACAAAATCTTGATAGACAGAGAATTCTGGTCGTTATGAATTGCGAGTACTGTAATCACCATACCGAAAGTGCAAAACACCTTTTTTTTCAATGTCCGAACATGTTAACAACCATCGATAATCATAGTATTACAAACAAACTGCAAAATATCGATATAGATGATCAAGGAATCGCTGAGGCCCTTTGCAATCTTAAGGGTGCTATTTCGGCTAAAGATATGAAACTCGTAGTGGTCATTTGGTGGAATATGTGGATGGAGAGAAATCAATTCATGTTTAATAAAACAAAATTTCCACAAAATATCAAAACAATGGCAATTAACCAAATTGATATTTGGGACACAACAAACTTAAATCAAAACAAGAATATCGTACCATCACAAACAACGAGAAGGAAAAAGAAAAACATAAAGTGGAAACGACCCGAGGAAGGTTTTTATAAACTTAATTTTGATGCATCACAAAAACTCAACAAATATGTGTTCATATGGGTTTATCATTCGGAACCAACAGGCGATTCTTATTGCTCTTGGAAGCGGCAGCTGTAATGTTGAGTCAATATTGGAAGCATAAGCTCTTGCTTTGCGGTTTGGCCTTCAAAAGGCTAAGGAGATTGGAATTCAATCGATCGAGATTGAAGGCGATAACCTAACGCTTATTAATTCGATAAATCGAATTTGGAAGCCACCATGGGAAGTCGATTTGATTATTAACGACATTTCAATTATTATTGTTGGCTTCCAAAATTCCACCGCACAACATGTCTTTAGGGAGATTAATTCGGTTGCGGACAAGATTGCTTGGCACGGACATAATGAAGACCTGGATGTAAAGGCAAACCCAGAAGACGTTCAAGACCTCATCCGAAAGGATGCTTTAGGCTGATCGGTTTCTAAAAACTGATTCTCCTAAGTTTTTTACCTATGAAAAAAAATATATATCATAGTTGACTTTATCTAACTTGACTTTTGACTATAAAATTGGCATAGTTATATTTTGTCACCATCTATGATTTGAATGACGATGAAAGGAGTGTGATTGTTTCCATGTAAATTACTTTTAACTATGACCATGGTTTCCTTCAAGAAGTTGTTTACACGGCCAACTCAACGCATGTTGACTACTCAAACAAACTAAATTTATACAAAGCAAATGCCAGAAAATAAAACATGAGCTTTAGGGCCTGTTTACTTGCAGATTAGTTTATTTTCGGATTTATAAACTAAATGAGTTTATATGAGTTTATAGTTTATTTTCAGGTTTACTTCTTGATGGGTTTATATAAATAAACTAGATAAGGTTGTTTACTTAGAATTTATTTTTTGGGTTTATTTTAATTCAAAAGACTCTCATGCCCCTAAAAAATCCGTACCATAATGTTAAATACCCAAGGATGAACAAATAATATCAAGATGGAAAACCACAAGGTCAAAATCGGGTTTTAAACAAAAATAAACTCATGAAAGCAAAAATAACCTTGGTCTGAAAAGTATATTTTTTAGTGGTTTATAAACCCATATAACCTCTAGAGAAATAAACTAATCCCTAAGTAAACACGTACAAAAATTAAACTCAAAGTTTATAAACTAAATGAAACACAAATAAGCTACAAGTAAACAGGCCCTTAGTTTGGACACGATCGACTCGCATTCAAGCTGGAATTTCTTTACTTGGACGCAATCGAATGAGCTGATCTCATTTTTTTCCGGTTGCCTATCTATTAATTTTCAAAAATCAGCAAAGGTTTATAAACTATCATTTAGTTTATAAACCCGCAAGGTAAACACGCCCTTAATTAACACTACATCGAAAAATCCCCTAACAAAATCTTGTTGACGCCATCAACATTTGTCTCTATACGATTCTCATCTGATGTTTGTGACTGCATGAGCAAACAGAAGGCGGTGCCAAGAAAGGAAGAATTTGAGACAATAATATGATCAAATGAGACAAGGGTTACCCTTTTATTTCTATAATCCCGACAACATAGAGATAAATAATACTTGAAAGGATCTTGTGTTGGGCCAGAGCTCCTCTTACACAAGACAAAGTAATCTCACTTGAAAACAAAATCAATCCGATAATCAATTATAAGGCCCCCCACTTTCAGCATCAATCATTATTTGTTTGCTATGACAAATAAAATTTTAGGGTGGACATATATTACAGTTAATTCCGTTCCGTTTCAGGTTCGTTCCGATCTCGTTCTGATTTCGACGGAACTTGATAAAAATGTGTAAGACGGAAACTTCTCATCCGGTTAATCCTGTCTCATGTCGTACTTGTATATAAAAATTATAATTTTATATTGATAAGAATATCTTTTAACCTATCATTGGGATCACAACATGTAAAAAATGTTATATTTTGTAAGACACATTTATGTAGCTTATATTCGTTTTGAATGTACTAAATACTTCTCTATTGAGTGAATTAGTTAAGTAGTCTTTTTTGGTTTTTTTTATCATTTATATCTTCAAACATGGGAGAAAATAAGTGCAAATGGTTAATATAATCAGTGCATTATTCTTGCGGGATTAAACTCGTCCTCACCCGACCCATCTCACGTGGAACGGGGCCCGTGGGGGACGAGAAAAAAAAAGTTATAAATCCCGTCCCGCTTATAATTTGTGGGAGGAACAATCTCAATCTTGTCCCATCCCACGCCCAACCATACAAAAACTATTTGTTTGTGCTCAGCTCAATGTGTCCGACACTTTGTGTTTGGTCCCAAACCCTCGTACTAAGCTTGACCTGTTATTTAATTTGAACAGGACATTGGGCTATGCATATCAATCTAAAGGTCCCTACTAGCCGCAACTAATGGGAAGATAAATCGCCAAATATAAGCTTAGAAAAGCAAGTAACAATGGTTTTCATACGAACACCACAAATGGGTCATTACCAACAACAAAAATACAGATGAAGAAACTAGACAATGATGTTTCAACTTTCGACAATTTATAAATATTTCTAATGGAGCTTATCTCCTAGCATGAGACCGCAACTAAGGAGATACGTCCTCCCTTTAAGTGCTTGGTTGCCAATATCTACAGGTAAATGCTTGTCAGCTCAACCCAAGCAATTGCCTATATGCTAGGGATAATTAACTAAGAAGAAATAGAAAGCAAGCAGAGAAAACTACAATGTATGATAATATAAACTCTATTATACCCTCACAAGGAGACCTTCCTTGAATCATGTAAAGCACTAGCAGCAGATGCCATGGTGGCAAAAACCCTCAAGGTTTCTTGCACATCCCAACTCAACTTTGCCTCTTATCCTAAGCCCGAGTCTTGCCATTTCCAAGGGTCAGTTCAAGGTCATCCATGACCATATCATGAATTCTTTCTCCCTCCCAAGGTGTAACCTTCACATTCTCAGGCTGTGAAACCCTAACATCCATTGGATCATTGAGTGACATATGCTGAACCATTGGTTTGACCAGGCAAAAGGTAGGAGAAGTCGGAATAGGAGGCCTTGCAAATCTTTTGAAGCTAATCCACTGGCCTGAATCAATAGAGCAATCGGATTCATCACATTCAAATATGGTAGGAGGAGTGATGTTCCTACAACGAGTAGGGCTCGAAGGAGCAGACTCAGCAAAGAGAGGGTACTTGAAGGCAGCCATGGATTCTTTAGTAATGGTATCAAAGTTGAAATTCTGCTTTTGAGACTTGGTTGTTGGAGATGACAGGAGAGGGGTCACTGGCGCGCTGTTTGATATCCGAAGAGGAGGGAGATTTGAAGGGATTGAGTTGCAAAGGAACGAGAAGGGATTTGATGCAGCATTGATGTCATTGCGAGTTGGACTTTGCCGAGCCGATGAAGAAGGGCTTGGCTGGTATGAAGGAATTGGGCTGGGAAATGCTGAAGAAAGAGGACTCGGAATCTGGGAAGAGCAACCGCTTAAGTTCATGTTGTTGTAACCGCCCAACATATCCATCGGAGGTGGCTTCGATCCCTGAATAACACACAGATCACAGCATCACATTAGTCTGGTGTTGAAATTCATTCTCCCAACTCATCAAACACAGTTGACCGGGTCAAACCACGGTATCTCTGAACATGATCATAAGATGTAATATGTAAATGCAAAACCCCAAAATTTGATGGAGCTTTCAAATCTCAGAACCAGCACGAGCTCCCGGCGGTTCAAATTCAATATCCTAATTCATCTTCTAAAATTTTCTGCTATCAAAATTGATGCGGAATCTAAATTCCAGTTTTGAGTTATCACAAAAATCAAATTGATCAGATAAAAAAATAAAAGAGGGGTGAGAGGAAGAGGACCTTGCGATAAGTGGTGCCATCAGGCTCGACGATCCAGCCAGCTTCAGAACAGAGAGCTTTCAAGACCTCATTGTTGTCACAGTGCTTGGGAAGATCGTAGTTCCCCTGCGCTCTCAATCCAGTAAATATCTTAGCAGCGATTGCTCTCCTCCTCCTCTCTCTTCTTCTGTTGTTTTCTCTCTCCCTCCATGATGGCTTCCTCCTTGCTGCCCGACCGACCACCCCCGCCGCCGTACCTTCTCCACCCTCCGTCGCCATTTGCCTCGCTTGTTCTTCCTCCTCCTCTTCTTCAATGTAAAGGATCGAAATAAAAAGAAGAAGAAAGAAGCAGAGGTACAAAAGCCTAAGCCACGAGGGAGACGCTTGAGGCTTCGTTGGGCTAAGTGTGGAAGGAATCTCAGCTTCTTGCCTCTCCTTATAAAATCACTTATCAGTTTTTTGTTTTCATTTTTAATCCTTTTGAGTTTTATGTTTGGGGGGCCCACAATCTGCGTTTCCAAGTGATTACCTGTGGGCGGGTGCAGGACGTGGGTGGGGGCGTTAGCCGGGTTGGTGGTCCCGCACTGCGGCGTAGTGAATCGTGAAAGGGCGTTTTTTAAATGCCTGGATTGATCATGTGATGAGGCAATGATGGCCATGTGATTGATCCAACGGCTGTGATTGGAGCCGTGGGCCCCAGATTTGTTTCACCCTCTGAACACTACAGTGGGTGGGTACACGTTAAAGTTAAAGTGAGGAGGGAGTGAAGAAAGAGCGCAACAGCATTTGCATATGAATATATGATGATGAATAAAGCTGCCACCTGGCTCCAATATAAATTACTAGCCATATAAAACAATAAAGGACCCAGCACTGTGTCGGCCTCCTGCGCTCTCACGCCCCTTGCACTTGCACCTCATCTTGTACATGTTACGCTTTCGGGCCGGCCCATTTTCTCAACAAGTCAGATCGGGTTTAACCCGAGCCCACTTCGGCCCAAAACTGATCAACTATAATACAATCCAGCGTTGTAATACCCAATCAAATGAAACACTTTTTTAACCACCAGGCGCCAACTTACGATTCTACATTATTTCTCAAAAAATACCTAGAATCCTGAAAATGGAGAGGCTCGTTGCCCCAACAAGTCCAGCCAGCAAACAACTCACGCGCGAACAGCTCGATGCTTCTACCAGGCTTAGGTCCCGGGGCATACTCCAGCAGAAAATCTGATCAATAACCAATCATACATTTAAGTAATCAGAACAGCTTCTAAGCAAATCTATGATGTTCAGCAGCACGCTTTAAGATCTAAAACTACCTCCAAGAGGTGGCTTCCTTGAGTAGTTGCCAGGGATGCTAATGACAACTTGATTATCGTTCAACGGTTTCGGTGTTTCTATTTCTTCCGAGTCGAGCATCTGACCATCAAATGGAAGTTCACATTCAGATACTCAACATGGGCTATATATTTACTCAATTAAACTTCTTAAAACCTTACCTTGTTGTAACAGTATCCCAACAGGAGGCACTCATATGGCCTGTGATGAAAGAGATCCAGGTCACAAATCAAAGATCCGTCTCCTTTTACCTGCAGATCTCTACATGCTCATCATTGAACAATATTGATTAAACAAACTAGGAATGTGGAAATTAAGCAGACCTTCAACCAATAGAGTGTAGCTGCATACTTGACTCCCCATGCAGGAAATAGTTCTGTCTCTACAAAACCCCGAAGCTTTTCTCTATTTGTCACCCATAATGCTACTAAAGCCCCTTTTGGATGAGCTAGTTGTTTTATAGGAAGACCTAGAAAGTACCGATTTGGCAATGTTGCATACCTACAAGCATTTGCAAACACAAACTGTAAATGTTTGCTGCACAACACCTTCGCCCATATGAGAAAGTATTGTTGTAACTTCTCTTGGGATATTTTTCTACTTTTGTAGCATAAGCACTTGTCTATTGAGATGGTAAAGCAAACATTCACCACCCATCTTTTAAAACAGATATGTTCATATAATTTGAAGAACTCACATAGATTTCTGGGAAGCACTTTTATTTTCCCACGGTGGATCCACAACAATAAGATTAAATCCAGTACCCTCTGGATCATCTGCGAAGAGCATGACAAGATGTTAGAAGCGAAAAAACTGACGGAGAATAGGAAAGCAAAAGAGTCTGTATTAGCAAAACTGATCAATGCAAGATGAGTTGGGTACATAATTAAGTCCAAAAACTGGCTTCATAGTAGCACAAAACAGAACGTAGCATCATGCTACATATAAGTAATAAAATAAGCATAAGAACAAAATGACTATTTAAAATTGGATTCAACAAGGATAAAAAGAAACAAAAAGAAATAAATGCCAGAAACGCAAGATAATGATGTATGCATAATAAGATAGAACTCCATAACTCGTAATTACCGTGAATTAAGTTGTGTATCTTCTGCAGATCAGACTTTGACATAGTCAAGGTGGACAAGGAGAAAAAGAACATGTAAGTTATATTTCAGACCGAAAAGCCTTTAAGGGCCCGTTTGGTTTTAAATCCGGAATCGGAAATGGAATGGAAACGAATCTAGTCCATACGTATATCCTTGTTCATGAAAGTTTTTGGAATCATTCATTGTGGTTTGAAGTAATTGGAGTAGAGTTTGATTACTTTTGATACACTGTAGGGTAATAAAATGTGGGGAATCAAGTGCAATTTGCCTTAAGCCACAAGGAATGATTCCATACAATTTTATGAATAAGCATATAGATATGGACTAAATTCGTTTCCATTCCGTTTCCGTATCCGGAGTTGGAAACAAACGGGCCCTAAAAGTATTGAAAATCAACTTCAAGACTCTTCCAATTACTATTGATTTATCCAAAAAGAATCAAAAAGACAAATAGCATACCATGTAGAATCTACTCTCCCTTGGTATAATGTATTCAGTACCCTGAAATTCAGCTTCCAAGTCAGTTTTAGTATCATTCAGGATAAATGTATTAAATGTTGAGACAACGCTTTCGTAATAATCCTGTACGTCAAGGGATCCTGTAACAAGGAAATTCTATATTCAGAAGTTTCTAATGTATGCAAAATCCAATTAGCTGGTAACAACAATGGGAGAAAACGAAAGCACAAAATTTGCAAGCCGGAAAAAAACAAAAGGGTGGTGAAAATGGACAGTCTGAAGAGAAATAGCTACTCTGTTAAACTAGCCCAACATTGGGGGGAGAAAAATTGAAACACAAGTGCAAGCAAAGTATCTATGCTAACCTCCATTGTCGACTTTCTTTGCAGTTCCATGGATTTTGAGCTTAATTTCAAACAATGGAGTTTGCCAGATCCTTCCGAGCTCCACAAACGACTGCTCAGGGCCACTCGAATTCAAATCTCTGCATTCACAATCAACTCTGTCGTCGCTTTTAAGATCACTAATTAACTTCAAAAGCTCAATAGCTCTAAGCAAAGATTGGTGCGCCTCCATTAATGAAAGTCTAATCTCCTTCAAATCAAATACGTTTGTACTTTAGAGTGAGGGGAAACAAGAAATGACAAAAGAGGCGAAAAAGGAGAATAATCACAAACGATACCTGATGACGTCGGTCTGCTAACTGCTCCTTTTCATTGAGAGCGCGAGATTTAGGCTTCTTCCGCTTTCGCTTTCGAGGGTTATCTGATACCCCGGCTTTCGCTTCGTCGGCAATTTTGGAATCGAAAAAGCGGCAGTAGTAGGATGAAGGAGAAACCCTAAATCGGTCGTAACCAGTATTAAGGATACGTACTGGGTCTATGAACACCGCATTTGAACAATCTAATCTGTATATTCCAGTCTCGTGGAATCTATTCGGCTGAATTCCTTCCGCTGAGTCCAAATCCGCCATTTCCTAGCCCACTCTCTCTCCGCCTCTCCGCTCCGGTAGAGGTGTCTAAATATAAGCTAACATTGAAATTGAAAAATTCATAACCCTGTTTAAGTAAAACAGAGGTGTATAGAAATGCTGCAAGAAATCTACAATGCTCAAACTAATTGGATTTCAATTTTCAGAAATCAGCGGGATTACCAAAAATGTCTCAAATGCAACCAACAGAAGACTCGAGGTGTCTTGATGTCACCCTTCGTAGATTCAGTTAAGGGGTTGAGTGGACGATGTCGGTCTCATCTGGGAATTGGGAGGCAGAATTGGTCCCAGATTCAGAACGGAGGTCTCACTGTCCGGTCAATAAGTCAGGTTCAAAGTACCTTCTTGTCTGGGTCCGAGGACGGCCGACGCATATGGTATGGTGGTAAGGTCTGTCTGCATAATTCGGACGGTCTGTCTGCATAGTTCGGACGGTCTGTCATTCTTTTGAGCATTTATTGTTTGGTTTAGATGACCATAATACAGATTTTGTTACTTTAGACATCGTAATGTTTACTCCGCCTCGGGTTATATATTTACCTGTCATCTGAAATTTCTCCATAAGATCTCTCTAAGTAGTCGTAATTATTATTGGGGGTATAAATATGTATGTCGTTTATCGATTTTGTTTGTTAATTTCTATTCTTTCTAATACTTCCGCACAACAGAGTTTAAAATTGAACATTTCAAAAGATCATAAAAAAAAAACGTTAACTATCAAGATGGAAAACCACTATCTTGTCATAAGAACGTAGAAAGGTCTTGATACAAGTTAATCTCAATAATAAATCAAATTATGTAATGCAAAGTTTTCTCTTCCCAATCTTAACTCATAAAAACTTGATAGTATTAACAAAAATTTCTTCTAAAACAAAGGCTCGAACCACCGGCTTTGTATAAGCTGGAATGATATATGCAAACTGATCCATCATCGATATTAGAAAATCAAACAATATGAATATAGTCTTGCAAATGAAGTTATTATGGGAAATAATCTCAAAACAAGACAATATATGGTCCAAGTAATTAATGAAAAATACATGAAAAATATATCGTTGAGGGACTACTTGGTATGAAAAGTTTGTTTAAATTTCCTTATGGAAAGGAAGCCCGATCGGGCCGGATCTAGGCATCACTCTAGGTCCACCGACCCGAAAATCCGTATATACATATATATATATATGGTTGTGTTCAAGTGGAAAAAGGGTGTTAGGGTCAAAAGTAGGAAGAATGCACAACTTTGGATCAAGTAACAATTGTTTAAAATATAACATGTATTTGTTCAACTAAAAATTGTTCACCTCTATTCGTAATTGTTCAAATATGTCAATTGTTCGACTATATTTGAAATTGTTGAATTAGATGATTAATTGTTCCACTATATTCAAATTGTTAAACTATATAACTAGTTGTTCAAGTGCTAATTTATATGTTCAACTGCTCGACTAAACTTTTGTTCAAGTATAAGACAAGTATTAATTAAATTGGACAAAACACAACCCTTGATGAAAGAATGTCAAAATATGAGTTTCAATCCTCCTTGAGGTTAAGCATATCATAGAAGACATCTAAATCGATAAAGATCGAAGTTCCGACGTAGATCTGTGTTTCAGAAAGAAGAACTGAAGAAACAAGTGGAGAAGTTTTTGCTAATGCAATTATACAATCTAAGGCAAAATGTCATATACAACCTTTGTGCTAATTCTATATGGTTTGCAGGTCATATTTTGTTTGCACTCAAATCATATCTCACCCTTGCAAACCGTATATTTACACAACAAAGCCGTGGCAAATTCTAGCTTTATAGGTCATATTAGAGGACGTGAACTCCTAGAGGGTTCCAGCATGCCGCACTTTAGATTAAGTTTAGATTTTTGCCGTCTTAAAAATTTTGAAGGTTTGCCTCATTGTTCTTGAACCATACTTTGTGAGTTAATGCAAGCTTTTTTTTTTTCATTGTCTTTCTTCTTTTCTATGTGTGGATGATTTTCTATGATATAAGGGATGGTTGAATCCTATGATGTCTGATTTGTAACTGTTTATATGAATTGTTGAATTGAGATTTGCAAGAATTTGCTTCTTCTTGATGCGTTTCAATCTCACCTTCTATTTACCTTCGAAAAAGTGATGTTTATAAAAAGGAATTAGATAAAACCAGTCTTCCGTCAAAAGTGTGCTTGTTTTATTGGAAAGAATTGAGAAGAACTTTCTCTAAAGGATTGACATCTACCTTTCAATTGAAGGATCCCTAACTATCATAGAAAGTTCTGGTCTTTGAACCTTTTCTAGCTCTTTTGTCAAAAGTGTGGATTTTCTTGGTCTTTTTTGGATTTCTAAATACTTAATGGGTTTTACTTATGCTTGTTGTAAATGTGAGAACATCTTCAAGACGATTTAAACACGGTCTTTCTTTGTTTGTAGCAAAGACGATATTCGATAATTACCTGCATATTTGCATGATCAATGCTCAACTATATTCATATACGTAGTTATGTTTTGGTTGATCACAGTGGTGATATTTACTTCTTAGATCGTTTTCCTTTTATTTTTGCATTATCATTGTTTTTTTTTTTGATAAAATACAAAAACTTTAAAGAAAAAACATTCTCTGTCTCTTGTCTTTCTTTTCTCCCTTTACTTAGCATAATTGCCTATTAGTTTATCTAAGCAAACGCGGCTCATGTGAATTCGACACTCAATATACTACGATTGATCTCGTCATCCTTGCGGATAAGCATGTAAGTCAATGAGTTTTTGCGCCGTTGAAGGGGATTGTAAATAGTTTGGTTATTTTAATAGTTTTATTCTTAGTTTCTTGTTACTTTTGATCTCCGCTTTCTTTTTGTCCGTGTCTCACAAATTAAGATCTTGAAAGATATAGGAGATGAATTATTATCAACATTTACCATGGTGGCTTGCACCCGAATCCATTGAATCCTCCATGGAGAAGATTTGGGGAAGATCGTGGATACTCAAGTATACTTTATTTTTGAAATTGTGAAGTAGGGATATCTCAAAGAGCCTTGGTAGATAAACTCATTAGTCTCAAGACTAGAGTTAAAACTCTTATCGAGGGTAATAACATGTTAAAGGAGAAAGTCGCTCAACAAGCCTGACTACTGAAGGAAGTTGAAAAAGTAGAACTCCCAACTATACATGAGAATATCTCAAAGGAGGTATCAATTCCGAAATCATGGGTGGAAGCGAGAAAGAGATATTTTGAAATTATGGGTGGAAGCGAGAAAGAGATATTTTGAAATCATGGGTGCAAGCGAGAAAGAGATAGAGAGGCCTCTATTGAGTCATTTGATGAGGCAATATCACTTAAAATGCTTGGAATTGAAAATGTTATTGATTTACCTAGGTAGATTGCTGAAAAAGGCAAAGCTTATTCAACTCATGAGACAAATACGGCACGTGCACATATACGGGATCCCATATCGTATATGGTTTACATGCAAACCACATTCCACCTTGTATTCACTATAAAAAATAAGTCAATTAGCAACGTATGTTGGCGAAGGCAACGCTTTGCCGTCGCCCTTGGTGTTTATTTGGCGCCGGTAAAACGACAACAACATCAACGTGGCAAAAATACCAATTATTGGCTTCGGTGGAATAGAACCGTCGCTAATAATTGTGTAATTGGCGTCGGCTAATCTTTACGGTGGCTAATAGAATAAACCATTAGCGACCGCTTATGTTGCCAACGCCAACAAGCAAATTATTTGGCGTCATATTAAAATAAAGCGGTAAATTTTTTAAAAAAATAATATAAATTAAAAAAAAATTTTCAAAATATTTAAAATTCAAGTTCTCACTTGATAAAATATTATAAAACAGTTATAACCATTTGAATATAATTTGGTCCGGTCCGGTTCCATCTTATTTAAGTGTTCAAAACCATTTTAAAATTAAAAAAGTAAAAGAAATAAGAGAGGTAAAGTGAAATAAAAATATTAACTAAAATTTTAGCTTTAACAAAACCCTAAAAATATAAAATAAATCATATCTATAACCTAACTTGTAACACCAGTCATCCGTTCAGTTTCCATTCGCAGCCCTCACTGCCTCAGGTCTCAGCCCTCAGGTCTCCTTCAAGTGTCCAAGACGTCAGGCCTCTTCTTGCGCCACTTCTAAGACTCCATCCGCCGGCAACCGGCTTCTACTCGCAAGGACTGAGTCTTCAGCTTTCAAACACGCAAGGGCGTCGGCTTCAATTTCCATTTGCAACCTCGCAGAGTCGCATGTCTCTTCATCTTCAGTTCCATCGTCTCAATCTTTAATTTCCATTCACAAGGGACCCTTGTCCCTTCTCCCTTCTCCCCTCTCGTGTCTCCCTTCTCCCTTCTCCCTTCTCCCGTTCTCTCAACATGCAAAGTAGCAGAAGAGACCTCTCGACTACTAACGACTCGGTACTCACGCAACTTGGACTTGTTCTTCTTCTTCTTTTTTCGAGTTGGGACTTAGTTTCTTCCATGGTAATTTTATTTATCTGTAATGATTGCAGGGTTTTGCTATAGGATCTGCTGCTTTAGTGCCTTTGTGAGCCATACTAGTATTTCCACTGTTGACGTCTTAACCTAACTTGGTAACTTGGTTCTTCTCTTTCTTATTTCTTCAGTGTTGTACAAATTGATTGCAGGGTTTTTCAATAGGATTTGCTGCTTTTGTTAGCTTTTAGTATGTCTTATAATGAGGAAAATTTTGGTTTTTGATTCTACATATGAACAAGAAGGAGATTAATATTCATATAGGTCTCTACTAAGATCCTTCTTACGTTCAATGTATATGCAGATGAACTCAACTGTGTTTATTATTGAAGTAATCGTGAGATATGTATACACAAAGGGAAACCCTATTCTGTAGAGATATTCTATTAACAAACCAAATCTTCACTCTTACTAATAAATCTGTAACTGGACAGATATTATTGTTATCATTCCTCCTCAAGTGAAGTATCATTTTGAAGTTGTAACTTGCGTAGTAAAGAGTGAAACTGATAGCGTAGTAGTGGTTTGGTAAGTATGTCGGCCAACTGATCTTCTAAGGAGACAAAGGTAACTCACAACTTGTTGTTCTTAACTTGTTCACGAACAAAATGGTAAGCAAGTGCAATATGCTTCATGCGGGAGTGGACAACTGGATTGGAAGATAGTGATGTGGCTCCCATATTGTCATAGTAAATGATAGACGGAAGAGACATGGTGAACTTGAGCTCATGCAAGAGTTGTGTAATCCATAATAATTTTGAATTTGTGTCTGCTAGAGTCTTAAATTCTGCTTCTGTTGATGATCGTACCACTGATCTTTGTTTCTTAGAGCTCCAGCTAACAAGTGTTTTTCCAATGAAAATCATATAACTAGTAGTAGAGATATAGTCAGCTTTATCTCCTGTCCAATCAACATTTGAGAAGGCGTGAATATTGAGTGTTGGAGTTGGAGAGATCTGCACCCCAAGGTGTAATGAACCAATAAGATATCTAAGTACCCACTTGAGAACAGTCCAGTGAGCAAACATTGGACGATGCATAAACTATGATAACTTGTTGATAGAAAAACCAGCATCCGGGTGAGTGAGATACAGATATTGCAAGCTCCTCACAATAACTCGATAATATGCAGGCACTGGTAGTAGGTCAAAACTTCCATGCAAGATATCACTCGGTTGTAGAGGGGTTGAAACAGATTTGGCATCACTTATGCCTTCTTTATCCAGTAGATCCACTATATATCGCCTTTGTGATAGAAAAAGACCATCTGCTCGTTGAGTGACTTCAACACCAAGAAAGTAGCTTAATGTGCCAAGATCTTGAAGTGAGAAGCATCTGACAAGTAAGTTGATGAAGCCTTCTAACTCAATAATGCAGCTTCCTGTAATAGTTATGTCATTGACATATACAAGTAGAAAAAACACAACACTACCATTTGTATAAGCTCAACTGAGTAAAAATAATCTGAGCTCATTATACCACGCCCTTCGGGCCTGTTTTAAACCATAGATGGCTTTCTTCAGCTTGCACACATAATCAGGGTAATCCTTGTTAACAAACCCAAGCGGTTGAGATATATACACATCATCAACTAATGTGCCTTGCAAAAATGCATTATTAATATCAAATGGACCACTTGTTTGATACCACAAGAAGCAACACAATCTGCATAGTGACCGGTTTAATCACTAGACTAAAAGTTTCAATATAATCACATCCAAGACGTTGATTGAAGCCCTTGGCAACCAGCCGGGCCTTTTACCGATCTATTTGTCCATTGGGTAGGTATTTGATTTGATAAACCCATTTACAACCTACCAAGTTGATATGATTCCATGGTGGAAGCAACTCCCAAGTTCTGTTGGAACATAGAGCATCAAACTCACACTGCATAGCCAGTCGCCACTAAAGAGTTGTAAGGGCTTGGGTTATGTTTTTTTGGCTCAATGAACGTACATGGTGAAACGGTGGCAAGCAGGTTTAATTTGTGAATGGGTTTCATAACATTGTTTCGAGATCTGGTGATAGGACTTGGACGTGGTATGGGCTGAGGAACTGGATCAGGTATGGACTGAGTTGGCATAGGTTGAGGCGCCGAATATCCAAGGAACGCAGGTTAGTTCCGGATAAGGAGAGGGAGAAGGTGTGGGTAAATTGTGAGAGTTGTTTGGGTCAGTTGGTGAAGATTGTACATGCGGCACTGCAGTATTAGGGGAGGTGGGTGGTGAGGTTGCATTGATGATGGGTAAGGAAAGTTGGGCCCATGTATTTTTAGATGGAAGGTTGGTTGAATGGGTAGGTTGTATGTTACTGTATGGATACTCATTTTCCACAAATCGAACATGGCGAGAGGTATAAACCTGTTTGGTAATAGGGTCTAAGCATTGATATGCACTTTGAGTAGCCGAATATCCAATGAACACACGTGGAATTGATTTGGGTTCAAGTTTGTGTGTGGTGTATGGTTTGAGCCACGAAAAGCAAAGACAACCAAAGCTTTTAACTTTTGATAGTTAGGCTGAATGTTGGTGAGATTGTGGAGTAGAATTGAATAACCATGGGTTGGGGAAGGTAATCTGTTGATGAGATAAGTTGTTGTGATCATGGCCAAAGGCCAATGATCCAGAGACATAGATGAATGGGAAAGAAGATCGAGTCCCGTCTCAACGATGTGACGATGCTTTCTTTCAACTAGCCCATTGTGTTCGGGTGTATGTGGAGGTGAGGTAAGGTGGGTGATTCCATGATCACCAAGAAATGTGTGAAGTGCAATGTATTCCCCCCATTGTTTGAATACATCACCTTGATATGACGTTGGATATAGTTTTCAACAAGAGGCCTAAATTTAATGAAGGTGGACTTTGTTCCAGATTAGTACCGAAAAGGATATAACCCTGTGTACTTGGTATAGTGATCAATGAAAATCACATAGTATTTAAATGCATCAAACGAAGGTAGAGGAGAAGTCCACACATCACTATAGATGAACTCAAGAGGTTGAGTCAAGACAATTGTAGATTGATGAAATGGTAGCTTGTGCGATTTATTCATGTTGTAAGCTCGACAATCTTTTTGAAGAAAAGAAGTACAACCTAGATTAAAACTTTTATTGAGGAATTGAAAGACTTTTGAAGAAGGATGCCCTAGTTTATTATGCATGGAACTAGATGAGGCATAAGTATCCGTGTTTCCCAAAAGATTTGATTGAGGTCAGACGTAAACGCCATCCACACATGGTCCTTTAAGATTGACTTTGTTGTCTTTGTGATCCTGCATCTAGAAGTATCAAAGGAAAATACAACGGAACATGAAGTATCATTGGTGAGCTTAGATACTGAAACAATATTTTTGGACATATTAGGGACACATAAGACATTAGACAAATGAACATTGGAGGGTTTGATCGTTGTTGAACCAACATGAGATATAGATAGACCCTTACCATTTCCCACTATCATTTGATCATCACTAGTGTAGGGATTGTGGAGTGTAAGATTATTTAGGTCGTTGGTTACGTGGTGAGAAGCACCATTGTCAATCAACCAAGGGGAAGAGGAAGGTTGTGTGGCAACGGTGTTAGTCTGATGGGTCGGGAAGGATGGAAATCTGGCCGACGATGGGACCTCAATAGTCGGATGAAGGGACTTATAGACCCAACATTATGCCAAAACGTGTCCAATCTAACGACACCATTGACATCTTCCTTTAAAAGGTTTAGAGACCTTGGTTTGGTTTGGCTTGGTTGAGTTTGATGGCCACTATTATTGTTAGAGGATTGGTAGGGGCGGTTAAAGTTGGTGGGTGCCTGAGTAGCGTGTGGAGACATAATGGAATTTGACTTACCATTGTTGCTTGGATTGAGTTGTGAATGCTGTCATCACTCCACCGACTTCTTTGTGATTACGCTTCAATAAAAACTCATGGTTTATGAGCTTTTCATGCAATTCTTCGAAGGTAATAGGTGTGTTCCTTGCATTTATGGCATGAACCACCGGTAGATATGGCTCATCTAGCCCTTTCGCACGTTCTGCATATAGACAAACACTAAATCAATGCCTTTTGTTATTGTTCTCAATCTCTCTTTGATCTGTTTCACATGGCCTCTGGATGGGTTTCCATAGGTGAGCCTCAGTGTTTCCCATACTTCACGAGAACTTGTTGTATTTGCAACAAAGTTGGTAACGTCACTGGATAACATCCCAAGTAATGCTCCATATATCAGTCTGTCTTGCCTTGTGTATGTCCTGAATGCAGGATTTGTGGTAGTTGTGTTTGGGAGAGTTCGATTGGGAATTTCAATGGTACCAAGGATGTGACCATCAAGATCGTTACCTTCAAGGGTAGCCAAAATTGCTTGGTTCTAGGTGATGTAGTTTGTGGGGGTAAGTTTAATGATGTTTGTGAGGATAGAAACAATGAAAGGTTTCGTTGGTTCATGAGGGTTTGATAGCGTGGTCGAGTATTCAACCATGATGTTCCAATGCTTCCCAATGGACTCCACGTTGACCAATACTCAGTAAATGCTTCCTTTCCACTCCATTTCAGTGCCAGTTCACCTAAAATCACAACAAAGCTTGTGTAGATCTCGATTCCAAGATAATAGGTGAATATGCTCAATAAGTGCTATGAATGTATGTCTATGTACTCAAAAGAAAGGGAAAAACTACCTATATGTACATCTAAACTACATTATATTTCATGCTATCAAAATACTCCATACTTGCCTCTTGCTTGTCCCCAAGCAAGGTTCAAATCTAGAATACAAGGATGTATGAAATATGAATGCAAAGACAAGGAAAAACACAATATTTTTGGGTTAGTGCTTCTATTCATAGATCGCTCTCTACACTTGTTTCATAGCTTTCCGAAAACCGTTATGTGAGAAAAAGACTTATGCCGTGAAAAGAATAATCGCATCTTGCAAAAGTTTTCAAAACAAGCATTATAACCTGAAGCAAAATCAAAATCAATCATGGGAAAATTCCAATTTGGACCACAAAGTCAAACAAAAATCTCAAAGATCTTAAGGTCTTTCAAATGAAGGTCAAGAAACGTGTTAGGATGGAATTATGTCAAGGATATGTGGTGCAAAATCCGGGAAAGAGGACAATAACATCACAAACTTTTTAAGCACACTTCAACAACCACCAATGAGAACTTTGCTATTCTTTTTCAGCACAAATTTTTCTTTTACTTTACTTTTTGAGATCAAGGACAAAGGTGCACAATAACCGAAGCCTAAGAAATCATCATTAACTCTATTTTTCGAGTTGTCTCAAATCGTGATGCACATACAATGACTCGTTAGGAATATTGCTCAATCCAACTTTGACAAGACACAAACACCCGGCTATGTGAATGGTGCCAAGTTACTCATCATCATGATTGACTTCCCCAAACCTATTTTTCTAACACATTCACCACTTTCAACTTCAAACTTCACACTTTCGCAAAATCGCATCCTAATTCCCGGAAAGGTAAAAAGAGGCAAGATATATATACATTAGGAGCTAAAAGCGTGATCAAGAAGAAGGGAATGAAAATCGAAGCGCCTTAATCATATCAATAAGAAGTGCAAGAACTTATTAAGCGGTTTCAACCTTCAAATTCTCAACATGATTTAGATCAAATTCCAAATTATCAAACTTGCAAGAAAATTCAGCAAAACATTGAAATCCTTTACAATCCACAATTCAGTTTAAACACAAAAATCATCAAAAATCCAATTCACAAGTAATTTTCTTGATTGAGGTCATCTCCAATCCTAGAAGCACAAAATTTTTAAATTTTCCAATTTTTTTTTTTTTCAAAGCTATCAAATGCAAGAAAATAACGAAGAATGTGACAATGAAAATGAAAGAGCAAAGTACGATGGACAATCAAGCAAGCAAGTATCACAAATTTATTACAGACCAAAGTATTTCAATCACCTCATACTTGAATTACACATTGTCCCCAATGTGCAATAAAAGCAGGGAGAAGTACAGAAACTCACAATGTCTGAAACAAGCTGCAAGGGGGGCGAAACGTCATCATTAGAGCAGTGGTGGGAATGGATGCCATGAGGGGTCATACGGGCGGCTAAACTAAGCATGGTAGAGGTCCCGCATCATCTGCTGACCCTCCTCCAAAGTTCCTAGATGGCTGTCCATGATGTTCATCCGTGACTGAAGTCCTACAAGCCATGGAGGCTGCTCTTCGAACCAGGTGGGGTGCTCTGACGTGCTAGCTCGGTGTTGGGAAGGACTGGCTCGTGGCCGACGGGAAGTTGATCTCCTAGAAGGCTCATGTTGCTCTCCCATAGACGGGAACTCAGGTGTTGGCTCTGGAAAGCTGCCAAAGTCTCCCTCAGCTCTGTACTCACTAGGATCGGCATCGGTCCCAGTGTCCATGTCGTCCTGACCATGTCCTTCTGATGCCTCAGCTGCGACATCATCTTCCTCTACCTCTGGACCTCCCATATCAGCGTGCATCGACTCGAACGTCAGCTTCCAGTTGTGAGGGTTCCGAATGGAGTATTCCGACCTCCATTCGATCCCTCTCTCACCTTTGCCCTCTCAACGCATAGCAGCATGCGGTGGCCCTCTATATCGGGGAATCAAAATACACCCTATGAATGAATCGCTTAAGATCAAGAGGCCTAGCCTCTACAGTAAGCTCAAAGGCGGAAAAATCAACAGATAAGTGATGAGCAATATGAGTCACTATCCCTTCTACGCATATATCTCCCCTCGCCTAGTTCTTAATCTTCCTTAGGCTATCAACAAGCAATGTGGCACAATCAGGAGTGGTGCCGGTAGCCATGCAGAACAAAATGAAAAGCTCATCGGCCTTAAGCCATTGTGACGTCTCGGTCCTAGGAAATAAACATTCGAACATAATCCGATGTGCAAGCTTGAAGGACAAATTGTAGTTCAAGCTCTCCTTAGAATTGGCCGGATGCCACCTATCTGCAGAACTCACCACCATAGCAATGCTCTCCCAAAAGGCACTAGGCCTCGTATTCCTAGAGAAGGTCCCATTAGCGGTATCTCCAAACCTAAAACCTGAGCAAACCTCCTAATAGACAAGTTAAAGTTCTGGTTCATCAACCGGAACTTAACGGTTCTCTCCCTAGTATCATTGTCAAATGAGCTAAGAAACTCCATAGTTAACTATTCATAAGCGTGCTCTCTAATGCCTATGAAGTCTCTAAGCCCAACATTTTCAATCATCATGTTTAGATCATTCAAAACATTCATACATTCGAGTTCCTCAAGTACTAGGTACCTAGGGGCTACAATGATGCAGGGTTGGATGGTGTTGTAGGCTTTCTTGTGTTCTACCAAAATGCGGGGGAGTCTAGGAGGGTGTTGTTGTTATTGTGGGGGTTGTGGTGGTGGTGGTTTGGAGGAGGAAGAGGATCCCTTACTTTTTATCAACAAATTATGGCCACTAAGACACAAACCGTCCATATCTGGCAAAACCACGGTCGTATCTTCCAAAACCACGGCCGTGGAAATCAAGAACAACCCGTGGTTTCTGTCGATTTTTCAGAATTCGACAATAACAAACAGGATACTCACAAGCAACACTCCTAGGCTATTTCTAAGTTCAATTCCGTCCATTTCTCTAACAAATCTTCAACAAAATCAAAAGAATCGAACCAAGATTAAGTTTGAGAGAAAACCTAGGTTTTTGGATTGAAAAATCCAAATGCTTGCTGATTTTCTGAATGTTTGTGCAGTTTGAACGCAAAATCTTCAATGGAACGTTGAGAGCTTCAATTTGGGAAGAAGAATCGCTTCAAATGGTTGCCGGATGCGAGATTTGATGCTGGGGTTAGGGGTCGGCAATTTCACGAGCTGGGCGTGAATTTGGGGATTTTTGTTTCAACTATGGAGTGAAGTGTGGCCTTTTATACTTTCCGTGGAAGTTTGGAAAACCACGGCCGTGGTTTCACCCGTGGCGCCTCTCGAATAGCCTTTGCACGACCAAAAATAGAAAACGACGTTCATGGTTTCTTATTTTAGCCCGTGTAATCCTAAATTTTGTCCAAAATTCCAAGTCTGATGGTGCTTTGCTTTCCTTCACTTCTTTTGGAGGATTTTTAGGCCTGATGATAGCATGTATTATAGTCTATATTTTGGGATTGGTTTGGACGTTTTATCTTCATAAATCTGCATGTATGGATGTATATTCTTTGATCATTTTGTTGTTTTGTTTACCTTTGCAAGAATCGAGGTCTACACCTAGTTTCGTTGTGATTGTAGGGAAAATAACACGTTTTGCAATGATATGGAGCTGAGGAAGCTAAGGAGTCATTGGAGCTACATTATGGAGCATTGAGGACCTACAAGAAAGGCTCAGAAACCATGGAAGTTGAATGGAAGATTTATTTTAGACCAGATTAGAGAGATTTTACACGCAGCTAAGATACACCTCGGATGGCTACAGTATCACCTCGACCGAGGTGATCTTTGTGATGGGCTGCACCGAGGCGAACGGCCCATAGTCCACGAGATCTTTTATTCTTGGCTGAGATATTTTATTTTTGGCAAGTGATTCTTCTATATCTTAGGATGGGTTTTCTGGATGGAAGCATGTCCAGTTGGATGTCTTAGAGCTGGAAGTTGAAGGAAGTTGGAAGATTGGAAGATCCAAGGAAGGAAGTTGGCTTTGAAGGAAGGTTGAAGGCTTTGAAGAAAGTTGTAAGATTTTCTTAGTTTTTTTTGATTGATTGTCTTTCTAGTTGTGATTGAGGAACACAGTTTGATTGTTAGTTTGATTGTTTGATTGAGTTATTGAGACCTTTGTGTTAAGGTTTTCTTGTTTGAATATTGATTCCTTTCTTATATATTTGATTATTGTTATCATGATGAGTGTTGGCTAAGTTCTTTATGCGATTCTAGGGTGATTGGTTGAAGGTTGGGGGAAAGACGATGAAAGAATGAGCCTTTACCCAAGTGGAACCTGAAAGCTCGAGCCTTTACCTTAACCGACGAACACCTCGGTCAATCATAGAAAATCTCGACCGAGATGGGACACTAGCTGAGCGAGGCGAGACCTTTCCTAATCCTTATGTGAGTTGAGGTTTCAGTTTGCCAAATCCTATCCTTGTTGTACCTTTCTGGTTCAACGCAAGCCTAGGATGAGACTTACCCGGTGATTCCTTTGTTTGTATACCCAATATCATGAGTGTTAGGTAATAAAGGTTTATCCTTTATTATGGTTTGAGTGTGCCTTCATCCCATCTTTGAGAATTAGCTTGAGACTTACCCGGTAAAGGTTGATTCTATCCCCATGGGTGGTGTAATTGTTTGAGATTATAGTTCCTTTCCTTAGTACCTTGAGACTTACCCGGTGAGAGGATATTTGGGTTGGGATAGTGAGTAGTGGGACTTACCCAGTGATCGATTCCCACCTTAGAAACAACTTCCCTTTGCAAACCTCAACTTTGTCCACGTTATCTTTTGGGCAAAATTGTGCTAAATAACACAAACTTTAGGGTAGTTGCGGTCGGTGACACCAACTTTAAAAAAATCAAAATAAAACACGAACTTTATAAGGTGGTTGCGTTTTTTAACTTGAGCACTTTTTAAGCAATTAAATCCTATCAATTTTGATGAGTTGGCACTGGAAAGATGACATGAAAAATTGAAATAATTAGTTTATATTTTTTATGTTAATTATAATTGATGGGTTCATTTATTAAGTGTTTAAAATGTTTGTTCAAAAGGTTTGTGTAATTTACTAAAATGCCATGTTTTGTTCATTGTTCATCTTCCTCAGAAAGAATACATTATGTACTTTCTGATTGAAGGTTGTTCACTCATCGCCGGAATGAGTTGTCGCCACCTTCGAAAATTTTCGGAACATCATTGCCAACCGCACACATTCACACGAGTGACAAAATATCAAAAAATTGCAGAACTCTATCAATTTGTCAATCAATTACATGAAATCTATCAATCTAAATGTTGGATATATACTTTGAATTTTAGGGTTTATTTGATGGTGAATGAAGATCAAATTTGAACAAAATCTCACAATAAACACAAGAATCAACTAAAACAAATCCAAATACACATATCCATTCATCAAATCCCTCAACTAATTTTAGAAATATCTTCCAAGCCAATTCTTAACTTCTCAGTTTCAAAAGTTTACAGTGGAGAGAAGAGGAGGTAGCAGAAACGAAGACAAGAAAGGTGGGAGTTAGGTGCGAGGCCGAGGCGGTAGTGAAGTAGAGGCTTGATTTAAGATTCAAGCAAATGTGCTTATACCAACATTAAAGAAGAAGTTGCTGCGTTTGTTGATTTTGAAGCAGGAAGAAGGGAGTTTGAAGGAGGAAGAAGATGAGCATAATATAAAGTATAAACCGATTATTTTAGTAAATTACACAAACCTTTTGAACAAAAACTTTTCAAAAAAAAAAAAAACATTTTAAACACTTAATAAATGAACCCATCAATTATAATTAACATAAAAAATATAAACTAATTATTTTAATTTTTCATGTCATCATTCCCGTGCCAACTCATCTACATTGATTGGATTTAATTGCTTAAAAAGTGTTCAAGCTAAAAAACGCAATCACCTTGTAAGTTCGTATTTTATTTCGATTTTTTTAAAGTTGGTGTCACCGACCGCAACTACCCCAAAGTTTGTATTAATTAGCACAATTTTGCCTATCTTTTGAGATCTTTGATAACACGATTTATGACGTAGGTTTAGGCACTCATTTAGATAGTTTTTCCGCTCATTCATGCATAGTTTAGCACTAGTTTATGACGTTTGCACTTAATTCTTGTATTTTGTTGAGATAGACGTCTACACGGACTTTTGCATGTTTTGTAGGTATTTTGGGAGCTTTAGGAGCTTAATCGATACATTCGAGGATCGTTCCTCGAGACGACACACCTTCGGACTCATTGGGAAGCAAGCTAGGAGCAAAGGAGAACACATGGGACCTTGTTGGTGCATGCCTTCCACCAAATCGTGGCTTGATGATCCATTGAAGTCTGAATCACCAAAACCACGGCCACTCGGCCACTGGGACTTCCACGGGTGTGGAAATAGGCCGTGGTTCTCCCTGCACAGCTGCGACAGCTGTCCCACGATCTCCATAACCGACCCTTGCCCTTGATGGTGTATAAAAGGTGGTCGTGCAGGCTGTTGAGGGCAGACCCCATCACTCCATTCTCTCCCACACTCTCACAACACTCACCAATTGGATTGGAGCTACTCTTGGAGGAGAAGAAACACTCTCATTTTGGGGAAGAAAAAGAAGAACACTCATCTTAAAAGTTTTATAGTTTTTAGAGAGATTTTGGAGCAACTTGTTGGAAACATTTGCAAGGGTTTGTAAGAAACGATTTGAACCTTCTTTTGAAGGGTTGTAAGTCTTACTTAAACTCATTTTCAGTTTGGATTTCTTGGTTCTACTTGTTCATCTCTATTTCACTTCATTTACTTGCCATGGAAGCCTTGATTGTATGCTTGATGAGTTTGAATGTTATGATGCATGTTGTTGGCTAAATAGATGCGATTCTAGGGTAAGGAAATGATTGATATGGCTTGGACTATGATAGGATAGACTTAAATAAATCTTTGGATGATTTACTTGCTCGTACTTGAGTGCTGTTAGAAATCACGGTCTGTTCTAGCCAGACCACGGCCGTGGTTCTGAGGAACTGACCGTGATTTGCTTCTGTTGATCTTTAATTGATAAATATGCATGTTAGGATGTTATATTGTTGAAATCCTAATGTTTATTAAGCTTGATCTAGCCTAGGGTGACCTAATGCTAGCAATCTAAGTGAGGGAAGAGACCTACCCGGTGATTTCCGATCTTAAGTACCATAGATGATGAACTCTAGGTAGTAGTGAGCCTCACAAGCCGCTATTGGATTGAGTGTGCTAGGATTGATGTTTAGGACTTGCCTTCCCGAGACTTACCCGGTAAGGAGAGGTTAGATCCCTAGATAGCAATCCGGTTTGTGTAGATTTCCCAACCCTAGGCTCCTAGAGACTTACCCGGTAATAGGACCTTAGTTGCGGGATTAGTGGATCATGAGACCTACCCGGTGATTGATTCCATTTGAGAAACACCCTTTCCCAACATATTATAGTTGATCCAAGAAATGATTAGAAGCTTGAGTCCTATGCCATAACCGGAATTTCTAACCCCTAGAATCCGCTTTTCTCTCTTGATTACCTATCTCGTGTTTGTGTTTGTTTATATTCCTCGCTAGCTTAGTTATTTGTTAAATCTTGCATGATTTGTGATCTTTGATTGATCACCACAAAACCAATTAAAAAACATTGAGATTTTCATTTCTTTATTTCTTTTTTTTTTCTTAGCCTAGATCGACACTATCCTTAGTCATTATTGATTCAATTTCACCTTAGTCTTTGTGTTCGACCTCGAAATACTATCCTTACTACAAAACGACCCATACACTGTGGGTTTCGCTAGGAGTTAGGAAAAATATATCGAGTTATAAATTTAAGACTTTTGCGTGCATCAATTCCTAGACGTAACAAGTTTTTGGCGCCGTTGCCGGGGTCTAGGTCTAGATTGAGTCTTTTTGTGATTGTTTATAGTGTAGGTCTTTCTTGTTGCTTTTGATCTTGTTTGGTTTGTGTCTTTGCATTTTCAGGACATCTCTCATCCTTTAGGTGTATGTGAAGATCTCGTGGCAAGGATTTAGCTCCATTTGATCCCGAACCGGAGAAAACCCTTAAGGCTAGAGATCTAAGAGCATTAGAAAGGAGAAGGAGATGGCCGCAAGAGATCTTCAAGCTGAGTTGGATGAGGCTTTAGAGCAAATTAGGTTAAGAGATGAGCTCTTGGAGAATGAAAGGAGACTTTCCAATGAGAGGCAAGAAGCAACTAGGAGGGAGATTGAAGAGATTAGGCAAGCTCTTGTGCAAATAGAGCTTAATCGTCAACAACCTCCTCCACCTCCACCACAACCGCAGCCGACGGTTAATATTCGGTTTGACCCGATAATGATTGAAGAGCCACGAACGTTAGGGCAACGCATGGATCCGGCTCAAAGAGTGCACCGTCTGGGTGTGAACTTAGGAGATCCCGCAGCCCATGATTATGAGCTCCACCCTCAAGTTCTACAAATGATCCGGCATAATCAATTTGGAGGGATGGACGGAGAGTCTCCTCATCAACATTTGATGAACTACGAGATATTGATGGAGACTCTAAGGCCGCCTAGGTTGGAGATCAACAACCATAAGCTTAGGGCTTTTTCCTTCTCACTTAAGGATAAAGCCTTGGCTTGGTACCAATCGATTCCACTAGGACATGTGAGTACTTGGGAAGAAATGACTACCGAGTTCTTGACTAAGTTCTTCCCACCTTCCAAGACTACCGAGCTAAGAGGGAAGATAAATGCCTTCATGATGAAGGATAGAGAAAGCCTGTTCAAATCTTGGGAAAGATTCAAAGACCTTCTCCTAGATTGTCCACACCATGGTATACCGAAAATAGAGCTTTTGGAGATCTACTTCAAGGGACTTGATGAAGATAGCCAATTCAAGCTTCAATCTCTTTCCGGTGGGACTTTCATGGAAAAGAATGTGGATGAAGCTTGGGAGTTTGTAGAGAAACAAGATTTGGTGATTGAAAAGTACTCCCATAGGAAGAGTGATGGGAGGAAAACGGGAGCATATGAGGTGAGTGAAGTCACCATGAGCAATTTTAAGCTTGATGCAATCAACAATGAGCTTAAGTCTTTGAGGGAGTTGTGTGCTACAACTTTGAAGAGTCAAGCAAGCCCTCAAGTGCAAGTGCAAGCAAACTTGTCTTCCAAGGAGGAAGATGTGAACTATATGGGAAGGGGAAACTACAACAACTATCAAGGCCCAAGGAACTTCAACAACAACCGGCAATTCAACAATTACCGGCCTAACCACAACCATCCAGGGTTTTCCTATTCTAACCTGGATGGAGCCTTGAACCCTCCCGCTTCCACAAGTGCAGCTCCACCACCAAAGGCTTCACAAGAACCTCCACCCGGATTTACTCAACCTCCAAGGATAGAACCGAGATGATGTTTGAGCAATTGCTTGGAAGGTTGAGTGGTCTTGAGAGCACGGTGACTTCCATTTCTAAAGCTCAAAAGGTGTTGGAAGCACAAGTGTTCCAAAAGGCGGGTGAAGCTCATAGAGATCCGGGAAAGCTTCCCGGTAGAACCGAAGAAAATCCAAGAGGCCAAGTGTTGGCAATCACAACAAGGAGTGGCTGAGCATGAATGATCCCTTGCCTAAGGGAAGTGATAAAGGGAAGCAAGTGGTGATAGAAGAAGAGACATTGCAAGAAGATGGAGGCAAGAGCAAGGAAGATGAGCCAACATATGTGGCGCCACCTCCATACAAGCTACCACTACCGTTCCCACAATCACGAGCAAGAGCTCGCTTGGACAAACACTTCGGTAAATTCCTTGAACTTATGTCTAAATTGCATATTAACATTCCGTTCATGGATGCTATTCTAGGTATGCCGGCCTATGGAAAATTCTTGAAGGAAATACTCTCCAACAAAAGGAAGTTGGAGGAGTATGGGGAAGTGAGAATGACAAAGAGATCCTCGGAGTTGATTCAAACTATGAAGGAGGAGATGCCTCCTAAGCTAAGAGATCCGGGATCTTTTTGTGTGCCAATTGGAGTGGGAGAAGTGAAGTATGAAGCCCTATGTGATCTTGGGGCAAGTGTAAGCATTATCCCGCTTGCACTTTGCAACAAGGTTGGGCTAGGAGAGCCAAATCTGGTCAAGATGACCCTTTACATGGCGGATCGTTCAATCACTCACCCCGTAGGAATCTTAGAAGACATACCGGTGCAGCTCGGGAAGTTCTATGTGCCCATAGACTTCGTTGTTTTGGACATCCCGGCGGACTACCCGGTTCCTATCATTTTGGGAAGGCCGTTCTTAGCCACTTCCGGATGCTTGGTAGATAGTAAAAATTGAATTCTCTCCTTCAACAATGGAGAAGAGAATATTAAGTTCAAACTATGCACAATGATGAAGGGGCCCGCCCTTGGTGAAGATGTGTTCAACATTGTCGAGCAAGAAGAGTCTAGAGAAGTTATGAGCTTGATCTTGATCAAGGACCCCTTGGAGAAGGTTCTTAGCTTGAATTTGATGGAGGAAGGAGTTGAGGAGGCTTGCAATGAAGAAATCAAGGCTTTGGATGCATTGGAAAAGGAGACAAGAGCTGAATTTGAAGTACACGAAGGTGTGCTGAATTGCTGTGTGAACCACGGCCAGGGGGGAAGAACCAGACCCGTGGAATGTCCCGTGGAACTCTCTGGAGTGCTCAAAAAGGCTAGCTTTGCAATTTCCATGGTCGTGGTTGTGCCAGAGCCCGTGATTTTGCCCGTGGTTTCTCCAGAAACTGCATTGGTTGTTGATCAAGCTTCAAGGAGCTTTGGGGAGTCTTCCATGGCTTTGGATTCATCTCAACCAACATTGTATGGAGCGTCTCCAACCGATAAAGGTCCTCCTAAACTTGAACTTAATCCCCTCCCCTCTCATCTTAAGTATGCTTTTCTTGGTGAAGATTCTACATATCCGGTGATTGTTAATGCATGCTTGAATGATGATGAGTTGAGTAGATTGTTGCATAAATTGAGATTGCATAGGAAGGCTATTGGCTATACCATTGATGATTTAGTTGGCATTAAACCTTCTTTGTGAATGCATAAGATCTTAATGGAAGATTATCATAAACCTTCAATTGAACCTCAAAGAAGACTAAACCCCATCATGAAAGAAGTAGTAATGAAAGAGGTCCTTAAATTGCTAGATGCGGGAATCAGCTTCCCGATTTCGGATAGTAAATGGGTTAGTCCCGTGCATGTGGTTCCTAAGAAGGGTGGGATGACCGTAATAACCAATGAGAATAATGAACTAATTCCGACTAGAACGGTTACAGGATGGAGGATGTGTATAGACTATAGGAAACTAAATGTTGCCTCTAGGAAATATCACTTCCCTCTTCCTTTCATTGACCAAATGCTAGAGAGATTAGCTCAACATTCTCACTTTTGCTACCTAGATGGTTACAGTGGATTCTTCCAAATCCCTATCCACCCCGATGACCAAGAGAAAACTACATTCACATGTCCTTGGGGTACATTTGCATATAGGAGAATGCCGTTTGTTTTGTGTAATGCACCCGCCACCTTTCAAAGGTGTATGATGGCCATCTTTTCTGAGTATATTGAAAACATCATGGAAGTGTTTATGGATGAATTCTCTGTTTATGGATCTTCATTTGATGATTGCTTAGCTAACTTATCCTTGGTGTTAAAAAGATGTGAGGAGACTAATCTAGTCTTGAATTGGGAGAAATGCCACTTCATGGTAAGTGAAGGTATTGTGTTGGGACACTTGGTGTCCAACCGAGGCATTAAGGTTGATAGGGCTAAGATAGAAACCATAGAGAAGTTGCCACCACCTACCTCAGTGAAGGGGGTAAGGAGTTTTTTAGGGCATGCCGGTTTTTACCGGAGATTTATTAAAGATTTCTCTAAGATTTCTAAGACTCTTACTAACCTACTAATGAAAGATGTTGAGTTTGTTTTCTCCAAGGATTGCCTTGAGGCTTTTTGTAGGTTGAAGAATGCTTTGATCTCCGCACCTATCATGCAACCTCCGGATTGGAGTTTACCGTTTGAGATCATGTGTGACGCGAGTGATTTAGCCGTTGGGGCTGTTTTGGGACAAAGGAAATATGGGCCTACACATGCCATCTATTATGCTAGCAAGACGCTAGATGATGCCCAACTCAAGTATGCTACTACCGAGAAGGAGTTGCTAGCGGTTGTGTACGTATTTGAGAAGTTCCGCTCGTATCTTGTTGGAGCGAAGGTCATTGTGTATACGGATCATGCTGCAATCCATTATCTCCTTACAAAGAAGGATGCCAAGCCTCGGTTGATTCGGTGGATCCTTCTTCTTTATGAGTTTGACTTGGAAATCCGGGATAAGAAAGGGTCCGAAAATTCTGTGGCGGATCACCTTAGTAGACTCCCACCATTGGAGCTTGAGAGAGATGACATCCCGATTGATGACTCATTCTGGGATGAGCAATTGCAAATGGTGGAGGAGTGCTTGTTTCAAGTGTCAAAGGGTAATGAGCTGGTATGCCGACATAGTAAACTACCTTGTGTGTGAGGAGGTGCCACCCGGTTTATCCTATGCCCAAAGGAAGAAGTTCTTCAAGGATGCGAGGCATTACTTTTGGAGTGAACCGCTTTTGTTCAAGAGAGGGCCGGATGGAGTCTTTAGGAGATGTATACCGGAGGATGAGGTGGAGAGTGTGATCCGCCATTGTCATTCCTTGCCATGTGGAGGCCATGCTAGCTCACACAAGACATGTGCAAAGGTGTTGCAATCCGGGTTTTATTGGCTGAGTTTGTTCAAGGATGTGCAGAGTTTTGTGGTAGCTTGTGATGCTTGCCAAAGGATGGGCAACATCTCAAGGAGGAATGAGATGCCCTTGAACAACATACAAGAGGTGGAGATATTTGATGTGTGGGGTGTGGACTTCATGGGACCATTCCCTTCCTCATGTGGCAACCTCTACATCTTATTGGCGGTGGACTATGTTTCGAGATGGGTGGAGGCAATCGCCTCTCCCACAAATGACGCCAAGGTGGTGGTGCGGTTCTTCAACCGAGTGATTTTCCCTAGGTTTGGGACACCAAGGGTGATCATAAGCGATGGAGGAAAGCACTTCACAATTAGGAACTTCGGAACACTTTTGGCTAAGTATGGGGAGACTCATAAGGTGGGAACACCTTTCCATCCTCAAACTAGTGGCCAAGTGGAGATCTCCAACCGGGAGATAAAAGGGATCCTTGAGAAGACAATTTCTAGAACGAGAAAGGACTGGGCTATGAAGCTCGATGATGCCTTGTGGGCATATAGAACCGCTTTCAAGACACCGATTGGCACCACTCCCTACAAGCTAGTTTATGGCAAGTCTTGCCACCTTCCGGTGGAAATGGAGCATAGAGCATATTGGGCCATAAGGTGGCTGAATTTTGACCTCAAGGAGGCCGGAGAGAAAAGATTGCTAGACATGAATGCTCTTGAGGAGATCCGGTTGGATGCCTATGAAAACGCCCGGATCTACAAGGAAAGGACCAAACGTTGGCATGACAAGCGGCTTATCCCAAAGGAGTTGAGTGAAGGCGACCTTGTCCTTCTCTTTAACTCAAGGTTGCAGCTCTTCCCCGGAAAGCTTAAGTCAAGATGGATGGGTCCTTATGTGGTAAAGAAGATCTTTCCCCATGGAGCGGTTGAGATAGAAGGGGAGCATTGTGGAGATTTTAAGGTGAATGGGCACCGTTTGAAGAAGTATATCCCGGGAGCTCCGGCGGATATGATTGCCCCACTTCACCTCGAGCGAGACGCCCCCGAATTTGGTCAAGCTAATGACCTTAATGAAGCGCTTGATGGGAGGCAACCCATTGGTAGATATCTTTCCCTTTTCGTTTTGTTTTGGTTTTGATTTTTTCTATTTTTGTGTGTTTTTGTGTGTTTGGAGTTTGTGTGCGAGAATCCAAGTAGCATGGAAGCCTTGCATGACATGTGGATGATGATGATGAGTCCCTCATCAATTATGGGTGGAGCGGACGTGGGACTTGGACGGCTAGCGGTGCCTAGCGCGGATCTCGACGCCATAACGAACATCATGAGCTCTCTACCATCGTTGATAGGCTCATCCGTCATCACTCCACTTGAGAGATCCCAAATACCAAAAAAAACAATTTTACATTGTGAGGACCCTCTTTCACTCCTCTTTACATGAATTGCACATTGGGGACAATGTGTTTTTAAGTATGGGGTGGGGTTTTCATGATCACTTGCATGATTAGCATCTAGGATAGTTTCTTTTAGTCACATGTTTCATTACGTCTTGCATTGTACATACGTATTTCGAAAAATCCAAAAAAATCAGAAAATTTAAATTTTTTTTAGTGCTTCTAAGCTTGGGAATGACCCTTATAATGAAATTGTCTTGTGAATTGGCTATGGACGGCCTTGTGTGTTAAATAGATGAATGCATATGTGGACTTGAAGTACTTATCTTGAATTCCATGAATGATTTGTGATTATGATGCCTGCCTTGATTGGATTGAGGATTGAAAGTCAAAATTGCATGCTAGTTCTTGCACATCATTTAGGAATAACTAAGGCAATTCATTTTCCTCTACTTCTCATCTTGATCATGTTGCTTGAGCACCTCAATTAATGGAAAATTTGACCTCTTTTGACCCATCCGGGAATAGGAGCATGCTAGTGTCTTGATGTGTGTGAAAAGCAAGTGTGGGGTGAAGTTGTTGATGAATGAATGTTGTGAATGAAGTGCTGAAATTGTTGTGAAAGTGTAGACAAAAATATAGGTTTGGGGACGTTGGTTTAAATGACGAGTAACTCGGCACCATTCACACAATCGGGTGTTTTTGCCTTGCCAAAGTCAAATAAACCAATAGTCCTAACGAGCTTTGGTATATGTGCCCGGTGTGGAGCACCTCGAAAAATAAAAAAGCCTGAGGCCCGCTAATCACCAAGGTTTCGGCTTTTGTACACCAATGCCATTGTCTCAAAAATAAGTGAAAGAAAAAGAAAAGAAAAGAAAGAAAAGAAGGAGAAAATATACACTTGCGGGAAATTGATCAAACACGAAATTGTGGAGTTAGTTCCATTCCCGGATTAGCATCACATGACCTAGAAAAAATCCCCACCCAATCACAACGTTTCTTAGCCTCTTCTTTCCTAAGTCCTTGTGACCTATTTGCATGTGTGTAAGACTTAGTGATCTAGATTGGATATACTCATGATCATCTTGGCTTCTTCATTTTTACCTTTCATGCATGCTTTCTAGTTAAGTATAATTGTCTTTCCGTGCCTTCATTCATTTTATGCATGACTGCTTGTCCATTTGCCATGAAACATGAATATGAAGGTGATCCAATATTAGAAGCACAATTCCAAAAAGATTTTGTTGTTTTTCCGCATGCATAAATCATGTCATCTCTTAGTATATAGTTGGGACTTGCTCGGGGACGAGCAAACCTTAAGTATGGGGTATTTTTGATAACACGATTTATGACGTAGGTTTAGGCACTCATTTAGATAGTTTTTCTGCTCATTCATGCATAGTTTAGCACTAGTTCATGACGTTTGCACTTAATTCTTGTATTTTGTTGAGATAGACGTCTGCACGGACTTTTGCATGGTTTGTAGGTATTTTGGGAACTTTAGGAGCTTAATCGATACATTCGAGGATCATTCCTCGAGACGATACACCTTCGGACTCATTGCCAAGCAAGCTAGGAGTAAAGGAGAACACATGGGACCTTGTTGGTGCATGCCTTGCACCAAATCATGGCTTGATGATCCATTGAAGTCTGAATCACCAAAACCACGGCCACTGGGACTTCCACGGGCGTGGAAATAGGCCGTGGTTCTCCCTGCACAGATGCGACAGCTGTCCCACGATCTCCATAACCGACCCTTGCCCTTGATGGTGTATAAAAGGTGGTCCTGCAGGCTGTTGAGGGCAGACCCCATCACTCCATTCTCTCCCACACTCTCACAACACTCACCAATTGGATTGGAGCTACTCTTGGAGGAGAAGAAACACTCTCATTTTGGGGAAGAAAAAGAAGAACACTCATCTTAAAAGTTTTATAGTTTTTAGAGAGATTTTGGAGCAACTTGTTGGAAACATTTGCAAGGGTTTGTAAGGAACGATTTGAACCTTCTTTTGAAGGGTTGTAAGTCTTACTTAAACTCATTTTCAGTTTGGATTTCTTGGTTCTACTTGTTCATCTCTATTTCACTTCATTTACTTGCCATGGAAGCCTTGATTGTATGCTTGATGAGTTTGAATGTTATGATGCATGTTGTTGGCTAATTAGATGCGATTCTAGGGTAAGGAAATGATTGTTATGGCTTGGACTATGATAGGATAGACTTAAATAAATCTTTGGATGATTTACTTGCTCGTACTTGAGTGCTGTTAGAAATCACGGTCTGTTCTAGCCAGACCACAGCCGTGGTTCTTAGGAACTGACCGTGATTTGCTTCTGTTGATCTTTAATTGATAAATCTGCATGTTAGGATGTTATATTGTTGAAATCCTAATGTTTATTAAGCTTGATCTAGCCTAGGGTGACCTAATGCTAGCAATCTAAGTGAGGGAAGAGACCTACCCGGTGATTTCCGATCTTAAGTACCATAGATGATGAACTCTAGGTAGTAGTGAGCCTCACAAGCCGCTATTGGATTGAGTGTGCTAGGATTGATATTTAGGACTTGCCTTCCCGAGACTTACCCGGTCAGGAGAGGTTAGATCCCTAGATAGCAATCCGGTTTGTGTAGATTTCCCAACCCTAGGCTCCTAGAGACTTACCGGTAATAGGACCTTAGTTGCTGGATTTGTGGATCATGAGACATACCCGGTGATTGGTTTCATTTGAGAAACACCCTTTCCCAACATACTATAGTTGATCCAAGGAATGATTAGAAGCTTGAGTCCTATGCCATAACCGGAATTTCTAACCCCTAGAATCCGCTTTTCTCTCTTGATTACCTATCTCGTGTTTGTGTTTGTTTATTTGCCTCGCTAGCTTAGTTATTTGTTAAATCTTGCATGATTTGTGATCGTTGATTGATCACCACAAAACCAATTCAAAAACATTGAGATTTTCATTTCTATATTTCTTTCTCTTTTCTTAGCCTAGATCGACACTATCCTTAGTCACTATTGATTCAATTTCACCTTAGTCTTTGTGTTTGACCTCGGAATACTATCCTTACTACAAAACGACCCATACACTATGGGTTTCGCTAGGAGTTAGGAAAAATATATCGAGTTATAAATTTAAGACTTTTGCGTGCATCAATTCCTAGACGTAACAATCTTGAGTTGGAACCACAACTCGATGCTTTAATCTCTAGAATCCGCATTTTCTTTACGTGATTATTACATCATCTTTGATATCTTTGCTTTGTTGCTTGTTTTTGATTGACAACCTGAATTACCGATCTTTGTTTCACCATAGTCTTTGTGTTCGACCCTAGATTATTTGCCGTTATTACAATTGATCCGTACACTGCGGGTTTGCATATTCTTTCAGGCTTATATTTTAGGTTATAAACTTAAAGCTATATCGTTCACCATACACACACATTTGAGAGCGAACAAGTTTTTGGCGCCATTGCCGGGGACTTGGTAAGACCAAGTTCGGTTTCGGTTGTCTTTTGGGGCTACTGCCCTTGTTGCAATTAGTTGCTTTTCTTGAGTGATTTTGCAGGATCTTTCCTTAGGTTTATGCGAAAAACTCGTGATGGAAAGGAAATCGTTCCGTACAATCCCGAACCAGAAAAGACATACAAAATAAGATTGAAAGAAGCTAAGATGGCTGATCAAGATAATTGAGATCTTGAAGCTGAATTGAAGGAGGCATTGAAACAACTTCACCTCAGTAAAGAAGAATTATAGAGAGCGAAAGACGAGACTCGTGCAAGAACTGAAGAAATTCAAACTGATATGGTCGCTCTATGAGCTCAGATCTTACCTCAACCGGTCCTAGTTGCTCGACCGAGGCAGGATCCAACCCTAGTCGCACCGGCCGAGATACACCCACCACCTCGGACGCCGGCCATGGTAGACCGAGGTGATCTTTTTTCTGGAATTCTGCAAACCCTAGGTCAAAGGATGGACCCAAATGAGCAAGTGCGGCATCCAAGGATTAATCTAGGAGATCCAGGTGAGCATGATTATGAACTTCGACCTCAAGTTCTAACCATGATTCGACAATGTCAGTTTGGAGGTTTGGAAAGAGAATCTCCACATCAACATTTACAAAACTACGTGATTCTGATGGACACTTTGAGACCTTCAAGAGTGGAGAACAATAATTACATGTTAAGGCCTTTCTACTTCTCATTGAAAGATAAGGCGCTTGCTTGGTATCAATCTCTTCCAACTAGAAAAATCAAAACATGGGAAGAGATGACTACGGAGTTTCTTACTAAGTTCTTTCCCCCATCAACGACCGCTGAATTGAGGGGTAAGACCAATGCTTTTATCATGAAAGAAAAATAAAGTTTGTCCAAGTCATGGGAAAGGTTCAAGGACCTTTTGTTGGATTGCCCTCGTCTTGGAATTCCAAAGATCGAGTTGCTGGAGACATACTTCAAGGGTTTGGATGGAGATACTCAATTCAAATTCCAATTACTTTCTGCTGGCACTTTCATGGATATGCCGGTAGATGAAGCTTGGGAATTCATAGAAAATTAAGCTTTAGACATGGAGAAATATTCCCATCAAAGGGTTGAAGATGGAGCAAGGCGAGTTAGCTTCAGGATACAAATTCAAATGTTGCTCAACTCACCACGCTCAACAATGAAGTCAAGGCAATAAAGGAGCTTTTGGTAGCTCAAACTAAAAAGGAGCAAGATGCTGGATATGTAGGAAGAGGAAATTATCAAGGGCCGCGAAACAACAAAATTACAACAACAACAAAAAGAATTTCAACAACAATTGGAGATCAAATCAACAAAATCACAGTAACCCCTATTCTCATGATGAAAATGCTCTTAACACCCCTTCTTCTTCTTCTACTGCATTTACAAGCCAGGAGCCGTTATCAAGCTCGTCCCAGACACCCAAGAAACCGAACGCTGTGCTGGAGGCTATATTGATTAAGCTCAACGCTAGAGACTTCTATGAACTCATTTTTAAAGGCACAAAAAGCCTTAGAACAACAATTTTTCAACAAGGATAATGAAGCACCAAGAGATCCTGGAAAACTTCTAGGAAGGATAGAGAACAACCCAAAAGGGCAAGTCATGGCAATCACAACACACAGTGGATTGAAGACTGCAGATCCAGTACCTCGGTCTGACCACGATCAGACGAGAAACACCTCATTAGAGGTTCCAACCGAGATGGAGCCCCAGAAAGCGAAAGAAAAATCTGATGTTTATGTTCCACCACCTCCTTATAAACCACCACTCCCGTTCTCTCCGTCTAGGGCACGGGCACATATAGACAAGCACTTTGGAATGCCCGCCTGTGGGAAGTTTTTCAAAGAAATCTTGTCAAGGAAGAGAAAGCTGGAAGACTTTGGAGAAGTACAGATGACCTCTAGATATTCGGAGCTCATTCAAATCATTAAGGAAAAGATGCCACCTAAGTTGAGAGATCCCGGTTCATTTTGCATTCCCATTCAAGTTGGGGATGTGACTTATGATGCACTTTGCGATCTAGGAGCTAGTGTGAGCATAATTCCTCTAGCACTTTGTGAGAAGATCGGCCTTGGAGATCCCAAGCCCGTGAAGATGATGTTATACATGGAGGATCGCTCCATTACCCGTCCCATTGGTATCTTGGAGGACGTTCCCGTCAAGTAAGGTACTTTCTACATACATATAGACTTTGTTGTGTTGGACATTCCCGTAGATTATCCCATTCCTATCACTCCCGGAAGACCATTTCTAGCAACATCGGGCTGCAACGTTGATTGTATGAACGCCAAGTTGAAATTCAACATTGGTGGCGATCATGTGGAGTTTTCACTATTAGATGCAATGAAGGGAGAGCCTTTGGAAGATGATATCTTCAACATCTATGATGAAGAAGATTCTCGAGAATTGGTGAGCTCTATCTTTATTGAAGATCCTCTTGAGAAAGTTTTGAGTTTTAGTATGATGGAGGAAGGTATAGATGTTTTGGGTGATGTAGATGTGAGAAGCTTGGAAATATTGAAAGCAGATCCAAGAGCTAGATTTGATAAACTGATTCAAGAGAAGAAAATAACATTAGGTTTCGGTCCCAGTTTCTGTACCTCGGCCGAGACAGTTTCCGGAGCAAGTGAGGTGATCTTATCTGAAGAACACCTCGGTCACCCATCTCGGACCACGACCGATACATCAGGTGAGATAAAGTCAATGAGAAGGAAGATTTGTCCATTGATGATTCATTCTTTGATGATCACTCCCAGTTGGTGGAGCATTGGCTTCGCCAAGTTTCTGATGGTAGAGAGCCTTGTTATGCTGACATCGTCAACTATCTTGTTTGTCAAGAAGTACCTCCCGGATTGACATACGCTCAAAGGAAGAAGTTCTTCAAAGATGTTCGTCACTACTATTGGAATGAACTTCTACTCTTCAAGAGAGGTCCGGATGGGATTCTTCGATGATGCATTCCAGAAGATGAAGCTGCTAGTGTCATACGGCATTGCCACTCACTTCCTTGTGGAGGACATGCTAGCGCTCACAAAACGTGCGCTAATGTAATACGTTCATGTTTCTTTTGGCCTACATTATTGAAGGATGTGCAAGCGTTTGTTGTCTCTTGTGATGCATGCCTAAGAACATGGAACTTGTCTAGAAGGAACGAGATGCCACTCAACAATATTCAAGAAGTTAAGATCTTTGATGTGTGGGGAGTTGATTTCATGGGACCTTTCCCATCATCCGCAGGGAACCTCTATATCCTCTTAGCCGTTGATTATGTTTCTAGGTGGGTGGAAGCAATTGCTTCTCCCACTAATGACGCCATGGTGGTTGTGAAGTTCTTCAATAGAACTATTTTTCCATTTTTGGGATGCGGCGTATTATCATCAACGATGGAGGGACACATTTCATCAACCGGAAGTTCAAGGCACTTTTATCAAAGTATGGGGTAACCCACAAGGTAGCAACCCCATATCACCCTCAAACTAGTGGGAAGGTGGAGATCTCGAATAGAGAAATCTAGGCAATTTTGGAGAATACCATTTCAAGGACAAGGAAGGATTGGTCCATGAAGCAAGACGATGCTCTTTGGGCATATAGGATCGCATTTAAGACTCCCATTGGTACCACCCCTTACAATTTGGTATATGGGAAGTCTTGTCATCTTCCCGTTGAGCTGGAGCACAAGACATATTGGGCAATCAAGTGGTTGAATTTCGACATCAAGGAAGCTGGAGAGAAGAGACTTTCAAACATTAATGAGCTAGAGGAGTTGCGCTTAAATGCTTATGAAAATTCCAAAATCTACAAAGAAATAACGAAGAGATGGCATAACAAGCATATCGTCCTTAAAGAGCTTAGAGAAGGAGATCTTGTTCTATTCTTCAACTCCCACCTCTGCCTCTTTCCAGGTAAGTTGAAATCCAGATGCACAAGACCTTATGTTGTGAAAAATGTTTTTCCCCATGGTGCAGTTGAAATATGGGGTGAAGCTAGCAGAAGCTTTAAAGTCAATGGTCATAGGCTGAAGAAGTATCGACCGGAAGTCCCGGCTGAAGAGATTGCACCCTTATACCTTGTTTGAGGATGACATACGGTCCATCTAGCGACCTTAAACCAAGCGCTTCTTGGGAGGCAACCCAAGGTATTGATTTATTTTCCCTTTTTCTAGTTTAGTTTAGATAGTTTGCTTCATGTTTTTGCGTCCTCCTAGACAGGAAACAAGTACTCTCTAAGAATAAATTACAACTCAGGAGCTACATGGAAGGACAAACGTTCGAGAAATTGAGAAGACGAGTTCGAATGAGACACATCTCCGTTGCTGTCACAATATCTCGACCGAAGTGTTCTCCGTCAACCGAGGTTCCTAGGTCTGACATTCACTTTGACACCTCTGTCCGCTCAGGAACATCTAGACCGAGGTGTAATAAAATTCAGCGAGGGGTATTAAAGGGGTTTGACGTTTTCTCTCTCCTCTCACGCTTCCTTCTCTTCGCTCACCTCGACCACGGCGCTCTCCCTACTCAGATTCTCCATTCTCGATCTTTTTCAACAATTTTTGGTTCCAAATTGTCAGAATAAGTTAGAGATTCAGTTTCCAAGCAACAAACAACATAAAGAACGCTTCAAATCTATAGATTCAAGGGTATTTTATTAAAAACCCTAACTCGTTTCTATTTCGTCGATTCTGCTTAGATCTGGCTTTGGTTGCCATATGTTTCTGTTGGAAAACATATAAGTACCCCATAGGAGGCAATTAGTAGTGTTTTTTGGGGAAAAATCTTGCAGATTTTGGATATTACCTCGCGCAACACTTCTCCTCGGTTGACTCGACTGCGTCTCGGCCGAGGTGTTCTTGACCCAACCGAGGTGACCTTCAACCATGAGTAGCTCCAGGAGATCTGATTGTCAGTTGGCCTTGAGGGATAGGCCTAGTAGTTCACACCACTCCCCCCTTCTTCTGCATCACAATTTACCATCCCGGTGATCCACGAGAGACACTAGAGTGATTATGGTCGTATTTGTGGGCGTCCCATCATTGCCCCACGCTTCGTTCATGTTGATGACTTCGAGTGCCTTCACGTGGTGAAAGACTTGAAGAATATGATTTCGATGGTTAGCGTAGAGGACTTCATGGCCATTAGAGCACCGACTTTTCTGGAGCCGACTTTGGAGTTTTTGAGTTCAGTTACCTACGTGCCGGAGCGTAGAGGGATCATGTATAGGTTGCTAAACAGGAACTACGCAGTTCCTCTTGATTAGTTTGGGGAGATCTTTGGATTCCCGACCCCCACAATGACATATTTTCCTTCTAGAGCACAACTCCAGAGTTTTTGGAGAGAGATTGCTCATGTTATTGATCATCGTGACAGATGGCAGCCGGAGATTCCCGGCACGGATCATCTTTCACTTTTCTTTCCGTCTAGCTCACATGATCTTCAGTGAGATGCTTCTGGTGCGTACCGAGACGCCCAGAAGGTAAGACAAGGTGAGCTTTTGAGTCTGTTTTGTATGGTCACAGGAGGAGTTCCAGATTTTGCTACCATGCCGTCAGATGATCTTTACAAGATAAAAGGGGAAGGCGAAGGGCGATATCTGCTGTGGAGGGCTGGTGACCCACATCGCTACTTCTATGGGTTTAGACTTGTCTGGTTGTACGTTAGTTGCGGATCCAAAGCTGCTGGGGATGCAGGAGATGATTACGCGGCGCATTCTCGTTCCTCGTGGTCTTGGCACACCTTATGTTGCCATGCGATGGGCAACGAAGTTTCCTCAGGGCATTCTTTGGTCATCCCAGTTCTCTGTATATGATCGTCAGTACTGGGCAGCTTCGTGGTTCCCGTACATGCATGATGCTGTTGCTTGAGAGGCAGTTGATAGAGATGAGGATGATAATGGGTACGAAGAAGACGTTGCCATGGATACCGGTACTGATACCGGCGGGCCTAGTATTCCCACCATTGACCTTGATGATAAGGCCACGAAGGATGAGAGGGAGGCACCTGCACCTCCAGCTGACCTGCCACCACCACCTCAGCAGCGAGCCCGCCGCCGTAGAGATCCCGAGGCACATCAGCGGATCGATGATCTTACAAAGCAGATGATAGATTCTTACACTGCCATGAATGTTGATATCACCCAACGCTTCAATGCTCAGCGCAAATCCATTGAGGGATGGACGCATCGGATGGAGGAGAGCCATCACTTCACGAGACGGATGATGATGGTGCAGTTTCAGCAGCTATCCGTTCGATTCGTCCCGGTTCCTCTACATTCCACCACCACCACTGCCAGCTGACGAGGATTGAGAGATTTATAGATTTTTTTCTATATTTATCATGCAGTTCATCTTGTCCGGTGAGTACCTTGTTCATATCACTTATATTTGACCCATTGAGACATTGTGTCCCAAGTATGGCTTATTGGTGTATTATTCGACTTGCTTGATACTTTTGTATGACTCTCATGGATATTATCGTTTATTTGGCTCTATGTGCTTATTTGTCATTACATGCATACATACAGGTTTCTGTTTGGGAAAAACGTTAAACACTAGTTTGAAAATTTTTTTTGGCTCGACCGTGAAGTTCTTGACCAAACGAGGTCGTGAAAACCGAGGCACCTCTCGGTTGAACATCTCGGACACCGTCACAACACCTCGACCGAGATGGGTTTTTAACTGAAAGATTTTCAAAACATTTTGTGCTTCTATTCTAGATATGACCTCGATGAAGATATTTGTCTACAGATTGGTTTTGAAATCTTTATATGCTCGAAAGGTTTAATGATATGTTTTAGTTGCTAAATGCTTTGTTTGAAATTCTAGCATGTTTAATACTTTGTTTTTATCAAAATTATGTTGGATTTGAAGGTTAACACTACATTATGAGTTATCTCACATTCTTGAAGATGATTAAAGCACTTCTTCTTCTTCTTCTTCTTCTTCTTCTTCTTCTTCTTCTTCTTCTTCTTCTTCTTCTTCTTCTTAATCATGCTTTAGCCCCTCATATACATATTTGCCTCCCTTTACCTATCTAGGAATTTGGATACAGTTGATGAAAAGCGTATGGAAGTGAAGTTGAGATCTTGGCTGAAAATGGTAGAAAGAAACAAATTAGGTTTAGGGACGTTGATCTTGAGGCACAGTCGGATTGATCGATATTCGGGTGTTTGTATATTGGCACAGTCGGATTGATCGATAGTCCTAACGGGTCATGGTATGTGCATCAAGGGTTTGAGGCATCTCGAGAAATTGATGATTGCTGATTTCCTAGGCTTCTGTTACTGTGCACCTCTATCCATTTTCCCAAAAAGTAAAGCAAAGTGAAAATAAGCAAACCTTATTGGTGGAAAATGTTGTGAATCAAAGAAAGTGAAGAAAAGATCTTATTCCCAGATTCTAGCACCATATTGCCCTTCATACATCCCACCTTGACACGTTTCTTGACCTCTTTTAGAAGCCCTTGAGAGCTCGAGTATGTTGATTGACTTGGTGGTTTAAACTAGATTATACATGATTGATATTGATAAATATGATTTATTATGCATTCTATCATTTTATGCAAAGATGAACAACTTTCTTGTATTTATAAAATGTTTTGATCATGTCTTGATTTTATTTGCCATGAAGCATTCTCTTAGGTTATCTATGAATGAAGCGCACCACCACAAGGTTTTGAAATGTTTTTCATTGATCTTTTTGACGACTTATAATCCATTCTATCTTGTATCTAAGATTTGGATCTTGCTTGGGAACAAGCAAGGGACAAGTATGGGGTATTTTGATAGCATGTATTATAGTCTATATTTTGGGATTTGTTTGGACGTTTTATCATTATAAATCTGCATGTATGGATGTTTATTCTTTGATTATTATGTTTTTTGTTTACCTTTGCAAGAATCGAGGTCTACACCTAGTTTCGTTGTGATTGTAGGGAAAATAGCACGTTTTGGAACGATATGGAGCTGAGGAAGCTAAGGAGTCATTGGAGCTACATTATGGAGCATTGAGGAGCTACAAGAAAGGCTTATGAACCATTGAAATTGAATGGAAGATTTATTTTGGACCAAATTTGAGAGATTTACACGCAACTAAGATACACATCAGATGGCTACAAAATCACCTCGACCGAGGTGATCTTTGTGATGGGCTGGTCCGAGGAAAACGGCCCACAATCCACAAAATCTTTTATTCTTGGCTGAGATCTTTTATTTTTGGCAAGTGGTTCTCGTATATATTAGGATGCATTTTGTGGATGGAGGCATGTCCAGTTGGATGTCTTAGAGCTGGAAGTTGAAGGAAGTTGGAAGATTGGAAGATCCAAGGAAGGAAGTTGGCTTTGAAGGAAGGTTGAAGGCTTTGAAGAAAGTTGTAAGATTTTCTTAGTTTGTTTTGATTGATTGTCTTTCTAGTTGTGATTGAGGAACGCAGTTTGATTGTTAGTTTGATTGTTTGATTGAGTTATTGAGACCTTTGAGTTAAGGTTTTCTTGTTTGAATATTGATTCCTTTCTTATATATTTGATTATTGTTATCATGATGATGGTTGACTAAGTTCTTTATGCGATTCTAGGGTGATTGGCTGTATGTTGTGGGAAAGACGATGAAAGAATGAACCTTTACCCCAGTGGACCCTGAAAGCTCGAGCCTTTACCTTAACCGACGAACACCTCGGTCAGTCGTAGAACATCTCGACCGAGATGGGACACTAACTGAGCGAGGCCATACCTTTCCTGATCCTTATCTGAGTTGAGGTTTCAGTTTGCCAAATCCTATCCTTGTTGTACCTTTCCTGGTTCAACGCAAGCCTAGGATGAGACTTACCCGGTGATTCCTTTGTTTGTATATCCAAGATCATGAGTGTTAGGTTATAAAGGTTATTAGGGTTTGAGTGTGCCTTCATCCCATCTTTGAGAGTTAGCTTGAGACTTACCCGGTAAAGGTTGATTCTATCCCCATTGGTGGTGTAATGGTTTGAGATTATAGTTCCATTCCTTAGTACCTTGAGACTTACCCAGTGAGAGGATATTTGCCGTTATTACACTTGATCCGTATACTACGGGTTCACATATTGTTTCAGACTTATATTTTAGGTTATAAACTTACACACATGTTTGAGAGCGAACAAGTTTTTGGCACCGTTGCCGGTGACTTGGTCAATACCAAGTTCAGTTTCGGTTGTCTTTTGGAGCTACTGCCCTTGTTGCTGTTAATTGCTTTACTTGAGTGATTTCGCAGGATCTTTCCTTAGGTTTATGCGAAAAACTCTTGCTGGAATGGAAATTGTTCCTTGTGATCCCGAAGTAGAAAAGATATACAAAAGAAGATTGATAGAAGCTAAGATGGCCGATCAAGATAATTGAGATATTGAAGCCGAATTGAAGTAGGCATTGAAACAACTTCGCCTCAGTAAAGAAGAATTTCAGAGAGCGAAAGATGAGACTCGTGCAAGAACTAAATAAATTCAAGCTGATATGGCCGCTCTATGAGCTCAGATCTTACCTCAACCGGTCCCAGTTGTTCGACCGAGGCAAGATCCAACCCTAGTCGTACCGGCCGAGATACACCCACCACCTCGGATGCCTGCCATGGTAGTCCGAGGTGATCTTTTTGCTAGAATTTCATAAACCCTAGGTCAAAGGATGGACCCGATTGAGCAAGTGCGGCGTCCAGGGGTTAATCTAGGAGATCCAGCTGAGCATGATTATAAACTTCGACCTCAAGTTCTAACCATGATTCGAAAATGTCTGTTTGGAGGTTTGGAAAGAGAATCTCCACATAAACATTTACAAAACTATGAGATTCCGATGGAGACTTTGAGACCTTCAAGAGTGGAGAACAACAATTACAAGTTAAGGCCTATCAACTTCTCATTTAAGGCGCTTGCTTGGTATCAATCTCTTGCAGGTGGAAAAATCAACACAAGGGAAGAGATGACTACGGAGTTTCTTACTAAGTTCTTTCCCCCATCAAAGACCGCTGAATTGGGGGTTAAGATCAATGTTTTTATTATGAAAGAAAAATAAAGTTTGTCCAAGTCATGGGAAATGTTCAAAGACCTTTTGTTGGATTGTCCTCGTCATGGGATTCCAAAGATCGAGTTGGTGGAGATATACTTCAAGTGTTTGGATGGAGACACTCAATTCAAACTCCAAAAACTTTCAACAGGCACTTTCATGGATATGCCGGTAGATGAAGCTTGGGAATTCATAGAAAAACAAGCTTTACACATGGAGAAATTTCCATCAAAGGGTTGAAGATGGAGCAAGGCGAGTAAGCTTTCCGGATACAAATTCAAATGATGCTCAACTCACCACGCTCAACAATGAAGTCAAGGCATTAAAGGAGCTTTTGGTAGCTCAAACTAAAAAGGAGCAAGATGCTGGATATGTAGGAAGAGGAAATTATAAGGGCCGCAGAACAACAAAATTACAACAACAACAACAAGAATTTCAACAACAATTGGAGATCAAATCGACAAAATCTCGGTAACCCTTATTTTCATCCCAGCCACCCAAGAAACCGGTCGTTGTGCTGGAGGCTATATTGATCAAGCTCAACGCTATGGAGACTTCTATGAACTCGTTTTCAAAGGCATAAAAAGCCTTAGAACAACAATATTTCAACAAGGCTAATGAAGCACCAAGAGATCATGGAAAACTTCCAGGAAGGATAGAGAACAACCCAAAAGGGAAAGTCATGGCAATCACAGCACGCAGTGGATTGGAGAATGCAGATCCAGTACCTCGGACGGACCACGATCAGATGAGGAACACCTCGAGGTGCCAACTGAGATGGAGCCCCAAAAAGCGAAAGAAAAAGCTGAAGTTTATGTTCCACAACCTGCTTATAAACCACCACTCCCGTTCTCTCAGTCTAGGGCACGAGAAGATCTAGACAAGCACTTTAGAATGCCCGCCTATGGAAAGTTTTTGAAAGTAATCTTGTCAAGGAAGAGAAAGCTAGAAGACTTTGGAGAAGTACTGATGAACTCTAGATCTTCGGAGCTCATTCAAATCATTAAGGAAAACATGCCACCTAAGTTGAGAGATCCCGGTTCATTTTGAATTCCCATTCAAGTTGGGGATGTGACTTATGATGCACTTTGTGATCAAGGAGCTAGTGTGAGCATCATTCCTCTAGCACTTTGTGAGAAGATCGGCCTTGGAGATCCCAAGCCCGTGAAGATGATGTTATACATGGCGGATCGCTCCATTACCCGTCCCGTTGGTATCTTGGAGGACATTCCCATCAAGTTAGGTACTTTCTACATACCTATATACTTTGTTGTGTTGGACATTCCCGCAGATTATCCCATTCCTATCATTCTCGGAAGACCATTCCTAGTGTTCGCCCAAAAGGTGTGTGCGTCAAAGTCTTAAATTTATATCTAGAACTCAAAGCAAAGCGAACCCGCAGTGTACGGATCAGCTGTAGTAAGGTAAGAATTCCAGAGTCGAACTCAGGGATTTGGTGAGAATAAATCCAATTTCAATTATCTAGCGAAAAGTGTGAAAAGCTTTTGTGATCAAATAAGGGTGAAATGATTCCAAGGATTCAAGTATCTGATTTCGGCTTTCGATTCAAGACACTTCTCTAGATATAGGACAGAGTTTATATTGCCAAGATTAAATGTTCAAAGGTAGGATTCGTACGGTGAAGTTCCGAAACCTATATGACTAATCTAAAGGTTCTCTCTATAAGGGTTGTTGAGGCTGCGATATAGAAAGATCTAAAGATAAGAATTATGTTCAAACTAACTATCTAAAACTCCAGGATATGACTCTCCAAAGTAAGAATAGCAAGCACAATTAAAATCTTAATAAAGGATGTTGAGTCTCTTTATTACCCTAATCTTGAAATCTTAATCTATTAAATGTAGAATCAGGTTTGAAGTGTCTTCATACATTCAATTAGAGGGTGAAAAGGTTAATCAAGGTTGGGATTTAGACAAGGATTAGTTTTAATTAAAGATTGATTCAATTAAAGTTCGTCAGAAGAATAAATCGGGCTGTTCATAAGAAAATCGGCCGATTTACTCAAGAACAGTCCGATTTTCCTGTAGTCGCAAAACTAAAATCTAAACTCTCAGGGTCCTAATGTTTGAATGAGTTCAGTCTATCATCATCTAAGCCTTAATCATCAACTATTATCCCCAGAATCACAGAGGTTTTAGCCAACCATTTTCAAAATCGAATCAAATTAAATATTGAGAGAAATATCGCAAAGAAACCGAATCTTGAATAAAAAATTCCAATAACCTTCAAATCTGTAAACGATTGTCAAAACAAATCAATGTATCTCTTAAGTAACTCAAATTCGTGCTCAAAAACAGCAAGCACTTCAATAGACAAAGATATCTCACAACTAGAATCAAGATTAGCTTCCCGGCAAAGAGTCCTTCAATCTTCCTCCAAGAATCTTCGAATTCTCTCCAACGTGTAAAGATTTCCCGCTGCGGCCTCCTCGTTTTCGTTCGTAGGGTTCTCCTCTATAGTTTCTTGCAAATGGGCTGTTTGGCAAAACTCTCTTCTAGCCCAAAAGAATTGGGCTTTGTGTCGTCTTTTCATTTAGCCGAAAAACAGAATAAATTGACCCAGGCGATTTATGCACAAAATCATTCGAATTCTTGAGGGGAAAATCGTCCGATTTATGTACATATTGGCACGATTTTCTTCAACAGAAAGTGCTCTACTCTTGGCTCGTTTTCTATGCTTTTCCTTTGCAATTCTTCAACTCTTTATGACCCCTTTTAGGTTCCTTTAGCTTCCTTAACATCCTTAGATGCTCCTTGCTTTGGTTTTGCTTCCAATTCCACTCCATTTACCTATAATTCATCAAAAACTCGTGTAGACCTCTATTTCCGACAAATGATTGAATAGAACATAAAAGGCACACAAAATCTCTCTAAATGCAAGGTAAACTGAGACAATCTTCTATAATATGCATGAATATGATGATACATAATTCATGTCATCAAAATACCCCATACTTGCCTCTTGCTTGTCCCTAAGCAAGACTCAAATTTAGAATATAAGATGTCATGGATTATATATGTATGAAAACTCAAAAACTCTTCTTTTGGTAGTGCTTCTTCTTATTGGATCACCCTCAAAGTGATATTTCAAGGCATAAAAAGGCAAAGCATGTATCAATGATAACTATAAGATGAACTAACTTCCTTTTCTTTCTTGAAAACGCAAATAAAGGACATGATAAAGGTGTAGAGGTAATCGAAGTCAAACAAATCTAAGCCATTAAGTCTTAAACACATGCATAAAAGTCTCAAGGTCTTCTAATCAAAGAAAAGGTTCAAGAAACGTATTAAGGGAAGGAATTCTTTTTGGCAATTGTGGTGCTAATCCGGGAAAGAGGAACACATAATACCTTCAAGATTTTTCTTTACCGCACATGCTTTGCATGTAGAAAGCTTTGCTTTCATTATACTTTACTTTTTGAGAGTATGGACAGCGGTGCACAAAAACCGAAGCCTAGGAGATCGGCGTTTCTCAATTTCGAGATGCCTCAAACCCTTGATGCACATACCATAACCCGTTAGGACTTGTCGTTCAATCGGACTTTGGCAAGACACAAACACCCGGCTATGTGAATGGTGCCGAGTTACTCATCCTCATGTTCAACGTCCCCAAACTTATGAATTTCTGCACTTTCTTTTAATACATTTTCCTTGGCCCTCCCACATCAAACATGCCTTTTTCTATCACTTATCCTAATTCCCGGATGGTAAAAGGAGGGTTACATATTTCATTGAGGGGCTAGCATGATCAAGATATGAGAAAAGAAAAGAAGTGAATTGCCTTAGTCATCCTTATATGATGTAAAAGAACTTGCAATATAGCTTCGACTATTATTTCATTCTCTTATCAAAACAACTAAATCATATAACTTATTCATGCGTTCAAGTAACAAAAGCGAACTCATTCATGCTATGATTAACATTTCAACACAACTAAGCATCTTTTTGCCTATCCATATACACAATTCTCATCATAGAGGTCATTTCCATTATAAGAAGCACAAATTTTTTTTGAAAATTCATAGGATTTGACAAAAGATCATGCAAATGCAAGTGTCATAATGGAAAGCAAGTAGTGCAAGAGTTATTACAAGCCAAGTCATCAAGAGTAGTGCAAATGTCATAAAGTGCTAAGATGAAACATAAGGTATTGTAAGTACCCCCACCCCATACTTGACATCCACATTGTCCCCAATGTGAAAATCAAGCATAAGAAGGAGAAAAATACTTACAATGTAAAAGAAGTGGAAGCTCAATCCTCTGTCGGCAGTGGAGGTGGTGGATAGGGATACATCGGTGCGCTAGGATCATAGAAATGGCCAAACTGGTGGAAGTATAAGTCTCTCATCTGGCCATCATAGGATGAATGCCTAGCGTCCGTCTCCTCCCTATAGTTCCTGAACTGAGTGGTCTGGGTCTCGTAGTCGGTGTGGAGAGCATGATAGTCGGTGCTGAGGCTCTGGAAGCTAGAGACTAGCTCCCTAAAGTGACGGGGAGGGCGACGTCCTCGTCCATGTCCTGGAGCTCGTGCAAATGAGCGGCGAGGTGGCTGCATGTCATCCTCCGTCTCCTCATCGCCTCTACTAGTCCGGCTAGGTCCTGCACCATGAGTGTCGGTGTCCATGGCATCCGTAGCATGACCGCTATGAGTGTCACTCTCAAACTCGAGCATGGTCCCCTATCCTACATCCTCATCCTCCTCTTCAGAGTCACCTGCATCATCATCATCATAGTAAGTAGGAGGAGAGAACTCCTCAAGCATCGACTCGAACGTCTCCTTCCAGTTTCTCTTGTTCCGAATAGTGTATTCGGACTTCCATATGATCTCGGATGGCTTCTTCTTCGGATCCCTGTGCCATGGCATGGGCACATGAAGTGTTCCTCTCCCTCGAGGAATCAAGACCTGTCGAACAACCAACCGCTGGGAGCCTAATGGAAGGGCACTCTCAGCTAGAGTGCATCCGGAGAAGTCCAATCCCATCGTCTTAGCCACATGAGTGACAAGGCCTCCATCACAAATATCACCCTTAGCTTTGTTGGCTATCTTTCCTAGATAGTCCGCAAGCATGGTAGAGATGTCGGGAATGGTGGTGGATGTCATGCAGTAGAGAATGAAAAGCTCGTCAACCTTGAGCTTTTGTGGAGTCTCGGTCCGTGCAAATAAACTCTCGCTAAGAATCCGATGTACTACCTTGAAGGAGAGGTTGTACATACTAGTCTCCTTGGAATTTCCGGGCCTCCATTTGTCTCCTCCGTATTCACCCACTGAAATAGCCTCCCAAAAGTCACTAGCACTAACGCCTCTAGCAAATGTGCTTGCATCTGAATAAGAGAAGCCAAACAAGTCTCCAAAAGTGTCAATGGACATAGTGTGATTTTGGCTCATAAGGCGGAAGGTGACCATCCTTTCCCTAGGATCATGCTCGAAGGTACTAAGGAACTCTAGGGTGATTTCGGTATAAGCATCCTCCCTAATCGTAGCAAACTGTCTCAGCCCAGCTTTGTCAAGCATCATATCAACATCCTCGCGAACAAACAATGAATCTAAGTCATCTAGCACTATGTAGCGAGGAGGGGTGAATGGGCGATCTACGATGCGTTCATAACGTTTCTTGTGCTTGGATAGGGGAGGGGGAAGCTTAGGGATGTTTTGAGGTGGTGGTGGAGGTGGGGGAGGAGCTTTGGAAGAAGATCCCTTCTTCTTCCCCGTGTTTCTAGTTATCCTCTTAACAAGATCCATTCTGAGTCAAAAAATCGGCCTGTTCTTCACAAAAATCGTCCGATTTTTCTGGGCTGGGTCGATTTTTCTTTCGATTTCAACGATTCTCACAATTCTGTAAAGTTCTGTTCAAGCAATCACCACATACAGTCTCCAATAATGATTCCTAAGCAAATTCCTCAATCAATTCCAGCAAACAAACACTTCCTAAGCAAACTTCAATTTCGAATTAGAAACTTAGGTTTTGGAAAGAAAAACCTGAATTCCTTATGGAGAAGTCGATTTCCGTGCTTGTTGTTGCTAGATCCTTGTTCCTTGTTGAAAATGCTTCAGTTTGGAGCCAAGAATCATTCAAAATGATTAAGGAATGAGGATTGTAGGGTAAGGGCGATTTTCGGCGTTCTTGAGAAGGGGAAATCGAGAGTGGTAGGTTGTGGAATGAGAAAGATCGAGTGTTTGAGTCTTTATATAGGGTCGAGAAACTGTGAAGAAAATCGGCCGATTTATAAGGTCGATTTAATCGTCGGGGCGATTTTTCTCTGGATTCAAAGAAAATCGGACGATTTACTTTGGCAGGTCGATCTCCAGGTCGAATTTTCTTCCTGTTGTCAAAAATCGCCTTGCTCTGCTTCTGAATCGGAGGATTTACTTTGGGTAACTCGATTTTTCTCTGAACACATGGAAAATCGGACGATTTAGTTTGGCAGGTCGATTTTTCTTCCTATTGTCAAAAATCGCCTTGTTCTGCTCCTGAATCGGACAATTAACTTAGTGTAGCTCGATTTCCTTCCTTATTCGTCATGGATTTTGAAGATTTAACTGATTTTTACTCCCTTTCTCCATGGATCTCCCAGATTGAACCTAATTTCCTGCGATTAATGACACGACAAACCAAGAGTGCATCGAGGAACAAATAAAAACGAAAACAAAGAAGCAAAACAACTAACCTACTCTAACTAAGTGGTGAAAGGAGGAAAAGTTATACTATCATGGGTTGCCTCCCAAGAAGCGCTTAATTATCGTCTTTAGCTAGACGGTGTATGGTTCGTGTTCAATGGAGGAGGATAGGAGCTATCTCCTCGACCGGAGCTTCCGGTGTGTATTTCTTCAACCGTTGGCCATTTACCTTGAAACTTCCGCTTTGTTCACCCCATACTTCAACTGCTGTTACGCTAAAAAGTGTGCACGCAATAAGCCTTAAATTTATACTCGTTATAATTATCCTAACTTCTAGCGCACCCGCAGTGTACGGGACGTATGTAGAAAGATAAGTATTCCGAGGTCGAACACAAAGACTAAGGTGAAATTGATTTAAGTTGTGATTGAATTTAGCAAGATCTAAGTCTAAAGAAAGGGAGGAAATAAAGGAGGAAAATCTCAATTGTTTTTGTTGGTTTTAGGTGACCACATCAAGGATCACAATTCATGCAAAGCAAACAATCAAACTAGACCAAAAATCAGCACAAATAAACAAATCAAACAAGATATTGATCAAGGGAAAAGAAAAGACGGATTCTAGGGGTTGGAAATTCCGGTTATGGCATAGAACTCAAGTTATCTATTCATTCTTTGGATTGATTATGATATGTTGGGATTAAGTGTTTCTAAATTGCGATCAATTACCGGGTAGGTCTCATGGTCCAACTAGTCCACACCTAAGGTCTCATTACCGGGTAAGTCTCTAAGAACCTAAGGTTAGGAATTCTACACAAACCGGGATTGTTAATTAGGAATCTAACCTATCCTTACCGGGTAAGTCTCAGAATGGGAAGCCCTAATCAACATTCCTAGCACATCTAATCCAATGGCGGCTTATTAGGCTCACCACTACCTAAGGTTTTGCTATTTTAAATTCTAAGGGCAAGGATTACCGGGTAAGTCTCTCCTAACACTTAGTCTCTACACTAGGATACTCTAGGGTAGGTTGAACTTAGCAAAAACTTAGGGTTTCAACATTTATATAGATCTAAGGTAAGATCCTTCGAGCCAGAGAAAATCACGGTTTGTTCTATAGAAGCCACGACCGTGGTTCTTCAAGAACTACCCGTGATTTCTAACAGAGACTACGTTCGTAAACTAAGATCATCCAAAGGTAAATCTAAGCCTGTCCTATCATAGTTCTAGCCAAAACCATCTTTTCCTTACCCTAGAATCACATCAATTTAGCCTACAACATTCATGATGGAAATCAAAGCAAGCAAACATAAAATCATAACCTCCATTGAAAGAAAAGAGATGAACAATGAACTTCAAGAACAAACAAATCCGAGAATGGAATTAGAGCTACTTACAACCCTTCCAAAAGAAGGTTTCAAGGGTTTACAACCTCCAGAAATAAAATCCGAAATACAAGAAAGCTATGGTGTTTTCTTCTCTCCTCTTCAATGGAACCTTTCTTCTCCTCTTTGGCACTTTCCTTCCTAGAAAAAATCTTCTTCCTTTGAGAATATAATTGTTAGAGAAATGGATAATGAATGAGCTGCTCCCAAACTACCCCAGCTGCCTCAAACAACCCATCAAGGACCACTTTTATAACAAATTGTGCATGAGCTGGCCATGAGAGTCGTGGCACAGCTGTCACGAGAATCTGGCAAAATCCACGGTCATTTCCACGGCCGTGGTTCTTCAGAGAACCGTGATTCTGTGCAGAAACATCGCTTTGGATCATTAGGCTGTGGTTTGGTGCATGGCTTGTGTTGGCAAGGTTCCATGAGTCCTCCTCAGCCCTTGGCTTGCATTCCAATGAGTTCGGAAGTGTGTCATCTAAATGAACGACCCTCAAACGCATCGTTTTAGCTCAAAACTTCCCGAAATACCTACAAAACGCACACAAGTCCGTGTAGATGTCTATCTCGACAAAATACATGTTTTGAGTGCAAAACGTATTGGACTAGTGCTAGATCATGCATGATTGAGCGAGAATCCTATCTAAATGTACACCTAAAACTATGCTATAAATCGTGTTATCAAAATACCCCATACTTAAGGTTTGCTCGTCCCCGAGCAAATTCCCTACTATAGACTAAAAGATGACATGATTTATGTATGCAGAAAAATGGCAAAAATCTTTTTGGGTTTTGTGCTTCTACTATTGGATCACCTTCATAGTCATGATCAATGGCAATTGGATAAGCAATTATGTATCAAACAATAAGGGCATGGAAAGACAATTGTACTTAACTCAAAAGCATGCATGAGATGGGAGGACGGAGATGTCAAGAAGATCAAGAGTCTATCCAATCTAGATTACTAAGTCTTACAAACATGCAAGTAGGTCATAAGGGCTTGTGACATATAAGGCTAAAAAACATTGTAATTTGGGAGGGGAATTTTCTAGGTATGTGATGCTAATCCGGGAATGGAACTAACTTCACTTCCTTGTCCTCGATCAACTTCCCCCAAGTGTATATTTTTCCCTATCTTGCTTTCTTTTCTTTTTCTTTAACTCATTTTTGAGACAATGGCATTGGTGTACAATAGCCGAAACCTCGGTGATTAGCCATCCTCGGGCTTTTTCTCTTTTTCGAGGTGCATCCACACCGGGCACACATACCAAAGCTCGTTAGAGCTATTGGCTCATTTGACTTTGGCAAGGCACCAACACCCGATTATGTGAAGTGTACCGAGTTACTTGTCATTTAAATCAACGCCCCCAAACATATTTTGGCTACACTTCCGCAATAATTTCAGCATTCCATTCACGACATTCTTTTCATTATATCTTCACCCCGCACTTGCTTTTACACATTCAAACACACTAGCATGCTCCTATTCCCGGATGGGTTTAAAGGAGGTTAAATTTATATCAATTGAGGTGCTCAAGCAATCATGATCAAGATGAGAAGTAGAGAAAGATGAAATGCCTCATTCATTCCTAGATGGTATGCAAGAACTATCATGTAATTTCAACTTTCAATACTCAATCCATTCTAGGCAATCATCATGATCTCAAGTCATTCATGGAATTCAAGAGAAGTAGTTCAAGTCCACATATGCATTTATCAATCCAACACATAAGGCCATTCATAGCCAATCACAAGACAAGTTTCATCATTAGGATCATATCCAAGCCTAGAAAGCACAAAATTTTTTAAATTTTCTGATTTTTATGGGATTTTTGGTTTAAGTATGTACAATGCAAGACATGTGCAAATATTAACCTATCCTAGATGCTCATCATGCAAAAGATCATGCGAACCCCACCCCATACTTTGAAACACATTGTCCCCAATGTGGTATACAAGTAAAGAGAGTGAAAGAAGGTTCTCACAATGTAAAATGGTTTGCTATGGTATTTGGGAATTCTCAAGTGAATTGATGTTGGATGATCCTTTCAACCATGGTAGAGAGCTCTAAGCATCCTTCAAGCTTTGAAACCCGCGCTAGGCACCGCTAGCCGTCCAAGTTCCGCGTCCGCTCCACCCATAATTGGTGAGGGTTTCATCATCATCATTTCCGAGAAAGGCTTCCAACGCCATTAATGCTTCTAGCATACACATGAAGTAGACAAAACACACAAAAACAGAAAAATCTAAGCAAAAATGAAGGAAAAATGTTACCAATGGGTTGCCTCCCACCAAGCGCTTCTTTAAGGTCATTAGCTTGACCAAACTCGGGAGCATTTATGCAAGGTGAAGGGGGGCAATCATGTCTATCGGGGTTCCCGGAATATACTTCTTCAAGCGATGCCCATTCACCTTGAAATCTCCACAATGCTCCCCTCCTATCTCAATAGCTCAATGGGGAAAGATCTTCTTTACCACATATGGCCCGGTCCATCTTGATTTGAGCTTTCCGGGGAAAAGTCTTAGCCTCGAGTTGAAGAGAAGGACAAGATCTCCTTCACTCAACTCCTTTGGAATAATTCTCTTGTCATGCCATCTTTTGGTTCTCTCCTTGTAGATCCGGGCATTCTCATAGGCTTCCAACCGGAGCTCCTCAAGGGCATTGATATCAAGCAATCTCTTCTCTCCCGCCTCCTTGAGGTCAAAATTTAGCCACTTAATGGCCCAATAAGCTCTATGCTCCATTTCCACCGGAAGATGGCAAGACTTGCCATAGACCAACTTGTAAGGAGTGGTGCCAATAGGTGTCTTGAAGGCGGTTCTATATGCCCATAGTGCGTCATTGAGCTTCATAGCCCAATCCTTCCTTGTCCTAGACACCGTCTTCTCGAGGATGGCCTTTATCTCTCGGTTGGAGATCTCCACTTGACCACTAGTTTGGGGGTGGTAAGGTGTTGCCACCTTATGAGTCACCCCATACTTAGCCAAAAGTGCTCCAAAATTCCTATTTGTGAAGTGCTTCCCTCCATCACTAATGATCACCCTTGGTGTTCCAAACCTAGGGAAGATCACTCGGTTGAAGAACCGCACCACCACCTTGGCATCATTTGTAGGAGAGGCGATTGCCTCTACCCATCTTGACACATAGTCCACCGCCAATAGGATGTAGAGATTGCCACATGAAGAAGGGAATGGTCCCATGAAGTCTACACCCCACACATCAAAAATCTCGACTTCTTGGATGTTATTCAAGGGCATTTCATTCCTCCTTGAAATATTGCCCGTCCTTTGGCAAGCATCACATGCCGCTACAAAACCTTGCACATCTCTAAACAAGTTAGGCCAATAAAAACCGGATTGCAATACCTTGGCACACGTTTTGTGTGAGCTAGCATGGCCTCCACATGGTAAGGAGTGGCAATGCCGGATCACACTTTCCATTTCATCTTCGGGTATGCATCTCCTAAGCACCCCATCCGGGCCTCTCTTGAATAGAAGTGGCTCACTCCAATAGTAATGCCTTACATCGTTGAAGAACTTTTTCCTCTGTGCATATGTTAATCCGGGAGGCACTTCCTCACACACCAAGTAATTCACAATGTCGGCATACCATGGCTCATTTCCTCTAGCCACGTGGAACAAGCATTCTTCCACCATTTGCAATTGTTCGTCCCGGAATGAATCATCTATCGGGATGTTGTCTTTCCCAAGCTCCAAAGTTGGGAGTCTACTAAGGTGATCCGCTACGGAGTTCTCGGATCCCTTCTTATCTCGTATCTCCAAACCAAACTCTTGAAGGAGAAGGATCCACCGAATCAACCTTGGTTTGGCATCCTTCTTTGTAAGTAGATAACGGATCGCCGCATGATCCATATAAACTATGATCTTCGCTCCAACAAGGTATGAGCGGAACTTCTCAAATGCATACACCACCGCTAACAACTCCTTCTCGGTAGTAGCATAATTGAGTTGGGCATCATCTAGCGTTTTGCTAGCATAGTAAATGACATGAGTGCGCCCCTCTTTCCTTTGCCCCAAAACGGCCCCAACGGCCACATCGCTTGCATCGCACATGATCTCAAATGGTAGACTCCAATCCGGAGGTTGCATGATAGGTGCGGAGATCAAGGCGTTCTTCAACCTACAAAAAGCTTCAAGACAATCCTTGGAAAAGACAAAATCAACATCTTTCATTAGTAGGTTAGTGAGGGGCTTAGAAATTTTAGAGAAGTCTTGAATAAACCTTCGGTAAAAACCGGCATGCCCTAAGAAACTCCTTACCCCCTTCACCGAGGTAGGTGGCGGCAACTTCTCTATCGTTTCAATCTTAGCCCTATCAACCTCAATGCCACGGTTAGACACCAAGTGTCCTAACACAATACCTTCACTTACCATGAAGTGGCATTTTTCCCAATTTAAGACAAGATTTGTCTCTTCACATCTTTGCAATACTAATGATAAATTAGCCAAACAATCATCGAAAGAAGAACCATAAACAGAGAAATCATCCATGAACACTTCCATGATATTTTCTATGTATTCCGAAAAGATAGCCATCATACACCTTTGAAAGGTGGCGGGTGCATTACACAACCCAAATGGCATTCTCCTATATGCAAAGGTACCCCATGGACATGTAAAAGTTGTTTTCTCTTGGTCATCGGGGTGGATAGGGATTTGGAAGAATCCACTATACCCATCTAAATAGCAAAAATGAGAGTGTTGAGCTAACCTTTCTAGCATTTGGTCAATGAAGGGGAGAGAGAAGTGATCTTTCCTAGAGGCCATGTTTAACTTTCTATAATCTATACACATCCTCCATCCCGTGACCGTCCTAGTTGGTATTAGTTCATTGTTCTCATTAGTTACTACCGTCATTCCACCCTTCTTAGGTACTACATGAACGGGACTAACCCACTTACTATCCGAGATAGGGTAGATAATTCCCGCGTCTAGCAACTTAATGATTTCCTTTTTGACCACCTCTTTCATTATGGGATTCAATCTCCTTTGATGTTCTATAGAGGGTTTGTGATTATCTTCCATCATTATCTTATGCATGCACAAAGATGGCTTAATGCCGACCAAATCATCAATAGTATAACCAATGGCTTTCCTATGCAATCTTAGTTCATGCAGCAATTTAGCAAGTTCATCATCACTCAAGCATGCATTAACAATCACCGGATATGTAGAATTATCACCAAGGAATGCATACTTTAAATGAGAAGGGAGGGGTTTAAGTTCAAGTGAGGGAGGACCTTTATCGGTTGAAGACGATCCAAATAAGGTTGGATGAGATGAATCCAAAGCAAATGAAGACTCCCCATGGCTCCTAGAAGCTTGATCATCATCAAGAGTTGATTCAGGAAAAACCACGGTCGGAAACACGGTTTGTTCATCTTCCACGGCCGTGGTTCTTGCCAAGCTTGCTTCTCGGAGTTGTCCAGAGAGTTTGACGGCCGTGGTTTGTAAATCTCGACCGTGGAACTTGCAGCTGTTCACAATTTCTTCGTGGCTCTCAAATCCAACTCTTGGCTCCTCTTCCAAGGCCTCCAAGGCCTTGATCTCTTCATTGCATTCCTTCTCAATGTCTTCCTCCATCATACTCAAGGTAAGAACCTTCTCCAAGGGGTCCTTGATCAAGATTGAGCTTACAACTTCTCTAGATTCTTCTTGCTCGACTATGTTGAAGATATCTTCATCAAGGGTTGGCCCTTTCATCATTGTGGACAGCTTGAACTTGATGTTCTCCTCTCCAATGTTGAAGGAGAGAGTCCCATTCTTGCAATCCACTAAACATCCGGAGGTGGCTAGGAAAGGTCTTCCTAGGATGATGGGAACCGGATAATCCGCCGGAATGTCCAACACTACAAAGTCGATAGGCACGTAAAATCCTCCCAATTGCACCGGAATGTCCTCTAGAATCCCAACCGGATGAGTGATAGAGCGGTCCGCCATATAGAGGGTCATCTTGACCGGCTTTGGCTCTCCTAGCCCGACCTTGTTGCTAAGTGCAAGCGGTATGATGCTTACACTCGCCCCAAGATCACAAAGGGCCTCGTACTTCACATCTCCCACTCCTATTGGGACGCAAAAAGAGCCCGGATCCCTTAGCTTGGGAGGCATTGCCTCCTTCATTGTTTGGATCAACTCCGAGGATCTCTTGGTCATCCTAATCTCCCCATACTCCTCCAACTTCCTTTTGTTGGAGAGTATTTCCTTCAAGAACTTTCCGTATGCCGGCATTCCTAAGATGGCATCCATGAACGGAATGTTAATATGTAACTTGGACATTAGTTCAAGGAACTTACCAAAGTGATTGTCCAAACGAGCTCTTGCTCTCGATTGTGGGAACGGTAGTGGCGGCTTGTATGGAGGCGGTGCCACATAAGTTGGCTCTACATCTTTGCTCTTCCCTCCATCTTCTTGCTTTCTTCCCTCTCCTACTTGATCTCCCTTAGCTTGGTCCTTGGGCAAAGGATCCTTCATACTCAACCCACTCCTCGTTGTGATAGCCAAAACTTGGCCTCTTGGGTTGTCTTCGGTTCTTCCGGGAAGCTTCCCCGGATCTCTATGTGCTTCACCCGCCTTTTGAAAGACTTGTGCTTCCAAGACCTTTTGAGCCTTAGAAATTGAAGTGACGGTGCTCTCAAGTCCACTCAATCTTCCTAGCAATTGTTCAAACATGACTTCGGTTCTATCCTTTGAAGGTTGAGTAAAGCCGGGCGGAGGTTCTTGTGAAGCTCTTTGTGGTGGAGTTGTGCTTGTGGAGGTGGGAGGGTTCAAGGCTCAATCCGGGTTAGAGTAAGAAAATCCGGGATGGTTGTGGCTGGGCCGGTAATTGTTGAATTGCCGGTTGTTGTTGAAATTTCTTGGGCCTTGGTAATTGTTGAAGTTGCCCCTTCCCATGTAATTCACATCCTCCTCCTTGGAAGACAAGTTTGCTTGTGGAAGCACTTGAGGAGTTGCTTGGCTCTTCAAGGTTGTAGTACACAACTCTCTCAAGGACTTCAACTCGTTGTTGATGGCGTCAAGCTTGAAATTGCTCATGGTGACTTCGCTCACCTCATATGCTCCCGCCTTTCTTCCTTCACTCTTCCTATGAGAGTACTTCTCAATCACTAGAGCTTGCTTCTCCACAAACTCCCAAGCATCATCTACATGCTTCTCCATAAAAGTCCCACCGGAAAGAGATTGAAGCTTGAATTGGCTATCTTCATCAAGTCCTTTGAAGTAGATTTCTAATAGCTCAATTTTCGGTATGCCATGGTGTGGACAATCTAGGAGAAGGTCTTTGAATCTCTCCCAAGACTTGAACAAACTTTCTCTATCCCTCATCGCGAAGGCATTGATCTTCCCTCTTAATTCGGTGGTCTTGGAAGGTGGGAAGAACTTGGTTGTCATCTCCTCCCAAGTACCAACTCGTCCTTGTGGAATAGATTGATACCAAGCCAAGGCTTTATCCTTAAGAGAGAAGGAAAAAGCCCTAAGCTTATGGTTGTTGCTCTCCAATCTTGGTGGTCTAAGAGTCTCCATCAAGATCTCATAATTCATCAAGTGTTGATGAGGAGACTCTCCTTCCATCCCTCCAAATTGATTGTGCCGGATCATTTGTAGAACTTGAGGGCGGAGCTCATAGTTGTGGGTTGCGGGATCTCCTAGATTCACACCCGGTCGGTGTGCTCTTTGTGCCGGATCCATACGTCTCCCTAGGGTTTGTGGCTCCTCAATAGCAATAGGTACAACCCTAACATTAGCCGCCGGCTGCGGTTGTGGTGGAGGTGGTGGAGGTTGTCGGCGATTAAGCTCTCCTTGAACAAGGGCTTGCCTAATCTCCTCAATCTCCCTCCTTGTTTCCTCTTGCCTCTCATTGGCAAGTCTCCTTTCTTCCTCCAAGAGCTCATCTCTTAGCCTTATTTGCTCTAAGGCTTCATCCAATTCAGCTTGAAGATTTCTACCGGCCATCTCTTTCTCTTTTCGGATGTTCTTAGATCTAGATCGTAGGGTTTTCTCCAGTTCGGGATCGAATGGAGCTAAATCCTTGCCACGATATCTTCGCATACACCTAAAGAGTAATAGATGTCCTGAAAAGCAAAGACAAAAACCAAAAAGAGATGAAAAGAAACAAGATAGATCTACACTAGAAACAATCACAAAATAGACTCAATCTAGACCTAGTCCCCGGCAACGGCGCCAAAAACTTATTACGCTAAAAAGTGTGCACGCAATAAGCCTTAAATTTATACTCGTTATAATTATCCTAACTTCTAGCGCACCCGCAGTGTACGGGACGTATGTAGAAAGATAAGTATTCCGAGGTCGAACACAAAGACTAAGGTGAAATTGATTTAAGTTGTGATTGAATTTAGCAAGATCTAAGTCTAAAGAAAGGGAGGAAATAAAGGAGGAAAATCTCAATTGTTTTTGTTGGTTTTAGGTGACCACATCAAGGATCACAATTCATGCAAAGCAAACAATCAAACTAGACCAAAAATCAGCACAAATAAACAAATCAAACAAGATATTGATCAAGGGAAAAGAAAAGACGGATTCTAGGGGTTGGAAATTCCGGTTATGGCATAGAACTCAAGTTATCTATTCATTCTTTGGATTGATTATGATATGTTGGGATTAAGTGTTTCTAAATTGGGATCAATTACCGGGTAGGTCTCATGGTCCAACTAGTCCACACCTAAGGTCTCATTACCGGGTAAGTCTCTAAGAACCTAAGTTTAGGAATTCTACACAAACCGGGATTGTTAATTAGGAATCTAACCTATCCTTACCGGGTAAGTCTCGGAATGGGAAGCCCTAATCAACATTCCTAGCACATCTAATCCAATGGCGGCTTATTAGGCTCACCACTACCTAAGGTTTTGCTATTTTAAATTCTAAGGGCAAGGATTACCGGGTAAGTCTCTCCTAACACTTAGTCTCTACACTAGGATACTCTAGGGTAGGTTGAACTTAGGGTTTCAACATTTATATAGATCTAAGGTAAGATCCTTCGAGCCAGAGAAAATCATGGTTTGTTCTATAGAAACCACGACCGTGGTTCTTCAAGAACTACCCGTGATTTCTAACAGAGACTACGTTCGTAAACTAAGATCATCCAAAGGTAAATCTAAGCCTGTCCTATCATAGTTCTAGCCAAAACCATCTTTTCCTTACCCTAGAATCACATCAATTTAGCCTACAACATTCATGATGGAAATCAAAGCAAGCAAACATAAAATCATAACCTCCATTGAAAGAAAAGAGATGAACAATGAACTTCAAGAACAAACAAATCCGAGAATGGAATTAGAGCTACTTACAACCCTTCCAAAAGAAGGTTTCAAGGATTTACAAACTCCAGAAATAAAATCCGAAATACAAGAAAGCTATGGTGTGTTCTTCTCTCCTCTTCAATGGAACCTTTCTTCTCCTCTTTGGCACTTTCCTTCCTAGAAAAAATCTTCTTCCTTTGAGAATATAATTGTTAGAGAAATGGATAATGGATGAGCTGCTCCCAAACTACCCCAGCTGCCTCAAACAACCCATCAAGGACCACTTTTATAACAAATTGTGCATGAGCTGGCCATGAGAGTCGTGGCACAGCTGTCACGAGAATCTGGCAAAATCCACGGTCATTTCCACGGCCGTGGTTCTTCAGAGAACCGTGATTTTGTGCAGAAACTTCGCTTTGGATCATTAGGCTGTGGTTTGGTGCATGGCTTGTGTTGGCAAGGTTCCATGAGTCCTCCTCAGCCCTTGGCTTGCGTTCCAATGAGTTCGGAAGTGTGTCATCTAAATGAACGACCCTCAAACGCATCGTTTTAGCTCAAAACTTCCCGAAATACCTACAAAACGCACACAAGTCCGTGTAGACGTCTATCTCGACAAAATACATGTTTTGAGTGCAAAACGTATTGGACTAGTGCTAGATCATGCATGATTGAGCGAGAATCCTATCTAAATGTACACCTAAAACTATGCTATAAATCGTGTTATCAACTGCACCATGGGGGAAAACTTGTTTAATTACATAAGGTCCTGTCCAACGGGATTTAAGCTTACGTGGAAATAGACGAAGCCTTGAGTTGAATAGAAGGACTTTGTCTCCCTCCTTCAATTCTTTTGGAATGATGTGCTTATCATGCCAACGCTTTGTCCGTTCCTTATAGATCTTTGCGTTCTCATATGCATTTAGCCGGATCTCATCTAGCTCATTGATGTCTAATAGCCGCTTCTCTCCAGCTTCTTTCATGTCAAAATTGAGCCACTTGATAGCCCAATAGGCTTTATGCTCTAGCTCTACAGGAAGATGATAGGATTTACCGTAGACAAGGTTATAGGGAGTAGTACCTATTGGTGTCTTGAAGGCCGTCCTGTACGCCCATAGTGCATCGTCAAGCTTCATTGACCAATCTTTTCTTGTTTTAGAGACGATTTTCTCTAAAATTCCCTTGATCTCTCTATTGGATATTTCGACTTGTCCGCTGGTTTGCGGATGGTAAGGTGTAGCTATCTTATGGGTCACCCCATACTTAGCCAATAGAGTCTCAAATCGACGGGCCGTGAAATGCGTTCCTCCGTCACTAATGATGGTTCGGGGAGTTCCGAACCTTGGGAAGATCGTTCTATTGAAGAACTTCACTACTACCATTGCATCATTAGTAGGAGAAGCGATTGCCTCCACCCATCTTGAGACATAGTCTACGGCAAGAAGTATATATTGGTTGCCGCATGAAGATGGGAAAGATCCCATAAAATCAATGCCCCATACATCAAAGATCTCTACTTCTTGTATGTTGTTGAGAGGCATCTCATTCATCCTTGATATATTACCTGTCCTTTGACAAGCATCATAAGCAACAACAAACTTTTGCACATCCTTGAAAAGTGTAGGCCAATAGAAGCCGGAACGAAGTACCTTAGAACAAGTCTTGTGGGAACTGGCAGGTCCGCAACATGGTAAAGAATGGCAATGGCGGATGACGCTATCTACCTCATCTCCGGGGATACATCTTCTGTAAATGCCATCGGGACCTCTCTTGAACAGAAGAGGTTCGTTCCAATAGAATTGCCGGACGTCGCTAAAGAATTTCTTCTTTTGAGCATATGAAAGTCCGGGTGGGATCTCCTGACAAACAAGGTAATTCACAATGTCAGCGAACCATGGATCATTACCTTATGAGATGTGTTGAAGACACTCTTCAATCTCGTGTAGCTGCTCGTCAGGGAATGAGTCGTCTATAGGAAGTTCATCCGTCTCGCCGGTGAGTTGCGGTAGACGACTAAGATGATCGGCAACGGAGTTCTCCGATCCTTTCTTATCACGAATCTCTAAATCGAACTCTTGTAAGAGTAAGATCCATCTTAGAAGCCTTGGCTTCGCATCCTTCTTCGTGAATAAGTATCGAATTGCGGAGTGGTCCGTATAAACTATCACCTTCGCACCTACAAGATAGGAACGAAATTTCTCAAAAGCGTATACTACGGCTAAAAGTTCCTTTTCTGTAGTTGCATAATTATATTGAGCCTCATCTAGCGTTTTGCTAGCGTAGTAGATGGCATGAGTGCGACCATCTTTCTTCTGTCCAAGAACGGCTCCTATAGCGACGTCGCTTGCGTCGCACATGACCTCGAAAGGAAGAGTCCAATCGGGTGGTTGAATGATTGGTGCTGAAATCAAAGCTTCTTTGATCCTGCAAAAAGCATCTAAACAATCCTTCGAAAATTCGAAAGTTGCGTCCTTCATCAAGAGATTAGTCAAGGGTTTTGAAATCGTAGAAAAATCTTTTATGAATCTCCTATAGAAGCCTGCATGTCCTAAGAAACTTCTAATTCCTTTCACTAAAGAAGGGGGAGGTAACTTCTCAATGGTTTCTATTTTCGCTCTATCAACTTCTATTCCCCTTTGTGATACTAAATGACCTAACACAATCCCTTCGGTGACCATGAAATGACACTTTTCCCAGTTTAAGACTAAGTTAGTGTCCTCACATCTCTTAAGAACTAGTGAAAGGTTATAGAGACAGTTATCAAAGGAAGAACCATATACCGAAAAATCGTCCATGAAGACTTCCATGATATTCTCTACATATTCGGAGAAGATTGCCATCATACACCTTTGGAAGGTGGCTGGAGCGTTGCATAGGCCGAATGGCATTCTTCTATAAGCAAACGTATCCCATGGGCACGTAAAAGTTGTCTTCTCTTGATCATCCAGATGAATTGGAATCTGAAAGAAACCGCTATATCCATCTAGATAACAAAAGTAAGAATGTTGGGCTAACCTTTCCAACATTTGATCGATAAAAGGAAGGGGGAATTGGTCCTTCCCTGTGGCTACGTTCAGTTTGCGGTAGTCGATGCACATTCGCCACCCTGTAACTGTCCATGTGGGGATGAGTTCGTTGTTCTTATTGGCAACAACGGTAATTCCTCCTTTCTTGGGTACTACTTGTACTGGACTCACCCATTTGCTATCGGAAATAGGGAAGATGATACCTGCATCAAGTAGCTTAAGGATTTCTTTCTTCACGACCTCTTTCATTGCCGGATTTAAGCGTCTTTGAGGTTGGCTTGAAGGTTTGTAATCCTCTTCCATTAGAATTTTGTGCATACATAGGGAAGGCTTTATTCCTACTAAATCATCAATAGTGTAACCTAATGCTCTCCTATGTTGCTTCAAAACATGCATAAGTTTCTCTAGTTCAACATCATTCAAATTCGCATTAACTATGACCGGATATGTGGAATTAGTGCCAAGAAATGCGTACCTTAAATGCGTGGGGAGTGGCTTCAATTCTAATGATGGGGGTACCTTGATTGATGATGAATCTTGGCCTTCGAGTGTTGTGGGAGAGGCCTCTAGAGATGGGGGTACGACATCATTAGATTCGAGAGTAGCTGCGGAGACGTTTGGAGAATCCAGAAAATTTCCCTCTGGATCGACCTCCCCTGAAGTAAATCGGTCGATTTGAGGTACGATTTTTCTTTCTGTCGAAAAAATCGGGTTGCCTCTTCACAAATCGGACGAGTTAGTTTAGTCGGGTCGATTTTTCTTTCTGTTGACAAAAATCGGATTGCCTTTTCACAAATCGGACGATTTATTTCAAACAGGTCGATTTTCTTCACAGTTTCCGGAGTTAATTCTAGTTCTTCAATTCTTGTTCCTAGTTCTTCCTCCACATCATTTAATGCTTTCACATCCTCATTGCAATCATGTTCCACTCCTTCGTCCATGATGCTCATGCTAAGAACCTTTTGAAGAGGGTCTTTCATCAAGATCGAACTTACTACCTCTCTAGACTCTTCTTCATCAAAAATTTCAAAAGCATCGTCTTTCAAGGCCGGCTCCTTGATTAAGGAAGAGAGTATGAATTCTATCTTTTCTTCACCAATATGGAAAGACAGCTGGCCGTTCTTGCAATCTACCATGCATCCGGATGTTGCAAGGAATGGTTTCCCAAGAATGATGGGAACCGAATAATCTGCAGGGATGTCAAGAACGACAAAATCTATTGGGATGTAAAACTTACCGAGCTTTACCGGAATGTCTTCTAATATCCCTACCGGCTTAGTGGTGGAACGATCAGCCATGTAGAGTGTGATCTTTACCGGTCTAGGCTCTCCTAGACCAACTGCCTTGCATAGAGCAAGAGGTATGATACTCACACTCGCTCCAAGGTCACAAAGTGCATCATAGGTGGCTTCTCCCAAAGTGATGGGTATGCAAAACAATCCTGGATCACGGAGCTTGGGTGGCATATTCTCCGTCATAGTCTTGATGCGTTCGGATGACTCCATACTCATCTTGACTTCTCCTATGTCTTCCAATTTCCTCTTGTTAGAGAGGATCTCCTTGAGGAATCTCCCGTAAGCCGGCATACCTAAAATTGCATCCATAAAAGGTATGTTAATATGCAGCTTACTCATAAGTTCAACAAACTAACCAAAATGTTTATCTAGGCGTGCACGCGCTCTTGATTGAGGGAAAGGTAGAGGTGGTTTGTAAGCGGGAGGAGGAACATAGACTTCTTCCTTCTCTTTTGCCTCTCCTTCTTTTGTGGTGGTATCGATTACTTTAGGTTGAGGATCGGTAGTCGTTTTGCCACTCCTAGTAGTTATTGCCATAACCCTTCCCTTTGGGTTATCTTCCGTCTTTCCGGGAAGTTTCCCTTGATCTCTTGGAACTTCTCTGGCCTTGTTGAATACTTGGTTTTCTAAAGCTTTGTGAGCTTTGTCAACCGAAGTTATATTACTCTCTAGCCCTTGTAGCTTGCCTAGGATCGTCTCTAGCATGGGATCGGGTTTGCTTGATCTGCTTGATTGTCCCTGGCTTGTTAAAGGAGTAGAAGAAGATGGAGGTGTTAGAGCCTTTTTCAGCATGAGAGTAAGGATTACCTGGATTTTGCTGATTTGACCTCCAATTGTTGTTATTTGAGTTCCTATTGTTGTTGTTCCAATTGGAGTTTCGGTTGTTATTGTTGTTGTTGTTCCAATTGGAATTCCTATTGTCACTCCTTTGATTGTTGTCTCTTCCCATGTAGTTGGCTTCTTGCTCCTTAGTCTTTTGAAGACTTGTTTTGAGTACTTCCCTCAATTCTTTGATGTCATCTTTGAGGGAGAATATTTGTGTTTGAGCAGCTTTGTTCAACTTAGCTCCCGAATCGCCTTGATTCCGGCTATTTGAGTCCACCTTCCGGTGGGAATACTTCTCAATCACTTGGGCTTGCTTCTCAATGAAGTCCCAAGCATCATCCTCTCTCATATCCATAAATGTGCCACAAGAGAGAGATTGGAGGTTGAATTGTGTCTCCACATCCAACCCTTTGTAGTAGATCTCCAATAATTCCAGCTTGGAAATGCCATGGTGTGGGCAATCCAACAAGAGATCTTGAAACCTTTCCCAAGATTGAAACAAGCTTTCATTAGGTTTCATAGAAAAAACATTTATTTTACCTCTCAATTCCGCTGTTTTGGATGGCGGAAAGAATTTGGTGAGGAATTCCGAAGACAATTCCTCCCATGTAGCTAGCTTTGCAGCTGGGAGTGTTTGGTACCAAGCTAGAGCCTTGTCCTTCAAAGAAAAGAAGAACGGTTTGATCTTGTAATTGCTTGTAGTAGCCTTCTTCGGCTTCATAGTCTCCATGAGAATCTCAAAATTCTGCAAGTGTTGGTGTGGAGATTCAGTACTTGCTCCGCCATATTGACTTTGGCGAACCATGGTGATGACTTGTGGTGAGAAGCTAAACTCCTGGATGTCTTCAGCTCCGAAATCCACACCTAGACGGCATGGTTGCTGAATTGGGTCCATCCGTTGCCCCAAAGTGCGGGGTCTATCACCGTCATTAACAGCTCTTACGTCCCTAGTTGGAAGGCGAGGAACAACCCGTGGTTTTGGGGTGTTCCGAATAGGACGAAGTAGTGGATCGATCTCCTCAAGTTCCGGCATGTCTGGATCTATCTCTTCATCATCGGATGAGTCATTTTGAATGGATTTAGTTGGCGTCTTGGCTTTCCTCTTCTTCCTGGATTCGTTCAACTCCAATTTCATGTCCAGCATCATAGCTCTTAGTTCATCAATCTGAAATTGATGACTTATTTCAGCATCTTTTCGTGCTTTTTCACTCAACTGGAGTTGGCGTTGAGCTTCATTCACTCAACTGGAGTTGGCGCCAAAAACTTGTTCGCCCAAAAGGTGTGTGCGTCAAAGTCTTAAATTTATATCTAGAACTCAAAGCAAAGCGAACCCGCAGTGTACGGATCAGCTGTAGTAAGGTAAGAATTCCAGAGTCGAACTCAGGGATTTGGTGAGAATAAATCCAATTTCAATTATCTAGCGAAAAGTGTGAAAAGCTTTTGTGATCAAATAAGGGTGAAATGATTCCAAGGATTCAAGTATCCGATTTCGGCTTTCGATTCAAGACACTTCTATAGATATAGGACAGAGTTTATATTGTCAAGATTAAATGTTCAAAGGTAGGATTCGTACGGTGAAGTTCCGAAACCTATATGACTAATCTAAAGGTTCTCTCTATAAGGGTTATTGAGGCTGCGATATAGAAAGATCTAAAGATAAGAATTATGTTCAAACTAACTATCTAAAACTCCAGGATATGACTCTCCAAAGTAAGAATAGCAAGCACAATTAAATCTTAATAAAGGATGTTGAGTCTCTTTATTACCCTAATCTTGAAATCTAAATCTATTAAATGTAGAATCAAGTTTGAAGTGTCTTCATACATTCAATTAGAGGGTGAAAAGGTTAATCAAGGTTGGGATTTAGGCAAGGATTAGTTTTAATTAAAGATTGATTCAATTAAAGTTCGTCAGAAGAATAAATCGGGCTGTTCATAAGAAAATCGGCCGATTTACTCAAGAACAGTCCGATTTTCCTGTAGTCGCAAAACTAAAATCTAAACTCTCAGGGTCCTAATGTTTGAATGAGTTCAGTCTATCATCATCTAAGCCTTAATCATCAACTATTATCCCTAGAATCACAGAGGTTTTAGCCAACCATTTTCAAAATCGAATCAAATTAAATATTGAGAGAAATATCGCAAAGAAACCGAATCTTGAATAAAAAATTCCAATAACCTTCAAATCTGTAAACGATTGTCAAAACAAATCAATGTATCTCTTAAGTAACTCAAATTCGTGCTCAAAAACAACAAGCACTTCAATAGACAAAGAAATCTCACAACTAGAATCAAGATTAGCTTCCCAACAAAGAGTCCTTCAAACTTCCTCCAAGAATCTTCGAATTCTCTCCAACGTGTAAAGATTTCCCGCTGCGGCCTCCTCGTTTTCGTTCATAGGGTTCTCCTCTATAGTTTCTTGCAAATGGGCTGTTTGGCAAAACTCTCTTCTAGCCCAAAAGAATTGGGCTTTGTGTCGTCTTTTCATTTAGCCGAAAAACAGAATAAATTGACCCAGGCGATTTATGCACAAAATCGTTCGAATTCTAGAGGGGAAAATCGTCCGATTTATGTACATATTGGCAAGATTTTCTTCAACAGAAAGTGCTCTACTCTTGGCTCGTTTTCTATGCTTTTCCTTTGCAATTCTTCAACTCTTTATGACCCCTTTTAGGTTCCTTTAGCTTCCTTAACATCCTTAGATGCTCCTTGCTTTGCTTTTGCTTCCAATTCCACTCCATTTACCTATAATTCATCAAAAACTCGTGTAGACCTCTATTTCCGACAAATGATTGAATAGAACATAAAAGGCACACAAAATCTCTCTAAATGCAAGGTAAACTGAGACAATCTTCTATAATATGCATGAATACGATGATACATAATTCATGTCATCACCTAGCAACATCGGGTTGCAACGTTGATTGTAAGAACGCCAAGTTGAAATTCAACATTGGTGGCGATCATGTGGAGTTTGCACTATTAGATGCAATGAACGGAGAGACTTTGGAAGATGATATCTTTAACATCTATGATGAAGAAGATTCTCGAGAATTGGTGAGCTCTATCATTATTGAAGATCCTCTTGAGAAAGTTTTGAGTTTTAGTATGATGGAGGAAGGTATAGATGTTTTGTGTGATGTAGATGTGCGAAGCTTGGAAATATTGGAAGCAGATCCAGGAGCTAGATTTGATAAACTGATTCAGGAGAAGAAAAGCACATTAGGTTTCGGTCCCAGTTTCAGTACCTCGACCGAGACAGTTTCTGGAGCGAGCGAGGTGATCTTATTTGAAGAACACCTCGGTCACCCATCTCGGATCACGACCGAGACAGCAGGCGAGATAAAGTCAACTGAGGAGGAAGATCTGTCCATTGATGATTCATTCACTGATGATCACTCACAATTGGTGGAGCATTGGCTTCGCCAAGTTTTGGATAGTAGAGAGCCTTGGTATGCTGACATCGTCAACTATCTTGTTTGTCAAGAAGTACCTCCCGGATTGACATACGCTCAAAGGAAGAAGTTCTTCAAAGATGTTTTCACTAATATTGGAATGAACCTCAACTCTTTAAGAGTGGTCTGGATGGGATTCTTCGACGATGTATTCCAGAAGATGAAGCTGCTAGTGTCATACGACATTGCTACTCACTTCCTTGTGGAGGACATGATAGCGCTCACAAAACATGCGCTAAGGTAATACGTTTTGGTTTTTGTGCAAGCGTTTGTTGTCTCTTGTGATGCATGCCAAAGAACAGGGAACTTGTCTAGAAGGAACGAGATGCCACTCAACAATATTCAAGAAGTTAAGATCTTTGATTTGTGGGGAGTTGATTTCATGAGACCTTTCCCATCATCCACAGGGAACCTTTATATCCTCTTAGCCGTTGATTATGTGTCTAGGTGGGTGGAAGCAATTGCTTCCCCCACTAATGATGCCATGGTGGTTGTGAAGTTCTTCAATAGAACTATCTTTCCACGTTTTGCGATGCCGCGTATCATCATCATCGATGAAGGGACACATTTCATCAACCGGAAGTTCAAGGCACTTTTATCAAAGTATGGGGTAACCCACAAGGTATCAACCCCTTATCACCCTGAAACTAGTGGGCAGGTGGAGATCTCGAATAGAGAAATCAAGGCAATTTTGGAGAAGAACATTTCAAGGGCAAGGAAGGATTGGTCCATGAAGCTAGACGATGCTCTTTGGGCCTATAAGACCGCATTCAAGACTCCTATTGGTACCACCCCTTACAATTTGGTATATGGGAAGTCTTGTCATCTACCCGTTGAGCTGGAGCACAAGGCATATTGGGCAATCATGAATTGCGACATCAAGGAAGCTGGAGAGAAGAGACATTTAGACATTAATGAGCTAGAGGAGTTACACTTAAATGCTTATGAAAATGCCAAAATCTACAAAGAAAGAACGAAGAGATGGCATGACAAGCATATCGTTCCTAAGGAGCTTAGAGATGGAGATGTTGTTCTACTCTTCAACTTCCACCTCTGCCTCTTTCCAGGTAAGTTGAAATCCAGATGCACAGGATCTTATGTTGTGAAAAGTGTTTTTCCCCTTGGTGCAATTGAAATATGGGGTGAAGATAGTAGAAGCTTTAAAGTCAACGGTCATAGGCTGAAGAAGTATCGACCAGAAGTTCCGGCTGAAGATATTGCACCCTTATACCTTGTTTGAGGATGACATACGGTCCACCTAGCGACCTTAAACCAAGCGCTTCTTGAGAGGCAACCCAAGGTATTGCTTTCTTTTCCCTTTTTCTAGTTTAGTTTATATAGTTTGCTTCGTGTTTTTGCGTCCTCCTAGACAGGAAATAAGTACTCTCTAAGATCAATTTACAACTCAGGAGCTACATGGAAGGACATATGTTCGAGAAATTGAGAAGACGAGTTCGAATGAGACACATTTCAGTTGCTGTCACAATATCTCGACCGAAGTGTTCTCCGTCAACCGAGGTGCCTAGGTCTGACATTCACTCTGACACCTCGGTCCGCTCAAGAACATCTTGACCGAGGTGTAATCATATTTTATGAGGGGTATAAAAGGGGTTCGACATTTTCTCTCTCCTCTCACGCTTCCTTCTCTTCGCTCACCTCGACCGCGGTGCTCTCCCTACTCAAATTCTCAATTCTCGATCGTTTTAAATGATTTTTGGTTCCAAATCGTCAAAATAAGTAAGAGATTCAGTTCCCAAGAAACAAACAGCACAAAGAACGCTTCAAATCTGTAGATTCAAGGGTATTTTGTCAAAAACCCTAACTCGTTTCTATTTCGTCAATTCTTTTTAGATCTGGCTTTGATTGCCATAGGTTTTTGTTGGAAAATATATAAGTACCCCATGGGAGGCAATTCGTAGTGTTTTGGGGGAAAAATCTTGCAGATTTTGGATATCACCTCACACAAAAATTTCGCCTCGGTTGACTCGACTGCGTCTCGGGCGAGGTGTTCTTGACCCAACCGAGGTGACCTTCCGCCATGTGTTGCTCCAGGAGATATGATCGTCAGTTGGCCTTGAGGGATAGGCCTAGTAGTTCATACCACTCCTCCCCTTCTTCTGCATCACAGTTTACCATCATGTTTCATGTTGATGACTTCGAGTGCCTTCACGTGGTAGAGGACTTGAAGAATATGATTTCGATGGTTGGCCTAGAGGACTTCATGGCCATTAGAGCACCGACTTTTCTGGAGCCGACTTTGGAGTTTTTGAGTTCAGTTACCTACGTGCCGGAGCATAGAGGGATCTAGTATAGGTTGCTGAATAGGAACTACGCAGTTCCTCTTGATCAGTTTGGGGAGATCTTTGGAATCCCGACCCCCACAATGACATATTTTACTTCTAGAGTACAACCCTAGAGTTTTTGGAGAGAGATTGCTCATGTTATTGATCATCGTGACAGATGGCAACCTGGTGATTCCTGGGAGCGGATCATCTTTCACCTTGCTTTCCGTCTAGCTCACAGGATCTTCAGTGAGATGCTTCTGGCGCATACTGAGATGCCCCAGAAGGTCAGACAAGGTGAGCTTTTGAGTCTGTTTTGTATGGTCACAGGAGGAGTTCCAGATTTTTCTGCCATGCTGGCAGATGATCTTCACAAGATAAAGGGGAAGGCGAAGGGCGATATTTGTTGTGGTAGGATGGTGACCCACATCGCCACTTCTATGGGTTTAGACTTGTCTGGTTGTACGTTAGTTGCGGCTCCGAAGCCGCTGTGGTTGCAGGAGATGATTACGCGGTGCATTCTCGTTCCCCGTGGTCTTGACACACCTTATGTTGCCATGCGATGGGAAACGAAGTTTCCTCAGGGCATTCTTTGGTCATCCCAGTTCTCTGTATATGATCGTCAATAATGGGCAGCTGTGTGGTTCCCGTACATGCATGATGCTGTTTCTTGAGAGGCAGTTTATAGAGATGAGGATGATGATGGCTACGGAGGAGACGTTGCCATGGATACCGGTACTGATACCGGCGGGCCTAGTATTCCCACCGTTGACCTTGACGATGAGGCCACGGAGGATGAGAGAGAGACCGCTGCACCTCTAGCTGACATGCCACCACCACCTCAGCAGCGAGCCCGCCGCTGTAGAGATCTCGAGGAACATCAGCGGATCGATGATCTTACAAAGCAGATGATAGATTGTTACGCCGCCATGAATGTTGATATCACCCAGCGCTTCGATGCTCAGCGCATATCCATTGAGGGATGGACACATCGGATGGAGGAGAGCCATTACTTCACGAGACGGATGATGAAGGTGCAGTTTCAGCTGGTTATGGGCTATCCGTTCGATCCGTCCCGGTTCCCCTACATTCCACCACCACCACCGCCAGCTGACGAGGATTGAGAGCTTCATAGATTTTTTTTCTATATTTATTATGTAGTTCATCTTGTCCGGTGAGTACCTTGTTCATATGACTTATATTTGACCCATTGAGACAATGTGTCACAAGTTTGGGGTATTGGTGTATTATTTGACTTGCTTGATACTTTTGTATGACTCTCATGGATATTATCATTTATTTGGCTCTATGTGCTTATCTGTCATTACATGCATACATATAGGTTTCTGTTTGGGAAAAACGTTAAAAACAAGTTTGAATTTTTTTTGGCTCGACTGAGAAGTTCTTGACCAAACGAGGTCGTGAAAACCGAGGCACATCTCGGTTGAACACCTCGGAAACCGTCAGAACACCTCGACCGAGATGGGTTTTTAATTGAAAGATATTCTAAATGTTTTGTGCTTCTATTCTGGATATGACCTCGATGAAGATATTTGTCTACAGATTGGTTTTGAAATCTTTATATGCTCGAAAGATTTATGATATGTTTAAGTTGTTAAATGCTTTGATTGAAATTCTAGCATGTTTAATACTTTGTTTTTATCAAAATTATATTGGATTTGAAGGTTGACACCACATTATGAGTTTTCTCACATTCTTCCTGGGATGATTAAAACACTTCTTCTTCTTCTTCTTCTTCTTCTTCTTCTTCTTCTTCTTCTTCTTCTTCTTCTTCTTCTTCTTCTTCTTCTTCTTCTTCTTCTTCTTCTTCTTCTTCTTCTTCTTCTTCATGCTTTAGCCCCTCATATACATATTTGCCTCCCTTTACCTATCCGGGAATTTGGATGCAGTTGACGAAAAGAGTATGGAAGTGAAGTTTAGATCTTGGTTGAAAATGTTAGAAAGAAAACAATTAGGTTTGGGGACGTTGATCTTGATGACGAGTAACTCGGCACCATTCACATAACATCAAGGGTTTGAGGCATCATGAGAAATTGATGATTGTTGATCTCCTAGGCTTCGGTTACTGTGCACCTCTGTCCATGTTCCCAAAAAGTAAAGCAAAGTGAAAATAAGCAAACCTTATTGGTGGAAGATGTTGTGATTCAAAGAAAGTGAAGAAAAGATCCTATTCCCGGACTCTAACACCACATTACCCTTTATACATCCCACCTTGACACGTTTCTTGACCTCTTTTGGAAGACCTTGAGACCTCGAGTATGTTGATTGACTTGGTGGTTTAAACTGGATTATACATGATTGATTTTGATAAATATGATTTATTATGAATTCTATGATTTAATGCAAAGATGAACAGCTTTCTTGTATTTATAAAATGTTTTGATGATGTCTTGATTTTATTTGCCATGAAGCATTCTCTTAGGTTATCTATGAATGAAGCGCACCACCACAAGGTTTTGAAATGTTTTTCATTGATCTTTTTGACGACTTATAATCCATTCTATCTTGTATCTAAGATTTGGATCTTGCTTGGGAACAAGCAAGGGACAAGTATGGGGTATTTTCATAGCATGTATTATAGTCTATATTTTAGGATTGGTTTGGACGTTTTATCTTTATAAATCTGCATGTATGGATGTATAGTCTTTGATCATTATGTTGTTTTGTTTACCTTTGCAAGAATCGAGGTCTACACCTAGTTTCGTTGTGATTGTAGGGAAAATAGCACGTTTTGGAACGATATGGAGCTGAGGAAGCTAAGGAGTCATTGGAGCTACATTATGGAGCATTGATGAGCTAAAGAAAGGCTTAGAAACCATGGAAGTTGAATGGAAGATTTATTTTGGAGGAGATTAGAGAGATTTACACGCAGCTAAGATACACATCGGATGGCTACAGTATCACCTCGACCGAGGTGATCTTTGTGATGAGCTGGACCGAGGCGAACGGTCCACAGTCCACGAGATCTTTTATTCTTGGATGAGATCTTTTATTTTTGGCAAGTGATTCTCCTGTATATTAGGGTGGATTTTCTGGATGGAAGCATATCCAGTTGGATGTCTTAGAGCTAGAAGTTGAAGGAAGTTGGAAGGTTGGAAGATCCAAGGAAGGAAGTTGGCTTTGAAGGAAGGTTGAAGGCTTTGAAGAAAGTTGTTAGATTTTCTTAGTTTGTTTTGATTGATTGTCTTTCTGGTTGTGATTGAGGAACAGAGTTTGATAATTTGTATGATTGTTTGACTGAGTTATTGTAACCTTTGTGTTAAGGTTTTCTTGTATAAATATTGATTCCTTTCTTATATATTTGATTATTGTTATCATGATGATTGTTGGCTAAGTTCTTTATGCGATTCTAGGGTGATTGGCTGAAGGTTGTGGGAAAGACGATGAAAAAATGAGCCTTTACCCTAGTGGACCCTGAAAGCTCGAGCATTTACCTTAATCGACCAACACCTCGGTCAGTCGTAGAACATCTCGACCGAGATGGGACATTAACTGAGCGAGGCGAGACCTTTCCTGATCCTTATCTGAGTTGAGGTTTCAGTTTGCCAAATCCTATCCTTGTTGTACCTTTCATGGTTCAACGTAAGCCTAGGATGAGACTTACCCGGTGATTCCTTTGTTTGTATACCCAAGATCATGAGTTTTAGGTAATAAAGGTTTATCCTTTATCAGGGTTTGAGTGTGCCTTCATCCCATCTTTGAGAGTTAGCTTGAGACTTACCCGGTAAAGGTGATTCTATCCCCATGGGTGATGTAATGGTTTGAGATTATAGTTCCTTTCCTTAGTACCTTGAGACTTACCCGGTGAGAGGATATTTGGTTTGGGATAGTGAGTAGTGAGACTTACCCGGTGATCTATACCCACCTTTGAAACACCATCCTTTTGCAAACCTCAGCTTTGCCCACGTTATCTTTTGAGATCTTGAGTCGGAACCACAACTGGATGCTTTAATCTCAAGAATCCGCATTTTCTTTACCTGATTATTACATCATCTTCGATATCTTTGCTTTGTTGCTTGTTTTTGATTGAGAACCTAAATTACCGATCTTTGTTTGACCATAGTCTTTGTGTTCGACCGTGGAGTATTTGCCGTTACTACAATTGATCCGTACACTGCGGGTTCGCATATTGTTTCAGGCTTATATTTTAGGTTATAAACTTAAAGCTATTTCGTTCACCATACACACACGTTTGAGAGCGAACAAGTTTTTGGTGCCGTTGCCGGGGACTATGTCCAGACCAAGTTCGGTTTCGGTTGTCTTTTGGGGCTGTTGCCCTTGTTGCTATTAATTGCTGTACTTGAGTGATTTCGCAGGATCTTTCCTTAGGTTTATGCGGAAAACTCTTGCTGGAAAGGAAATCGTTCCTTACGATCCCAAACTATAAAAAACATACAAAAGAAGATTGAAAGAAGCTAAGATGGCCGATCAAGATAATTGAGATCTTGAAGCCGAATTGAAGGAGGCATTGAAACAACTTCACCTCAGTAAAGAAGAATTGCAGAGAGCGAAAGACGAGACTCGTGCAAGAACTGAAGAAATTCAAGCTGATATGGCCGCTCTTTGAGCTCAGATCTTACCTCAACCAGTCCTAGTTGCTCGACCGAGGCAGGATCCAGCCCTAGTCGCACCGGCCGAGATACACCCACCACCTCGGATGCCGGCCATGGTAGACCGAGGTGATCTTTTTGCTGGAATTCCGCAAACCCTAGGTCGAAGGATTGACCCGAATCAGCAAGTGCGGCGTCCAGGGGATAATCTAGGAGATCCAACTGAGCATGATCATGAACTTCAACCTCAAGTTCTAACCATGATTCGACAATGTCTGTTTGGAGGTTTGGAAAGAGAATCTCCAAATCAATATTTACAAAATTATGAGATTCTGATGGAGACTTTGAGACCTTCAAGAGTGGAGAACAACAATTACAAGTTAAGGCCTTTCTACTTCTCATTTAAAGACAATGCGCTTGCTCGGTATCAATCTCTTGCAGCAAGAAAAATCAACACGTGGGAAGAGATGACTACGGAGTTTCTTACTAAGTTCTTTCCCCCAGCAAAGACCGCTGAATTGAGGGGTAAGACCAATGCTTTTATCATGAAAGAAAAAGAAAGTTTGTCCAAGTCATGGGAAAGGTTCAAGGACCTTTTGTTGGATTGCCCTCGTCATGGGATTCCAAAGATCGAGTTGCTGGAGATATACTTCAAGGGTTTGGATGGAGACACTCAATTCAAACTCCAATAACTTTCTGCTGGCACTTTCATGGATATGCCGGTAGATGAAGCTTGGGAATTCATAGTAAAGCAAGCTTTATATATGGAGAAATATTCCCATCAAAGGGTTTAAGATGGAGCAAGGCGAGTTAGCTTTCCGGATACAAATTCAAATGATGCTCAACTCACCACGCTCAACAATGAAGTCAAGGCCTTAAAGGAGCTTTTGGTAGCTCAAACTAAAGAGGAGCAAGATGCTGGATATGTAGGAAGAGGAAATTATCAAGGTATGTGGAACAACAAAATTACAACGACAACACAAGAATTTCAACAACAATTGAAGATCAAATCAACAAAATCCCGGTAACCCTTCTTCTTCTTCTTCTTCTTCTTCTTCTACTCCATTGAGAAGCCAGAAGCCATTATCAAGCTCGTCCAAGCCACCCAAGAAACCGGACGATGTGTTGGAGACTATATTGATCAAGCTCAACGCTATGGACACTTGTATGAACTCGTTTTCAAGGGCACAAAAGCCTTAGAACAACAACTCAACAAGGCTAATGAAGCACCAAGAGATCTTGGAAAACTTCTAGGAAGGATAGAGAACAACAATTCAACAAGGCTAATGAAGCACGCATTGGATTGAAGACTGCAGATCCAACACCTCGGTCGGACCACGATCAGACAAGGAACACCTCATTAGAGGTGCCAACCGAGATGGACCCCCAGAAAGCGAAAGAAAAAGCTGGAGTTTATGTTCCACCACGTGCATATAAACCACCACTCCCGTTCTCTCAGTCTAGGGCACGGGCACATCTAGACAAGCACTTTTGAATGCCCGCCTATGGGAAGTTTTTGAAAGAAATCTTGTCAAGGAAGCGAAAGCTGGAAGACTTTGGTGATGTACGGATGACCTCTAGATCGTCGGAGCTAATTCAAATCATTAAGAAAAAGATGCCACCTAAGTTGAGAGATGCCGTTTCATTTTGCATTCCTATTCAAGTTGGGGATGTGACTTATGATGCACTTTGTGATCTAGGAGCTAGTGTGAGCATCATTCCTCTAGCCCTTTGTGAGAAGATCGGACTTGGAGATCCCAAGCCTGTGAAGATGACGTTATACATGGCTAATTGCTCCATTACCCGTCCCGTTGGTATCTTGGAGGACGTTCCCATCAAGTTAGGTGCTTTCTACATACCTATAGACTTTGTTGTGTTGGACATTCCCGCAAATTATCCCATTCTTATCATTCTCGGAAGACCATTTCTAGCTACTTCGGGTTGCAACATTTATTGTAAGAGCGGCAAGTTGAAATTCAACATTGGTGATTATGTGGAGTTTTCACTATTAGATGCAATGAAGGGAGAACCTTTGGAAGATGATATCTTCAACATCTATGATGAAGAAGATTATCGAGAATTGGTGAGCTCTATCCTTATTGAAGATCCTCTTGAGAAAGTTTTGAGTTTTAGTATGGTGGAGGAAGGTATAGATGTTGTGTGATGCAGATGTGCGAAGCTTGGAAATATTGGAAGCAGATCCAGGAGTTAGATTTGATAAACTAGGGACGTTGATCTTGATGATGAGTAACTCGGCACTATTCATGATAGCATGTATTATAGTCTATATTTTGGGACTATTTTAGACGTTTTATCTTCAATAATCTGCATGTATGTATGTATATTATGTGATTATATTGTTGTTTCATCTACCTTTGCGGGAATCAAGGTCTACACCTAGTTTCGTTGTAATTGTAGGTAAAATGGCACATTTTGGACTAAAATGGAGCTAAGGAGCTAAGGAGTCATTAGAGCTACATTTAGGAGCTTAAGGAAGAACTCAGGAAGCATGGAAATAATTTAGAAGATTGACTTTGGACCAGATTTGAGAGATTTCACATTCAGTTGAGATTCACCTCGCTCAGCTACAGTGTCACCTCGACCGAGGCGAACACCCTGTCGCCGGCGAGATCCATATTTTAGGCCGAGATCTTTTATTTAGATATTTATATTTTTGGGCTGGATTTCTGAAAGGAAGATATTATTTTTGGGAGATCTATTTTAGAAATATGGATATATTTTATAGGAAATTATCTTTTTAAGATATTATTTTTCGTTGAAGATAATTCTCCTATATAAAGGGTTGGATTTTCCACAATTCAGGCATCTTCTACACATCTTTGGATCCAAATTTATGGAGTATTTTCTGGAAGTTTGAAGGAAGGATTGAAGGATTGAAGATCAAGGAAGGAAGGATTCATAGTTTGGAGTTAATTATTGAGGGAGTTTGTAAGATTTTCTTAGATTCCTTTTGGTTTGTTGTCTTAGCTGATTTGTGATTTGAGGAACGCTGATTTGTTGTTATTTGATTCAGTTATTGAGACCTTTTTCTTAAGGTTTTCTTGTTCGAATATTCATTCCTTTCCCGTATATTTGATTATTGTTATCATGATGATTGTTGGCTAAGTTTCTTATGCGATTCTAGGGTGATTGGTTAAAAGTTGTAGGGAAGACGATGATAGAATGATCTTAATCCCAGTAGGACCCTGAAAGCTCGAATCTTTAACCTTAACCCTGGAACACCTCGGACAGATGTGGAACATTTCAACCGAGATGGTACATAAACTGAATGAGGTGAACCTTTCTTGATCCGAAATAGAGAGTTAAGTGTTCTAGTTTGCCAAATCCTATCCTTATTACACCTTTCCTGCTTCAATGCAAGCCTAGGATGAGACTTACCCGGTGATTCCTTTGCTTGTTTGCCCAAGATCATGAGTGTAGGTAATAAAGGTTTATCCTTTATTGGGGTTTGGGTGTGCCTTAATCCCATTCTTGTGAGTTAGCCTGAGACTTACCCGGTAAAGGTTGATTCTATTCCCTTAGATGGTATGTTGGTTTGAGATTATAGTTCCTTTCCTTAGTACCTTGAGACTTACCTGGTAATAGGAGCTTTGGTTTGGGGAGTGAGTAGTGAGACTTACCCGGTAATCTATTCCCACCTTAGAAACACCTTCTCTTTGCAAACCTCAACTTTGTCCGCGTTATCCTTTGAGATCTTGAGTCGGAACCACAACTAGATGCTTTTATCCCTAGAATCCGCATTTCCCCTTACTTGACTTTTATATCATCTTTGATTGCTTTAATTGCTTTTGGTTAATTGGAATACTTGACAACCTATTGTGTGCTTTGTTTCACCTAAGTCCTTGTGATCGACCCCTGAAATTCTTGCTTTTTATTACAATTGACCCGTACACTGCGGGTTCGCATATTTGTTCAAGCATACTTCTTGGTTTATAAATTTAAAGCTTGTATACACCGTTTGGAGCGAACCAGTTTTTGGCGCCGTTGCCGGGGACTTGGTCTAGACCAAGCCGGTTGCGGTTGTCTTTCGGGGCGATTGCCCTTGTTGCTATTAACCACTCTACTTGAGTGTTTTCGCAAGATCTTTTTCTTAGGTTTGTGCGAAGAATCTGTGTTGGGAAGGAAATCGTTCCTTACGATCCCGATCTAGAAAAGACATACAAGCGATGATTGAAAGAAGCTAAGATGGCCAATCAAGACAATCGCGATCTCGAGGCCGAATTGAAGAAGGCACTAGAACAACTACGCCTCAATAAGGAAGAACTGCAGAGAGAGAGAGAGAGCAGACTCGTGCAAGAACTGTAGAGATCGAAGCAGATATGGCCGATCTGAGGGCCCAATTTCTGCCTTGACCGATCCTAGATCCTTGACCGAGGCAGGACCCAGTCCCAATTGTTGTGGCCAAGATACATCCACCTCGGATGCCTGTCCGAGGTGTTCTTTTTGCTGGAGTTCCACAAACCCTAGGACAGAGGATGGACCCTAATCAGCAAGTGAGGCGTCCACTAATTAACCTAGGTGATCCAGCTGAGCATGATTACGAACTTCAACCGCAAGTTCTATCTATGATCCGCGAATGCCAATTTGGAGGTTTAGAGAGGGAGTCTCCGCATCAGCGTTTGTAAAACTACGAGATTCTGATGGAGACCTTGAGACCTTAAAGGCTGGAAAACAACAACTACAAGCTAAGGCCTTTCTACTTTTCTTTGAAAGACAGGGCGCTTACTTGGTATCAATCTCTTCCACCCGGAAAGATCAACACTTGGGAAGAGATGACGACAGAGTTTCTAACAAAGTTCTTTCCTCCCTCCAAGACTGCTGAAATGAGAGGGAAGATTAATGCATTCATCATGAAGGACAAGGAGAGTTTGTCCAAGTCATGGGAGAGATTCAAAGATGTTCTATTGGATTGCCCACATCATGGGATTCCAAAGATAGAGTTGCTGGAGATATACTTCAAGGGATTGGATGGAGCTACTCAATTCAATCTTCAACTACTCTCCGCCCTCACATTCATGGATATGTCGATAGACGAAGCTTGGGAGTTCATTGAAAAGCAAGCTTTGCATATGGAGAAGTACTCCCATCAAGGAGCCGAAAATGGAGTTAAGAGAGTTAGATTCCAAGACACTTCATCAAATGATAATCAACTCATCTCCCTTAAAAATGACGTGAAGCAATTGAAGGACCTTTTAGTAGCTCACACGAAGAAGGAAGATGGAGGATATCAAGGAAGAAACAACAATCAAGGGTCACGGAACAACAATTACAACAACAATAGAGGCTTCAACACCAACAATTGGAGATCTAATCAACAAAATTCCGGGTAACCCTCATTCTCATTCTAATAATTCTTTTAACCCCTCCTCTTCATCTTCTACTCCATTGAAGAGCCAGGAGCCTGGATCAAGTTCGTCCCAGCCAGAGAAGAACGATGTAGTGCTGGAGGCCATCTTGATCAAGCTTAACGCTATGGAGACATCTATGACTTCATTTTCAAAGGCACAAAACGCCTTAGAGAAACAATTCTTTAATAAAGCGAATGAAGCACCAAGAGATCCAGGGAAGCTCCCAGCAGGGAAAGAGAGTAACCCTAAAGGAAAAATTATGGCAATAACGACGAGAAGTGGACTAAAAATTGCAGATCCAGTACCTCGGTCGGTGCTAGTACAGACGAAGAACACCTCGGTCCAGGACCAGACGAGTAACACTTCGGTCGAGGTGCCACCCGAGGTGGAGTCCCAGAAAGCGAAGGACAAATCTGAAGTTTATGTCCCACCTCCTGCTTATAAACCACCACTTCCATTCCCTCAGTCAAGGGCCAAAGCACATCTAGACAAGCATTTTGGTAAGTTCCTTGACTTGATGAATAAACTACACATTAACATCCCTTTCATTGATGCTATCTAGGGATGCCCGCCTATGGGAAGTTCTTGAAAGAAATTCTATCAAGGAAGAGGAAGCTGGAAGACTTCGGAGAAGTTAGGATGACATCTAAGTCCTCGGAACTCATTCAAATCATGAAGGAGAAGATGCCACCAAAATTGAGGGATCCCGGCTCATTTTGCATTCCCATTCAAGTTGAGGATGCAACTTCTGAGGCATTTTGCAATCTAGGAGCCAGCATGAGCATCATCCCGCTGGATTTATGTGAGAGAATCGGACTTGGAAAGCCCAAGCCGGTGAAGATAAGGTTGTATATGGCGGATCGCTCCATTACCCATCCCGTGGGCATCTTGGAAGACGTTCTCGTCAAGTTAGGTAACTTCTATTTACCTATAGACTTTGTTGTACTTGACATACCCGCAGATTATCCCGTTCTTATCATTCTCGGGAGACCATTTCTAGCAACTTCGGGTTGCAATGTGGACTGTAAGAACGCCAAGTTGAAATTCAACATTGGCGGTGATCAAGTGGAATTTGCATTGCTTGCTGCAATGAAGAGTGCCGCTGGAGGATGATATCTTCAACATCTATGATGAAGAAGAATCAAGAGAAATGGTGAGCTCTATCATTATTAATGACCCTCTTGAAAGAGTTGTTAGTTTTAGCTTAATGGAGGAAGGTATAGATATTTCTTGTGATGTAGATATACGGAGCTTAAAGGCACTGGAAGTAGATCCGAAACTAAAATTGAGAAACTAATCCAGGAGAGGAGAAATTCAAGTTTCGGTCCCAGTTCGAGTACCTCAACCGAGGCACTTTCTGGACCAAGCGAGGTGTTCTTATCTGAAGAACATCTCCGTCACCTACCTCGGACACCGACCAATGTCGCAAGCAAAATGATGTCAATTGAGACTTCCAAAAGTCTAGTTCTTCGATCTAAGTCTACTCTACAGGAAGGAGGAAGCAAGGATCCCTCTCAGAAAGCACCCCCCAGTAGTGGAGCTTAAACCGCTTCCAAGTCACTTGAGGTATGTTTTCCTTGGACTGGATTCTACATATCCCATTATCGTAAGCGCTTCCCTTTCCAAAACTGAATTGTTTAAACTGATGCATGTCTTGAGAAAATATCAAAGGGCTTTGGGATATACAATTGATGATCTTATTGGTATTAAACCTTCTTTCTGCATTCGTAGAATACTAATGGAAGACGATCATAAGACTTCACGGGAACCTGAAAGACGGTTAAATCCGATCATGGAAGAGGTTGTGAAGAAGGAGATTCTTCAGTTGTTGGATGCAGGTATCATATTTCCTATTTCGGATAGCAAGTGGGTGAGCCCAGTGCATGTATGTAATATCCGGAATTTTTTTATTTCCGTTTAATTCCGAATCAAATCGGACTTTGAGCCGTTGACGGTTTTCCATTCTATCTAGCAATTCTTTTTCCAAAATTTTAACATTTTATGTAGAAGCTATTTCCCATAAAATGATAAAATTATATCAACCTCTAATTCCTATAATTATTTATCATTTTATGTAGAATTTAATTCACATAAAATGATAGAATTATATCAAATCCTAATTCTTATAATTATTTATCATTTTATGTAGAATTTATTTCACATAAAATGATAGATTTTTATATTAAACCCTAATCTATCAAACCCTAGTTTATATCATGACATGTCGTTGACAAAGTCATGACGTCCTTTTGACGAGACCATGACGAGTTTTGACGAGACGAAGACGAGATCATGACAAGGCCATGTATGGGCTTGGCAAGGCAATGACAAGTTTTGACAAGTTTGACAACTCAACCCACTTTTTGGTTTTTACAATTTCAGCCATTTTATGTTTCTTTGGCCCAGCCCAGTTTGCCCAACCTCTTACTCCTCCTAGTTAGGCCACCGGATACTTGCCCTCATGGTTAAGCTGACTGCTACTTGAGCCCAGAAAAGAAGTAACACGCAGCCCATGCAGACAAGGAGTTAGCAGGGCCGGCCTGCCTCGTTCCTCCACCGCAGTCTCGTGTAAACGTGGGGCATGCAGATGGTTGAGATCCCACTAATTACTCCCCATATCTCCCTCAATCAATACCTTCCGTTTTCAACAGATACTCTCTAGCACGTAGGCGTCCAGATACATTGAGCGCCCTTTCTGCACAAACGTACCAGCCTTCACGTCCAGTTTCATTCCGCCTCGGACGCTCGCCTTCTGCCGTAGATCGCCGCCTTCGATTGATGCTTCCTGTGCAGCAAAGACGATCTCGTCAACAAGACCATCCTCTCCTGTGCGTGCAGCAACGACGACCCAGGAGGAGGGCTTCGACATCAGCCCAGACCACTCCCTCCTGTGCAGCAGCGACGACCCAGGAGTAGGGCTCGACACCAGCCAGACCATTCTCTCCTGCGCAACAGCGGGTGTGACCGCAACCTTGAACCATCGTCATTCTCCCGCTCGAGTCATGGGATCGGGTAAGCTTGATACCCTTCTCTTTCTTGCACTTCCGCCCATGTAATTCATGCCTAATGAGTGCCCTTTTATGTCTCCTAAATCTACCCAGAACAGCCATAGAGGAGCTGGTACAAATTCATGCTGTTTCTTCCGAGTTTCAAGAAGTGTTGAACAACCGACTTTGAGCCTAGATTTGGGTAAGTTAGACTCTTCCTTTCCTCCTGGTTTTTGGATATGTTGTTGTGGGTATTGCAGTGTAGAACATACTGAAATTTGAGCCTATTCTGAATTATAGTTTAAGAGATATGATTTTATCAAGTTGGCTTCTCATGCAGTTTTCTAAGTGTGCTGAGTTTGAGGAAAGTTGCTTGAGATGCAGTTTTGTGGAATAAATTTGGAGGGGTTATTGACTTCTGTTATACTTGAATTTTGGATATGATATAGTTGGCATATTGTGGTGGAACATATTAAAATTTGGGAAGAATCGGAGTTACGGTTTGAGAGATATGGGGTTTCAAAGTTCAGTTTTATAAATGTGCTGAGTTGAGAAAAACAGCATGGGATGCTGTTTTGTGAGATAGTTTTGAATAGTCTTTTTATCTCTTTTAGACTTGAATTTTTGATATGATATACTTGACATCTTGTTGTAGATCATATTAAAATTTGGGAAGAATCCGAGTTACGGTTCGAGAGTTATTGTGTTTCAAAGTTGACGTTTTTATATATGTGCTGAGTGTTGGGGGAAAACAGCAAGTGATGCTGTTTTGTGAAATGATTTTGAATAAGCTCTTGATATCCTTTCCGGATGAATTTTGGATATATTATAGGTAAGATTTTATAGTAGAACAAAATTTGGGATAAATCCAGTGAGAGGGTTAGGAGTTATGATTTTTCAAAGTGTACTCAAATTTTGGCTAAGTATAGGAAACTTCAAGTGTTGTAACCAACTTTGGATTTTTATAAAAATGATGGATGAACAGTTTTGAGAAATTCTTGCTCCTAAGGGTAGAGGGAACATCATAGACGGTCTAGAGAATTGTTTCGGAATTTTTATAAGCTTTTACGAATTTTATATTTGAAACCGAAGTTAGACCTTTACGATCATTCGGAAAATAGGAAAAATGCCAGTTTGTAACCAAACTAAACTTTAGGAGTTAGAATATGATGTTAGAGTCTCAAATAGAAGTTTAGACATGAATTTTGGAAATTCTGGGAGTTTCGGGACCAAGAGTAAAATAGTCATTTGACCCTAAATTAGTACTGTAACTAGTTATGTTTTACTACGTTCTTTTATCTTAGAAGTCTTAGACTTCTAATTACGTGGGAGGTGATAATGCACTCATCTCCTTTGACAGGCAACTGAGTTGCTACAGTTTACAGAGCGAGTTTGGTTTACAAAGAGTCGAGCTTTATACTAGGTAAGTCCTTTGGGCTTACTTAGCTGACTTCTAAATATGAGCATGAATGATGATAGTGGTGTGTGATTGAGATGTTTAGAGTTATAGGTTGTGATAGATATTTACCGACCTATACTTGGCCTAAGAGTAACGGGCGGTGGCATTCTGCTCAGTTAGCTTGCGGGCGCTGGGGGTTTCTTTAGGGACTAGTCCATACTCGGTTTGTAGTGATGCTACCGGCGGAGGTCAGCTAGACCTACACCCAGTTGGATAAGGAACGGAGGCGAGAACTGTTAATAGCTCTCGTGCCACAAATGTAAAATTGAATAAGATGAATCACCTAAATAATAGATAATAAACGGTTAAGTGCCAGCATGATGTTTGTTTAAAATTTTTCTGCGTGTGTTTGTGCTATTGTTATTCTGCTTATATTTGGATTGTTAGTTAACGGTTTATCCGTGTTGTAGATCTGTAGAGATAGACAGTTGCAGAGAGATCCGGAACGGATGGTCAGCCGGGTCCACGTACTCATTAGATGGGGACGGGGGAGTCTTCCATACGTCATGCATGTTATGTATCTTTATATATGTTTGTAAGGCTGTCACATGTGTACGTTCATACCATTAAAAATATTATGTTTTAGAAATTGTTTTAATTACATTTGTGCCTTGTTGTAAGATCCTAGTAAAGTTGTTGTTAAACCAAGGTCGGGACCCATTGTGAGGTCCTAACCAGTAGCTCCCCGAGTTCCGAGAATTTGGGGTGTTACAACATGGTATCAGAGCTCTGGGTTGGCAACAATGGCACTTGAAATCTTCTAAAAGACCGAATGTATAAAATAACCAGAACCCGAAAGGGGTCTAAGATTTTCTAAACGGATTTCTGTTTTAACACACGTGCATAGTCGAGTTGTTGGGTTAGTAGTACGTTGGACCACCATCGTCTCCGTGGATCTCTACAACTTGGAACGATAGGTGAGTTAGTATATAGACTTATATGGATATGTTTTAGTGTAAGGTTATATGTATGTGTATGTGTGGCATGTTAGTATCCTAAAGGATATCTTGTATTCTTTAGTTGTGATATCATGAAGCGATTAGCGCCTCATGATTAATCGGTAACAAATTTGAAGAGTTTCCACACGAGATAAGGGATTCAAACCAGGATGGGGTATGATACTCTGGTGGACATCCTGGTGACCTTATAAATCATCCGAAGAACGGGTGGGCAAAGCAGTAAAGATGTTGAGATAACTTTTACCACCAGTACAACTGGATGAGAAAGAAGTTTCTGAGTCAGTCTAGATAGAAGGAATTAGAAGTCATGCAAGGGACGTTGTCAGATGAAGCGGAGAGATGAATTAGAAGAACAATGCAAGAGACGACAAGAGCGTATAATGGAAATAATAATGGAAAAACAAGAATCATATAGAACGGGGTACAACCAAGAATGAAGGAGTAAAGGACGTTACAATCAAGGCGGACGCCGCCAGATGCAAGCATAGTCTTGAGAGTACAAAGACAAACATTGACAAATGAGTTTAAAGACATGAAATAAATTTCATCATCATAGAGACGATTTGACTTACTTATAGATGGAAGAATTTGTAAGAAATCATGACGTAAGTATCAAATACAATAGAGGTCTGAAATTTAGACAAAAGAATTCTATAAAAGTGGCATTACAACACAACACCAGATAAAGGGAGGAATGTTAGAAAGTGATTCTGGTGGACTAAGGAGTCCACAATAACTTCTCATTCACCTAAAGATCTGAGTTACCAACAGTTACAGTCATATTAGATAACCGCAAACAGATGATGAACCAAGTAAGAATAATTGTGAAGACACGCTTACAAGTTATTGTGGAAACCTTCATAAACTCATTGACGACAGATGAATGCTAGGACATCTCATAAGAGAACAAGAGAAGTACAGACTGTGCAAGGAACTAAAGGGGTATTAACAAAGAAACATGAGGAGATAGATGTGCACCAAGTGCATCAAACTTCAAAAGGAATAGAAGAAAAGTAAGTCTATAATCTTGTGGGAGATCAACTACAGACTAACTAGTAACAACTGAAACTTTACATGTGTGGTGACTGTGGATGATTGGTTGGTAGATAAGTACAAAGGATTTATAAAAGTATTTGATTGAGATATGGAGGATCTCTACAAGAGATCGACGACGATAATGGTGAAGTTAAATTGATACAGGTACTAATACCCTTAATAGTAACATGGGACGAGTTCAAGTTAGTAACTCTAATTAAAGTTAAGAAGAAGATTCTGATGGTCGGATTTAACTCCTTAATCATTAAGGGTAATGAGAATTGTTGTCAGCAACTGTCTACCTACTAGTTAAGAAAAATTTGACAGATCACAATTAACATGGAATGGGGACTTACAATTTAGTACAAGAGCGAAAGGTAGACTTCACAAGCATGGAGATTTTTGTCTTCTTCGAAGATATAAGAATTTTGAAAGAAATCACAACGCCAGTATCAAAAGGATAGGAGCCTGTCGCATAGTCAACAAGGTTTCTTTGAAGGAGGTATTACAAACAACGCCGATTAAGGAACATGTGTATATGAGAATAGTGTGGTGGACTCAATGGTCCACGGTAACCTCTCAATTATAACAGGTCTTAATTCATAAACAACCGCGGTCCATAAAAGAAAACGGTAAATGAAGGATAATTAAGGTCATTGGAACAGTAAGGACATGGTTACGAGCTATCATGGGATACTTGAAGGAACTATTTACGCTAGATGAGTGACACGGTTGAACTCGAGCTAAAGAAGTGTAAAAAGAGTAACCGAGTAAGTCGTGCTCACAAGAAATTTAATGCCAATAGAGGTATGACAAGAGTAAGTCCGGGATGTTGGGGTAAGTCAACTATAGACTGACAGACAATATTTGAGAACGTGTAAGTGTTGTTTAGGATTAACGAGTTATGTACAGATAGGAAGAGGTATCCGTGAGTGAGGATTTACGAAGGAACTTTACCAAAGCCCTGGGGAGTTTCCTCACGTAGTCAATGACGATCTTCTTATACCAGCTAATGGAATAGAGAGAATCTTGTTAAAGGTTGCTTACAGGAAGGCGAGTAAGGAAGATATTGGGTACTCCATCCGGATAGAACTAATAGTGTAATTAGGAGAAAGAGTTTGGGGTCAATCACTTTGGACTCACAAAAACTGTCCTTATGATTAATGAGTGACAACAGAATTATCAGAGTAGCGCAGAGGAAGTGTGGTGGGTCCTAAACCACAGAGCAAGAAGCTTAATGGTACAGAAAAACGACGTGTCGAGTTTAAGATGATGGTAGTTGGTGAAATGCGTTTTGGTGAGAACAAACATGAGAGGAGCTATGCGGAGTGATTATAAATTTTGTTGAAGAATTGTACCACCATCAAGGTAGTCTGGAAGGCACCTGCATGTAGAGGTTATGGAAAGATATTGATACCCTATTATAGATCCCAATGAAACATGACAACTTCATCACATGTCGGCAGACAAGTAAATTTGGAACTTAATACCTAGCAGGGTACTTTAGAATGAGTTTATTGATGGAATGAAAAAGGAAGTAACGATGTAATAAAGGTATTGTGTAGGGCCTGCACTAACAAGCTCAACGGAGTAACTATCAAGTTGAATCGAAAGACAAATAAGAAAAGGAAGCTACGGGAGTGTACTTACAGACCAGTACTCGTACATATAGAAAACATAATCTCAAGAGTAGAGTATAAGAAGAATTTTTTATCAGAATAAATCCGAGTTGCATTTGGAGTAAGAGGGATATTATAGGACACAAGGCAATGTTAACAACTATTGAGTAGTGTGAGCAAATGACGGTGATGTGAGATCACCTTGTATCTAATACCGTCATTCCGGACATATTGTATGTCACTCAAGACCTTTGGCCTGAGTGTGTAGTCAAGTAAACACAACGAAGGGAAGAAAGTTGACTAGGTTATTTTCTGTACGGTCATCAAAGGACCTGGAGGTGAGTTGCAAAATGTGACCACTTGAGGCTGTAAAGTGGTTCATAAGTGATTGATGGACTAGTAATCCTCACCCTATTGGAGAGTGTAACCCTAGTTTTCTACGGATTCAGTTAGAGGTATACTTACCAGACAAAAGTTAGGACATCGGCTTAGAGAATCGGGCAATGAAGCCGGATGATACCGGTGAAATATCTAGTTACCACACTAGAACGTGTAGTAGGCACTTGTGAGGTCTGTACATGAAAAGATTTCAGAGTTAGTGGTTTTATAAAAAGCCGACGAGGCTACCAAGAATACTATGGATAGTATGAGACATAGCCTTTCAGAGACCTTTGTGGAGATAGTTGTAATCTAGGGAACGGCGAGTTGAGGCTTGACCCTATATCTGTGTATGTTGTCTTACTGCTTGTTTATTTCATGCTTGAGTGCTTAGTCAGGATGTGTGTTATTGATGACCTTGATATGCGGGATACTCATTTGGTGCCTTAAAGGCCGATCAGGATTGTCTTACCCTAAGTTTCGGGACGAAACTTATTTTAAGGGGGTACTGATGTAATATCCGGAATTTTTTTATTTCCGTTTAATTCCGAATCAAATCGGACTTTGAGCCGTTGACGGTTTTCCATTCTATCTAGCAATTATTTTTCCAAAATTTTATCATTTTATGTAGAAGCTATTTCACATAAAATGATAAAATTATATCAACCTCTAATTCCTATAATTATTTATCATTTTATGTAGAAATTAATTCACATAAAATGATAGAATTATATCAAATTCTAATTCTTATAATTATTTATCATTTTATGTAGAATTTATTTCACATAAAATGATAGATTTTTATATTAAACCCTAATCTATCAAACCCTAGTTTATATCATGACATGTCGTTGACAAAGTCATGACGTCCTTTTGACGAGACCATGACGAGTTTTGACGAGACGAAGACGAGATCATGACAAGGCCATGTATGGGCTTGGCAAGGCAATGACAAGTTCTGACAAGTTTGACAACTCAGCCCACTTTTTGGTTTTTACAATTTCAGCCATTTTATGTTTCTTTGGCCCAGCCCAGTTTGCCCAACCTCTTACTCCTCCTAGTTGGGCCACCGGATACTTGCCCTCATCGTTAAGCTGGCTGCTACTTGAGCCCAGAAAAGAAGTAACACGCAGCCCATGCAGACAAGGAGTTAGCAGGGCCGGCCTGCCTCGTTCCTCCACCGCAGTCTCGTGTAAACGTGGGGCATGCAGATGGTTGAGATCCCACTAATTACTCCCCATATCTCCCTCAATCAATACCTTCCGTTTTCAACAGATACTCCCTAGCACGTAGGCGTCCAGATACATTGAGCGCCCTTTCTGCACAAACGTACCAGCCTTCACGTCCAGTTTCATTCCGCCTCGGACGCTCGCCTTCTGCCGTAGATCGCCGCCTTCGATTGATGCTTCCTGTGCAGCAGAGAAGATCTCGTCAACAAGACCATCCTCTCCTGTGCGTGCAGCAACGACGACCCAGGAGGAGGGCTTCGACATCAGCCCAGACCACTCCCTCCTGTGCAGCAGCGACGACCCAGGAGTAGGGCTCGACACCAGCCAGACCATTCTCTCCTGTGCAACAGCGGGTGTGACAGCAACCTTGAACCATCGCCATTCTCCCGCTCGAGTCATGGGATCGGGAAAGCTTGATACCCTTCTCTTTCTTGCACTTCCGCCCATGTAATTCATGCCTAATGAGTGCCCTTTTATGTCTCCTAAATCTACCCAGAACAGCCATAGAGGAGCTGGTACAGATTCATGCTGTTTCTTCCGAGTTTCAAGAAGTGTTGAACAACCGACTTTGAGCCTAGATTTGGGTAAGTTAGACTCTTCCTTTGCTCCTGGTTTTTGGATATGTTGTTGTCGGTATTGCAGTGTAGAACATACTGAAATTTGAGCCAATTCTGAATTATAGTTTAGGAGATATGATTTTATCAACTTGGCTTCTCATGCAGTTTTCTAAGTGTGCTGAGTTTGAGGAAAGTTGCTTGAGATGCAGTTTTGTGGAATAAATTTGGAGGGGTTATTGACTTCTGTTAGACTTGAATTTTGGATATGATATAGTTGGCATATTGTGGTGGAACATATTAAAATTTGGGAAGAATCGGAGTTACGGTTTGAGAGATATGGGGTTTCAAAGTTCAGTTTTATAAATGTGCTGAGTTGAGAAAAACAGCATGGGATGCTGTTTTGTGAGATAGTTTTGAATAGGATTTTGATCTCTGTTAGGCTTGAATTTTTGATATGATATAGTTGACATCTTGTTGTAGATCATATTAAAATTTGGGAAGAATCGGAGTTACGGTTCGAGAGTTATTGTGTTTCAAAGTTGACGTTTTTATATATGTGCTGAGTTTTGGGGGAAAACAGCAAGTGATGCTGTTTTGTGAGATGATTTTGAATAAGCTCTTGATATCCTTTCCGGCTGAATTTTGGATATATTATAGGTAAGATTTTATAGTAGAACATATCAAAATTTGGGATAAAGCCAGTGAGTGGGTTAGGAGTTGTGATTTTTCAAAGTGTACTCAGATTTTGGCTAAGTATAGGAAACTTCAAGTGTTGTAACCAACTTTGGATTTTTATAAAAATGATGGATGAACAGTTTTGAGAAATTCTTGCTCCTAAGGGTAGAGGGAACATCATAGATGATCTAGAGAATTGTTTCGGAATTTTTATAAGTTTTTACGAATTTTATATTTGAAACCGAAGTTAGACCTTTACAATCTTTCGGAAAATAGGAAAAATGCCAGTTTGTAACCAAACTAAACTTTAGGAGTTAGAATATGATGTTAGAGTCTCAAATAGAAGTTTAGACATGAATTTTGGAAATTCTGGGAGTTTCGGGACCAAGAGTAAAATAGTCATTTGACCCTAAATTAGTACTGTAACTAGTTATGTTTTACTACGTTCTTTTATCTTAGAAGTCTTAGACTTCTAATTACGTGGGAGGTGCTAATGCACTCATCTCCTTTGACAGGCAACTGAGTTGCTACAGTTTACAGAGCAAGTTTGGTTTACAGAGAGTCGAGCTTTATACCAGGTAAGTCCTTTGGGCTTACTTAGCTGACTTCTAAATATGAGCATGAATGATGATAGTGGTGTGTGATTGAGATGTTTAGAGTTATAGGTTGTGATAGATATTTACCGACCTATACTTGGCCTAAGAGTAACGGGTGGTGGCATTCTGCTCAGTTAGCTTGCGGGCGCTGGGGGTTTCTTTAGGGACTAGTCCATACTCGGTTTGTAGTGATGCTACAGGCGGAGGTCAGCTAGACCTACACCCAGTTGGATAAGCAACGGAGGCGAGAACTGTTAATAGCTCTCGTGCCACAAATGTAAAATTGAATAAGATGAATCACCTAAATAATAGATAATAAACGGTTGAGTGCCAACATGATGTTTGTTTAAAATTTTTCTGCGTGTGTTTGTGCTATTGTTATTTGCTTATATTTGGATTGTTAGCTAACGGTTTATCCGTGTTGTAGATCTGTAGAGATAGACAGTTGCAGAGAGATCCGGAACGGATGGTCAGCCGGGTCCACGTACTCATTAGATGGGGACGGGGGAGTCTTCCATACGTCATGCATGTTATGTATCTTTATATATGTTTGTAAGGCTGTCACATGTGTACGTTCATACCATTAAAAATATTATGTTTTAGAAATTGTTTTAATTACATTTGTGCCTTGTTGTAAGATCCTAGTAAAGTTGTTGTTAAACCAAGGTCGGGACCCATTGTGAGGTCCTAACCAGTAGCTCCCCGAGTTCCGAGAATTTGGGGTGTTACAATGTAGTTCCGAAGAAAGGAGGGATGACTGTTATGACGAATAAGAACAACGAGTTGTTTCCAACTAGGACCATTACGCGCTGGAGGATGTGCATCGATTACAAGAAGCTGAACGTGGCCACTCGGAAGGACCATTTTCCACTTCCCTTCATCGACCAAATCCTCGAACGGTTAGCCCAACATTCCCATTTTTGCTATTTGGATGGTTATAGTGGCTTCTTTCAGATTCCTATCCATCTGGCTGATCAAGAGAAGACCACTTTCACTTGTCCATGGGGGACATTCGCTTATAGAAGGAAGTCATTTGGATTATGTAATGCACCCGCTAACTTCCAACGCTGTATGATGGCTACCTTTTCCGAGTACATAGAGGAGATCATGGAGGTATTCATGGATGACTTTTCGGTATATGGTTCCTCTTTTGATAATTGCTTGTCTAACCTTTGTCTAGTGCTACAACGTTGTGAAGACACTAATCTCGTTTTGAATTGGGAGAAATGTCACTTTATGGTTAGTGAAGGAATTGTGCTAGGACACCTCGTTTCCAACGGAGGTATTGAGGTCGATCGAGCTAAGATCGAGACTATTTAGAAACTTCCTCCCCCTTGTTCTGTTAAGGGTGTGCGGAGTTTTTTCGGTCATGCAGGTTTTTACAGGAGGTTCATCAAGGATTTCTCGAAGATTTCTAAACCACTCACTAATCTCTTGAATAAGGATGTTGTTTTTGAGTTTTCACAAAAATGCCTTGACGCGTTTTATAGGATAAAGGAAGTGTTGATTTCCGCTCCCATCGTCTAACCTCCCGACTGGACTTTGCCCTTCGAGATCATGTCTGACGCGAGTGATATGGCCGTAGGAGCGGTACTTGGACAAAAGAAGGATGGTCGGACCAACGCCATTTACTATGCTAGCAAGACGCTAGAGGAAGCTCAACAAAACTACGCCTCCACCGAAAAGGAGCTTTTGGCGGTTGTATATGCTTTTGAGAAATTTCGCTCTTACTTAGTAGGAGCGAAAGTTATTGTTTACACTGACCATGCAGCTATTTGTTACTTGCTTGATAAGAAGGATGCGAAACCGCGCCTTATTCGATGGATCCTCTTGCTTCAAGAGTTTGACCTAGAGATTCGCGATAAGAAGGGGTCCGAGAATTTTGTTGCAGATCACCTCAGCCGGCTACCTCCCTCCTCGCGCGAGAAGGACGACCTACCCACAAATGACTCATTCGCCGATGAGCACTAGCATCTGCTGGAACGTTTGATAGACTTCTTTATCTCACCCCATGATGAAGGTGAAGTATGGGGTGAGGATACCTTCCAGCATGTTTAGGGATGACATACGGTCCAGCTAGCGACCTTAAATCAAGCGCTTCTTGGGAGGCAACCCAAGGTATTGCTTTCTTTTCCCTTTTCTAGCTTAGTTTAGATAATTTGCTTTTGCTTTGCTTTGTTTTGTTTTTAGCATCCTAGACAGAAACCAGGTACTCTCTAAGGAAGGATTACTACTCAGGAGCTCCACTGGAAGGACAGAAGTTCGAGAAATTCAGAGGACGGAGTTTGACTGAGACACATCTCGGTTTCTGTCACAGCGCCTCGACCGAGATGTTCTTGGGCAACCGAGGCGACTAGATCTGACAATCCAGTCAGCCACCTTGGTCCGGTTGGGACCACCTCGACCGAGGTGATGTTAGGTTAAGCGAGGGGTATAAAAGGCGAAACGAATTTCTCTCTCTCACTTTTCTCTCTCACCCTCTTCTCGACCGCGGTGCATTCACCTCGCTTCTTCGTTTCTCACTTGTTTTCCTCAATTTCTGCTCCGATTTCACCAAGAAAAGCAACATGATCGGATTGCAAGCAACAAACTGCAAGATAAATGCCTCGAATCTGTGTAATTTGGTGTAAATTATCCAAAAACCCTAACTTCCCTCTCTTTGTTGATTTAGGAGAAATTTGGCTTTCGCTGCCATCTATTATTGCTGAAAAGAGTATAAGTACCCCATAAGAAGCAATTGGTAGTGATTTTGGGGGAAAAGAACTGAAAAATCAGAGAATGGAATCGTACAACACTTCGCCTCGGTCCAGTCGAGCTGTGTCTCGGACGAGGTGTTCTTCAGCTTGTCAGACCGACCGAGGTGACCTTCTGTCAGCAATCATGAGTACCCAATATGATCGTCATCTTGTTTTGAGAGATGCTCCCAGTGGTTGTTCCCCTTCCTATGCTTCTCGCCCTTCTATACCGGTGATTCCAGAGCATCACGAGGCGGACTTCGATCGTATTTGCGGGCGTCCCATAGTTTCCCCGCATTTCTTGGATGTAGCTGCCTTCGAGTGCCTCCACATGGCGGAGGACTTGAGGAAGATGATATCTATTGTAGCGCTGGAGGATTTTATGGAGATCCGAGCTCTAGCCTACCTCGAGCAGACTATGGAGTTTGTGAGTTTTGTCACTCACATGCCAGAGAGGAACATCATCAAGTACCGGTTGTTGAACCGGAATTACATTGTGCCGATGGATCAGTTCCGAGAGGTGTTTGGCTTCCCGACTCCCACCGTGACCGAGTTTCCATCCCGAGCAGTGACTCTAGATTTCTGGGGGCAGATAGCCTATGTGGTGGAGTACAGTGACAGATGGAGACCTGGGGACTCCAGAGAGCGTATTATCTTCCATCTAGCTTTCCGTCTAGCCTACCGTATTTTCAGTGAGACTCTTTTGGCGTGTATTGAGACGCCCCAGAAGATCAGACAAGGAGAGTTGTTGAGTTTGTTTTACATGGTGACAGGTGGAGTGCCTGAATTTGGAGGCATGCTGGCTGAGGACTTGCATTGTATCAAGGGCAAGTCCAAGGGAGACATCTGTTGTGGAGGGCTGGTGACCCATATTGCTACTGCCATGGGTCTGGATTTGAGTGCTTGTACATTGGTAGCGGCTGCGAAGCCGCTGGGACTTCAGTACACCATACGTTGTATGCCTTGGGAGCAGACTACTCCTTAGGGTATCCTATTGGTCAGCTCAGTTCACAGTTTTCGATTCGCAGTACTAGTCTTCTACTTGGCTTCCGTACATGCAGGATGCCCGAGATGCCGACGCTGCTGCTGGAGAGGATGAGTACGATGATGGAGGAACTGCCATGGAGACCGGTACTGATACCGGTGGTCCGAGTGTTTCGGTTGCCGACCTGGATGATGAGGCGATAGAGGAGGAGGCAGCGGCACCATCACGACCAGCCCGGCATAGAGTCCGCAGACAGAGATATCCATTAGCTCACCAACGGATTGATGAGTTGACAGACTAGATGATCGACTCTTACGCAGCCCTGACAGTGGAGGTTATGAATATTAGAGAGAGCCAGCACTACCAGCGCCGGATGATGGAGATCCAGTTTCAGCACACGATAGGTAATCCATTTAATCCATCTCAACATCCCTTCATCCCATATCGACCACCACCACCAGCGGATCAAGACTAGAACAACATGGATTTTCTATATTTATTTATTATGCAGCTCAGCTATGTCCGGTGAGTTTTCTGATTTTAGACTTATTTTGACCCGTTGGGACAATGTGTCTCAAGTATAGGGTATGTGGACATACTTATTTGACTATGTGTGTATGATTGTATGACTCTATTTGGATATTTATGATCTTATTTATGCTTCATGTGTTTATCTGCCATTACATGCATGCATACAGGTTGTTGTTTGAGAAAAAAAGTCAAAAACTGGTTCAAGAAAAAAAAATTTATGACCTCGACCGGGATGATTCTTGCCAAACGAGGTTGAACACCTCGACCGAGGTGGCTTAACTGAGAGATTTTTCGAAACGTTTTGTGCTTCTTCTCTTTATATGACCTTAGTGATGATTCTGTTTGCATATTGGTTTTAGAAATCTTTATATGTTCGAAAGGTTTTATGATATGTTTAATTTGCAAAATGCTTTGTTTGAAGTTTCAGCATGTTTAATACTTTTTTTTTTTATCAAAATTATGTTGAATTTGAAGGTTGACACCACATAATGAGTTCTATCACATTCTTCCTAGGATGATTAAGGCAATTCATTCTCTTCTCTTCTTTTTCTTGATCATGCTTTAGCCACTCATATACATATTTGCCTCCCTTTACCTATCCGGGAATTTGGAAGCAAGCAAGAAAAGCAAGTAAAAGTAAAGTTGAGATATTGGCTGAAAGTGTTAGAAAGAAACAAATAGGTTTGGGGAAGTCAATCATGATGATGAGTAACTCGGCACCATTCACATAGCCGGGTGTTTGTGCCTTGCCAAAGTCATATTGAGCGATATTCCTAACGGGTCATGATATGTGCATCAAGGGTTTGAGACATCTCGAGAAATTGATGATTGCTGATCTTAGAGGCTTCGGTTATTGTGCACCTCTGTCCATTCATCCCAAAAAGTAAAGTAAAATAAGCAAAGATTATTGGTGGAAGATGTTGAGTTTCAAAGGAAGTGAAGTAAGATCCTTTTCCTGGATTCTAGCACCACATTCCCTATATACATCCCACCTTGACACGTTTGTTGACCTCTTTTTGAAGCCCTTGAGACATCAAGCGTTTTGATTATCTTAGTGGTTTAAACTGGATTATACATGAGTAATTTTGATAAATATGATTTATTATGCATTCTCTGATTTTATGCAAAGATGAACAACTTTATTATATTTATAAAATGTTTTGATCATGTATTGATTTTATTTGCCATGAAGCATTCTCTTAGAGTGATCTATGAGTGGAGCACACAACCAAAAATGTTTTGAATTGCTTTTCATTGATTTTTATGACTTATAATCCATTCTATCTTGTACTTAAGATTTGGAACTTGCTTGGGGACTAGCAAGGGACAAGTATGGGGTATTTTGATAGCATGTATTATAGTCTATATTTTGGGACTAGTTTAGACGTTTTATCTTCAATAATCTGCATGTATGTATGTATATCATGTGATTATATTGTTGTTTCATCTACCTGATAGAATGAATTATAGTCTATATTTTTGGACTTGTTTAGACGTTTTATCTTCAATAATCTGCATGTTTGGATGTATATTATGTGATTATATTGTCGTTTCATCTACCCTTGCGGTAATCGAGGTCTACACCAAGTTTTGTTGTAATCGTAGGTAAAATGGCACATTTTGGACTAAAATGGAGCTAAAGGAGCTAAGGAGTCATTGAAGCTACATTCTGGAGCTTAAGAAGAATACAGGAAGCATGGAAATCGATTAAAGATTTATTTTGGACCAGATTTAAGAGATTTCACATTCAGTTTAGAACCACCTCGGTTGACCACAAAATCACCTCGACCGAGGTGATCTAGAGGAGCGTCTCAACCGAGGCGAATATCCTGACGCGGCGAGATATATTTATTCTTGGCTGAGATCTTTTATTTTTGGAAGGAAAGATCATATATTTTTGGGCTGGATTTCTGGAAGGAAGATCATATATTTTGAAGATCTATTTTAGAGATATGGATATATTTTATTAGGATAATATCTTTTCAAGATATTTTATCTTTGGAAGATAGTTTTCCTATAAAAAGGGTTTGATTTTCCACAATTCAGCACGCCCGCTAGCATCGGCGCATCTCCGAAAAAGCTGCGGTTAGGAAGGATTTTTGGAAGGTTGAAGGAATATTGAAGGAAGGATTGATAGCTTGTTATAGCTTTGTGAAGGGTTTTGTAAGACTTTCTTAGATTCCCTTCTTGTTGATTGTCTTGTTGGATTTGTGATCCATAGAACGCTTATTTGTGTGATATTTGATTCAGTTATTGAAGCCTTGTTCTTAAGGTTCTTGTGTTCAAATATTCACTTTCTTCCCATATATTTGATTATTGCTTTCATGATGATGAGTGGCTAATTTCTTTGTGTGATTCTAGGGTGATTGGCTGAAGGTTGTGGGAAAAACAAAGATAGAATAATCTTAAATTCCAGTAGGACCCTGAAAGCTCGAGTCTTTATCCTTAACCCTATAACATCTCTCTCAGTCGATGAACATCTCGGCCGGGGTGAAATTCATTTGACCGAGGTGACCTTTCTGATCCGAAACTGAGAGTTAAGTTTTAGAGTTTGCCAAATCCTATTCTTATTACACCTTTCCTGGTTCAATGCAAGCTTAGGATGAGACTTACCCGGTAATTCCTTAGTTTGTTTACCCATGATCATAAGTATAGGTAATAAAGGTTCATCCTTTATTGGGGTTTGAGTGTGCGTTCATCCCATCTTTGTGAGTTAGCCTGAGACTTACCCGGTAAAGGTTGATTCTATTCCCTTAGTTGGTGTGTTGGTTTGAGATTATAGTTCCTTTCCTTAGTACCTTGAGACTTACCCGGTAATAGGTTCTTTTGGTTTGGAGTTAGTGAGTAGTGAGACTTACCCGGTGATCTATTCCACTTTAGTAACACCATCCCTTTGAAAAATCTCAACTTTGTCCGCTTATCTTGAGATCTTGAGTTGGAACCACAACTAGATGCTTTAATCCCTAGAATTGCATATTCCTTTAATTGACTTTTTTATCATCTTTGATTGCTTTAATTGCCTTTGTGGTTAGTTGCAATATTGACTACCTATATTGGTTTTGTTTCACCTAAGTCCCTGAGATTGACACCCCGGAATTCTTGCTTTTACTACGATTGACCCGTACACTGCGGGTTCACATCCTTGTTTTAGGCATATATCTAGGGTTATAAATTTAAAGCTTGCACACACCATTTGGAGCGAACAAGTTTTTGGCGCCGTTGCCGGGGACTTGGTCTAGATCGAGCCGGTTGCGGTAGTCTTTCGGGGCACTTTCCCCTATTTCTACTAACCACTCTACTTGAGTGACTTTCGCAGGTTCTTTCTTGTAGGTTTATGCGAAGAACCCACGCTTGGAAGGAAATCGTTCCTTACGATCCCGAACCAGAAAAGACATACAAAAGACGCTTGAAAGAAGCTAAGATGGCCAATCAAGTGAATCGCAATCTTGAGGCCGAATTGAAGGAGGCATTGGAACAACTACGCCTCAGTAAAGAAGAACTACGACTCGAAAAGGAAGAAACTCGCGCAAGGACGGAAGCGATCGAAGCAGATATGGCGACTTTATGGGACCAATATCTACCTCGACCAGTTCCAGATCCTCGACCGAGGCAGGACCCAGTTCCAGCTGCCCTGGCCGAGATACTTCCACCTCGGATGCCAGTCCGAGATGTTCTTTTTGCAGGTATTCCACAGACCCTAGGGCAGAGGATGGACCCCAACTAGCAACTGAGGCGTCCAGGAGTCAACCTAGGTGATCCAGCGGACCATGAATATGAGCTTTGACCGCAAGTTCTTTCCATGATTCGCCAATGCCAGTTTGGAGGGCTAGAGAGGGAGTCTCCGCATCAACATCTGCAAAACTATGAGATCTTGATGGAGACCTTGAGACCTTCAAGGCTAGAAAACAACAATTACAAGCTAAGGCCTTTCTACTTCTCTTTGAAAGATAGGGCGCTTACTTGGTATCAATCTCTCCCTCTAGGAAAAATTAACACTTGGGAAGAGATGACGACGGAGTTCTTAACTAAATTCTCCCCCCCCCCCCTCTAAGACCGCTGAAATGAGAGGAAAGATCAATGCATTAATCATGAAGGACAAGGAGTGTTTGTCCAAGTCATGGGAGAGATTTAAAGACATCCTTTTGGATTGCCCACATCATGGGATTCTAAAGATAGAGTTGTTGGAGATATACTTCAAGGGACTGGACGGAAATACCTAGTTCAACCTTCAACTACTATCCGCCGGCACATTCATGGATATGCCGATTGACGAAGCTTGGGAGTTCATAGAGAAGCAAGCTTTGCACATGGAGAAATACTCCCACCAAGGAGCTGAAGGTGGAGTTAAAAGAGTCAACTTCCAAGAAGCTCCATCAAACAATGATCAACTCACCTCTTTGAAGAATGATGTGAAGCAATTGAAAGACCTTTTGGTTGCTCAAACCCAAAAGGAAGAGGGAGGATATCAAGGGTCAAGGAACAACAACAACGGTTCCCGAAACAATAACTACAATAACAATAGAGGATCCAACAACAACAATTGGAGATCCAACAATCAAAAATCGGGTAACCCTTACTCTAACTCAAATTCAAACAATTCTTCTAATCCCTTCCTCTCTTCTTCTTCTTCTTCTTCTTCTACTCCATTGAAGAGCCAGGAGCCTGGATCAAGCTCGTCCCAGCCGGAAAAGAAAGATGCAGTGTTGGAGGCCTTCTTGATATGACTAAATTCGATGGAGACGTACATGACTTCATTTTCGAAGGCACAAAAAGCCTTAGAACAACAATTCTTTAACAAGGCGAATAAAGCGCCAAGAGATCCAGGGAAGCTTCCAGCAAAGACAGAAAGCAACCCTAATGGACAAATCATGGCAATAACGACGAAAAGTGGAATGACAACTGCAGATCTAGTGCCTCGGTCGATGCTAGTACACACAAAGAACACCTCGGTCCAGGTACAGTCGAAGAACACTTCGGCCGAGGTACCAACCGAGGTGGAGCCTCAGAGAGTATTCACCACTTAGCGTGGGTGCAAATAAGCTTTAAATTTATAAAACTAGAATCAAGCAAGCGAACCCGTAGTGTACGGATCGGCGTAGATTAGCAAGTATTCCAGAGTATCGAACATAGGGATTTGGGGGGAACAAATTCGATTGCAGATTATCAAGCAAGTAAATGTAAGAGCTTTGCAAATTATTGGGAAAACAACAATCCTAAAGATCCAGGAGTCCAGCTGTGGCAATCGATTCAAGATATACTAATGATATAAGGACAGAGTTAAGATATGCAAAGGTATGCTAATGTAAGGTAATCGTACGGTGAAGTTCCAAAAACCTTATATGACCCACCTACAAGACACTCTCTATAAAGGTTGTTGAGGCTTCAATATAGAAAGGTTCTAAAGGTAAGAATTAAAGTCAAATACCCAAACTTGTAATCCAAGGATCAAGACTAACTAAATCGATTAAGGTTGCGACACTCACAATCGAGGTAGAGGTTGTTGAGGCTTCACTACCACCTAGAAAAGGCAAGCCTAAACTAAGTTAAAGAAAATCTTTAACTTTAGATTAAAGTAAAAGCAAGTTCGTAAACTTAAGGGAAATTACGGTTAGTTCTTGAGGTTCCACGGCCGTGGACTCAAGAACAGACCGTAATTTAGGGTTCGTCGGCGATTCTCTCTAACTCTCAGGGTCCAATCTGTTTACGATCGATCTATCATTATCTAAGCCACAACTATCAACCCTTCACCTTAGAATTGTTAAGGGTTTTTAGCCAACAATAGTCATATTGATATCAAATTCAAAGATTAAAAGATTGAAAGATGAAAACTTCCGAAAACTTTTAATAAACTTCAAACCAATCTCATAGTCACAATCAAGAACAAATATCGTCACTAGATTCGGAATAGAACAAATAGACACAATCTTAGATAAGAAGGAAGAACGGGATGTTAATCCGTCTTCTAAATCAAACCTAAACAAGAAGAGGAATCTTCTTGCGAACAATCTTCCGAATCTTCGATCTTCCGTCAATCCGGAAATCTCAATCACAATCTCCACCAAAAGTGCGAGATTAGGGCAATTCCAAGCGTAAACGTAGGATGCGTCTATGTGTAGGCGAAGGTGTAAAGCGAGGTCGCAAAAGTCTCTAAGCGGAGGTGACGGAATCTCTCTTCGTCCGTCCTTTTATAGTGTAAGATAAACTTTCGGCCCGAACCAATCTTTTGAAAGATCGTGGCTTAAAGTGTGGCGAAAAGAATCGCCAAGATCACGGTCGTGGAAGGTTCCACGACCGTAATTTAGAACGTGGAAATCAACAAGGTTTGAACCAATGATTCCACGACCGTAGAAGTTACTGGAATGAACCACGCTTCACTTGCTAGGGTTCCACGGTCGTGGACTTGAACGTGGAGTGTAGTACGGCCGTATTTTAGAGCGTGGTTTAGGTCAGGAACGTGATTCTTCCCTAGACTCGTGCATTCCTCAAGTTGAACTCCTTTTTGCTCCTAAGAATGCCCTCAATCCTTGGACATGTCAAACAACTTCATCCTTGCTCAATTCCGTTCGGAAATAGCTCTCAATCACCTATAATCAACATAAAGCTTGTGTAGACATCCATATCGACAATATAGGCAAACTAGCTCACAAATGCAACAATGCTCAATCAATGACTATCAATATGGATCACATACACTTAGAAAACGTGCTTAAAATATCACAATATTTCATGCTAACAAATAACCCCATACTTGCAACTTGCTTGTCCCTAAGCAAGGTCTTTCAAAAGCTTTTAAAACAAGAGTTAGGATGAAATATGTGTACCTTCTCAACGCAATACTTCTTTTGGATGAATGTGCCTTCTAAACAATAGATCATTCTCAAACCTTGCTTCAATCGTTTATAAGACTTTCATACACTTAACCAAAGAGTAAAGGGTAAAGAAAGCTCATGAATCGATTAAACTTCTATACAAGCATCATAACCTTCAAACATTATCAAAATCAATCATATGAAACTTCAATTTAGATTACCAAGCCATATAACATTCTTTTGATCTTAAGGACTTCCAAAGAAAAAGGTCTAGAATGTGGAAAGGGAAGGAAACTTTAAGGAATGTGGTGCATGAATCCGGGAAAGTGGACAACTACTCTTTCTTCTTCTCTTGCGGTTTCCGCACACCTTCCACTTAGAGCTTCGCTCTCTTCCTTTCATTTTTCGACTTTACTTTTGGAGTTATGGATAGAGGTGCACAAAAACCGAAGCCTAGGAGATTGGCGTTTCTTAATTTTTTATGAGATGCCTCAAATCCTTAGCGCACATACCATAATCCGCTAGGAATATCGCTCAATCCGACTTTGGCAAGACACAAACACCCGGCTATGTGAATGGTGCCGAGTTACTCATCGTCATGATTGACTTCCCCAAACCTATAATTTCTTTCTATTCTTTTGATTGCAAATAATTGCTCTCATGGCCCTCCTACATCAAACATGCCTTTTTCTTTCACTTCTCCAAATTCCCGGATAGGTAAAGGAGGTCAATATTTCAATGAGGAGCTAAAATGATCAAAGAAAGAAGAAAGAAAGATCGAATTGCCTTAATCATCTCAACAAGAAGTATAAGAACTTATAGTGTGATTTCAACTTCAATTTCTCAACATGATTTAAGTAACATTCATCACATTATGAAACTTGCAAAAGAGGTATAATCAACTCTTTCAATTCCTTTTCAATTCACTATTCGTTTAAGCATGCAATTGTCATCAAACTCAATTCACAAGTAGTGATTATCATTTAAAATCATCTCAATTCCTTAGAAGCACAAAATTTTCAAAATTTTTCAATTTTTATGGGTTTTTTAAGTTCTTTTTCATGCAATGCAATAATGAAACGTGCAACAATATAATGAACATGCAAGATAGTCTCGAATAGAAGCAAACATAGTGAGTAAGAGTTATTACAAACTTTTAGTCACACCCCACCCCATACTTGGAACAAACATTGTCCCTAATGTTAAAATAAAAGAAAGAAGAAAAGAAAAGAAAAAGAAACTCACAAAATGGCGGTGGAGCGGCTAAAGCTAACGGTCATGCAAATCATTATCATTGCGGCGCTGGTGGAGGCGGGAATGGAGAGAAGCTAGGATCATAAAACCGCCCAAACTGTTGGCGGTAGACATCTCTCATCATGTGATCGAGGTCGTCCAAGCGTCCATCTCTAGCATCGGCTCGAATCTCCAATGCTCCTACTCTCTCCGAAAGACCAGTAGCCCAATCCGGCATCTGCTCATACCATCCCGGAGCATGACTGTACCACTCTGGAGCGTCGGACAGTGCTGGTGCTAGTGCTGATGCAGATGGTGTCTGTGTAACCCATGGAGGTGGAGCTCCATACCATGCAGGAGGTGTATCTGCCCAAGTGGGTCTCTCACTCACGCTGGCGCAGCGAGAAGACGAGCCTGAAGCTCTGGCGGGACGTGGAGAACGTCTAGGCATATCGGGGGCCGCATCCGGCTGATCCGGAAACGTGCCAAACTCCTGCTCTGCTCCTCCTCCACCCTCATACTGATCCCTCATCTCCTCCTCCTCAACAACGGGCAGTGGTGGGACATACGGAGGAGCTGCAATCCTGTTCGCATGCATAGCAGCGAACGTCTCCTTCCAATTATGGCGTCCAGCCATAATGGAGTACTCCTGTAGCCACTCAATACCCCTACCCGTCCTGCTCTCCCAAGGCATGGCCGCATAAGGCGGACCTCTATGTGTGGGGAAGATGAGACCTCTAGTCATGAAGGCATGAAGTCCTAAAGGTACGGCTGGTAAGCGGGTACATGCAGAAAAATCAACTCCCAAACTCCTAGCAAGGTGGGTAACTATCCCACCATATCCAATGTTGCCCTTCCTCTTGTTCTTAAGCTTGCTCATAGTAGCAGCTAAGAGGGTGGCCCAGTCAGCTCGGCGCCCATACAACATAGAGTATAGCAGAAAGAGCTCATCCGTCTTGATCTTTTGGGGCGTCTCCGTCCGAGGGAAGAGACACTCCGAAAGAACACGGTGAGCAATCTTCAAGGCTAAGTGGTACATCAACTTAGCCTTGGTGTCAGCAGGTTGCCAGCGGTCCTCGCTGGCGTAGATCATAGCAACTTCCTCCCAAAAAATCCTTGGCGTAAACGCCACTAGGAAAACGACCGTTAAAGGTCTCATGGAACCCAAAGAAGGTCCCGAACTCACGGATGGAAAAATCATAGTTTCTTTCCATAAGACGGAAAGAAACGGTCCTATCCACATGGCTGTGCTCAAAAGATGTCACAACCTCCCTCGTAATCTCCTCATAAGCGTCATCTCGGATAGCCGAGAAGACAACTAGTCCGGCTCTATCCAAGAGCCAAGTAAGGTCATCTATAATGTTAAGAGGAGCTAAATCCTCTAACAATAGGTACCTATGTCCAATCACAACCCTCTCATTGATCCTCTCGAATGCATCGAGGTGATCCTCATGAATGGTCGGTACTCAAGGGCTAGGAGGTAAGGGTGATGAAGGTGATGATGGAGGTGAAGGGGAAGAAGGTGGTGGTGCTCTAGAGGATGAAGAAGAAGAGGGATTACCCTTCCTCTTCTTGTTTTGGTCATTCTTCTTCTCCTTGATTCTCCCAGAAACTCTCCTCACAAAGTCCATCACTGTTCAAAATTACGGGCTGTTCTTGATGATTCCACGGCCGTGGAACTGCCAGGGACCGTGGTTCGTCTGGTTTTTTCGCAAATCTCAGCAAACAACACTCAAACTCAGCAATCAGGCAGCCCTAGTCTAATTCCTTCCAATTTCAATCAGTTCTTCCTAAAATTGCTAACAAAAACGAACCAAATTGACAAAGATCAAGAAGAGTGGAAAAAACCTAGGTTTCGGATTTTAAAATCCAAATTGTGCGTTCCTTGGTGAATTGCCGCATGATTCGTTGCTTGGATCTCGTTGGTGGTTGAATTTGCTTCAATTTGGGAAGAAGAATCGTTGAAAACGATTAACGAACGAAGATTTGGGAGGAAGGTCGTGGAATCGGCGATTTGGGTCGTGGCAGGGGTTTTTGTGAGGTGTTTTTGTGAAGAACGTGGTTTATATAGTGACAGGCAAAATTTTGAAAATCACGGTCTGTCGGGGTGTTCCATGGCCGTGGAATTGTACGGAACCGTGGTTTTGGTGATTTTTCAAAGGCTTTTGGAAATTACGGTCACTGTAGCTGTCACGACCGTGGTTTAGGCCGTGGAACTCTCTGTAAAGCTCCAAAGTGCAAGTCTCGTCACTTTTCTTCAACATTACCCTTCCCTTTTCCTTTTCCATCGTTCCTACATCCAAAAACACGAACATACCGGAAGAAATCGAAGGCAAAACAAAGCAAAAACGTCTAAACTAAGCTAAACTAAGAATCGAAAACAAAAACAAAAATGCAATACCTTGGGTTGCCTCCCAAGAAGCGCTTTGTTTAAGGTCCGTAGCTAGACCAATCTCGGACTTATTCGAGTGCGGTAGGCGCGAACTCTTCAGCTTGGAGTTCCGGCGTATACTTCTTGAGTCGTTGGCCGTTCACCTTAAAGCTTCCGCCCGCTTTACCCCATACTTCAACTGCACCATGGGGAAAAATACGCTTAATTAGAAAAGGTCCGGTCCAACGAGATTTAAGCTTACCTGGAAAGAGACGAAGCTTTGAATTGAAGAGGAGAACTTGATCCCCTTCTTTGAAGTCCTTTGGAATGATATGCTTATCATGCCAACGCTTTGCTCTCTCCTTATAGATCTTAGCGTTTTCATAAGCGTTCAAGCGGAGTTCGTCCAGCTCATTAAGGTCTAGGAGACGCTTCTCTCCCGCTTCCTTCATGCTGAAATTCAACCACTTGATAGCCCAAAACGCCTTGTGCTCCAACTCTACCGGTAAGTGACAAGACTTTCCATACACAAGGTTGTATGGTGTGGTTCCTATGGGCGTCTTGTATGCAGTCCGGTATGCCCACAATGCGTCATCAAGCTTCAAAGACCAATCCTTCCTAGTCCTTGAAACCGTCTTCTCTAAGATTCCTTTGATCTCCCTATTTGAGATCTCAACTTGTCCACTTGTTTGTGGATGATAAGGGGTGGCGATCTTGTGAGTAACCCCATACTTAGCTAGAAGAGCTTCAAAGCGCCGGGCAATGAAGTGAGAACCTCCATCATTAATGATAGTCCTTGGTGTCCCAAATCTTGGGAAGATGGTTTTGTTGAAGAACTTAACCACAACTATGGCATCATTGGTGGGAGAGGCAATTGCTTCCACCCATCTAGAAACGTAATCCACCGCCAAGAGTATGCATTGGTTTCCACAAGAAGATGGGAATGGTCCCATAAAGTCTACTCCCCAAACATCGAAAATCTCCACCTCTTGGATGTTGTTGAGGGGCATCTCATTCCTCCTAGAGATATTAACTGTTCTTTGACAAGCATCGCAGCAAGAAACAAAGGATTGCACATCTCTAAACAAAGTAGGCCAAAAGAATCCAGATTGCAATACCTTTGCGCTAGCTTTGTTCGAACTAGCGTGTCCTCCACAAGGTAGTGAATGACAATGGCGGATGACACTTTGCATCTCATCTTCCGGCACACATCGCCGTATGATGCCATCCGGACCTCTCTTAAAAAGGAGAGGTTCATTCCAAAAGTATTCCCGGACATCCTTAAAGAACTTCTTTCTTTGTGCGTAGGATAGTCCGGGCGGTATCTCCTGACAAACCAAATAGTTAACAAAATCAGCAAACCATGGTTCGTTACCTTTGGAGATCACGTCGATGCACTCCTCTATAATGTGCAAGTGTTCGTCCGGGAAGGAGTCATCGATGGGTAAATGGTCGTCCTCTAGATGTGTTAGGCGACTCAAGTGATCCGCAACAGAATTTTCTGAACCTTTCTTGTTGCGGATCTCTAGATCGAATTCTTGTAGGAGAAGAATCCATCTAATTAGCCTTGGCTTCGCATCTTTCTTCGCAAGGAGGTACCGGATCGCAGCATGATCCGTGTAGACAATCACCTTTGCACCTACAAGATAAGAGCGAAACTTGTCAATAGCATAGACAATGGCTAAAAACTCTTTCTCGGTAGTGGCGTAATTGAGCTGCGCTTCATCTAGCGTCTTGCTAGCATAGTATATGGCATGGGTTCGCCTTTCCTTTTGTTGTCCAAGAACAGCTCCTATAGCTACGTCACTAGCATCGCACATAACCTCAAAGGGAAGAGTCCAATCCGGAGTTTGGATAATAGGTGCTGAAATTAGAGCTTGCCGAATTGTGTTAAACACATCCAAACATTCCTGCGAAAACTCAAAAACTGCATCCTTCATCAATAGATTAGTGAGCGGTTTTGATATTTTAGAGAAGTCTTTAATGAAACGTCTATAAAATCCAGCATGTCCTAGGAAACTTCTTATCCCTTTCACCGAAGTTTGGGGAGGAAGCTTCTCTATGGTCTCTATCTTAGCTTTATCTACCTCTATCCCTCTATTAGAGATTAAGTGACCTAATACAATTCCTTCCTTAACCATAAATCGACACTTCTCCCAATTTAGATCTAGGTTAGTGTCTTCACACCTTTGTAAAACAAGAGAAAGGTTAGAAAGGCAATCATTTAAAGAGGAACCGTATACGGAGAAGTCGTCCATGAAGACATCCATGATTTCCTCAATGTATTCGGAGAAGATGGCCATCATGCACCGTTGAAAGGTGGCTGGGGCATTGCAAAGCCCGAACGGCATTCTCCTATAAGCAAACGTACCCCACGGGCACGTGAATGTGGTCTTCTCCTGATCATCCGGGTGTATCGGGATCTGAAAGAAACCACTATAACCGTCAAGATAGCAAAAATGCGAATGTTGCGCTAACCTTTCAAGCATTTGATCGATGAAGGGTAGTGGGAAGTGGTCCTTCCTCGTCGCGTTGTTAAGCTTGCGGTAGTCTATGCACATCCGCCATCCCGTTACGGTTCGGGTAGGAATGAGTTCGTTGTTCTTGTTGGTGATGACCGTCATTCCTCCCTTCTTCGGAACTACTTGAACCGGACTCACCCACTTACTATCGGAGATAGGGTAGATGATACCTGCATCAAGAAGTTTAAGAATTCCTTCTTGACAACCTCCTTCATGGTCGGATTTAACCGCCTTTGAGGTTGTCTTGAAGTTCTAAAATCTTCCTCCATTAGTATCTTATGCATGCATAGGGAGGCTTTAATTCCTACTAAGTCCTCAATAATGTAGCCTAGAGCTTTCCTATGTTTCCTAAGGACAATCATGAGCTGATTATGTTCATCTATGCTTAGATCGGAACTAACAATAACCGGAAAGGTAGAATTAGGTCCTAGAAAAGCGTACCTTAGATGAGTAGGAAGTGGTTTTAGTTCCATCGCTTTCGGAGCTTCCAATGATCCTTGAGGAGCATCCGATGTCTCCTTAAGAAGTTTCTAAGGGTGTTGAATGTGTGGGAGAAGAATCAAAGGAAGTCGAAGAAGTGTCTCGATCACCCCTTTTCACGGCCAAAATTACGGTTTCCCCATGTCCTCCACGGCCGTGGTTTAGGGCGTGGAAGGGAAATACGGTTGTTCCATTTTCTCCACGACCGTATAACTTTCTGGAGTGGGACACAGTTTTGTTTGTGAAATCCACGGCCGTGGAATATAGTGTATGGCCGTGGATTCTCACGTTTTCTGCCTCATCGTGGAGTTTTTCAAACTCCACTTCATACATCTCTTCTTGTGCTTCTAAGGCTTCAATTGCCTCATTGCACTCCTCGTCTTCCCCTACATTTGTTAGACTCATAGTGATAACCTTTTGTAAAGGATTGTTGAAGAGAATAGAACTTACCTCCTCCCTAGACAACCCTTCTTCGCCTTGGATATTGAATATATCCTCATCAAAGATTGGCTCCTTCACTAGAGTGGAAAGAACGAACTCTACCTTCTCTTCTCCTATATCAAAAGCGAGTCTACCATTCTTGCAATCGACTATGCAGCCGGAAGTTGCAAGAAGCGGTCTTCCGATTATGACCGGGACCGGACTATCTGCAGGAATGTCAAGCACGACAAAATCAATGGGGACAAAGAATTTACCTAGCTTGACCGGGACGTCTTCTACAATACCGACGGGGCGAGTAATGGATCGATCCACCATGTACAACGTCATCTTTACCGGTTTAGGGTCGCCTAAACCGATCTTCCTACATAATGCAAGTGGTATGATGCTCACACTTGCTCCCAAGTCACATAACGCATCGTATGTGATATCTCTCACTCCTATGGGAATGCAAAACGACCCCGGATCCTTCAGTTTTGGGGGCATTTTCTCCTTCATGGTTTTGATGACATCCGAAGAATCCGAACTCATCTTAACCTCACCGAAATCTTCTAGCTTCCTCTTGTTAGAGAGGAGCTCCTTCAAGAACTTGCCATAAGCCGACATACCTACAATAGCATCAATAAAGGGTATATTAATATGCAGCTTGCTCATGAGTTCTATAAACTTACCAAATTGTTTATCTAGGCGTGCTCTCGCTCTAGATTGAGGAAATGGTAGGGGAGGTTTGTTAGCCGGAGGAGGAACGTAGACATCTTCCTTCTCCTTCCGCTTCTCTTTGTCTTTCTCAACGGAGACTTCAACAAACTTAGGCTGCGGATCGGTGGTAGTCACTCCGCTCCTAGTTGTGATTGCCATAACCCTTCCCTTAGGGTTGTCCTCCGTCTTTCCTGGAAGTTTCCCTTGATTCCTAGGAACTTCCTCCGCATGGCTGAACATTTGGTTTTCTAAAACCTTTTGAGCTTTATCAACCTTAGAAATTTGATCATCAACCTTAATGATGCGGTTTTCCAACCCTTGAAGCTTTCTCAAAATCGTTTCCAACATGGGATCGGGCTTCTCCTTCCCCGAAGTGCTTCCTCCATAGATGGTTGCCCCTGGCTTTTCAAAGGAGTAGAGGAAGAGGAAGGTGGAGTTAGTGAATTAGAATTGGAAGGATAAGAGTTACCGGAATTTTGTTGATTGTAGCGCCAATTGTTGTTGTTTGAACCCCTATTGTTGTTCCAATTGTTGTTCCGGTTGTTGTTATTGCCATTCCAATTGTTATTCCGGTTGTTGTTCCGGTTATTGTTGTTGTTGTTGTTGCGGTTTGTGTTATCACCGCCATTGTTGTTGTTGCCCAAATAACCAACATCCTTTCCTTGTTGCTTTTGAAAGTTGGTCTTGATAGCCTCCTTCAACTCCTTGATCTCATTGTTGAGGGAGAAAATTTTACTTTGAGTTTCATGTGTGAGCTTCGCTCCTTGCTCCACACGATTTCCCTCCACTTTCCGGTAGGAATACTTCTCTATAACTCTTGCTTGCTTCTCAATGAAGTCCCAAGCGTCATCTTCTCTCATGTCCATGAATGTACCACATGAGAGGGATTGGAGCTTGAATTGTGTCTCCACATCCAGCCCCTTATAGTAAATCTCCAGCAATGCAAGCTTGGATATGCCATGATGAGGGCAATCCAATAACAAGTCCTGAAACCTTTCCCATCATTGAAACAAACTTTCGTTAGATCTCATGGAAAATGCATTAATCTTACCTCTAAGTTCCACCGTTTTGGATGGCGGAAAAAATTTGGCGAGGAACTCCGCGGAAAGGTCTTCCCACGTGTCTAGTTCCCCACTAGGAAGAGCTTGGTACCAAGACAACGCTTTCCCCTTCAAGGAGAAGAAGAAAGGCTTGAGCTTATAGTTGTTGGTAGTAGCATTCTTCGGCCTCATTGTCTCCATCATACACTCAAAGTTTTGCAAGTGTTGGTGTGGAGATTCAGCTCTTGTCCCGCCAAATTGGTTTTGGCGAACAAGAGTAATAACTTGAGGGTTGAAGCTAAACCCTTGTACATCATCAGCATCAAAATTCACGCCCAAACGGCGCGGTTGTTGTGTTGGATCCATCCTTTGGCCAAGAGTTCTTGGCTCATCATCTACACGTTCGATCCTCGCATTCCTAGGTGGAATGCGGCGATTAGCAGCTCCCCGTGGATGGAAAGGATTCACATTGATCGTGGGATCAATTTCCTCTAGTGGTGGCATGGAGGAATCGCTATCATCAGCGGATGAATGACTTCTTCTTCTTGATCTTGATGCCCGTCTTGAGGATTTCTTGCTCCCCTTATTCTTAAGGTTGCTTATTTCTATCCTCATCTGGAACATCATATCTTTTAGATCGTTAACTTGAGATTGATGACGATCCATTTCATCCCGGCGAATATTCTCATTCCATTTGAGTTGAGCTTCTTTCTCCGCCAACTCTGCTTGAAGATCACGTTCGTGTTCTTCAGCCATCTTCTTTCCTTACTCTTTTGCCTTAAAGTTCTCTCAAGCTCTTGATCAAGAGGTAAGAGATCTTCGGTGTTCCTAGACCTGCGCATGCACTCAAAGAGATATCAAATAACGAGAGCAAGCTCCCAAGCTTTACAACCGGCTACCGAATTCGGCCTAGACCAAATCCCCGGCAACGGCGCCAAAAACTTGTTCGCCACTTAGCGTGCGTGCAAATAAGCTGTAAATTTATAAAACTAGAATCAAGCAAGCGAACCCGCAGTGTACGGATCGGCGTAGATTAGCAAGTATTCCAGAGTATCGAACACAGGGATTTGGGGGGAACAAATTCGATTGCAGATTATCAAGCAAGTAAATGTAAGAGCTTTGCAAATTATTGGGAAAACAACAATCCTAAAGATCCAGGAGTCCAGCTGTGGCAATCGATTCAAGATATACTAATGATATAAGGAAAGAGTTAAGATATGCAAAGGTATGCTAATGTAAGGTAATCGTACGGTGAAGTTCCAAAAACCTTATATGACCCACCTATAAGACACTCTCTATAAAGGTTGTCGAGGCTTCAATATAGAAAGGTTATAAAGGTAAGAATTAAAGTCAAATACCCAAACTTGTAATCCAAGGATCAAGACTAACTAAATCGATTAAGGTTGCGACACTCACAATCGAGGTAGAGGTTGTTGAGGCTTCACTACCACCTAGAAAAGGCAAGCCTAAACTAAGTTAAAGCAAATCTTTAACTTTAGATTAAAGTAAAAGCAAGTTTGTAAACTTAAGGGAAATTACGGTTAGTTCTTGAGGTTCCACGGCCGTGGACTCAAGAACAGGCCGTAATTTAGGGTTCGTCGGCGATTCTCTCTAACTCTCAGGGTCCAATCTGTTTACGATCGATCTATCATTATCTAAGCCACAACTATCAACCCTTCACCTTAGAATTGTTAAGGGTTTTTAGCCAACATTAGTCATATTGATATCAAATTCAAAGATTAAAAGATTGAAAGATGAAAACTTCCGAAAACTTTCAATAAACATCAAACCAATCTCAAAGTCACAATCAAGAACAAATATCGTCACTAGATTCGGAATAGAACAAATAGACACAATCTTAGATAAGAAGGAAGAACGGGATGTCAATCCGTCTTCTATATCAAACCTAAACAAGAAGAGGAATCTTCTTGCCAACAATCTTCCGAATCTTCGATCTTCCGTCAATCCGGAAATCTCAATCACAATCTCCACCAAAAGTGCGAGATTAGGGCAATTCCAAGCGTAAACGTAGGATGCGTCTATGCGTAGGCGAAGGTGTAAAGCGAGGTCGCAAAAGTCTCTAAGCGGAGGTGACGGAATCTCTCTTCGTCCGTCCTTTTATAGTGTAAGATAAACTTTCGGCCCGAACCAATCTTTTAAAAGATCGTGGCTTAAATTGTGGCGAAAAGAATCGCCAAGATCACGGTCGTGGAAGGTTCCATGACCGTAATTTAGAGCGTGGAAATCAACACGGTTTGAACCAATGATTCCACGACCGTAGAAGTTACTGGAATGAACCACGCTTCACTTGCTAGGGTTCCATGGCCGTGGACTTGAATGTGGAATGTAGTACGGCCGTATTTTAGAGCGTGGTTTAGGGCAAGAACGTGATTCTTCCCTAGACTCATGCATTCCTCAAGTTGAACTCCTTTTTGCTCCTAAGAATGCCCTCAATCCATGGACACGTCAAACAACTTCATCCTTGCTCAATTCCGTTCGGAAATAGCTCTCAATCACCTATAATCAACATAAAGCTTGTGTAGACATCCATATCGACAATATAGGCAAACTAGCTCACAAATGCAACAATGCTCAATCAATGACTATCAATATGGATCAAATACACTTAGAAAACGTGCCTAAAATATCACAATATTTCATGCTAACAGAGAGCGTCGGACAAAACTGAAGTTTATGTTCCACCTCCTGCATATAAACCACCACTTCCATTCCCCCAGTCAAGGGCCAGAGCACATCTAGACAAGCATTTTGGTAAGTTCCTTGACTTGATGAATAAACTACATATTAACATCCCTTTCCTTGATGCTATTCTAGAGATGCCTGCCTATGGGAAGTTCTTGAAAGAAATTCTATCAAGGAAGAGGAAGTTGGAAGACTTTGGTGAAGTAAGGATGACATCTAAATCCTCGGAGCTTATTCAAATCATGAAGGAGAAGATGCCACCCAAATTACAGGATCCCGGCTTATTTTGCATTCCCATTCAAGTTGGGGATATCACTTGTGAAGCCTTGTGTGATCTAGGGGCTAGTGTGAGCATCATCCCGCAGGAGCTATGTGTGAGAATCAGACATGGAGAGCCCAAGCCGGTGAAGATACGGTTGTACATGGCGGACCGCTCCATTACCCATCCCGTGGGCATTTTGGAAGACGTTCCGGTTAAGTTAGGTAACTTCTATTTACCTATAGACTTTATTGTGCTAGACATTCCCGCAGATTATCTCGTTCCTATCATTCTCGGGAGACCATTCCTAGCAACTTCGGGTTGCAATGTGGATTGTATGAACGCCAAGTTGCAATTCGACATTGGCGGTGATCAAGTTGAGTTTGCCTTGCTTGCGGCAATGAAAGGAGAGCCTCTAGGAGATGATATCTTCAACATCTATGATGAATAAGAATCAAGAGAATTGGTGAGCTCTATCCTTATTAATGATCCACTTGAAAAAGTTATTAGCTTTAGCTTAATTGAGGAAGGTATATATGCTTCTTATGATGTAGATATACGGAGCTTAAAGGCATTGGTAGAAGATCCAGGAGCTAAATTTGAAAGATTAATCCAGGAGAAGAAAATCTCCAGTTTCGGTCCCAGTTGTAGTACCTCGACCGAGGCACTTTCTGGACCAAGCGAGGTGTTCTTGACTAAAGAACATCTCGGTCACCCTCTTTGGACCTCGACCGAGGTCGAAAGTGAGATGATGTCAACTGAGAATAACAATCTTATTACTCCCTTTTCTGACATTCATCCTCAGTTGGTGGAACACTTTCTCCACCAAATTTCTAATAATAAAGGGCCTTGGTATGCTGACATTGTTAATTATCTTGTTTGCTAGGAAATACCGCCCGGATTGACGTACGCTCAAAGGAAGAAATTCTTTAAAGATGTACGCCATTACTATTGGGATGAACCTATACTATTTAAGAGAGGTCCGGATGGGATGCTTTGAAGATGCATTCCGGAAGATGAAGTTACTAGTGTCATACGGCATTGTCACTCACTTCCTTGTGAAGGGCATGCTAGCGCTCACAAAACGTGCGCCAAGGTATTACGTTCCGGTTTCTTTTGGCCTACATTATTTAAGGATGTGCAAACGTTTGTTGTCTCTTGTGATGCATGCCAAAGAACAGGAAACTTATCTAGGAGGAACGAGATGCCACTCAACAACATACATTTGGTTGAGATCTTTGATGTATGGGGAGTAGATTTCATGGGACCTTTCCCATCATCCGGAGGAAACCTCTACATTCTCCTAGCAGTCGACTACGTTTCTAGATGGGTTGAAGCCATTGCCTCTCCCACTAATGACGCCATGGTGGTAGTGGAGTTCTTTAACAGGACTATCTTTCCACGTTTTGGGACTCCACGCATCTTCATCAACGATGGGAGGACACATTTCATCAACCGGAAGTTTAAGGCACTTCTATCGAAGTATGGGGTAACCCACAAGGTAGCAACCCCTTATCACCCTCAAACTAGTGGACAGGTCGAGATCTCTAATAGAGATATTAAAACAATCTTGGAGAAGACCGTCCCTAGGATGAGGAAGGATTTGTCCATGAAGTTGGACGACGCTCTTTGGGCCTACAGGACCGCATTCAAGACCCCCGTTGGTACCACCCCTTATAATTTGGTATATGGGAAGTGTTGTCATTTGCCCGTTGAGCTGGAACACAAAGCATATTGGGCGATCAAATGGTTGAACTTCGACATCAAAGACGCCGGTGAAACGCGGCTATTGGACATCAACGAGCTGGAGGAGCTGCGTTTGAACGCTTATGAGAATGCCAAGATCTACAAGGAAAGGACAAAGAAATGGTACGATAAGCATATCATTCCTAAGGAATTTAAAGAAGGAGACTTAGTTCTACTCTTCAACTCCCGCCTTCGCCTAGTTCCAGGCAAGTTGAAATCTAGATGGACCGGACCTTATGTTATGAAACATGTTTTCCCTTATGGTGCAGTTGAGATTTGGGGAGAAATAAGTGGAAGCTTCAAGGTCAATGGTCATAGACTTAAGAAATACAAACCGGAAGTTCAGGTCGAAGAGATTGCACCACTATATCTTGTTTAGGCACACCGTACGGTCCAGCTAGAGACCTTAAATCAAATGCTTCTTGAGAGGCAACCCAAGGTATTGCTTTCTTTCCCTTTTCTATGCTTAGCTTTAGATAGTTTGCTTTTGCTTTGCTTTGCTTTGTTTTTGGCGTCCTAGACAAACAACAGGTAATCTCTAAGGAAGGAATACAACCCAGGAGCAACACTAGAAGGACAGAAGTTCGAGAATTTGAGAAGACGGAGTTCGATTGAGACACATCTCGGTTGTAGTCACAGCACCTCGACCGAGATGATTCTTGAGCAACCGAGGCGACTAGGGTTACTGAAGATCCACCTCGGTCCGTATCACCTCGGTCCAGTCGAGACCATCTCGACCGAGGTGACAACAGTTCTAGAAAAGGGTATAAAAAGGGGTTCGAATTCTCTCTCTTCCCTCTCTCACCTTCTCGACCGCGGCGCAAGGATCCATCTCGCTCTCCGATTTTCGATCGTTTTCGATGATTCTTGCTTCCAAACTCCAAGGAAAGAGTAGATGATCGGTTTGCAAGCGAAAATCTACAACAAAAACGCTCCTAATAAACCGAATCTGGGGTAAATCGAAAAAAAGCCTAACTCCCTCTTCTTCCACTGTTTCGATCAAATTGGGCTTTGGTTGCCCCTGCATTGTGTTGAAAAAGGCTTAAGTACCCCATAGAAACAATTGGTAGTGATATTAGGGGAAAATAACTGGATTTCTGAGGGTTACGATCGAACAGCCTTCTACCTCGGTCCAGTCCACATGCGTCTCGACCAAGGTGTTCTTGAGATCTGACATCCGACCGAGGTGATCTGACAGTGAGTGGAAAATGAGTTCTAACAGGCAGATTGTTTTGAGGGATAGGTCCTCCCCTTCTTCTTCTTCTTCCTCTCGCCGCTCCATACCGGTGATACATGAGCGTCACCAGGTAGATTATGACCGCATTGCTGTACGCCTAGTGATTGCACCGCGATTATTGATATCGGTGCTTTTGATTGCCTATACGTAGATGATGACTTGAGGCGGATGATTTCTATGGTAGGGCTGGAGCAATATATTGAGATTAGAGCTCCGGCCTACCTTGAGCCGACTTTGGAGTTTATGAGCTGCTTGACTTACCTACCTACAAAGCGTGCCATCAAGTACCGGCTGCTGAACCGGAACTATTAGTTCTGATGGACCATTGGAGGGATATCTTCGGCTTCCCGACCCCCACAGTTTCTGATTTTCCTTCTCGAGCCATGGCTCGAGAGTTTTGGGGCCACATAGCTCACGTAGTTGAGCACGCTGATAGGTGGAGACCTGGACACTCCAGGGAGCGTATTATCTTCCACCTTGCCTTCAGATTAGCCCACCGGATCTTTAGCGAGACACTTCTGGCGCGTACTGAGATGCCCCAGAAGATTAGACAAGGGGAGCTTCTGAGTTTATACTGTATGGTTACCGGAGGAGCACCTGACTTTGGGGTGATGTTGGCTGAGGATCTCCACAGGATAAAGGCGAAGGCGAAGGAAATATTTGCTGCGGCGGTCTAGTGACTCACATCGCGAGTTACAAGGACCTTGATCTGAGTGCTTGTACTATGGTGGCGGTTGCCAAGCCGCTTGGTCTGCAGGAGATGATTACGAAGAGGATCTTGGTTCCTCACGGACTTACTACGCCATATGTGGCGATGCCCTGGGAGTAGACTACACCTCACGGTATTAGATGGTCATCTCAGTTCTGAGTATTTGACCCTCAGTACTGGTACACCGCGTGCATTCCTCTTATGGAGGACGCTAGAGACGCATCAGCAGCAGCCCAGAAGCAGGATGAGGAGGAGGCTGATGAGAGCACTAATGAGGATGATGATGGAGTTGCTATGGAGACAGGGACAGATACAGCTGGTCCTAGTATACTAGTTCTCGATCTAGACGAGGAGGAGACAGAGGACGAGCTAGCTGCAGCACCAGCACGTCCTACCAGGCGTAGATTACGCAGGCAGAGGGATCCAATAGCTCACCGCCGGATTGACGATCTGACAGATTAGATGATTGACTCCTATGTAGCCATGACCGTCGATCTAGGAGGACGTTTGGATGACCTTCACAAAGAGTTGGATAGCCGGACTCATCAGATACTAGAGAGCCAGCACTATTAGCGTCGGATGATGGAGATCCAGTTTCAGCATATGATGGGACATCCATTCGACCCATATCAGCATCCGTACATACCATATCCTCCACCACCTCCAACAGATCAGGATTAGAGCTTGTAGGATTTCTTTTCTTTATTAATTATGCAACTCAACTTATGTCTGGTGAGTTTCCTGTTTCTTTAGACTTATTTGACCCATTGGGACAATGTGTCCCAAGTATGGGGTATGCGGATATGTATTATTGACTTATGTGGATGAGTGTATGACTCTTGATAGATATTTATGATTTTATCCTGCTCTATATGCTTATCTGAGACTACATGCATGCATACAGGTAATGTGATTGAGAAAAACGTCAAAAACTAGTTTAAGAAAAAAAAATTTTTTGACCTCGACCGATGTGACTCTGACCAATCGAGGTACGGTACCTCGGTTGACTTAGAACATCTTGACCGAGGTGGTTTAACTGAGAAAGTTTTCGAAACGATTTTTGTGCTTCTTATGTGGATATGACCTCAGTGATGATTTTGTTTGCTGATTGGTTTTGAAATCTGTATATGTTTGAAAGGTTTTATAACATGTTTAAGTTGCTAAATGCTTTGTTTAAAACTTGTGGCATGTTTAATACTTTGTTTTTATCAAAATTATGTTGAATTTGAAGGTTGACACCACATAATGAGTTCTCTCACTTTCTTCCTAGGATAATTAAGGCAATTCATTCTCCTCTCTTCTTCTTCTTGATCATGGTTAACCTCTCATATACATATTTGCCTCCCTTTACCTATCCGGGAATTTGGAAGCAAGCAAAAGTGTAAAGCAAGTGAAAGAAAAGTTAAGATGTTGGCTGGAAGTTTGAAAGAAACAAATAGGTTTGGGGAAGTCAATCATGATGATGAGTAACTCGGCACCATTCACATAGCCGGGTGTTTGTGTCTTACCAAATTTGGATTGAGCGATATTCCTAACGGGTCATGGTATGTGCATCAAGGGTTTGAGGCATCTCGAAAAAATGATGATTGCTGATTTCCTAGGCTTCGGTTATTGTGCACCTCTGTCCATGCATCCCAAAAAGTAAAAAAAAAGAAACTAAAATAAGCAAAGCTTATTGTGGAAGAAGTGAAGTTCAAAGCAAAGTGAAGTGAAGATCCTTTTCCCGGATTCTAGCACCACATTCCCTATATGCATCCCGCCCTCACACGTTTCTTGACCTTCTCTTGAAAAGACCTTGAGACCTCGAGCTTGTTGATTGACTTGGTGGTTTAAACTGGATTATACATGATTAATTTCGATGATTATGATTTATTATGCATTCTATGGTTTTATGCAAAGATGAACAACTTTCTTATATTTATAAAATGTTTTGAGCATGTTTTGATTTTAAATTCCATGAAGTATTCTCTTAGAGTGATCTATGATTTGAGCACACCACCAAAAATGTTTTGAAATACTTTTCATTGATCTTTATGACTTATAATCCATTCTATCTTGTACTTAAGATTTGGAACTTGCTTGGGGACAAGCAAGGGACAAGTATGGCGTATTTTGATAGCATGAATTATAGTCTATATTTTGGGACTTGTTTAGACGTTTTATCTTCAATAATCTGCATGTTTGGATGTATATTATGTGATTATATTGTCGTTTCATCTACCCTTGCGGGAATCGAGGTCTACACCAAGTTTTGTTGTAATCGTTGGTAAAATGGCACATTTTGGACTAAAATGGAGCTAAGGAGTCATTGGAGCTACATTCTGGAGCTTAAGGAAGAATCCAGGAAGCATGGAAATGGATTAAAGATTTATTTTGGACCAGATTTAAGAGATTTCACATTCAGTTTAGAGCCACCTCGTTTGACCACAAAATCACCTCGACCGAGGTGATCTAGAGGAGCGTCTCGACCGAGGCGAATATCCTGACGCAGCGAGATATATTTATTCTTTGTTGAGATCTTTTATGTTTGGAAGGAAAGATCTTATATTTTTGGGCTGAATTTCTGGAAGGAAGATCATATATTTTGAAGATCTATTTTAGAGATATGGATATATTTTATTAGGATAATATCTTTTCAAGATATTTTATCTTTGGAAGATAGTTTTCCTATAAAAAGGGCTTGATTTTCCACAATTCAGCACGCCCGCTAGCATCGGCGCATCACCGAAAAAGCTGCGGTTAGGAAGGATTTTTGGAAGGTTGAAGGAATATTGAATGAAGGATTGATAGCTTATTATAGCTTTATGAAGGGTTTTGTAAGACTTTCTTAGATTCCCTTCTTGTTGATTGTCTTGTTGGATTTGTGATCCAAAGAACGCTTATTTGTGTGATATTTAATTCAGTTATTGAAGCCTTGTTCTTAAGGTTCTTGTGTTCAAATATTCACTTTCTTCCCATATATTTGATTATTGCTTTCATGATGATGAGTGACTAATTTCTTTGTGTGATTCTAGGGTGATTGGCTGAAGGTTGTGGGAAAAAATGATAGAATAATCTTAAATTCCAGTAGGACCCTGAAAGCTCGAGTCTTTATTCTTAACCCTAGAGCAACTCGTTCAGTCGATGAACATCTCGGCCGGGGTGGAATTTGTCTGACCGATGTGACTTATCTGATCCGTAACTGAGAGTTAAGTGTTAGAGTTTTCCAAATCCTATTCTTATTACATGTTTCTTGGTTTAATGCAAGCTTAGGATGAGACTTACCCGGTAATTCCTTAGTTTGTTTACCCATGATCATAAGTATAGATAATAAAGGTTTATCCTTTATTGGGGTTTGAGTGTGTCTTCATCCCATCTTTGTGAGTTAGCCTGAGACTTACCCGGTAAAGGTTGATTCTATTCCCTTAGTTGGTGTGTTGGTTTGAGATTATAGTTCCTTTCCTTAGTACCTTGAGACTTACCCGGTAATAGGTTATTTTGGTTTGGAGTTAGTGAGTAGTGAGACTTACCCGGTGATCTATTCCACTTTAGTAACACCTTCCCTTTGCAAAATCTCAGCTTTGTCCGCTTATCTTGAGATCTTGAGTGGGAACCACAACTAGATGCTTTAATCCCTAGAATTGCATATTCCTTTAATTGACTTTTTATCATCTTTGATTGCTTTAATTGACTTTGTGGTTAGTTGCAATATTGACTACCTATATTGGTTTTGTTTCACCTAAGTCCCTGAGATCGACACCCCGGAATTCTTGCGTTTACTACGATTGATCCGTACACTGCGGGTTCACATCCTTGTTTTAGGCATATATCTAGGGTTATAAATTTAAAGCTTGCACACACCATTTGGAGCGAACACTACCTTTGCGGGAATCAAGGTCTACACCTAGTTTCGTTGTAATTGTTGGTAAAATGGCAAACCTTATTGGTGGAAGACGTTGTGATTCAAAGAAAGTGCAGAAAAGATCCTATTCCCGGATTCTAGCACCACATTACCCTTTATACATCCCACCTTGACACGTTTCTTGACCTCTTTTGGAAGCCCTTGAGGCCTCGAGTATGCTGATTGACTTGGTGGTTTAAACTGGATTATACATGATTGATTTCGATAAATATGATTTATTATGAATTCTATGATTTAATGCAAAGATGAACAACTTTCTTGTATTTATAAAATGTTTTGATGATGTCTTGATTTTATTTGCCATGAAGCATTCTCTTAGGGTTATCTAAGAATGAAGCGCACCACCACAAGGTTTTGAAATGTTTTTCATTGATCTTTTTGACGACTTATAATCCATTCTATCTTGTATCTAAGATTTGGATCTTGATTGGGGACAAGCAAGGGACAAGTATGGGGTATTTTGATAGCATGTATTATAGACTATATTTTAGGATTGGTTTGGACGTTTTATCTTCATAAATCTGCATGTATGGATGTATATTCTTTTATCATTATGTTGTTTTGTTTACCTTTGAAAGAATCGAGGTCTACACCTAGTTTCGTTGTGATTGTAGGGAAAATAGAACGTTTTGGAACGATATGGAGCTGAGGAAGCTAAGGAGTCATTGGAGCTACATTATGGAGAATTGAGGATCTACAAGAAAGGCTCAGGAACCATGGAAGTTGAATGGAAGATTTATTTTGCACCAAATTAGAGAGATTTACACAAAGCTGGGATACACCTCGGATGGCTACAGTATCACCTCGACCGAGGTGATCTTTGTGATGGGCTGGACCAAGGGGAACGGCCCACAGCCCACGAGATCTTTTATTCTTGGCTGAGATCTTTTATTTTTGGTAAGTGATTCTCCTATATATTAGGATGGATTTTCTGGATAGAAGCATGTCCAATTGGATGTCTTAGAGCTGGAAGTTGAACGAAGTTGGAAGATTGGAAGATCCAAGGAAGGAAGTTGGCTTTGAAGGTAGGTTGAAGGTTTTGAAGGAAGTTGTGAGATTTTCTTAGTTTGTTTTGATTGATTGTCTTTCTGGTTATGATTAAGGAACGTAGTTTGATTGTTAGTTTGATTGTTTGATTGAGTTATTGAGACCTTTGTGTTAAAGTTTTCTTGTTTCAATATTAATTCCTTTCTTGTATATTTGATTATTGTTATCATGATGATTGATGGCTAAATTCTTTATGCGATTCTAGGGTGATTGGCTGAAGGTTGTGAGAAAGACGATGAAAGAATGAACCTTTACCCCAGTGGACTCTGAAAGCTCTAGCCTTTACCTAAACCGACGAACACCTCGGTCAGTCGTAGAACATCTCGACCGAGATGGGACACTAAATGAGCGAGGCGGGACCTTTCCTGATCCTTATCTTAGTTGAGGTTTCAGTTTGCCAGATCCTATCCTTGTTGTACCTTTCCTGATTTAGCGCAAGCCTAGGATGAGACTTACCCGGTGATTCCTTTGTTTGTATACCCAAGATTATGAGTGTTAGGTACTAAAGGTTTATCCTTTATTAGGGTTTGAGTATGCATTCATCCCATATTTGAGAGTTAGCTTGAGACTTACCCGGTACAGGTTGATTCTATCCCCTTGGATGGTGGGTTGGTTTGAGATTATATAGTTCCTTTCCTTAGTATATTGAGACTTACCCGGTGAGAGGATCTTTGGTTTGGGATAGTGAGTTGTGAGACTTACCCGGTGATCTATTCCCACCTTAGAAACACCTTCCCTTTGCAAACCTCAGCTTTGTCCACGTTATCTTTTGAGATCTTGAGTCGGAACCACATCTGGATGCTTAAATCTCTAGCATCCGCATTTTCTTTACCTGATTATTACATCGTCTTTGATATCTTTGCTTTGTTGCTTGTTTTTGATTGACAACCTTAATTACCGATGTTTTTTTCATCATAGTCCTTGTGTTTGACCCTGGAGTATTTGCCGTTATTACACTGCGGGTTCACATACTGTTTCAGGCTTATATTTTAGGTTATAAATTTAATTCTATATCGTTCACCATACACACACGTCTGAGAGCGAACACTTGACATCCAAAGACACAAACAAACCGGGAAGGTACCAACTAAAAGACAAAAACAAACTAGAATAACCTATTCTAAGAAAAATTGAAAATGAAAGCAATACCTTGGGTTGCCTCCCAAGTAGCGCTCTGTTTAAGGTCCGTAGCTAGACCATTTCTTTGTTTGCTGCTTAAGTGAGGAGGATAGGTGCAATCCTCTCAATTTGACTCTTCGGTATGTACTTCTTGAGTCGTTGGCCATTGACTTTGAAAGCTCCGCATTGTTCACCCCATACTTCAACTGCACCATAGGGAAAAACATTTTTAATTACAAACGGTCCGGTCCAACAAGACTTTAACTTACCGCAAAATAGACAAAGATGGGAATTGAAGAGAAGGACAAGATCTCCTTCTTTCAAATCCTCAAAAACGATGTGCTTGTCATACCACTTCTTCGTCCTTCTTTTGTATATCCGCGCATTCTCATATGCATTCAAGCGGATTTCTTCTAGCTCATTAATGTCAAGAAGGCGTTTCTCTCCAGCCTCCTTGATGTCAAAGTTCAGCCACTTGGTCTCCCAATAAGCCTTATTCTCTAGCTCAACGGGAAGATGACAAGACTTCCCATACACAAGGTTGTATGGTGTAGTGCCAATGGGAGTCTTGAAGTTGTCTGGTACGCTCAAAGTGCATCATCGAGCTTTTGTGACCAATCCTTTCTCATTCTAGAGACAGTTTTCTCTAGAATGGCCTTGATCTTTCTATTCGATATCTCCAATTGCTCACTGGTTTGAGGATGATAGGGAGTGGAAATCTTGTGAGTCACCCCATACTTGGCTAGTAGAGCTTCAAATTTACGGGTTGTAAAATGTGTTCCTCCATCACTAATGATGGTTCTGGGCGTCCCAAACCTTGGGAAGGTCGTTATATTCAAGAACTTCACTACCACCATAGTATCATTAGTGGGAGAAGCATCCGCTTTAACCCATCTTAAAACGTAGTCTAAAGACAAAAGTATGTATTGGTTTCCGCAAGAACATGGGAATGATCCCATAAAGTCCACACCCTATAAGTCAAAGATCTCCACTTCATGGATGTTGTTAAGCGGCATCTCATTCCTCCTAGAAATGTTTCATGTTCTTTGACAAGCATCGCAACAAGAAACAAACCGTTGTACGTCCTTAACTAAAGTAGGCCAAAAGAAACCGGACTACAATACCTTCGCACAAGTCTTGTGAGAACTAGCATACCCTCCACAAGGTAGAGAATGGCAATGTCGGATGATGCTTTCAACTTCGTCTTCCGGTATACACCTCCAAATAAGGCCATATGGTCCTCTCTTGAAGAGTAGAGGTTCATTCCAAAAATACTGTTGGACATCCTTGAAGAACTTCTGCTTTTGAATGCAGGATAGTCTGGAAGGTATATCTTGATAAACCAAATAATTTACAAAATCAGCAAACCATTGTTCGTTACCTCTAGAAATGTGATGGAGACATTCTTGCATCATGTGCAGCTTCTCGTCAGGGAACGAGTCATCAATGGGCAAGTCGTCCTCTATGATGTGGGGAAGGCAAATTAGGTGGTCACCACGGAGTTCTCGGATCCCCTCTTGTCCCGGATCTCCAGATCGAACTGTTGGAGGAGAAGAATCCACCTAATCAACCGCGGTTTTGCATCCTTCTTTGTGAGTGAATACCGTGTGGGTGCAAGATCGATGTAGACAATCACCTTCGCTCCTACAAGATAAGAAAAAATTTCTCAAATGCATATACAAGTACAAGTAATTCCTTCTCTGTAGTGGCCTAGTTCCGTTGAGCTTCATCTAGCGTCTTGCTAGCATAATAGATGGCATGAGTACGTCCATCCTTCTCTTGTCCAAGCACCGCTCCTACATCCATGTCACTTGCATCGCACATCACTTCGAATGGAAGATTCCAATCCGGAGGTTGAATGATGGTTGCTCAAATTAACGCTTCCTCGATCTTGTAAAAGGCATCTAGACATTCCTTCGAAAGTTCAAAGACTACATCCTTCATTAGTAGGTTAGTCAATGGCATAGAAATCTTAGAAAAGTCTTTAATGAACCTTCTATAAAATCTAGTGTGTCCAAGAAAACTCCTTACCCCTTTCACCGATGATGTTGCAGGTATCTTCTCAATTGTCTCGATCTTGGCTCTATCAACCTCAATGCCAGGATTCAAGACCAAATGACCTAACACAATTCCTTCGGTCACCATAAAATGACGCTTTTCTTAGTTTAGAACAAGGTTAGTGTCTTCACAACGCTGCAAGACTAAGGAAAGGTTAGCAAGGCAGTTGTCAAAAGAAGAACCATAAACGGAGAAGTCGTCCATGAAAACCTCCATGATGTTTTCGATATACTCATAAATATCACCATCATACACCTTTGAATGGTGGCTGGAGCGTTGCACAAACCGAACGGCATCCTCCTATATGCAAACGTACCCTATGGGAACGTAAATGTGGTCTTCTCCTGGTCGTCAAGGTGGATGGGAATCTGAAAGAAACCACTATAGCCATCCAAATAATAGAAATGAGAATGCTGCACTAACCTTTCAAGCATTTGGTCGATGAAAGGTAGAGGAAAGTGATCCTTCCTAGTGGCCACATTCAGTTTTCTGTAGTCAATGCACATACGCCATCCCGTAACGGTTCTAGTGGGGATTAACTGTTGTTCTTGTTAGTTACAACGGTCATTCCCTGTTTCTTAGGAACAACGTGGATGGGGCTCACCCACTTGCTATCGGATATGGGAAAGATGATACCTGCATCAAGAAGTTTAAGGACTTCCTTCTTCACAACCTCTTTCATGATCGGATTTAACCGTCGTTGAGGTTCACGTGAAGGCTTGTGATAATCCTTCATCAATATTTTATGCATGCACAAAGAAGGTTTAATACCTACTAGATCATCAGTTGTGTATCCTATGGCTTTCCTCTGTAATCTCAATACATTCATAAGCTTAGCATGCTCATCATCGGTTAAGGCAGCACTAACTATGACCAGATATGTAGAGTTTGGTCCAAGGAAATCGTACCTTAAGTGTGTAGGAAGAGGCTTCAACTCCAATGTCGGCGGTGCCTTTACTGGTGTGTTGATGCCTTCCGAGATGTCCTTGGATGTTCCCAAGGGTGTAAGAGAGGTAAAAGAATGTCCAAGAGTGTTTTCAAGAAGAGGGAAAGGAGTCTCGGGAATTTCAGATTCCACGGCCCCACTGCTACTTCCACGGCCGTGGTTCTCCCCTTGGTGGCATTCGATTTGCGGTTCCAAGGGGAATTAATTAAATAAATTATTTCCACCCCCGTGGAATCTTGATTTTCGCCGTGGTTTTGGCCAGTTTGCGAGCCAACATACAATTATCCAAAGGCATCAATTGGCTCCTCTTCTAGCATTTCCAAGCCTTAACTTCGGAGTCACAACCTTCTTCGACTCCTCCTTCCATTATGCTCATACTAATGACTTTCTGCAAAGGATCATTCATTAAAATAGAACTAACCATTTCTTTTGAGTCTTCTTCATCATGGATGTTGAAGACTTCTTCTCCTAGAGTTGGATCCTTGATCAAAGCTGAGAGTATGAACTCAACTTTCTCCTCTCCAATATTGAATTGTAGCTCGGCGTTCTTGCAATCAACCAAGCAACCGGACGTTGCTAGAATTGGCCTCTCAAGTATGTTTGGGATTGGATAATATACAAGAATATCCAAAACTACAAAATCAATTGGAACGTAAAACTTACCAAGCTTTATGGGAACATCCTCAAGAATGTCAACGGGTCGAGTGATGGATCGATTTGCCCTGTATAACGTCATCTTCACCGGTTTAGGCTCCCCTAAACCAACCTTCTCGCACAATGCAAGTGGAATTATGCTCACACTTGCTCCTAGATCACAAAGAGCATCATATGTGACCTCTCCAACGCTTATGGGAACGCAAAACGAACCCAGATCCCTCAGCTTGGGTGGCTCCTTTTCCGTCATGGTTTTGATAGGTTCCGATGACTCGGAAGTCATCTCCACTTCACCAAAATCCTCTAGCTTCCTCTTGCTTGAGAGGATTTCCTTCAAGAACTTTCCGTAGGCTGGCATACCTAAAATTGCATCAATAAAAGGTATGTTAATATGCAGCTTGCTCATGAGTTCAACGAACTTACCAAAGTGTTTGTCTAGATGCGCTCTTGCTCTAGATTGTGGAAACGACAGCGGAGGTTTTAGGCTCGAGGAGGAATGTAAATAACGGCTTTTTCATTCTCCATCACAGCCGGAACCTCTGTCCCCATGGGCTGCTTGCCCTTGTCTTCTATTTATGTGATGACTTTGATGTACTTATTTGATTACTTTGATGTATGACGCACATTTTATCGGATATTTTATTTATGCTTCACTTCTGCATTTATATGATTATCTGATATTACATGCATACCTATAGGTTATTTGATTGAAAAAAATGTCGAAACCGAAAAAAAATGGTTTTAAAAAATTTTTTGACCTCGACCGGGGAGATTCTGGCCGAACGAGGTGTTTCACCTCGGTTGACCTACGAACACCTCGACCGAGGTGGGTAACAGAAAGTTTTCGAAAACGATTTTGTGCTACTTATCTGGATATGATCTCAGTGAAGATTCTGTTTACCTACTGGTTTTAAATTCTTTATGTGTTTGAAAGGTTTTATAATATGTCTAAGTTGCTAAATGCTTTGTTTGAAATTATTAGCATGTTTAATACTTTATTTTTATCCAAATTATGTTGAATTTGAAGGTTGACACCACATTATGAGTTCTCTCACTTTCTTCCTGGGAAGACCAAGGCAATTCATTCTTTTCTTCTTCTTCTTCTTGATCATGCTTAGCCCCTCATATACATTTTGCCTCCCTTTACCTATCCGGGAATTTGGAAGCAAGCGAAGTGGTGAAAGCAAGTTAAAGTTGAAAAGTGGGCTGGAAGTGAAAGTGTTAGAAAGTAATTTTAGGTTTGGGGAAGTCAATCATGAAGATGAGTAACTCGGCACCATTCACATAGCCGGGTGTTTGTGTCTTGCTAAAGTCGGATTGAGCGATATTCCTAACGGGTCATGGTATGTGCATCAAGGGTTTGATGCATCTCGAGAAATTGATGATTGCTGATTTCCTAGGCTTCGGTTATTGTGCACCTCTGTCCATGCATCCCAAAAAGTAAAGTAAAAAGAAAAAGTGTGAAATAAGCAAAGCTTATTGGTGGAAGATGTTGCAAGTCAAAGTGAAAGTGAAGTTCATCCTTTTCCCGGATTCTAGCACCACATTACCTTACATACATCCCTACCCTACACGTTTCTTGACCTTTCTTTTGGGAAGCCCTTGAGACCTTGAGCTTGTTGATTGACTTAGTGGTTTAAATTGGATTATACATGATTAATTTTGATAATTATGATTTATTATGCATTCTATGATTTTATGCAAAGATGAACAACTGTCCTATATTTATAAAATGTTTTGAGCATATTGAGTTTTTAATTCCATAAAGTATTCTCTTAGAGTGATCTATGATAGTTGCACACCATAAAATGTTTTTGAAAGACTTTTCATCGATTTTCTTGACTTATAATCCATTCTATCTTGTCTTTTATATGAGGAACTTGCTTGGGGACAAGCAAGGGCTAAGTATGGGGTATTTTGATAGCATGAATTATAATCTATATTTTGGGGTTTGTTTGGACGTTTTATCTTTCATAATCTGCATGTTTGTATGTATATTATGTGATTTTACTACCATTTCATCTACCTTTGCGAGAATCGAGGTCTACACCTAGTTTTGTTGTAATCGTAGGTAAAATGGCACGTTTTGCATCAAAAAGGAGCAAAAGGAGTCATGAGTCATTTGGAGCTACATCCAGGGAGCATAGCCATGGATTAAAGATTTACTTTGGAGCAGATTCGAGAGATTTCACATTCTGTTGTGACTCACCTCGGTTGACCACAGATTCACCTCGACAGAGGTGATCCAGAGACGCCGACTCGACCGAGGCGAACACCTAGGACGCGGCGAGAATATTTTATTCTTGGATGAAATCTTTTAAAATTGGAAAGTGATCTTATATTTTTGGGCTTGGCTCCTGGAAGGAAAAAGATATGCAGAATCATATATTTTACCTATATTTTTGGGAAAATATCTTTCTAAGATTTATTATCTTTGGAGGGTTATTTTCTTATAAAAAGGGTTGGATTTCCACAAATCCAAGATCCCGCTTACGTGCTATACCCGCTATCAGCGCAAGAGAGTCGCATACATCTCGCAGCAGCCACACTCTAGATTTGGAGATTCGAAGAACCTTGTTGAAGGTTGAAGGAAGATTGAAGATCATAGCTTTTATAGCTTTTTGGAGGGTTTTGTAAGATTGTCTTTAATTCCCTTCCTTGTTGTCTTTTCTTATTGGATTGCTACCCAAGGAACGCTTTTGTTGTGATATTTGATTCAGTTATTGAAGTCTTTTTCATTAAATTCTTCTTGTTCAAATATTCACCTTCTTCCCATATATTTAATACTTTCATAATGATGATGAGTGGCTAATTTCCTTGTGTGATTCTAGGGTGATTGGCTGAAGGTTGTGGGAAAAACAATGATAGAATAACCTTAGATTCCAGTAGGATCCTGAAAGTTCGAGTCTTTAACCTTAACCCTAAGCATCTCGTTCAGTCGATGAACATCTCGGCCGGGGTGGAATTCTTCTGACCGAGGTGACTTATCCGATTCTAAACAGAAAGTTAAGTGTTAGAGTTTGCCAAAGCCTATTCTTATTACACCTTTCTGGTTCAATGCAAGCTTAGGATGAGACTTACCCGGTAATTCCTTAGTTTGTTTACCAACGATCATAAGTGTAGGTAATAAAGGTTTATCCTTTATTGGGGTTTGAGTGTGCTTCTATCCCACCTTTGTGAGTTAGCCTGAGACTTACCCGGTAAAGGTTGATTCTATTCCCTTAGATGGTATGTTAGTTTGAGATTATAGTTCTTTATCTTAATTCCTTGAGACTTACCCGGTAATAGGAGTTACGGTTTAGGATTAGTGAATAGTGAGACTTACCCGGTGATCTATTCCACTTTAGTAACACCTTCCCTATGCAAAAATCTCAGCTTTGTCCGCTTATCTATAGATCTTGAGTTGGAACCACAACTAGATGCTTTAATCCCTAGAATCGCATGTTTGCTTTATTGACTTCTTATTCATCTTTGATTGTGTTAATTGCTCTTGTGATTAGTATTCACTTAAGCATACCGTTATTGACTTTGTTTCACCAAGTCCCTGTGATCGACCCCTGAAATTCCTTGCTTTTTACTACGATTGACCCGTACACTGCGGGTTCGCATCCTTGTGCTAAGCTTAAGTCTAGGGTTATAAATTTAAAGCTTGCACACACCGTTTGGAGCGAACAAGTTTTTGGAATAGCAGCGGCTCGTCCCAGTAATAGTGGCGTACTTCCTTGAAGAATCTCTTTTTTTGAGAGTACGTCAATCCGGGCGGTACATCCTGGCAAACAAGATAATTCACAATATCAGCATACCAAGGGCCTTTATTATCAGAAAGTTGGTGGATGGAATGTTCCACCAATAGTGGATGAATGTCAGAGAAGGGAGTAAGAAATTTGTTATTCTCGGCAGTCTCAGTTGACATCATCTCGCCATCGACCTCGGTCGAGGCGCTGAGGCGTTGACCGAGATGTTCTTCAGTCCCCTCGCTTAGTCCAGAAAGTGCCTCGGTCGAGGTACAACTACTGGAACCGAGACTGGAGATCTTCGTCTTCTGGATTAGCTTCTCAGTTTTAGCTCCTGGATCCTCTTCCATTGCCTTCAAGCTCCGTATATCTGCATCACAAGAAGCATCTATACCTTCCTCCATTAAACTGAAGCTAATAACTCTTTCGAGTGGATCGTTAATAAGGATAGAGCTCACCAATTCTCTTGATTCTTCTTCATCGTAGATGTTGAAGATATCATCAGTTAGTTGCTCCCCTTTCATGGCTGCAAGTAGTGCGAACTCCACCTCATCGCCACCAACGTTGAATTTCAACTTGGCGTTCTTGCAATCCACGTTGCAACCCGAAGTTGCTAAAAATGGCCTCCCGAGAATAATAGGAACAGGATAATCTGCGGGAATGTCAAGTACAACAAAATCTATAGGTAGATAGAAGTTACCCAACTTGACCGGAACGTCCTCCAAGATGCCCACGGGATGGGTAATGGAGCGATCCGCCATATAAAGTCGAATCTTGACCGGTTTGGGCTCTCCAAGACCGATCTTCACACATAGCTCCAGCGGAATGATGCTCACGCTGGCTCCTAGATCGCAAAGGGCTTCACAAGTGACATCCCCAACTTGAATGGGAATGCAAAATGAGTCGGGATCTCTCAATTTAGGTGGTATCTTCTCCTTCATGATTTGTATGAGCTCCGAAGATTTAGATGTCATCCTAACTTCACCAACATCCTCCAGTTTCCTCTTCCTTGATAGGATCTCCTTTAAGAACTTCCCATAGGCGGGCATACCTAAAATAGCATCAAGGAAAGGAATATTAATATGTAGCTTATTCATCAAGTCAAGGAACTTACCAAAGTGCTTGTCTAGATGTGCTCTGGCTCTGGACTGAGGGAATGGAAGTGGTGGTTTGTATGCAGGAAGTGGAACATAAATTTCAGTCTTCCCCTCCGCTTTTTGTTGCTCCACCTCGGTTGGCGTCTCGGTCGAAGTGTTCTTCGACTGCATCTGGACCGAGGTGGTCTGCGTCGGTACTGTCACCGACCGAGGTACTGGATCTGCAGTTTTGAGTCCACTCCTCGTAGTTATGGCCATGCACTGGCCCTTAGGGTTGCTTTCTGTCCTTGCTGGAAGCTTCCCTGGATCTCTTGGCGCTTCATTCGCCCTACTTGCAAGTTGTTGTTCGAAGGACTTTTGGGCCCTCGAAAATGAAGTCATAGAAGTCTCCATAGCGCTAAGCTTGATCAAGATAGCCTCCAGAACCGCGTCTTTCTTTTCCGGCTGAGACGAACTTGATCCTTGCCCTTGGCTTTTTAATGGAGTAGAAGAAGAAGAAGGGGAAGAGAGGAAAGGGTTAGAGGAATTATTAGAGTTGGAGTTAGAATAATTGTTACCAGGAATCTGGTTGTTTTTATTGTTCGTCCTCCAATTGTTGTTATTGGATCCTCTATTGTTGTTGTTGTAATTGTTGTTTCGGGGACCGTTGTTGTTGTTACGGTACCCGTTGATATTGTTCCTATGCCCTTGCTCTTCCTTTTTGGTTTGAGCAATCAAAAGTTCCTTCAATTGCTTCACGTCATTTGTCAAAGACGTGAGTTGATTGTTGTTGGATTGAGTCTCTTGAAAGTTGACTCTTTTAACTCCACCTTCAACTCCTTGGTGGGTGTATTTCTCCATGTGCAAGGCTTGCTTCTCGATGAAGTCCCAAGCCTCGTCAACCGCCATGTCCATAAAGGTGCCGGCGGAGAGTAGTTGGAGATTGAACTGGGTGCTTCCGTCCAGCCCTTTGAAGTATATCTCCAATAACTCTAGTTTTGGAATCCCATGATGTGGGCAATCCAAAAGAATGTCCTTGAACCGCTCCCATGACTTTGACAAGCTCTCCTTGTTCCTCATAATGAAAGCATTAATCTTCCCTCTCATTTCGGGTGTTTTTGAGGGGGGAAAGAATTTGGTCAAGAATTCCGTTGTCATCTCCTCCCATGTGCTGATTTTTCCTGGAGGAAGAGATTGATACCAAGTAAGAGCTCTATCTTTTAAAGAAAAGTAAAAAGGTCTTAGCTTGTAGTTGTCGTTTTCGATTCTTGGAGGTTTCAAGGTCTCCATCAAGATCTCATAGTTTTGAAGATGTTGATGTGGTGATTCCTTCTCCAGCCCTCCGAATTGGCATTGGCGAATCATGGATAGGACTTGCGGTCGAAGTTCATAGTCATGGTTTGCTGGATCTCCTAGGTTAACTCCTGGACGCCTCAGTTGCTGATTAGGGTCCATCCTTTGACCTAGGGTTTGTGGAACTCCTGCAAGAAGAACATCTCGGACTGGCCTCCGAGGTGGAAGTACATCGGCCGGGGCGTCAGGTACTGGAACCTGCCTCGGTGGAGGGTCAGCTACTGGATCGTGCATCGGTCGAGGATCAACAGGAGGATCTTCCCTCGGTCGAAGTAGAATCTGGTCACGTATGACCGCCATCTCCGCCTCGATTGCTTCTATCTTGGTGCGAGTTTCTTCCTTCTCTCGTTGTAGCTCTTCCTGACTGAGGCGTAGCAGCTCTAACGCCTCCTTTAATTCGGCCTCAAGATCGCGGTTGTCTTGTTGGGCCATCTTTGCTTCTTTCAAGCGTCTTTTGTATGTCTTTTCTGGTTCGGGATCGTAAGGAACGATTTCCTTCCCAGCGCGGGTTCTTCGCATATACCTAAGAAAGAACCTGCAAAAGTCACTCAAGTAGAGTGATTAGTAGACACGGGGGCAAGCGCCCCAAGAGCAAACCGTACCGGCACGGTCTAGACTAAGTCCCCGGCAACTGCGCCAAAAACTTGTTCGCTCCAAACGGTGTGTGCAAGCTTTAAATTTATAACCCTAGACTTAAGCTTAGAACAAGGATGCGAACCCGCAGTGTACGGGTCAATCGTAGTAAAAAGCAAGGAATTTCAGGGGTCGATCACAGGGACTTGGTGAAACAAAGTCAATAACGGTATGCTTAAGTGAATACTAACCACAAGAGCAATTAACACAATCAAAGATGAATAAGAAGTCAATAAAGCAAACATGCGATTCTAGGGATTAAAGCATCTAGTTGTGGTTCCAACTCAAGATCTATAGATAAGCGGACAAAGCTGAGATTTTTGCATAGGGAAGGTGTTACTAAAGTGGAATAGATCACCGGGTAAGTCTCACTATTCACTAATCCTAAACCGTAACTCCTATTACCGGGTAAGTCTCAAGGAATTAAGATAAAGAACTATAATCTCAAACTAACATACCATCTAAGGGAATAGATTCAACCTTTACCGGGTAAGTCTCAGGCTAACTCACAAAGGTGGGATAGAAGCACACTCAAACCCCAATAAAGGATAAACCTTTATTACCTACACTTATGATCGTTGGTAAACAAACTAAGGAATTACCGGGTAAGTCTCATCCTAAGCTTGCATTGAACCAGAAAGGTGTAATAAGAATAGGATTTGGCAAACTCTAACACTTAACTTTCTGTTTAGAATCGGATAAGTCACCTCGGTCAGAAGAATTCCACCCCGGCCGAGATGTTCATCGACTGAACGAGATGCTTAGGGTTAAGGTTAAAGACTCGAACTTTCAGGATCCTACTGGAATCTAAGGTTATTCTATCATTGTTTTTCCCACAACCTTCAGCCAATCACCCTAGAATCACACAAGGAAATTAGCCACTCATCATCATTATGAAAGTATTATATATATGGGAAGAAGGTGAATATTTGAACAAGAAGAATTTAATGAAAAAGACTTCAATAACTGAATCAAATATCACAACAAAAGCGGTCCTTGGGTAGCAATCCAATAAGACAAGACAACAAGGAAGGGAATTAAAGACAATCTTACAAAACCCTCCAAAAAGCTATAAAAGCTATGATCTTCAATCTTCCTTCAACCTTCAACAAGGTTCTTCGAATCTCCAAATCTGGAGTGTGGCTGCTGCGAGATGTATGCGACTCTCTTGCGCTGATAGCGGGTATAGCACGTAAGCGGGATCTTGGATTTGTGGGAAACCAACCCTTTTTATAAGAAAATAACCCTCCAAAGATAATAAATCTTAGAAAGATATTTTCCCAAAAATATAGGTAAAATATATGATTCTGCATATCTTCTTCCTTCCAGGAGCCAAGCCCAAAAATATAAGATCACATTCCAATTTTAAAAGATCTCATCCAAGAATAAAATATTCTCGCCGCGTCCTAGGTGTTCGCCTCGGTCGAGTCGGCGTCTCTGGATCACCTCGGTCGAGGTGAATCTGTGGTCAACCGAGGTGAGTCACAACAGAAAGTGAAATCTCTCGAATCTGCTCCAAAGTAAATCTTTAATCCATGGCTATGCTCCCTGGATGTAGCTCCAAATGACTCATGACTCCTTTTGCTCCTTTTTGATTCAAAACGTGCCATTTTACCTACGATTACAACAAAACTAGGTGTAGACCTCGATTCTCGCAAAGGTAGATGAAATGGTAGTAAAATCACATAATATACATACAAACATGAAGATTATGAAAGATAAAACGTTCAAACAAACCCCAAAATATAGACTATAATTCATGCTATCATCTTCCGTTCTTGGAACGGGATCAACAGTTCTCACACCACTCCTTGTAGTGATTTCCACACTTGGCCTTTTTGATTATTTTCGGTCTTTCCGGGAAGCTCCCTTGATCTCTTGGAACTTCACCGGCCTTACTAAATACTTTATTTTCCAAGGCTTTTTGTGCCTTAGAAATCGAAGTAATGGAGCTCTCTAATCCATTCATCTTCCCCATCATGGCTTCCATCATTGCTTCGAGCTTGTCCCTTGCTGGCTGGCTTGAATTGTAAGAGCTTGAGCCTTTAGAGCCTAGGAGCCTTGCTGAGCCTTTGTTGAGTTAGCTTTGACACTGCCAGCCATCCCAGCGGACTCTGCTAGCCGCACCTACGCCCCAAGTGAGCCGCCCCTGCGCCTTAGTCAGTCCGCCCCTGCGGTTTTGTGCGGCTACAACCACCTTTGTTGACTTCTGACCTTGCTTTTGGGGGAGCTTCGTATATAAGCCTTCCAATCCTCTGATGAAGCGTTTCTTCACTCCATTGCATCTCCTTCATCACCTTTACGCTCTTTTTCTTCTTCCTCTTCTCATCTTTGTTTCTTCTTGGTCTTGTGAGAGAGTTTTGAGAGTTTTTAGTGTGTTCTTGGCTTTGGATGATCTTGGAGCTGTTGCCGAGAGTTGTTGCTGTTGTGTTGAGGCTGAGAGTAGTGTTGTTGCTCCATAGTTGCAGCCTAGGATGTAGTGGTAAGTCCTTTCTCTTCTTCTCTGTTATTTCCTTCTTCTTGCTTCTTTCTTCTTCTTTCTAGCCTAGGATCACAAGTTGGACTTGTGATTGGATCCTTGTTGGATGTTGTGATGATCATGTGTGTGTATATTATGTGTATGTGTTGTTGTGATGTGTTGAAGACGTGAAGAGAATCGAGAAAGGAGTCGAAGAGGAGTCGGGACCAACTCTCTACACAGTTGGCCGCCTTTGCGCCAGACTTGAGGCGCACTTGCGCCTGGTGTGGAGCCGCCCTTGCGCCTCTGGTGAGCCGCCCCTGTGCCTCACTGGGCTGGATGGTGTGTTCTTGCTTCTGTTGGTGCATACCTTGTTGGTATGTCTTCCTCCCTTCCTTTCCTTTGGCCTTGGCTTAGTTGATAGCTAGGTTAGGATGGTTAGGATGAGTTGTATGTTAGAGATGTGCCTTAGGCACTTGTGTTGATGTTGAGAGTATGTTATAGGCCTATGTGAGCTTGTGTTGATCTTCAGGTTGTAGGTTGGTTCTGGTTATGAAGACGAGTTTCCTAACCCTTTCAGGTTGTGATGTTGTGTGCCTTGCTCTTGTAGGCGTTGGTTTCTTCCCCGAGGGGAAGTTGTGACGTGGTAGAGGATACGAGAGTATCAGGTAAGTCCATAGGACTTACTTAGCGTGCAGTTGTGGATTGTATGATTGTAATGGTTGTGTGTGTTCATATGGTTGTGCATTTATAACTTAAACCGGACTAGGACGACCATTCATTATACTTATATGGCCCAAGTGTATTATAACGGGCGGTAACCACCGGTCTCCGCCTGCGGGTTAGGAGGAGGTGCCCTGAAGATGATCTCATAGGAGGGGACGAGTGACTGTCACCCCCATGCAAAACTCTTGTGTTACGTTAGATGGGGCGGGGTTCTTGAGGCTCCTCGTGTTACAAAAGAAGTTGAATTAGTAATGGTATAACGTAATTAAAGATAATAAATGAATGTGTGTGGCATTGCATGTATGCGATGTTGTGGTGTGTTTGTGGTATTACTATCATGCTTATCTATTGCTGCAGCTAACGGTGTGTATCGTGTTGTAGATGATCTGCAGGTTAGGAAGACTGTAGAGTGAGCCAGATGGCGTGACCAGCCGAGGACTTCTGTACATTAGGATGCGTGGTTTGGGGATCTTTTGTATGAGTTGATGTTGTTGTTATGGTTTTGTACTCGGCTTTGAGTTTGTAAACTCTTTTGTTGTATCATACAACTTTTATGTATTTGTTTTTACTGTACTTGTGCCTTGTTGTAAGATCAAGTGAACTTGTTGTCAGGCTAGGATCAGGATCCATTGTGAGATCCTAGCCCGATGTAGCATTCCGAGTCTAGTGGATTCGGGGTGTTACAGATTTGGTATCAGAGCCTTAGGTTGACAACAATGACACTTGCTATCTGCAATAAAGGTAGAGTGGATAAATAAACAAAACCCATATGGGGTCTGACATTTTAAAGAGTTTTGGTTTTAAAGCGAGTACAGATATTTTGGGATAGTGTGTACAGAAGTCGTCGCCCATCTGAGGATTTCGACAGTATAGATATATCTATATATACAGATACCTTATATGTGATGATATGTGTGCATGTATTATTAAGTATTATATATATATATATATATATATATATATATATATATATATATATATATATCTATACATATGGCCTATATAGAGTCTTACACGTTAGGTGTGGATACCCCGCAGATGGCTCGGACCAGAGCTACTGCTGTAGGCAGAGGTAGAGGTACACCACCTCTTCCTCCAGGAGAGAGGAGGCAAGGACCAGCTCCCACTGAAGATCCACCAGTGGTGGAGGAGGCTCATGAGGAGGTTACCAAGAGCTTTGTTCCAGCTACGAGGAGTGGTGGGTCCAAGAGACAACAAACCCATCCAGGCCAGTCTAATAGCTCAAACCGTGTCTCCATGGGTGGATCAGAGTTCAGGGAGTATCTTAGGCAATTTGAGGAGGCCATCAGAGCGGGTCGACGAGCCCCAGACTTACTAGGGCAAGAGGGATTATTTGAAGAATCCCATGCAGCTACTCAGGGGCCAGCTGCACCAGTTCGTGTAGTTGAGCCAACTCGAGTTGTGGAGGAGACTAGAGGGCCTCGACCAGACACCTGGTTGAAGGCATTCCACCAGCAGGGAGTACCACACTTCTCTGGGGAGATTGGCCTAGAGACTGAGGTGTGGATTGGGCATGTAGACTCAGCTTTAGAGTCTATTCGTTGCCCAGAGGACGGACGGAGAGAGCTAGTACAGTCTCTATTCCGTGACCTAGCACATCAGTGACAGAGGACAGTTAGAGCACGAGTCACAACTTATGAGCAGATGAGGACATTGCTGAGGGAGCAGTTCTACTGTTCGCTCCAAACGGTGTGTGCAAGCTTTAAATTTATAACTCTAGACGTAAGCTTAAAACAAGGATGCGAACCCGCAGTGTACGGGTCAATCGTAGTAAAAAGCAAGGAATTCCAGGGGTCGGTCACAGGGACTTAGTGAAACAAAGTCCAATTACGGTATGCGTTAGTAATTACTAACCACAAGTAATTAAAACAATCAAAGATGATAAAAGTCAATAAAGGAAACATGCAATTCTAGGGATTAAAGCATCTAGTTGTGGTTCCAACTCAAGACCTAAAGATAAGCGGACAAAGCTGAGGTTTTTGCATGGGGAAGGTGTTACTAAAGTGGAATAGATCACCGGGTAAGTCTCACTACTCACTAATCCCAAACCGTAACTCCTATTACCGGGTAAGTCTCAAGGAATTAAGATAAAGAACTATAACCTCAACTAACACACCATCTAAGGGAATAGAATCAAACTTTACCGGGTAAGTCTCAGGCTAACTCACAAAGATGGGATGAAAACACACTAAAACCCCAATAAAGGACAAACCTTTATTACCTACACTTATGATCTTAACGACACAAACAAAGGAATTACCGGGTAAGTCTCATCCTAAGCTTGCATTGAATCAGGAAAGGTGTAATAAGAATAGGATTTGGCAAACTCTAACACTTAACTCTCGGTTTCAGATCAGATAAGTCACCTCGGTCAGTCAAATTCCACCCCGGCCGAGATGTTCATCGACTGAGCGAGATGCTTAGGGTTAAGGTTAAAGACTCGAACTTTCAGGGTCCTACTGGAATCTAAGATTATTCTATCATTGTTTTTCCCTCAACCTTCAGCCAATCACCCTAGAATCACACAAGGAGATTAGCCACTCATCATTATGAAAGTATTAATCAAGTATATGGGAAGAAAGTCCATATTTGAACAAGAAAAATTTAATGAAAAGACTTCAATAACTGAATTAAATATCACAAGCAAAGCGTTCCTTGGATAGAAATCCAACAAAGGAAGACAACAAGGAAGGGAATATAAGATAACCTTACAAAAACCCTTCAAAAGCTATAAAAGCTATAATCTTCCTTCTTCAACCTTCAAAAAGGTTCTTCAAATCTCCCAACTGGAGTATGGCTGCAGCGATGTAGTAGGTGTAAAGCAAGGTGATAGCGGATGTCGGATTTGTGGGAAATCCGACCCTTTTTATAGGAAAATTACTCTCCAAAGATAAGATATCTTAGAAAGATCTCTTTCCATAAAAATAGGTAAAATATATGATCTAGTATATCTTCTTCCTTCCAGGAGCCAAGCCCAAAAATATAAGATCTCTTTCCAAAGATAAAAGATCTCAGCCAAGAATAAAATATTCTCGCCGCGTCCTAGGTGTTCGCCTCGGTCGAGTCGACTTCTCTGGATCACCTCGGTCGAGGTGAATCTGTGGTCAACCGAGGTGAGTCACAACTGGATGTGAAATCTCTCAAATCTGGTCCAAAGTGAATCTCTAATCCATGGCTATGCTTCCTGGATGGTTCCTTATTTTCCTGAATGTAGCACCAATGACTCCATAGCTCCTTTTGCTCCTTTTTGATGCATAATGTGCCATTTTACCTACGATTACAACAAAAGTAGGTGTAGACCTCGATTCCCGTAAAGGTAGATGAAATGGTAAAATAATCACATATTATACATACAAATATGTAAATTATTGAAGATAAAACGTCCAAACAAACCCTAAAATATAGACTATAATTCATGCTATCAAAATACCCCATACTTTCCCCTTGCTTGTCCCCAAACAAGTTCCGCATATAAAATACATGATAGAATGGATTATAAGTCAAGAAAATCGATGAAAAGTCTTTCAAAAACATTTTTTATGGTGTGCTACAATCATAGATCACTCTAAGAGAATACTTCATGGAATTTAAAATCAAAATATGATCAAAACATTTTATAAATACAAGAAAGTCGTTCATCTTTGCATAAAATCATAGAATGCATAATAAGTCATAATTATCGAAATTAATCATGCATAATCCAGTTTAAACCACTAAGTCATTCAACAAGCTCGAGGTCTCAAAGGCTTCCCAAAAGAAAGGTCATGAAATGTGTAGGGTAGGGATGTATGTAAGGTAATGTGGTGCTAGAATCCGGGAAAAGGATATACTTTACTTTCACTTTGACTTTCAACATCTTCCACCAATAAGCTTTGCTTATTTCACACTTTTTTTCTTTTTACTTTACTTTTTGGGATGCATGGACAGAGGTGCACAATAACCGAAGCCTAGGAAATCAGCAATCATCTATTTCTTGAGATGCATCAAACCCTTGATGCACATACCATGACCCGTTAGGAATATCGCTCAATCCGACTTTGGCAAGACACAAACACCCGGCTATGTGAATGGTGCCGAGTTACTCATCTTCATGATTGACTTCCCCAAACCTATTTCTTTCTTTCTAACACACTTCCAGCCAACTTCTCAACTTTAACTTCACTTGCTTTCACCACTTTGCTTGCTTCCAAATTCCCGGATAGGTAAAGGGAGGCAAAATGTATATGAGGGGCTAAGCATGATCAAGAAGAAGAAGAGAGAAGAATGAATTGCCTTGGTCTTTCCAGGAAGAAAGTGAGAGAACTTATCTTGTGGTGTCAACCTTCAAATTCAACATAATTTAGATAAAAACAAGGTATTAAACATGCCAATAATTTCAAACAAAGCATTTAGCAACTTAAACATATTATAAAACCTTTCAAACACCTAAAGAATTCAAAACCAGTCAGTAAACAAAATCTTCACTGAGATCATATCCAGATAAGAAGCACAAAAATCGTTTTCGAAAACTCTCAGTTAACCCACCTCGGTCGAGGTGTTCTTAGGTCAACCGAGGTGAAACACCTCGTTCGGCCAGAACTGTCCCGGTCGAGGTCAAATTTTTTTTTTTTGATGAAAAAACCAGTTTTCTTTCAGTTTCGTCGTTTTTCTCAATCAAATAACATGTATGTATGCATGCAATCTCAGATAAACATATAAAAGCAAATTGAAGCATAAATATGAATAAATATCCGGTCAAATAGAGTCATACATCACATAAGTCAAATACATCAATAAACACCCCATACTTAGGACACACTGTCCCAGTGGGTCAAAATAAGTCTAAGGAATAAAATACTCACCGGATAATAAGCTGAACTGCATAAAAATAAGAAAGAAAATCCTGCAGCTCTCAGTAGTCACGATCCGGTGGTGGCGGTGGTGGCACATACGGATACTGGGACGGGTCGAACGGATAGCCCATGACGTGCTCAAACTGAATCTGGGCCATCATGTGCTGGTAATGCTGCCGCTCCTGCATCTCGCGGATATCTAGTGACAAAGCAGCATACAAATCAATAACCTGATCCGTCAGATCATCGATCCGACGGTGAGCCTCTGGATCTCTGTGTCGGCGTGTCCTACGCCTAGCAGGTCTCATTGGAGATGTAGTAGGTGCAGGCTCAATATCCTCATCATCCAGATCTATAACTGGTGCGCTCGTCCCTGCAGTATCCGTCCTTGTATCCATCGGGACTCCACCATCCCTGTCATCAGCAGTCTCCTCATCATCTGCCTCCTCCTTAGCTGGGGCAGCTGCTGCCTCTCTGTAATCCTCCATCAGTGGGGCCCAGGCGGTCTGCCAATAATGAGGGTCATAAACAGTAAACTGTACTGACCACCTGATGCCCTGCGGTGCAGTCAGCTCCCATGGCATAACCACGTATGGTGTAGTCAGTCCTCGGGGAACCAGAATCCGCTGAGTGATCATCTCCTGCAGCCCAAGCGGCTTGGTAGCCGCCAGCATAGTGCAAGCGCTGAGATCCATATCCTGGTAGCTGGCGATGTGGGTGACAAGTCCTCCGCAACAGATGTCCCCCTTCGCCTTGGCCTTGATCTTGTGCAGATCCTCTGCCAACATCAAGCCAAAGTCGGGGATCCCACCTGTCACCATGCAGTATAGGCTGAACAGCTCCCCCTGGCGGACCTTTTGGGGCGTCTCAATACACGCTAGAAGCGTCTCGCTGAAGATACGGTGGGCTAACCTAAAAGCTAAGTGGAAGATGACCCTCTCCCTGGAATCTCCAGGGCGCCATCTGTTTGCGTGCTCAGCAATATAGGCAATCTTTCCCCAAAACTCCCTAGCTACAGATCGGGACGGGAAGTCAACAGTTGTCGGGTCAGGGAAACCAAAAATCTCTCTCCAGTACTCTAGTAGCACTAGGAAGTTCCGGTTCATCAACCGGTACTTCACAGATCGCTTTGTGGGGAGGTAGGTGAAGGAGCTAACAAACTCTAGGGTGGGCTCCAAATAGGCAGGGGCTCGGATCTCAGTAAACTGATCTAGCCTTACTGTAGATATCATCCGTCTAAGGTCTCCATCTACCTGGAGACAGTCAAAGACAAACACGTCCAGGAAGCGGGGTGCAATCACTGGACGGCCGGAAATACGCTCATAATCGACCCGGTGTCGCTCGTGGATCACCGGGCGATAGGGTTTGGAAGAAGAGGAAGAAGGGGAAGGGGAGGATCTATCCCTAAGGGCAAGGCGTCTGTCAGAACTCATTTTCAGAAATCTCACTGTCAGGTCACCTCGGTCGACTGACAATACTCAAGAATCACCTCGGCCGAGACACAGCGCGTCTGGACCTAGGCGGAAAACTGTGTTCTAATTCCTTCAGAAATTTCAGTTCTTTTCCCCCAAAATCACTACAACTGCTTCCTATGGGGTAATTAATCCTTTTCTCAGCAAATGTAGGGCAATCCAGGCCCAAATCGAAGAGAAATCAGCGAGTTAGGGTTTCGGTTTTGTTTTACCTTGTTCGGCCGAATCGGTTAGATTTCTTCGTAGATCGACGATGCAGTGGGATCCTCTATGATTTAATTGCAGTTGGGAAGCGAAAATCTTCGAAAATGAGCGAGAATCGAAGAAGCGAGGTGAAGAAGAGTACCGCGGTCGAGGGAGGTTAAAAGTGAGGAAAGACAAATTTTTCCCCTTTTTATACACTTTCTGGAACTGCTGTCACCTCGGTCGAGGTGGTCTCGACTGGACCGAGGTGGTATGGACCGAGGTGGTTCTTCAGAAACCCTAGTCGCCTCGGTTGCTCAAGAATCATCTCGGTCGAGGTGCTCTGACAGCAACCGAGATGCTTCAGTCAAACTTCTTCTTCTCAAATTCTTGATCTTCTGTCCTTCCAGCTATGCTCTTTCCTTAGATGTCATCTGTTATCTGTCTAGAACGCCAAAAACAAAACAAAGCAAAGCAAAAGCAAAAAACTATCTAAGCTAGACTAGAAAAAGGGAAAAGAAAGCAATACCTTGGGTTGCCTCCCAAGAAGCGCTTGGTTTAAGGTCGCTAGCTGGACCATCATGCGTCTCAAACGAGGTGAGAGGTGCCCTCACCCCATACTTCACCTCCATCGTGGGGTGAAGTAAGTAAGTCTATCAAACGTTCCAACAAGTGTAAATGCTCATCGGGGAATGAATCATCTATGGGTGGGTCATCCTTCTCGCGTGAGGATGGAGGTAGCCGGCTGAGGTGATCCGCAACAGAATTTTCGGATCCCTTCTTCTCGCGGATCTCTAAGTAAAACTCTTGAAGCAAGAGAATCCATCGAATAAGGCGTGGCTTGGCATCTTTCTTAGCCAACAAGTAACGGATGGCTACATGGTCGGTGTAGACAATGACTTTTGCCCCTACTAAGTAGGAACGAAACTTCTCGAAAGCATATACAACCGCCAATAACTCCTTCTCGGTGGTAGCGTAGTTGCGTTGTGCTACATCTAGCGTCTTGCTAGCATAATAAATGGCGGTGGTCCGGCCATCCTTCTTCTGTCCAAGCACCGCTCCTACGGCTACATCACTAGCATCGCACATGATCTCAAAGGGCAAGGTCCAATCCGGAGGTTGGATAATAGGAGTGGAGATCAACGCTTCCTTAATCCTCTAAAAAGGATCAAGACGCTCCTGCGAAAACTCAAAAACAACATCTTTATTCAAGAGGTTAGTTAGAGGTTTAGAAATCTTGGAGAAGTCCTTGATGAATCTCCTGTAGAAACCTGCATGCCCGAGAAAACTCCTCACACCTTAAACAGAACAAGGGGGAGAGAGTTTCTCAATAGTCTCGATCTTAGCTCGATCGACCTCAATGCCTCGATTAGAAACGAGGTGTCCTAGCACAATGCCTTCATTAACCATAAAATGACACTTCTCCCAATTCAAAACGAGATTAGTATCTTTACATCTTTTAAGCACTAGAGAAAGGTTAGATAGGCAATCATCAAAAGAGGAACCATATACAGAAAAATCATCCGTAAATACCTCCATGATCTCCTCTATGTACTCGGAAAAGATAGCCATCATGCCTCGCTGGAAGGTAGCGGGTGCATTGCACAATCCAAATGGCATCCTCCTATAGGCAAATGTCCCCCATGGACAAGTGAAGGTGGTCTTCTCCTGATCATCCGGATGGATAGGAATCTGGAAGAATCCACTATAACCGTCTAAGTAGCAAAAGTGTGAATGCTGGGCCAACCACTCGAGCATTTGATCAATGAAGAGAAGTCGAAAATGGTCCTTCCGTGTGGCCGTGTTCAGCTTCCTATAATCGATGCAAACCCTCCAGCCCGTAACAGTCCTGGTTGGGGTCAACTCGTTGTTCTTATTTGTCACAATGGTCATCCCTCCTTTCTTCGGAACTACATGTACCGGGCTAACCCACTTGCTGTCCGAGATAGGGTATATGATACCTGCATCCAACAACTTAAGAATTTCTTTCTTCACAACCTCTTTCATGATCGGATTTAACCGTCTTTGAGGTTCCCGTGAAGTCTTATGATCATCCTCCATTAAAATTCCATGCATGCAGAACGAGGGCTTAATGCCAATAAGATCATCTATAGTATAACCCAAAGCCTTTTGATGCTTTCTCAGGACATGCATTAGTTTAGATAACTCAGTTTCGGAAAGGGAAGCACTAACAATAACGGGATAAGTGGAATCCGGTCCAAGAAAGACATACCTCAAGTGATTTGGGAGTTGTTTAAGCTCCACAACTGGGGGTGCTTTTTGAGGGGGATTCTTGCTTCCTCCTTCTAGTGGAGTAGATCCAGAAACTGGACTTTCGGAAGTCTTAGTTGAAATCGTCTCGCCATCGACCTCGGTTGAGGTGCAGAGGCGTTAACCGAGATGTTCTTCAGTCGCCTCGCTCAATCAAGAAAGTACCTCGGTCGAGGTACTGTAACTGGAACCGAAACTGGAGATCTTCGTTTCCTGAATTAGCTTGTCAGTTTTAGCTCCTGGATCATCTTCTAGTGCTTTTAAGCTCCGTATATTTGCATCACAAGAAGCATCCATACCTTTCTCCATTAAACTGAAGCTAATAACTCTTTCGAGTGAATCATTAATAAGGATAGACCTCACCAATTCTCTTGATTCTTCTTCATCGTAGATGTTGAAGATATCATCGCTTAGCTGCTCCCCTTTCATGGCTGCAAGTAATGCGAACTCCACCTCATCGCCACCAATGTTGAATTTCAACTTGGCGTTCTTGCAATCCACGTTGCAACCCGAAGTTGCTAGAAATGGCCTCCCGAGAATAATAGGAACAGGATAATCTGTGGGAATGTCAAGTACAACAAAATCTATTGGTAAATAGAAGTTACCTAACTTGACCGGAATGTCTTCCAAGATGCCCACAAGATGGGTGATGGAGCGATCCGCCATGTATAGTCGAATCTTGACCGGCTTGGGCTCTCCAAGTCCGATCTTCACACATAGCTCTAGCGGGATGATGCTCATGCTAGTCCCTAGATCACAAAGGGCTTCACAAGTGACATCCCCAACTTGAATGGGAATGCAAAATGAGCCGGAATCTCTCAATTTAGGTGGCATCTTCTCCTTCATGATTTGAATGAGCTCCGAGGATTTAGATGTCATCCTAACTTTACCAAAATCTTCCAGTTTCCTCTTCCTTGATAGGATCTCCTTCAAGAACTTCCCATAGGCGGGCATCCCTAGAATAGCATCAAGGAAAGGAATGTTAATGTGCAGTTTATTCATCAAGTAAAGGAACTTACCAAAGTGCTTGTCTAGATGTGCTCTGGCCCTTGACTGGGGGAATGGAAGTGGTGGTTTGTATGCAGGAGGTGGAACATAAACTTCAGTTTTCCCCTCCGCTTTCTGTGGCTCCACCTCGGTTGGCATCTCGGTCGAAGTGTTCTTCGACTGCACCTGGACCGAGGTTGTCTTCGTCGGTACTGACACCGACCGAGGCACTGGATATGCTGTTTTCAATCCACTCCTTGTAGTTGTGGCCATGATCTGGCCTTTAGGGTTGCTTTCCGTCCTTGCTGGAAGCTTCCCTAGATCTCTTGGCGCTTCATTCGCCCTACTTGCAAGTTGTTGTTCAAAGGCCTTTTGGGCCTTCGAAAATGAAGTCATAGAAGTCTCCATAGCACTAAGCTTGATCAAGATAGCCTCCAGAACTGCGTCTTTCTTTTCCGGCTGAGACAAACTTGATCCTTGCCCCTGGCTCTTTAATGGAGTAGAAGAAGAAGAAGGGGAAGAGAGGAAAGTATTAGAGGAATCGTTAGAGTTGGAGTTTGAATGATTGTTACCAGAATTTTTGTTGTTCGCCCTCCAGTTGTTGCTATTGGATCCTCTATTGTTGTTGTTGTAGTTGTTGTTCTGGGAACCGTTGTTGTTGTTACGGTATCCATTGTTGTTGTTCCTTTGTCCTTGCTCTTCCTTCTTGGTTTGAGCAACCAAGAGTTCCTTCAATTGCTTCACATCATTCTTCAAAGACGTGAGTTGATTGTTGTTGGGCTGAGTTTCTTGAAAGTTAACTCTTTTAACTCCACCTTCAGCTCCTTGATGGGTGTACTTCTCCATATGCAAAGCTTGCTTCTCGATGAAGTCCCAAGCTTCGTCAATCGCCATGTCCATAAAGGTACCGGCGGAGAGTAGTTGGAGGTTGAACTGGGTGCTTCCGTCCAGTCCCTGGAAGTATATCTCCAATAACTCTATCTTTGGAATCCCATGATGTGGGCATTCCAAAAGAATGTCCTTGAACCGCTCCCATGACTTGGACAAGCTCTCATTGTCCTTCATAATGAAATCATTGATCTTCCCTCTCATTTCAGCGGTCTTTGAGGGAGGAAAGAATTTGGTCAGGAATTCCGTAGTCATCTCCTCCCATGTGCTAATTTTTCCTGGAGGAAGAGATTGATACCAAGTAAGAGCTCTATCTTTGAAAGAAAAGTAAAAAGGTCTTAGCTTGTAGTTGTTATTTTCAATCCTTGAGGGTCTCAAGGTCTCCATCAAGATCTCATAGTTTTGAAGATGTTGATGTGGTGATTCCTTCTCTAGCCCTCCGAACTGGCATTGGCGAATCATGGATAGAACTTGAGGTCGAAGTTCATAGTCATGGTCCGCTGGATCTCCTAGGTTAACTCCTGGACGCCTCAGTTGTTGATTGCGGTCCATCCTTTGACCTAGGGTTTATGGGATTCGTGCAATAAGAACACCTCAGACTGGCATCCGAGGTGGAAGTATCTCGGCCGAGGCGTCAGGTACTGGGACCTGCCTCGGTCGAGGGTCAGCGACTGGGACCTGGATCGGTCGAGGATCTGGAACAGGATCTTCCCTCGGTCGAGGTAGAGACTGGTCTCGTAAAGCTACCATATTAGCTTTGATCGCTTCAGTCCTGGTGCGAGTTTCTTCTCTTTCCTGCCTCAATTCTCCCCGACAACGGCGCCAAAAACTTTTTCGCTCCAAACGGTGTGTGCAAGCTTTAAATTTATAACCCTAGACGTAAGCTTAAAACAATGATGCGAACCCGCAGTGTACGGGTCAATCGTAGTAAAAAGCATGGAATTTCAGGGGTCGATCACAGGGACTTAGTGAAACAAAATCCAATTACGGTATGCTTTAGTAATTACTAACAACAAGTAATTAAAACAATCAAAGATGATAAAAGTAAATAAAGGAAACATGCAATTCTAGGGATTAAAGCATCTAGTCGTGGTTCCAACTCAAGACCTAAAGATAAGCGGACAGAGCTGAGGTTTTTGCATGGGGAAGGTGTTACTAAAGTGGAATAGATCACCGGGTAAGTCTCACTACTCACTAATCCCAAACCGTAACTCCTATTACCGGGTAAGTCTCAAGGAATTAAGATAAAGAACTATAACCTCAAACTAACACACCATCTAAGAGAATAGAATCAACCTTTACCGGGTAAGTCTCAGGCTAACTCACAAAGATGGGATGAAAGCACACTAAAACCCCAATAAAGGACAAACCTTTATTACCTACACTTATGATCTTAGGTACACAAACAAAGGAATTACCGGGTAAGTCTCATCCTAAGCTTGCATTGAACCAGGAAAGGTGTAATAAGAATAGGATTTGGCAAACTCTAACATTTAACTCTCAGTTTCGGATCAGATAAGTCACCTCGGTCAGCCAAATTCCACCCTGGCCGAGATGTTCATCGACTGAGCGAGATGCTTAGGGTTAAGGTTAAAGACTCGAACTTTCAGGGTCCTACTTGAATCTAAGATTATTCTATCATTATTTTTCCCACAACCTTCAGTAATCACCCTAGAATCACACAAAGAGATTAGCCACTCATCATCATGAAAGTATTAATCAAGTATATGGGAAGAAAGTGAATATTTGAACAAGAAGAATTTAATGAAAAGACTTCAATAACTTAATCAAATATCACAAGCAAAGCGTTCCATGGATAGAAATCCAACAAAGGAAGACAACAAGGAAGGGAATCTAAGATAACCTTACAAAAACCCTTCAAAAGCTATAAAAGCTATAATCTTCCTTCTTCAACCTTCAAAAAGGTTCTTCAAATCTCCCAACTGGAGTATGGCCGCAGCGATGTAGTAGGTGTAAAGCAAGGTGATAGCGGATGTCGGATTTGTGGGAAATCCGACCCTTTTTATAGGAAAATTACTCCCCAAAGATAAGATATCTTAGAAAGATCTCTTCCCATAAAAATAGGTAAAATATATGATTTAGTATATTCTCGCCGCGTCCTAGGTGTTCGCCTCGGTCGAGTCGACTTCTCTGGATCACCTCGGTCGAGGTGAATCTGTGTTCAACCGAGGTGAGTCACAACTGAATGTGAAATCTCTCAAATCTGGTCCAAAGTTAATCTCTAATCCATGGCTATGCTTCTTGGATGGTTCCTTACGTTCCTGAATGTAGCTCCAATGACTCCATAGCTCCTTTTGCTCCTTCTTGATGCATAATGTGCCATTTTACCTACGATTACAACAAAACTAGGTGTAGACCTCGATTCCCGCAAAGGTAGATGAAATGGTAATATAATCACATATTATACATACAAACATGCAAATTATTGAAGATAAAACGTCCAAACAAACCCTAAAATATAGACTATAATTCATGCAATCATCTACCCTGTCTCACTCAGGAGGGAGAAGCTGTAGGATTTTGTGGAAGCAGACTTTGAGGATGTGCCCATTATAGATGCCATTCGCCGCTTCCGGACTGAGTTAGCTTTGCTGGGTCCAGCTGCACCTTCTGAGCACCAGCACGTATACATATTCTCCCGACGTCTGAGGTAGAGTACATGTTCATATATGGCAGGATTTCACTGTGACTCATTGGCAAACTACTAGGATCGGGCTTTTGCTTATGAGAGAGAGAGGGCTAGCCAAAGGAGGACTTCTTAGACTGGACGGTTTGAGAAGAGACAACGTACAACTCCGACTGGTGCAGGAGTATTTGGATTGTGGCGAGGTCAGACTCAGGGCCGCTCGAATATTCCAGTGTCTGCACAGACTACAGATAGAGGTCGGCAGTGTTACAACTGTGGGGCCTATGGACATATAAGAGCTGATTGCCCTAGAGTACCGTTGACTTACTTCTTGTGCGGGAAGCCAGGACATATAGCCACGTTTTGCCGTCACGGTAAGGCGCCATCACAACAGGGTTCTTCCCCCGCAGGTGCACCAAGAGGTGGGCAGAGACCGCTCCAGCATCAGGGACGGCAGAGGGTTCCAAGGACACCTATTACTCAAGGTTCAGCTCCTGGACCGAGTAAGGGTAGAGTTTGAGAGGCTAGTACTAGTGATGCCCGAGGCGTTCGAGGGCATGCTTTTGAGTTGAGGAGTGCTGAGGAGCCGCCAGCACCAGCTGCTACAGGTACCATTCTATTACATGGTTTACCTGTAAGAGTTTTATTTGATACGGGTGCTACGCATTCATTTATTTCTGCCTCTTGTGTTGAGCGTTTGAGTTTGTCTACCATAGAGGGGGAACCCTTTACTATAGGGTTACCTGATGGTAGTAGGGTCAGAGTTACCTAGGAGATACATAGTTGTCCCCTACGTTTAGGGACTCGTGTACTACTTGTTGACTTCTTAGTCATGCCTTTGATGAATGAAGAAGTCATATTAGGTATGTATTGGATGCGTAGACACCGTGCGGTGTTAGATGTGGGTAAGAGGACTGTTACAGTCTCTACCGACTTGGGTCCAATAGAGGTCTTCCGGGGTTGGGACCTTAGGAAGACAGAATCTGTCATCAGTGTTGTACGAGCAGCTAGACTGATTGCACAGGGATGTGATGTCTTCTGGTTCTACGCCATGAAGGATGGAGAGAGTCCATCTTTGGAAGACATACCGGTGGTTTGTGAGTTTATAGACGTATTTGCAGAGCCGTCTAGCTTGCCACCTTAGAGGAGCGTAGATTTCGGCATTGATTTAGATCCTGGCACGAGACCCATCTCGAAGGCCCCATACCGTATGACACCTATCGAGATGCTGGAGCTGAAGAAGCAACTCGAGGAGTTGGCTGATAAGGGCTTCATACGCCCTAGTGTTTCACCATGAGGTGCACCGGTCCTCTTCGTACGGAAGAAGGACGGATCGTTGACACTGTGCATAGATTACAGAGAGCTTAACAAGGTGACCATCAAGAATAGGTATCCATTACCTCGTATTGATGATCTACTTGATCAACAGCAGGGAGCGACAGTCTTTTCCAGGATTGATTTGCGTTCAGGATATCACCATCTGAGGGTGAGAGAGGAAGATGTGCACAAGACGGCCATTCGTACCTGGTATGGACACTACGAGTTTGTAGTGATGCCATTTGGGCTGACGAATGGCCCAACAGTTTTCATGGAGTAGATGAACAACATCTTCATCGACTTCCTGGATCACTTCGTAGTGGTTTTCATTGATGACATTATGGTATACTCTCATAGCAGAGAGGAGCATGCGGGACACCTGAGGACGGTATTACAGATTTTGAGGGATAGAGAGTTGTACGCTAAGCTCTCTAAGTGCGAGTTTTGGATGTCTGAGGTTGCTTTCCTTGGACATATTGTCTCCGCCGATGGGATCATGGTTAACCCGGCGAAGATCGAGTTTGTTGCTGCATGGACGATGCCGACGAACGTCAAGGAAGTGCGTAACTTTCTTGGCTTAGCCGGTTATTACAGACGCTTTGTGGAGGGATTTTCTGTGATTACCCGCCCACTAACTAGTCTTTTGAGGAAGACTACTAGATTTGTATGGACCGACCAGTGTGCTCAGAGTTTTGAGGAGTTGAAGAGGCGTTTGACTTCTGCTCCTGTCTTAGCACAGCCAGAGGGTTTTGAGAATTTTGTGGTCTACAGTGATGCATCCAAGCTAGGCTTGGGATGTGTGTTGATGTAGAGGGGCAGAGTGATTGAATATGCGTCTAGACAGTTAAAGACGTATGAGGAGAACTACCTGACTCATGATCTGGAGTTAGCAGTGGTAGTTCATGTATTGAAGATCTGGAGACATTACCTGTATGGTGCTACACACCAGATCTTCACACACCATAAGAGTCTGAAGTATATTTTCACGCAGCGGGAATTGAATAACCGCCAGAGTAGATGGCTTGAGTTGATCAACGACTATATCTTGAGATTTTGTATCATCCTGGCAAGGAGAATGTGGTAGCTGACGCCTTGAGCAGGAAGACGCCTCGAGAGAAGGCGATTTCAGACTTACTATACAGCCCCAGCTTCAGAGGGATCTAGCTTGGCTAGAGATTGACATCCAGTTTCCTGATGAGGATGCCCAATTATTTACCTTAGAGGTTCTACCTAGCCTATTGGATGAGATCCAACAGAAGTAGGGGACCTGCCCGACCTTGGCGAGGATCAGAGATAGGATGTCTCGTGGAGAGGCACCCTAGTTCACTATTGGGGCAAATGCAGTTATGAGACGATATGATCGTATTTGTGTTCCAGCAGATACAGAGCTGAGACAGCAGATTTTACAGGAGGCTCACTGTACACCTTACTTAGTACACCCTGGTACGAGTAAGATGTACCATGATGTGAGACGTTCATTTTGGTGGGGAGGGTTGATACCCGATGTAGCCAGATTTGTGGCTCAGTGTGCGACCTGTCAGCAGGTCAAGATAGAGCATTTCAGGCCTGGAGGTGAGCTCCATCCACTACCAGTGCCGCAGTGGAAGTGGGAGGACGTCTCCATGGATTTTGTGAATGGATTGAAGACCAGTAGGAGCTTCGATGCCATCTAGGTAGTTGTTGATAGACTAACGAAACGGCACGTTTCGTTCCCATCAGAGAGACGTGGCCCGTGAGCAGACTAGCAGAGGAGTACATTGATCATTTATTTGCTTTAGGGACGAGTCTACACTTTGGGGACGAGTCTACACTTCACGATTGCGTTTCACCCCCAGACACATGGTCAGTCAAAGAGGACCATCCAGACCTTAGAGGACATGCTGCGAGCTTGTGTGTTAAATTGGGGACAAGGATGGTCTGATTACCTCCCACTCGCTGAGTTCTCATACAACAACAGCTGACATGCATCTATAGGGATGGCTCCCTGTGAGGCACTGTATGGACGTAGATGCCATACTCCTTTATGCTGGGATGAGCCTAGCAGTATCAGTGGGATAGCGCCAAAGCAGATTCAGGATGATATGGCTCGTGTAGTGCTGATCAGAGAGACGATGTTGGCTGCACAGAGTCACTAGAAGTCGTATGCAGACAAGAGGCGTCGACCTCTAGAGTTCAGGGTAGGAGCTCATGTCTGGTTGAGAGTATCTCCGACGCGAGGTGTCAGACGTTTTGGCATAAAGGGGAAGCTGAGTCCCCGATATGTAGGCCCTTTTGAGATAGTAGATAGAGTTGGACGAGCAGCTTACAGATTAGCTTTGCCTCTGAGGTTAGAGGGTGTTCACCCCATGTTTCATGTGTCTCAGCTAAGGGAATACATACCAGATCCGAGGCACATCGTGAGTTATGATGATCTGGTGGTTGAGTTGGACCACACATTTGCAGAGCACCCTACCGCAGTCCTAGAGCGAGGTGTTAGACGCCTGCGTTCGAAGGACATTCCTATGTTGAGGATACAATGGTCTAGACGAGGACCAGATGAGGCTACCTGAGAGACAAAGGATAGTATTCAAAGGAACTATTCAGAGTTTTATGCGGAGTTAGAGGCACCAGTATGGTCCATGAGTAGATCTTAGCGCCTTCTTGGTGAGTGCTTGTGTATTATGTGCTTATATGATACGTTATGTTTCCGTGCTAGATGTGTGTGCATATGATCTGTTAGATCCTGTTTGCTAGCACGAGATAGGTATAGCTGGAGATGGTTCTTTCCTCCATGCTATCTTTGATGGACATAGTGTGAGTGGAGATGGTTTTCCTCCACATAGTAGTGTTTTATGTACGTGGTGGCTGGAGACGGTTTTCCTCCATGCCAGTGTGTTGTGGTTAGTGTTTGGCTAGAGATGATCTTCCTCTAGGCCTTGTGTAGAGTTGTAAAGTTGGAGTTATGATACCTCCATGCGATGTTAATGGTATAGAATGTTATAGGTTTTGACCTGACGTTTTGAGGATAGAGTTTACCTCGGCTTATGGGTTCGAGAGACTTTGGGTTTTTGCAAGTTTCGGGACGAAACTTGTTTTTAGGGGGCTGAGATGTAAGAGCCAGAGCCATTGGAGCCTAGGAGCCTTACTGAGCCTTTGCTGAGTGAGCCTTGACACTTCCAGCCGCCACAGCGGACTCTGCTATCCGCACCTGCGCCCGAGGTGAGCCGCCCCTACGCCTTAGTTGGTCCGCCCCTGCGGTTTTGTGCGGTTGCAGCCACCTTTGTTGACTTCTGACCTTGCTTTTGCGGGAGCTTCGTATATAAGCCTTCCAATCCTCTGATGAAGGGTTTCTTCACTCCATTGCATCTCCTTCATCACCTTTACACTCTTTTTCTTCTTCCTCTTCTCATCATTGTTTCTTCTTGGTCTTGTGAGAGAGTTTTGAGAGTTTTGAGTGTGTTCTTGGGTTTGGATGCTCTTGGAGCTATTGATGAGAGTTGTTGCTATTGTGTTGAGGCTGAGAGTGGTGTTGTTGATCCATAGTTGCAGCCTAGGGTGGAGTGGTAAGTCCTTTCTCTTCTTCTCTCTTCTTTCTTTCTTCTTGCTTCTTTCTTCTTCTTTCTAGCCTAGGATCACAAGTTGGACTTATGATTGGATCCTTCCAGGATGTTGTGATGATCATGTGTGTGTATATTATGTGTATGTGTTTCCGTGATGTGTTCAAGACGTGAAGAGAATCGAGAAAGGAGTTGAAGAGGAGTCGCCCTTGCACCTCTGGTGAGCCGCCCCTACGCCTCACTGGGTTGGCTGGTGTGTTCTTGCTTCTGTTGGTGCATACCTTGTTCGTATGTCTTCCTCCCTTCCTTTGCTTTGGCTTTGGCGTAGTTAATAGCTAGGTTAGGGTAGTTAGGATGAGTTGTATGTTAGAGACGTGCCTTAGGCACTTGTGTTGATGTTGAGAGTATTCTATAGGCCTATGTGAGCTTGTGTTGATCTTTAGGTTGTAAGTTGGTTCTGGTTATGGAGACCAGTCTCCTTACCCTTTCAAGTTGTGATGTTGTGTGCCTTGCTCTTGCAAGCGTTGGTTTCTTCCCCGAGGGGAAGCTGTGACGTGGTAGAGGATACGAGAGTATTAGGTAAGTCCATAGGACTTACTTAGCGTGCAGTTGTGGATTGTATGATTGTAATGGTTGTGTGTGTTCTTATGGTTGTACATTTTTACCTTAAACCGGACTAGGGCGACCATTCATTACATTTATATGGTCCAAGTGTATTATAACGGGCGGTAACCACCGGTCTCCGCTTGCGGGTTAGGAGGAGGTGCCCTGAAGATGATCTCCCATGAGGGGACGAGTGACAGTCACCCCCTGCATTTATAACTTAAACCGGACTAGGGCGACCATTCATTACAAAAGAAGTTGAATTAGTAATGGTATAACGTAATTAAAGATAATAAATGAATGTGTGTGGCATTACATGTATGAGATGTTGTGGTGTGTTTGTGCTATTACTATCTTGCTTATCTATTGATGTAGCTAACGGTGTATACCGTGTTGTAGATGATCTGCAGGTTAGGAAGACTACAGAGTGAGCCAGATGGTGTGACCAGCCGAGGACTTCTGTACATTAGGATGCGTGGGTTGGGGATCTTTTGTATCAGTTGATGTTATTGTTATGGTTTTGTACGCAGCTTTGAGTTTGTAAACTCTTTTGTTGTATCATACAGCTTTTATGTATTTGTTTTTACTCTACTTGTGCCTTGTTGTAAGATCCAGTGAACTTGATGAAGCTTGCCCGGACTTCTCAAAGGAATAGAGGAAGAAGAAGGAGGGGTTAGTAAATTTTCAACATGAGAATAAGGATTACCGGAATTTTGTTGATTGGATCTCCAATTATTGTAGTTCCAGTTGTTGTTGTTGTTGTTCCAGTTGTGGTTGTTCATATTCCCTGGTTGAACTCCCCTTCCTACATAGCCCATACCCTGCTCCTTGGGCTTTTGTACATGTGCTGTCAAAAGGTCTTTCGAAGCCTTCATCTCGCTGTTTAAAGCGTTCAGTCCTTAACACTAGGGATGGTAAGATTCAGCACCTGAGTTCTCGAACTTTGATTTCCTGTTTCAGCATTCCGGTGGGAGTACTTCTCATTGGCGAGAGCTTGTTTTTCAAGAAAATCCCACGCTTCATCTACCGGTTTGTCCATGAACGTCCCAACTGAAAGTGATTGAAGCTTGAATTGCATTTCCGCATCCAAACCATTGAAATAGACTACTACCAGATCAATCTTCGGGATCCCATGATGTGGGCAATCCAACAAAAGGTCCTTGAACCTTTCCCATGACTTGAAGAGGCTTTCACCATCCTTAATCACAAATGCATTTATCTTTGCTCTAAACTCCACCGTCTTTCATGGCGGAAAGAATTTCCAAGGCGGGATCAAGAAAGCTCTTCAACCTCCCTCCGATGGTGAAGCAATCCAATCTCTAACGCAGAAAAATCCGAAGTATGGAATTGAATCCAAATATGTAACCTTCTTCCAGCGTGTAAAGCGTCGTCCTCAAAATGCAGCCGTCGACCTCCTTTTATAAGATAAAATTAGGTCTAAAGGCTTATTTCTTTCTTGTTGACGTGGAAATAACGGAATGCTCTTTTCCGAAGAAAACCACGGGTCACATCATCAAAACCACGGACGTGGTTCCTCATGTGGTGACTCTCGACCTTCTTTTCCACCTGTGAAATTCAAAGAATTACCAAAACCCCGGCCGTGGAACTTCCTTCTTGGTTGTGGTTCCTCCTTTTCGATGCTTTTCTCCTTTGCTTCACTTCATACTCCATCATATGTTGTTCCAATGCCTCCCAATGGACTCGACATCGACCAATACTCAATAAATGCTACCTTTCCGTTCCATTTCAGTGCCAAATCACCTAAAATTACAACAAAGCTTGTGTAGATCTCGATTCTAAGATAATAGGTGAATATGCTAAATAAGTGCTATGAATGTATGTCCATGTACTCAAAAGAAAGGGAAAAACTACCTATATTCACATCTAAACTACGTCATATTTCATGCTAGCAATATACACAGAGGGAAACCCTATTCTATAGAGATATTCTACAAACAAACCAAATCTTCACTCTAACTAATAAATCTATAAGTGAACAGATATTGTTGTTATCACAATGTTGTAAAAATTGATTAAGTGAAAGTAGAGCCTTATTTAACTCACTTTTGTGCCTAATGTAACAACATGTCATAATTCTGTTGATTTATGTAAAACTTAGCTGCTCAGGAGAGAATAGTATTGGAATTGGAATGCACTTGGACATGGTCGGCATTTTAGATTTTATGTTCAAAAATATGCTTTTCGAGTTGGGATGGAGTGATGGACATTCAATAGTGAAGCAAAAGCTGGAGTTTTTTTATTTATAGATATCTTATTTTGTTTTATGGTCCTTAATTCGGTTGAATTCATATATGTTAAAATTGATTGTCTCACGTCCAAGCTATGTTTCTTGTGATTTTCTTGAATGCTTCTAGATTGTAACTTGATCACTTTCAAGCGAAAAACTCCCTCAAGTAACACATATTGCTTAGGTATATACAAGTATCACCAGTGAGTGCTTTCAATTGGATATGCTAGGTTTATATTTCCCTAAATTGGGGCTGAGCTCATAAAGTCATTTCTTCCATATAGAGGGACATATTTAACAAAAAGGAAATAAAGGGTAGGTCCAAATTGGGTTGAACTTGAAGGAAATGGTCACTGTTATAATCTTTATGGAGATCCATATTTGTTGTAGTCTCGGAGTTGTAACTACTGCTTTCTTGATCAGATAATGAATTTTCAAATTGATTCCATCTAATGTTTTTTAGAATATGTATGATATTAAATTATTCAATAATGACTGTTTTTGGTGCACTATATGTATAAAAGCTGTGGTGACTAATGGATGTCACATTAAGTTTTCACAATGAATAGAACATTGTTGTTGTCTATATTGATTACAAGCTCATATTTGTAACAATGAGAATCATTTTCACAATTCCAAATAAAAAGAACTACAGTCTTTTTGAATTTCGAGGAAATCAAATTCTTGTGATTTTCTCCGCCTTAATGCAATGACGCCTCTCTTATGATTGTAATATCTCATATTTGATACATATTCCATATTGAGTGTCATATGCCAAAAACTTGTTACGTTAGGATTGGACGACACAAATCCAAGGCAAGAGCGCCAAGAACTTGTTCGCCCAAAACATGAACACACAAAGTCTTAAATTTATAACTCGATCTAAAATCCTAAATTACCTAGCGAAACCCGCAGTGTACGGATCGTTATGTAGGAAGGAAAGTATTCCGAGGTCGAACACAAGGATTGAGGTGAAATTGTTCGCCACTTAGCGTGCGTGCAAATAAGCTTTAAATTTATAAAACTAGAATCAAGCAAGCGAACCCACAGTGTACGGATCGATATAGTTAAGCAAGAATTCCAGAGTATCAAACACAGGGATTTGGGGGGTTAAATCCAATTATAGAATTGTCAAGCAAGTAAATGTATGAGCTTTTGTAAATATTGGGAAAATAACAAACCTAAAGATCCAGGAATCCAGTTGTGGCAATTGATTCAAGATATACTAAAGATATAAGGACAGAGTTAAGAGTTGCAAAGGTATACTAATGCAAAGCAATGTACGGTGAAGTTCCAAGACTTTATATGACTTATCTGAGGACACTCTCTATAAAGGTTGTTGAGGCTTCAGTATAGTAAGGATCTAAAGACAAGAATTAATATCGAATACCCAAACTTGTAATCCAAGGATCAAGACTAACTAAACCGATTAAGGTTGTGACACTCGGAATCGAGGTAGAGGTTGTTGAGGCTTCACTATCACCTAGAAAAGGCAAGCCAAGACTAAGTTAAAGCAAATCTTTAACTTTGGATTAAAGTAAAAGCAAGGTTGGTAAACTAAGGGAAATTACGGGTGGATCTTGAGATTCCACGGCCGTGGAACTCAAGAACACACCGTGATTTTGGTTTGTCGGCGATTCTCTCTAACTCTCAGGGTCCAATCTGTTTACGATTGATCTATCATCATCTAAGCCACAACTATCAACCCTTCACCTTAGAATTGCTAAAGGGTTTTAGCCAACAACAGTCATTATGATATCAAATTCAAGATTTAAAAGAATGAAAGATGAAAACCTTTGAAACCCTTCAATAAATCTCAAATCAATCTCAAATCCACAAACAAGGTAATGATGTATATCAGATTCGGAATAACACAAACCAATCACAATCCTTGATAAGAATGAAGAACAGGATGTCAATCCGTCTTCTAAGCAAACCTAAGGACAAAAGACGTAATCTCCGTACGAACGATCTTCCAAATCTTCACTCTTTCTGTAAACCTTTCCGTCAATTCGGAATTCTCAATAGGGCTAAGCGCAATCTCTAAGCCGAGGTGATCGAATCTCTCTCTTTCCGTCCTTTTATAGGGCCAGATAGAATAAGTGTCCAGCCCATTGTGTAAAAGATCGTGGCTTTAATTATTACGTCAAAAGATCGCCCAAATCACGGTTCCATAGGATTCCACGGCCGTGGTTTAGAGCGTGGTTTAGAGCGTGGAATTTGATTACGGTGCTTCACAACTTCCACGGCCGTGTAACTCACTGGAATGCTCCACGCTTGTGTTGCCAAAGTTCCACGGCCGTGGTTTAGAGTGTGGACTCCATTACGGCCGTATTTTAGAGCGTGGAACATAGATTGCTCGTAAATCTCCTTTGTTTCGTGTCATTCTTCATCCTAGCATCTTCCTTAGCTCCTTTGTGGTGTCCTCAATCCTTGGATATGCTCAATCCATCTCCATTCTCTCTTAATCCGTTCGGTTTTAGCCTTTATTTGCCTACAATCAACACAAAGCTTATGTAGACCTCTGTATCGACAATATAGATAAACTAGCTCACAATTGCTTTAATGCTTTATCAATGAACACTAATATGGATGAAATACATCTAGAAAACGTGCCTAAAATATCACAATATTTCATGCTAACAGAAATCAAGTCATTCAATGATCAAGGATAGTGTAAATCTAAACTAAGATGAGATGAGGAATAAGAAAGTGCAAAACACAATATTTTTGGATGGTTTTGGGTGATCAAACAAGGATCACAAATATGTCAACACAAATAAGCAAACAAACACACAAACACAAAGATAAGAGATAAGAGGTAAGAAAGCGGATTCTAGAGATTCCGAATTCCGATTATGACAATGGACTCATGATTCTAAAGATCTAAGGAAAATTGCGGTTGTTCGGAGTTGGGTGTTTCTCTAATGGGAGCAATTACCGGGTAAGTGTAACACCCCAAATCCATGGGACTTGGACTGTCACATTGGGCTAGGATCTCACAATGGATCCTGACCCTAGCCTGACAACAAGTTCACTGGATCATACAACAAGGCACAGGTAGTTTAAAACCAAATACATAAAAGTTATATATGATACATCCAAAGAGTTTACAAACTTAGAGCCGAGTACAAAAAATCAAACCACAACATCTGATACAAAAGATCCCATATCCCGCGCATCCTAATGTACAAAAGTCCTCGGCTGGCCACACCATCTGTCTCAACCTCCAGTCTTCCTAACCTACAGACAATTTACATCACGGTATGAAACCGTTAGCTACAGCAATGAAAAGCATGAAGGTAATAGCACAACCACACATCAACTAAGCCTTAAGTTCTCTCTTCACCGGTGAGTAGTAGACTCCTTCATCACCGCTCCCTTGATGATAGTATGGAGTTGCAACCATAGGTGCCACCCCATACTTAGACGATTGGTACTCCACGGTCACACCGGTGAAATGCTTTCCATCCTCATCCTCTATGATCCGAAGAAAGCCGATTCTTGGAAATAATTCTTCATTGAAGTGCTTCATAACCATCATGGATTCATCATGCTTGCCTCCATCATTCAATATGGGAGACCACTTAGGAAAGGGACTCTAATCTTCGTATATACTCTGGGCAAGAAAGAAAGGATTGGAAGGAGTTGAAGTTAACTTAGGGTTCTCTATGATAGAGCTTTCCACGGGCAAATACACGGACGTGGAAGTGCTTGATATGCTGTGGTTCTTTATGTTTTCTTTCTCCCTCGTGAGCTCTTCAAGTGTGGTTCCGAGGTTGATGGAAAGGATGTCCGGGGATGAGAGCACTTGATTGCACTCCTCCAAAGGTGAAGGAGGTGGAGGTAAGCCATGAAGGATGGTAGGATCTCCTAGCATAAGAGCATGTCTAATCTCCTCAATCTCCCTCCTCATTTGTTCTTCTCTCTCGAAATTCAATCTTCTTTCATTATTCAAGGCCAAATGCCTTAGCCTCACTTGCTCCCAAGCTTCATCCAACTCTTCTTGAAGTTCCTTAATGATCATGGTTAAATCGGGCAGTTCTTGAATCTCCTCATAGTGAACCTCTTCTTGTCGAAATACTTCTGCTTCAAGCACCATGTGGGAACTCGAAATGGAAGCAAGGTTACTCTCTTGATCATCCATCTTCCTCAACATTTCATCTAGCATTGATTACACTCGATCATTGTGAGGTTGATGGTGGGGTTCCTCATGAGGCAATGCAGTCATGTGAGCTTGATCATGGGACTCATGATAGGCATTAAACTCCTCCCAATACTCAAACTCATCATGGAGAGGTCCTCGATCTTGGTTTCCCATCCATTCCTTATACTCCATTTTGTCAAGGTGGTCTTGGAAGTACAATCCGTCCATGGCAAACATGAAAAGGCAAAGACAAAAACAACACAAGATCAAAAGTAAAAAGAAAGATATACAATAAAACAATCAAAATCAAATGACTCAATCTAGACCTAGTCCTTGACAACGGCGCGAAAAACTTGTTATGCTAGGATTGTATGACACAAATCCAAGGCAAGAGTGCCAAGAACTTGTTCGCCCAAAACATGCACACACAAAGTCTTAAATTTATAACTCGATCTCCTAAACTACCTAGCGAAACCCGCAGTGTACAGATCGTTATGTAGGAAGGAAAGTATTCTGAGGTCGAACACAAGGACTGAGGTGAAATCAAGTCATTCATTGATCAAGGATAGTGTAATTCTAAACTAAGATGAGATGAGGAATAAAGAAAGTGCAAAACACAATATTTTTTGATGGTTTTGGGTGATCAAACAAGGATCACAAATATGTCAACACAAATAAGCAAACAAACACACAAACACAAAGATAAGATATAAGAGTTAAGAAAGCGGATTCTAGAGATTCGGAATTCCGATTATGACAATGTACTCATGCTTCTAAAGATCTAAGGAAAATTGTGGTTGTTCGGAGTTGGGTGTTTCTCTAATAGGAGCAATTACCGGGTAAGTGTAACACCCCAAATCCACGGGACTTGGAGTGTCACATTTGGCTAGGATCTCACAATGGATCCTGATCCTAGCCTGACAACAAGTTCACTGGATCTTACAACAAGGCACAAGTAGATTAAAACCAAATACACAAAAGCTGTATATGATACATCAAAAGAGTTTACAAACTCAGAGCTGAGTACAAAACATCAAACCATAACATCTGATACAAAAGATCCCATATCCCACGCATCCTAATGTACAGAAGTCCTCAGCTGGCCACACCATCTGTCTAACCCTACAGTCTTCCTAACCTGCAGATCATCTACATCACCGTATGAAACCGTTAGCTACAGCAATGAAAAGCATGAAGGTAATAACACAACCACACATCAACATCTCATACATGCAATGCCACACACACATTCATTTATTATCTTTCATTAGGTTATTCCATTACTAATTCAACTTCTTTCGTATCACGAGGAACCTAAAGAACCTCGTCCCTTTCCCCGTTAACACAGGGGTTTGCTTTGGGGGTTATCATCACTCATCCCCCCTGTGTTACTGGCTTTCAGGCACCTCCTCCTAACCAGCAGGCGGAGACCGCTGGTTACAGTCCAGTTTAGGTTATAAATGCACAATCATATGAACACAAAAAACCATCACAATCATACAATCCACAACTGCACGCTAAGTAAGTCCTATGGACTTACTTGATATACTCGTAACATGTACCACGTCACAGCTTCCCCTTGGGGACGTAATCAACGCCTGCAATAGCAAGGCACACACAATCACATACTACAAAGGTTAGGAGACTCGTCTCACTAACCACAACCAACCTATATCTCAAATCTAAACCTCGGATCCTCAACAAATTCATAAATGCCTAAGGCATATCCTCAACATAACATCTCATCAAACTCGTACACATACTAAACCTTAAAGCCATAACCGATATCCCTAACATCATCATGATCCTCAACTCATTCTAACACCTAGCAAGCATCTAATGAGTATTCCTCAATCTCAAATTTAATCATAATTTAATTAATTAACCTTTAATTAATTAATTATTTCATCACGATAACGTTTTGCCCGCAGGCCATTTCAAAACCCACCTGTCATGAGATTTCATCAAACAAACAACCCATAAACACCAAAATAATATAATGATCATAATGGAATTTCTAATTATCCATTTTGAAAAGCCTAAGGTCAATTTAGGCCAAATCGCAGTACGAAAAATGAATAAATTCATAACTTATTCGTTACTAACCCGATTGACGATCTAAAAGAAGATTCGGAATCACAACGACGCAGGCTATGCATGTACAACATTAAATTCACCGGAATCTGAGCGACGGAGCTGTCCTGGTGACATATATGCTAGACCAGGTCTTCATCTCCTCGGAAATGCAGAAACTTGGTACCGATATGAAGAGAATGAAGAGAGGAATCTAGAAACTCAAACGAAATTGAATCGGATTAGAAACGGAGAGTAAATCTAAGTTTGAAGTTTGAGAGAAATTAGAGCTTTTACAAGGAAACGTGAAAGGAAATAAATTAATAAACGATTTTCCGCTATTTATAGTGAAGTCGATAATTATCCTTTAGCGAAGTCGTTAATTATCCTTTAACCGATCCAATGGCGGGTTGAACCCCCTTCTCCAAACTTCTTGAAATTGGAACAATAAATCTTGAATATTGTAGGGATAATTATTCCACAATTGCCTCGGAAAACATGTATACCTAAGCCGTCTTTCTTAGCCGTTAAGAAACGAAATAGCGACTCTTTTGGCCGTTTTGCCTTTCCATGTTATTTCATATCTAGGACATGTCCGATGTCCTGATCATTTCTCTGAACTGCATTTTTATTAATTGGAGCTCCCAAATGCTCCAAATAATACCGGAGGGTAAAAGTAATTATTCGGAGGAAAAAGTGAAAATTTCACCACAAGCCCAAAATTACGCCAAAAACATAACGGTGGGGCTTATGCTCAACACTTACGCAATCTTCGCAAGTTATATGTCAATTACTATCACTGATTAAGTTAATTAACATTAATTAGAACTCGAAAATCCTAGCTATTACATCACACACCCCTTAAGAAAAAGTTTCGTCCCTAAACTTGAACAATTCCCAAATCCTCTCGTACCCATACACCGAGGTATAGACACTCTCTCTATCGGAGGTATCACATCTCCGTTCAAACGTATCAACCTATATTATTTTATAACCTCAAAACACAATATGGAGGAATCACTAACTCCAGCAACAAGTTCATAACGCTATCCAAAGGCATAGAGGAAAAATCATCTCTGGCCAACTTACACGTAACACAACTATGTGGAGGAAAACCGTTTCCACGCACACTATGTCCATCAATAATAGTATGGAGGAAAGAACCATCTTCAGCTAATCCTAAACATATTACAATAGGATGGAGGAAAGAACCATCTCCATCTATACCTATATCGTGCTAGCAAACAAGATCTAACAGATATGATGCACATATATAAGCTAGCACAGAAACACATCATATCACATAAGCACAAAGCATACAAGAACTCACCAAAAAGGCATTAGGATCTACTCATGGATCCGACGGGTGCCCCTAACTCCGCATAGAACTTTGGATAGTTTCTCTGGACACTATCCTCTGTCTCCCAGGTAGCCTCATCCGGTCCTCGTCTCGACCACTGTATCCTCATCATAGGAATATCCTTCAAATCCAGGTGTCTCACACCTCTCTTTCTAGAACTGCAAAAGGTTGTTCTGCAAAAGTGTGGTCCGGCTCGACCACTAGATCATCATAACTCTAAAATGTGCCTCAGATCTAGTATGTACTCCCTCAATTGAGACACATGAAACATAGGGTGGACACCCTCTAACTTCGGTGGCAAAGCCAATCTGTGCACTGCTCTCCCAACTCTATCCAGTATCTCGAAAGGATTGACATATCAGAGACTCAGCTTGCCCTTTATGCCATAACGTCTGCCGCCTCGCGTCAGAGTTACTCTCAACCAGACATGAGCTCCTACCATGAACTCTAGAGGTCGACCCCTCTTATCTTCTAGAGGTCGACCCCTCTTATCTTCTAGAGGTCGACGCCTCCTATCTGCATACAACTTTTGGCGACTCTGTGCTGCCAACATCCTCTCTCTGAGCAGCGTTACTCGAGCAATATCATCCTGAATCTATTCTGGCGCTATCCCACTGGTACTGCTAGGCTCCTCCCAGCATAAAGGTGTATGACACCTATGTCTACACAACGCCTCATAGGGGGCATCCCTATAAATGCATACCAACGGTGGTGGTATAAGAACTCAATGAGTGGGAGATAAACAAATCGTCCCTGTTCCCGATCCATCCCACAAGCTCACAACATGTCCTCTACGGTCTGGAGGGTTCTCTCAAACTGACCATCTGTCTGAGGTAAAACTCAATCATGATATGTGGACGCGTTCCCCAAGTAGTCTGAATCTGCTATCAAAACCTCAATGTAAACCGTCTACTACAATCATAGTCGATCGTCCTCGGTACACTTATGGAGTCCCACCATTTGTCTAGTGTACTCCTTTGTTACTTCATTCACTGGCCACGTCTCTTTGTAGAGATGAAATGTGTCGCCTTCGTAAATCTATTACTAATAATCTGGATAACACCAAAACTCTTACTGGGTGTCAATCCCATCACAAGTCCACGGAAAAATAATCTCACTTCCACTACAACACTAGTAATGGATGAGCTCATCTCCAGGTCGGTACTTTAACCTGATTTACTACTTCGTGGTACCTCTTATTCGTACATGGATGTACTAAAGAAGGGTTACTATGAGTGTAATGTAATCTTCTACACTCGATTCCGCATAAGCAGTTATATTGACGCAGTTGCAGCACCTTATTCTCCTTATGTTCCATTAAAGAACTGTGGTGCCTCTGCATGAGGCATCCTTCCATCAAGTTCCCTCAGGGTCAAGCAAGTCCCCTTTTTTGTTGGACTCATCCAACAAACCAAGTAAAATCCCTAAACATGAAACTAACGTCCTTATCAGCAGTTGTAGGTCCAGCTCTAACCAAGCTAGATCATTTTGAAACCGAGACTGTACATCAATTCCAACAATCGTCTTCTCTCGAGGCGTCTTCTTATTCAAGGCATCAGTGACCACATTCTCCTTGCCAAAATAGTAGAAATCTCAAGGTCAGCGTCCTTGATCAACTCAAACCATCGATACTAGTAGTTATTCAACCTTTATTGCATAAAAATATGGTTCAACCTCCTATGATCTGTGAAACTCTGACACGAAATGTCACACAGATATTGTCTTCAAATCTTGGAACTTGAACTATCACCACTAACTCAAAATCATGAGTCGGGCAGTTCTCCTCATACGTTCTCAGCACCGTAGTCACGTGATTCCTAGAATCTTCTGATTATCACCGAATAGAAGCAGAGGTCAAATGTTTCGTCTACTCTTTAGAGCTTCGACATACTACTTCAACCACACAATTATGGTGGTCTTCCTCAGAATACTCGTAAATGGAGGCACAATCACATAGAATCCTTCCTCAAAGCGTTGGTAGCAATCGGCTGGGCCGAGAACTACGCATTCCCTTAACGTTCATCAGTATCATCCATAAGACTTCATACTTACTCCTCGTCACATCAATCATGATCCTACTGGTGGAACAACATGACCTTGAAGGTTACTTTTGGCATCTCAGTTCACATTTAGGGAGCATAACACACTAGCTTCTATCCCTCGAAATTTGCAAAACCGTCCTCACATAACCGTTACGTTCCTCTCCGTTGTGAGAGTACACCAAACGTCATCAATAAGGTCTACTACCAACTACTCAAGGAAGTAGATGAAGACACTGTTCATCAACTCCTATAACGCGACTACTAGGACGTTCCTAAACTCAGATGACAGCACTACAACTAGTAGTGTCCATAACGGGTATGGAATGTTGTCTTATGCCCACGCTGCTCTCTCATCCTTAGCTGATGATATCCTAAGCATACGGAAATATTAAAAACACAATTGCTTCTCTTAGTTGATCCAACAAGTCATCTGATAACACGATTTATGACTTAGGTTTAGGTAATCATTTAGATAGATTTCTCGCTCATTTATGCATGGTTTAGCACTAGTTCACGACGTTTGCACTCAATTCACGAATTTTGCCGAGATAGACATCTAAACGGACTTGTGCATTGCTTTGTAGGTATTTTGGGAGATTTAGGAGCTAAATCGATACGTTTGAGGATCGTTCATCAAGATGACACACCCTCGGACTCATTAGGATGCAAGCTAGAGGCTAAGGAGGACTCATGGAACCTTGCCAACACAAGCCATGCACCAAATTGAAGCTTGATGATCAAAAGCGAAGCTGAAGCACCAAACCACGGTTCACTGGAAGTCCACGGCCGTGGAACCAACCATGGTTCTTGCCAGGTGGTTGTGACAGCTGTGCCACGATCTCTTGGCCAGCTCTTGCAAAGTTGTAGTATAAAAGTGGTCCTGTATTGGCTGAGTGAGGGTATCTTTCATCTTATCTTTCAATTGGGGATTTTTCCCATCACCCTACACACACAACAATACTCTCAACAAGAAGATTCATTTGAAGAAGGAGGTGGAATGAAGGCACCATTGGAGAAGAGCTTCATTGGAGAAGAAGAAGAACACAACATTGATAGATTTTGATAGCTTTGTAGTGAAGAATTTCGGAATCGATTTCTAGAGTTGTATGAACCAATTGAACCTTCTTTAAGAAGGGTTGTGAATCATTCTAATTCCATTTTCAGCTTGGCTTTGTTACTTCTCTTGTTCATCTCTTTCTCTTTATTATCTTGCAATGGAAGCCATGATTTTATGTTTGATGAATTCGATTGTTATGATGAATGTTGTAGGCTAAATAGATGTGATTCTAGGGTAAGGAAAGGATGGTTGTGGCTAGGACTATGATAGGATGGACTTAGATTTGCCCTTGGATGAGTAACTTACTTGGACGTAGCCTCTGTTGAAGTCCACGGATTGTTCATGCCAAACCACGGCCGTGGACTCGGTAGAACAAACCGTGATTCTCCCTGGTTTGATGGATCTAACCTTAGATTGTTAGAATGTTGAAATCCTAGTGTTTGTTGAGTTAATTCTATCCTAGGATAACCTAGTGTTAGCAACTAAGTGTTAGGAGAGACTTACCCGGTAATCCTTACTCTTAGATTCCAAAGATAACAAACCCTAGGTAGTGGTGAGCCTCATAAGCCGCCATTGGACTAAGTGTGCTAGGATAGTTGCTTTGAACTAACCCTTTCGAGACTTACCCGGTAAGGATAGGTTAGATCTCTAGGTGACAATCCGGTTTGTGTAGAATTCCGTCCCTTAGGTTCTTAGAGACTTACCCGGTAATGAGATCTTAGGGATGGACTAGTGGACCATGAGACCTACCCGGTGATTGATCCCAATCTAGAAACACTTACTCCCAACATATCATAGTTAATCCAAGGAATGATTAGATAGCTTGAGTCCTATGCCATAACCGGAACTCCCAACCCCTAGAATCCGCTTCTCTCTCTTTGATCTATATCTCGTTGTAGCTTGTTTGTTTGTGTTGATTTGTTAGCATAGTTGAATGTTCATTTTGCATGATTTGTGACCCTTGATTGATCACCTAAAAACCCACCAAAAACATTAAGATTTTCATTTCTTTATTTCCTTTCCTTTTTCTTCACCTAGATCTTCACTAAACTTAATCACTAATCGAATCAATCTCACCTTAGTCTTTGTGTTCAACCTCGGAATACTATCCCTACTACAAACGTCCCGTACACTGCGGGTTCGCTAGGAGTTAGGATAAATATAATGAGTATAAATTTAAAGCTTATTGCGTGCACATCACACGATCTTAGCGTAACAAGTTTTTTGCGCCGTTGCCGGGGACTAGGTCTAGATTGAGTCTATTTTGTGATTGTTTATAGTGTAGATCTTCCTTGTGGCTTTTGATCTCTCTTGGGTTTGTGTCTTTGCTTTTCAGGACATCTCTTACTCTTTAGGTGTATGCGAAGATCTCGTGGCAAGGATTTAGCTCCATTCGATCCCGAACCGGAGAAAACCCTTAGATCTAGATCCAAGAGCATTAAAAAGGGGAAAGAGATGGCCGGAAGATATCTCCAAGCTGAGTCGGATGAGGCTTTAGAGCAAATTAGGATAAGGGATGAAGCTTTGGAGAATGAAAGGAGACTTGCCAATGAGAGGTAAGAGGCAACTAGGAGGGAGATTTAGGAGATTAGGCAAGCTCTTGTGCAATGAGAGCTTAACCGTCAACAACCTCCTCCACCTCCACCACAACCGCAGCCGGCGGCAGTGAATATTAGGGTTGTGCCAATTGCTATGGAAGAGCCACAAACGTTGGGGCAACGTATGGATCCGGCACAAAGAGCACACCGTCCGGGTGTGAACTTAGGAGATCCTGCAGCCCATGATTGCGAACTCCGCCCTCAAGTTCTACAAATGATCCGGCATAATCAATTTGGAGGGATGGAAGGAGAGTCTCCTTATCAACACTTGATTAACTATGAGATCTTGATGGAGACTCTTAGACCGCATAGATTGGAGAGCAACAACCATAAGCTTAGGGCTTTCTCCTTCTCTCTTAAGGATAAAGCTTTGGCTTGGTATCAATCTATTCCACAAGGGCGAGTTGGTACTTGGGAGGAGATGACAACCGAGTTTTTGACTAAGTTCTTCCCACCTTCCAAGACTACCGAGTTAAGAGGGAAGATCAATGCCTTCGTGATGAAGGATAGAGAGAGTTTATTCAAGTCTTGGGAGAGGTTCAAAGATCTTCTCCTAGATTTTCCACACCATGGCATACCGAAAATTGAGCTATTGGAGATCTACTTCAAAGGACTTGATGAAGATAGCCAATTCAAGCTTCAATCTCTTTCCGGTAGGACTTTCATGGAAAAGCATGTGGATGAAGCTTGGGAGTTTGTAAAGAAACAAGCTCTAGTGATTGAGAAATACTCCCATAGGAAGAGTGAAGGGAGAAAGGCGGGAGCATATGAGGTGAGTGAAGTCACCATGAGCAATTTCAAGCTTGACGCCATCAATAATGAATTGAAGTCTTTGAGAGAGTTGTGTGCTACAACTTTGAAGAATCAAGCAACTCCTCAAGTGCTTCCACAAGTTAACTTATCTTCCAAGGAGGAAGATGTGAATTACATGGTGAGGGGCAATTACAACAACTATCAAGGCCCAAGGAACTTCAACAACAACCGGCAATTCAACAATTACCGGCCCAACCACAACCATCCCGGGTTTTCCTACTCTAACCCGGATGGAGCCTTGAACCCTCCCGCTTCCACAAGCACAACTCCACCACCAAAAGCTTCACAAGAACCTCCACCCGGATTTACTCAACCTCCAAAGGATAGAACCGAAATGATGTTTGAGCACTAACTTGGAAGGTTGAGTGGTCTTGAGAGCACGGTGACTTCCATTTCTAAAGCTCAAAAAGTGTTGGAAGCACAAGTGTTCCAAAAGGCGGGTGAAGCCCATAGAGATCCGGGAAAGCTTCCCAGAAGGACCGAAGACAACCCAAGAGGCCAATTGTTGGCCATTACAACAAGGAGTGGGTTGAGCATGAAAGATCCTTTGCCCAAGGACAATGCTAAGGGGAAACAACTGGTGATAGAGGAAGAGAATTTGCAAGGAGATGGAGGCAAGAGCAAGGATGTTGAGCTAACATATGTGGCACTGCCTCCATACAAGCCACCACTACTGTTCCCACAATCACGAGCAAGAGCTCGCTTGGACAATCACTTTGGTAAATTCCTTGAAATAATGCCTAAATTGCATATTAACATTCCGTTCATGGATGCTATTTTAGGAATGCCGGCATATGGCAAGTTCTTGAAAGAGATACTCTCCAACAAAAGGAAGTTGGAGGAGTATGGGGAGATAAGAATGACAAAGAGGTCTTCGGAATTAATCCAAACAATGAAGGAGCAGATGCCTCCCAAGCTAAGAGATCCAGGTTCCTTTTGTGTCGCAATTGGAGTGGGAGATGTGAAGTATGAGGCCCTTTGTGATCTTGGAGCAAGTGTAAGCATCATACCGCTTGCACTTTGCAACAAGGTTGGGCTAGGAGAGCCGAAACCGGTCAAGATGACCCTTTATATGGCGGACCGTTCTATCACTCATCCGGTTGGGATCTTAGAAGACATCCCGGTGCAACTAGGAGGATTCTATGTGCCAATTGATTTTGTTGTCTTGGATATTCCGGCGGACTATCCGGTTCCCATCATCTTAGGAAGACCCTTCCTAGCCACCTCCGGATGCCTAGTGGATTGCAAGAATGGGACTCTCTCCTTCAACATTGGAGAAGAGAACATCAAGTTCAAGTTGCCACAATGATGAAGGGGCCAGCCCTTGATGAGGATGTTTTCAACATAGTCGAGCAAGAGGAATCTAGAGAAGTTGTGAGCTCGATCTTGATCAAGAACCCCTTGGAAAAGGTTCTTACCTTAAGTATGATGGAGGAAGGTGTTGAGGAGGCTTGCAATGAAGAAATCAAGGCCTTGGAAGCACTAGAAAAGGAGACAAGAGTTGGATTTGAGGTTCACGAAGACATGCTGAACAGCTGCAAGTTCCACGGGCGTGGAAGTGGTTCCACGACCGTAGAACTCTCTGTAAAGCCTCGATAAACAAGCCAGGCAAGGTCCACGGCCGTGGAAGTAGAGCCAACCGTGGTTCCAACCGTGGTTCCCCCAGAATCATACCTCATTGATGATCAAGCCTCAAGGAGCCTTGAAGGGTCTTCATTTGCTTTGGATTCATCTCATCCAACGTTATTTGGATCGTCTCCAATCGATAAAGGTCCTCCTAAACTTGAACTCAAACCCCTCCCCTCTCATTTGAAGTATGCTTTTCTTGGTGATAATTCAACATATCCGGTGATTGTTAATGCATGCTTAAGTGATGATGAACTTGCTAAGTTGTTGCATGAATTAAGATTGCATAGGAAAGCCATTGGCTATACTATTGATGATTTGGTTGGCATAAAACCTTCTTTGTGCATGCATAAGTTATTGATGGAAGATAATCATAAACCCTCTATTGAACATCAAAGGAGATTGAATCCCATAATGAAAGAGGTAGTCAAAAAGGAAATCATTAAGTTGCTAGATGCGGGAATAATCTACCCTATTTCGGATAGTAAGTGGGTTAGTCCCGTTCATGTAGTTCCTAAGAAGGGTGGGATGACCGTAGTGACTAATTAGAACAATGAACTAATCCCAACTAGGACGGTTACGGGGTGGAGGATGTGTATTGACTATAGAAAGCTTAACATGGCCTCTAGGAAAGATCACTTCCCTCTCCCTTTCATTGACCAAATGCTAGAAAGGTTAGCTCAACAAGCTCATTTTTGCTATTTAGATGGCTATAGTGGATTCTTCCAAATCCCTATCCACCCCGATGACCAAGAGAAAACAACATTTACATGTCCATGGGGTACTTTTGCATATAGGAGAATGCCATTTGGGTTGTGTAATGCACCCGCCACCTTCCAAAGGTGTATGATGGCTATCTTTTCGGAATACATTGAAAATATCATGGAAGTGTTCATGGATGATTTCTCTGTTTATGGTTCTTCCTTTGATAATTGCTTCGCTAACTTGTCATTAGTATTGCAAAGATGTGAGGAGACAAATCTTGTCTTGAATTGGAAAAAATGCCACTTCATGGTAAGTGAAGGCATTGTGTTAGGACACTTGGTGTCTAACCGTGGCATTGAGGTTGATAGGGCCAAGATTGAAACGATAGAGAAGTTGTCACCACCTACCTCGGTAAAAGGGGTAAGGAGCTTCTTAGGGCATGTCGGTTTTTACCGGAGGTTTATGCAAGACTTCTCTAAAATTTCTAAGCCATTACTAACCTACTAATGAAATATGTTGAATTTGTTTTCTCCAAAGATTGCCTTGAGGCTTTTTGTAGGTTGAAGAACGCTTTGATCTCCGCACCTATCATGCAACCTCCGGATTGAAGTTTACCGTTTTAGATCATGTGTGATGCAAGCGATGTAGCCGTTGGGGTTGTTTTGGGGCAAAGGAAAGATGGGCGCACTCATGCCATTTATTATGCTAGCAAGACGCTAGATGACGCCCAACTCAATTATGCTACCACCGAGAAGGAGTTGCTAGCGGTTGTGTATGCATTTGAGAAGTTCGGCTCATATCTTGTTGGAGCGAAGGTCATAGTTTATACGGATCATGCTGCGATCCGTTATCTACTTACAAAGAAGGATGCCAAACCAAGGTTGATTCGGTGGATCCTTCTTCTTCAAGAGTTTGATTTAGAAATCCGGGACAACAAGGGATCCGAGAAATCCGTGGCGGATCACCTTAGTAGACTCCCACCATTGGAGCTTGAAGGAGATGACATCCCGATTGATGACTCGTTCCGGGATGAGCAATTGCAAATGGTGAAGGAATGCTTGTTCCAAGTGTCTAGAGGAAGCGAGCCATGGTTTGCCGACATTGTGAACTACTTAGTGTGTGAGGAAGTTCCTCCCGGTTTGACATATGCCCAAAGGAAGAAGTTCTTCAAGGATGTGAGACACTACTATTGGAGTGAACCACTTTTGTTCAAGAGAGGGCCGGATGGAATGTTTAGAAGATGCATACCGGAGGATGAGATGGAGAGTGTGATCCGCCATTGTCATTCCTTGCCATGTGGAGGGCATGCTAGCTCACACAAGACATGTGCTAAAGTGTTGCAATCGGGCTTCTTTTGGCCATGTTTATTCAAGGATGTGCAAAGCTTTGTGGTAGCTTGTGATGCTTGCCAAAGGACGGGCAACATCTCAAGGAGGAATGAGATGCCCTTGAACAACATACAAGAAGTGGAAATATTTGATGTGTGGGGTGTGGACTTCATGGGACCATTCCCTTCTTCATGTGGCAACCTCTACATCCTATTGGCGGTTGACTATGTTTCGAGATGGGTGGAGGCAATCGCTTCTCCTACAAATGACGCCAAGGTTGTGGTGCGGTTCTTCAACCGAGTGATCTTTCCTAGGTTTGGAACACCAAGGGTGATCCTAAGTGATGGAGGGAAGCACTTCAGCAATAGGAACTTTGGGGCGCTTTTGGCTAATTATGGGGTGACTCATAAGGTGGCAACACCTTACCATCCCCAAACTAGTGGCCAAGTGGAGATCTCCAACCGGGAGATAAAGGGAATTCTTGAGAAGACGGTCTCTAGGACAAGAAAGGATTGGGCTATGAAGCTCAATGATGCCTTGTGGGCATATAGGACCGCTTTTAAGACACCAATTGGCACCACTCCTTACAAGTTGGTCTATGGCAAGTCTTGCCACCTTCCGGTAGCGATGGAGCATAGAGCTTATTGGGCCATTAAGTGGCTAAATTTTGACCTCAAGGAGGCGGGAGAAAAGAGGTTGCTTGACATAAATGCTCTTGAAGAGATCCGGTTGGATGCTTATGAGAATGCCCGGATCTACAAGGAGAGAACTAAACGGTGGCATGACAAGCGCCTCATCCCGAAGGAGTTGAGTGAAGGCGACCTTGTCCTTCTCTTCAACTCAAGGCTGCGGCTTTTCCCCGGAAAGCTAAAATCGAGATGGACCGGGCCATATGTGGTGAAGAAGATCTTTCCCCATGGAGCTATTGAGATAGGAGGGGAGCATTGTGGAAACTTTAAGGTGAATGAGCACCGGTTGAAGAAGTATATCCCGGGAGCTCCGGTGGATATGATTTTCCCACTTCACCTCGAATGAGACGCCCCTGAGATTGGTCAAGCTAATGACCTTAAAGAAGCGCTTGGTGGGAGGCAACCCATTGGTAACGTTTTCCCTTTCTCGTTTTGTTTTTGTTTTAGATATTTCTATTTTTGTGTGTTTTGTGTGTTTAATGTGTGTGCTAGAGCCTTAGTAGCATTGGAAGCCTTGCTTGGCATGTGAATGATGATAATGAACCCCTCATCAATTATGGGTGGAGCGGACGCGGAACTTGGACGGCTAGCGGTGCCTAGCGCGGGTCCCGACGCTTTGATGAATACTTAGAGCTCTCTACCATTATTGATAGGATCATCCAACATCAATTCCACTTGAGATTCCCAAGTACCATAGCAAACCATTTTTACATTGTGAGAACCTTCTTTCACTCTTCTTTACTTCATTTACACATTGGGGACAATGTGTTTCTAAGTATGGGGTGGGGTTTGCATGATCCTTTGCATGATTAGCATCTAGGATAGTTTAAAATCTTCACATGTCTTGCATTGTATATACTCATTTTGAAAAATCCAAAAAAAAAAAAAAAATCAGAAAATTTAAAAAATTTTGTGCTTTCTAGGTTTGGATATGACCCTAATGATGAATCTTGTCTTGTGAATTGGCTATGAATGGCCTTATGCGTTAAATTGATGAATGCATATGTGGACTTGAAGTACTTCTCTTGAATTCCATGAATGATTGTGACCATGATGTTTGCCTAGAATGGATTGAGTATTGAAGGTCGAAATTACATGATAGTTCTTGCATACCATCTAGGAATGAATGAGGCAATTCATCTTTCTCCACTTCTCATCTTGATCATGATGTTTTAGCACCTCAATTGATATAAATTGACCTCTTTTGACCCATCCGGGAATAGGAGCATGTTACTGTGTTGATGTGTGTGAAAAGCAAGTGTGGGGTGAAGATGTTGATGAAAGAATGTCATGAATAAAAAGCTGAATTTGTTGTGAAAGTGTAGACAAAAACATAGGTTTGGGGACGTTGGTTTAAATGACAAGTAACTCGGTACACTTCACATAATCGGGTGTTGGTGCCTTGCCAAAGTCAAATAAACCAATAGTCCTAACGAACTTTGGTATGTGTGCCCGGTGTGGATGCACCTAGAAAAATAGAAAAAGCCCGAGGATGGCTAATCACCAAGGTTTCTGCTTTTGTACACCAATGCCATTGTCTCAAAAATAAGAAAAAGAAAGGAAAGAAAAGATAGAGAAAATATACACTTGAGGGAAGTTGATCGAGGACAAAATTGTGGAGTTAGTTCCATTCCCGGATTAGCATCACATAGCCTAGAAATCCCCCACCTAGTCACAACGCTTCTTGGCCTTCTATTTCACAAGACCTTATGACCTATTTGCATGTTTGTAAGACTTAGTGATCTAGATTGGATATGCTCTTGATCATCTTGACTTCTTCATCTTTACAATTCATGCATGCTTTCAAGTTAAGTGTAATTGTCTTTCCGTGCCTTCATTTATTTGATACATAATTGCTTATCCGTTGCCATGAAACATGACTATGAAGGTGATCCAATAGTAGAAGCACAAACCCAAAAAGATTTTGCCATTTTTCTGCATACATAAATCATGTTATCTTGTAGTCTATAGTTGAGAATTTGCTCGGGGACGAGCAAACCTTAAGTATGGGGTATTTTTGATAACACGATTTATGACATAGGTTTAGGTAATCATTTAGATAGATTTCTCGCTCATTCATGCATGGTTTAGCACTAGTTCATGACGTTTGCACTCAATTCACGAATTTTGCCGAGATAGACGTCTACACGGACTTGTGCATTGCTTTGTAGGTATTTTGGGAGATTTAGGAGCTAAATCGATACGTTTGAGGATCGTTCATCAAGATGACACACCCTCGGACTCATTAGGATGCAAGCTAGAGGCTAAGGAGGACTCATGGAACCTTGCCAACACAAGCCATGCACCAAATTGAAGCTTGATGATCAAAAGCGAAGCTGAAGCACCAAACCACGGTTCACTGGAAGTCCACGGCCGTGGAACCAACCGTGGTTCTTGCCAGGTTGTTGTGACAGCTGTGCCACGATCTCTTGGCCAGCTCTTGCAAAGTTGTAGTATAAAAGTGGTCCTGTATTGGCTGAGTGAGCGTATCTTTCATCTTATCTTTCAATTGGGGATTTTTCCCATCACCCTACACACACAACAATACTCTCAACAAGAAGATTCTTTTGAAGAAGGAGATGGAAGGAAGGCACCATTGGAGAAGAGCTTCATTGTAGAAGAAGAAGAACACAACATTGATAGATTTTGATAGCTTTGTAGTGAAGAATTTCGGAATCGATTTCTAGAGTTGTATGAACCAATTGAACCTTCTTTAAGAAGGGTTGTGAGTCATTCTAATTCCATTTTCAGCTTGGCTTTGTTACTTCACTTGTTCATCTCTTTCTCTTCATTATCTTTCAATGGAAGCCATGATTTTATGTTTGATGAATTCGATTGTTATGATGAATGTTGTAGGCTAAATAGATGTGATTCTAGGGTAAGGAAAGGATGGTTGTGGCTAGGACTATGATAGGATGGACTTAGATTTGCCCTTGGATGAGTAACTTACTTGGACGTAGCCTCTGTTGAAGTCCACGGATTGTTCATGCCAAACCACGGCCGTGGACTCGGTAGAACAAACCGTGATTCACCCTGGTTTGATGGATCTAGCCTTAGATTGTTAGAATGTTGAAATCCTAGTGTTTGTTGAGTTAATTCAATCCTAGGATAACCTAGTGTTAGCAACTAAGTGTTAGGAGAGACTTACCCGGTAATCCTTACTCTTAGATTCCAAAGATAACAAACCCTAGGTAGTGGTGAGCCTCATAAGCCGCCATTGGACTAAGTGTTCTAGGATAGTTGCTTAGAACTAACCCTTTCGAGACTTACCCGGTAAGGATAGGTTAGATCTCTAGGTAACAATCCGGTTTGTGTCGAATTCCGTCCCTTAGGTTCTTAGAGACTTACCCGGTAATGAGATCTTAGGGATGGACTAGTGGACCATGAGACCTACCCGGTGATTGATCCCAATCTAGAAACACTTACTCCTAACATATCATAGTTAATCAAAGGAATGATTAGATAGCTTGAGTCATATGCCATAACCGGAACTCCCAACCCCTAGAATCCGCTTCTCTCTCTTTGATCTATATCTCGTTTTAGCTTGTTTGTTTGTGTTGATTTGTTAGCATAGTTGAATGTTCATTTTGCATGATTTATGACCCTTGATTGATCACCTAAAAACCCACCAAAAACATTAAGATTTTCATTTCTTTATTTCCTTTCCTTTTTCTTCACCTAGATCTTCACTAAACTTAATGACTAATCGAATCAATCTCACCTTAGTCTTTGTGTTCGACCTCGGAATAATATCCCTACTACAAACGTCCCGTACACTGCGGGTTCGCTAGGAGTTAGGATAAATATAACGAGTATAAATTTAAAGCTTATTGCGTGCACATCACACGATCTTAGCGTAACATCATCCATACGTAACAATGAACGTGCTAGGGCGAACGAAGCCCGTCTCAAACCACTCTTCAAATTGCTTCTTCAATTTCTAACAACTGAACAAGCCATATACCTCATAGGCCTTCTACAAACCAGTCTCGTACCATACTTTAACGCAATATCAAAGTCCTCATTCCGCTGAGGCGATAGATTAGACGGTTCAGTAACACGTCTATAAGATCATATACCACTGGAATACTCTTCAGCGTGGAACTATCTCTTTCCTTCATGGCACAACATAAAAAAAATATCACCCTCTCGTGTTATCAACCTCGCGGCTCATACGGCACTAAAGACGACTCACCCCTCAAAGGTCATAACCTCGGAAAACCTCTACTTAGTCGATCTCAGTAGAGACTATAATAGTCCTCCTACTGCTATCTAAACCAACATGATATCTATTCGTCCACCACACACATAAAGACCTTCTCATGCACCTAAGGCATGACAAAGAAGTCTTCAAGCCATACACAAGTCCTTGAACAAAGGGAAAAACCACATATCTCGCGGGTACCTAAGACCCGTAACTCGTAATCCTATAAAGGAAGATGTATCTTCTACTGTATCCACAGTTAACTATTAACACATGCATCAAAAGACAAGAGGTGCATAACACTCACAACAAACAAAACTCCACTAGGTAAACCATTAACAAGAATGGTACCTGTAACAGCTAACACCGAAGCTCTATTGCATATCATTACTCAATCTTAGAACTATGCTCCTCAAGTATCAATGAGGTCATCGCCATAGCCTCCACTTCCACTCTTTCTGCATCGGAAAGAGGAAGGTCTTGATGAGAAGAAACACTACCATGCTCACAGAAAGGGGCCAGATGGCCTAGTTCACCACAGGTGAAGCAAGCTATCGGTGCCATGGGGCACTCAGAGCGCACATGATCTGGATAACCACAGTTGAGACATATACGTCTCATCCCTGCCACTAGTACGGGTGGCTCCTCTGCAATGCCCAGATCAAAGGCTCTACCTTGAGCTCTTCTAGTATCCGTGGTACTCCTACCACGACCCTTACCTCTACTCAGCCTGGGAACGGATCCTTGAGTTAAAGGATGCTCTGGGACTCTTTGTTGTCCCCGCATTTGCTGCTGAGGTGTCTTTTGAACACCTCCGTCACGCAGAGGTAAAACCCTGTCGCGATGCCACTCCAGTTTGCTTACAGAAGACAGATCTATGACCCTGTCTACACCAGGTAAAGCAAGTCACTGACGATCTTGGACACTGTGGTCGTATATGTCCAGGATTTCCATAGTTGTAACAGGTCCTCGTCTCACCAGAAGTCCGTGTGAAACGAGAAGTACTCGAACGTCCACAATTCGGGTTGGGTTTGCAACCCGAAGATCCAACCTCGTCTTGCACTTATTCAACCCATTGTTTCTTCTTTAATCAAGAAGCTTCAGTTGATCTTACAGATGTTGGTAAATCCGGCGTAGGTCTACACGTTATCACCGCCTTATATACTTGTTGCATATACTCTTGAAACTCGAATCTACTCATGGAGACACGATCAGCCTCTTCAAACTCGTTCTCTGCCATAGGCAAAACAACAGCGGATACTAGTCCCTGACTTGATGCTACTAGAGGAAGAGGGGGTGTACCTCTTCTCGTCCCACTACAGATACTGCTCTAGTATAAGCCATCTGTAGAATATAAGCTCCTAACTTATAAGGCTATATATATATGCCATATATATCTACACTATCGAGATCCTCAGATGTGTGACGACTTCTGTACATACTATCCCAAAACATCTGTACTCGCTTTAAAACCAAAATCATTTAAAAAGTTAGACTCCATGTGGGTTCTGTTTATTTATCCACTCTACCTTTATTGAAGATAGCAAGTACCATTGTTGTGAACCTAAGGCTCTGATACCAACTCTATAACACCCCAAATCCACGGGACTTGGAGTGTCACATTGGGCTAGGATCTCACAAATGCTCCCGACCCTAGCTTGACAACAAGTTCACTAGATCTTACAATAAGGCACAGGTAGATTAAAATCAAATACATAAAAGCTATATATGATACATCAAAAGAGTTTACAAACTCAGAGCCGAGTACAAAACATCAAACCACAACATCTGATACAAAAGATCCCATATCCCGCACATCCTAATGTACAGAAGTCCTCGGCTGGCCACACCATCTGTCTCACCATGCAGTCTTCCTAACCTGCAGATCATCTATAATACGGTATGAAACCGTTAGCTACATCAATGAAAAGCATGAAGGTAATAGCACAACCACACATCAACATCTCATACATGCAATGTCACACACATTCATTTATTATCTTTCATTACGTTATTCCATTACTAATTCAACTTATTTTGTTACACGGGGAACCTAAAGAACCTCGTCCCTTTCCCTGTTAATACACGGGTTTGCATTGGGGGTGATCGTCACTCGTCCCCCCCTTGTTACTAGCTTCCAAGCACCTCCTCCTAACCAGCAGGCGGAGACCAGTGGTTACCGCCCGTTATAATACACTTGGGCCAAATAAATGTAATAAATGGTCATCCTAGTCCGGTTTAGGTTATAAATGCACAATCATATGAACACACACAACCATCACAATCATACAATCTACAACTACATGCTAAGTAAGTCCTATGGACTTACCTGATATACTCGTAACCTGTACCACGTCACAGCTTCCTCTTGGGAAAGTCATCAACGCCTGCAATTGCAAGGCACACACAATAACATACTGTAAAGGTTAGGAGACTCGTATCACTAACCAAAACCAACCTATATCTCAAATCTAAACCTCAGATCATCAACACATTCATAAATGCCTAAGGCATATCCTCAACATAACTTCTCATCAAACTCGTACACATACTAAACCTTAAAGCCATAACTGATATCCATAACATTAAATAATTAACCTTTAATTAATTAATAAAATTTCACCAGAGTAACGTTTTGCCCGCAGGCCATTTCTAAACCCACCTGTCATCAGATTTCGTCAAACAAACAACCCATAAACACCAGAATAATATAATGATCATAATGAAATTTCTAATTATCCATTTTGAAAAGTCTAATGTCAATTTAGGTCAAATCGCAGTACATAAAACGAATAAATTCATAACTTATTTGTTACTAACCCGATTGACGATCTGAAAGAAGATTCGGAATCACAACGACGCAGGCTACGCATGTACAACATCAAATTCAATGGAATATGAGCGACGGAACTGTCCTTGTGACATATATGCTCGACCAGATCTTCATCTACTCGGAAATGCAGAAGCTTGGTACCGATATGATGAGAATGTAGAGAAGAATTCAAAAACTCAAACGGAATTGAAATCGGATTAGAAACGGAGAGTAGATCTGAGTTTGAAGTTTGAGAGAAATTAGAGCTTTTACGAGGAAACGTGAAAAGAAATGAATTAATAAACGATTTTCCCCTATTTATAGTGAAGTGGATAATTATCCTTTAGCGAAGTCGATAATTATCCTTTAACCGATCCAATGGCGGGTAGAACCCCCTTCTCCAAACTTCTCGAAATTGGAACAATAAATTTTTAATATGGTAGGGATAATTATTCCATAATTGCCTCGGAAAACGTGTATACCTAAGCCGTCTTTCTTAGTCGTTAAGAAACAAAATAGCGACTCTTTTGGCCGTTTTGCCTTTCCATGTTATTTCATATCTAGGACATGTCCAAATAATACCAGAGGGTAAAAATAATTATCCGGGGGAAAAAGTGAAAATTTCACCACAAGCCCAAAATTACGCCCGGAACATAACGGTGGGACTTATACTCAACACTTACGCAATCTTCGCGAGTTATATGTCACTTACTATCACTGATTAAGTTAATCAACATTAATTAGAATTCGAAAATCCTAGCTATTACAGTAAGTCTCATGCTCCACTAGTCTCGCACCAAAGGTCCTATTACCGGGTAACTCTCAAGGAACCTAAGGATGGGAATTCTACACGAACCGGCCACTACCTAAGGGTCAAACCCTTCCTCACCGGGTAACTCTCGGAAAAGATAAGTCTATGCAACTATCCTAGCACACTCAATCCAACAACGGCTTTTTTGGGTCACTACTACCAAAAGTTCATCATCTTATGTATCTAAGAGAGGTAATTACCGGGTAAGTCTCATTCCTCAAAAAGGTTGCTAACATTAGGTCACCCTATGCTAGATTAGGTTCAACAAACACTAGGATTTCAACACATCTACATCCTAAAAACCACGGCCGTGGAATCATGAAGAACAAGCCGTGATTCTACACTGAGTTGGGGTTTCGAACACAAATTGATCCTAAGCTAACATGAAAGTCCATACAATCATAGTCCAAATCATAAACATTATTCCTTCACCCTAGAATCACAACTATTCAACTAACAACATACATTTCAAGATCAAACTTCACAAATAGAGCATGCTTGCAATTCATGGCCAGATAAAGAAGAGTAATCCAAAGAAAAGACATTACAAGCTAGAATAGAAGTTACCAAGTCTTACAAAGGCTTCAAGAGCTGCTCCAAGTTGTCAACAAAACCTCACTCAAAACACTCAAATCTCACTACAAAATTAAAATCTACACTAATCTCTCCCAAGAACACCCACAAGGGTGCTTGGAAGAGAAGCTCCAATGGAGTAGTGTTTTTGGGGAAGAAGATAGGTCAAAAAGGGATGGGAGAGTCTCCTCAAATACAGCCTGCAACATCACTTAAATACTCCTCCAATAAGCAAAGGTCGGGCAAAGAGATCGTGGGACACGTGTCAAAGTGGTCCAGACAAAAACCACGGCCAAAACCACGGGCGTGGAAAGGCCTTCTGGGCCGTTGTTTTCTCTATTCAGCCCTCTTTGGATGATTAAGCCATGAGTTGGTGCAAGGCATGCACCAACAAGGTCTTTTGTGTTCTCCTTTGCTCCTAGCTTGCTCCTTAATGAGTCCGGAAGTGTGCCATCATGAGGAATGATCCTCCAATGTATCGATTAAGCTCCTAAAGCTCCCCAAAATACCTACAAAACCGACAAGAGTTCGTGTAGATGTCTATTTCGACAATATGCATGAATTAAGCGTAAACGTCATGAACTAATGTCAAATCATGCATGAATAACGGGAAAAACTATCTAAATGAATGCCTAAACTAACGTCATAAATCATGTCATCAAAATACCCCATACTTGTCACTTGCTCGTCCTCGAGCAAGGTCCAACTATAGGCTACAACATAAAATCTTTTTGGAATTGTGCTTCATAAGATGGATCACCTTCATAGTCACGCTTCATGGCAATGGAGAAGCAATCATGTATTAAATGAATGAAGGCACGAAAAGACAATGATACTTAAATCGAAAGCATGCATGAAAGGTAAAAAAGATGAAGTCAAGATGATCATGAGAGTATCCAATCTAGATCACTAAGTCATACACTTAAGCAAATAGGTCTTAAGGACTTAGGAAAGAAGAGGCCAAGAAACGTGATGATAAGGTGGGAATTGTTTAAGGTCATGTGGTGCAAATCCGGGAAAGGAACTAAAAAACCACAACTTCACATTTATACTTCATCCACCAAAGTGTAATTTTGTCATTCTTTTCTTTCTTTTCTTTTCTTTTTCTTTTTCATTTTCTATCACTTATTTTTGAGACAATGGCATTGGTGTACAAAAGCCGAAACCTTGGTGATTAGCGGACCTCGGTATTTTTCCGAGGTGCCTTACCCCGGCCACACATACCAAGGCTCGTTAGGACATTCGATTTATCCAACTTTGAAAAGGCACAAACACCCGATTATGTGAATGGTGCCGAGTTACTCGTCATCAAAACCAAAGTCCCCAAACCTATATTTTTTCAACACATTTTCAACAACTTCATTCACAAAATTCATACACCAACTTCGCCACCCCATACTTGCTTTTCACACACTCAACACACTAGCATGCTCTTATTCCCGGGTGGGTCAAAAGAGGTCAAATTTGTATATCAAGTGAGGTGCTCAAACAACATGATCAAGATGAGAAGAAGAGAAATGAATTGCCTTAATCATTCCTAGATGATGTGCAACAACTAGCATGTAATTTCGACTATCAATCCTCAATCCAATCAAGGCAAACATCATAATCATAATTCATACATAGGATTGAAGAGAAGTATTTAAAGTCCACATATGCATAAATCCATTCAACACACAAGGCCATCCATAGCCAATTCACAAAACAATCTCATCATAAGGGTCATATCTAAACTAGGAAGCACAAAATTTAAAATTTTTTCGATTTTTTGGAATTTTTGAGATATATATGTACAATGCAAAACATGAAAAGAAACGTGTGGCAATAAAACGAAACTATCCTATATGTGATCATGCCATGATAAGAATCATGAAGACCCCACCTCATACTTATAAACACATTGTCCCCAATGTGCAAATCAAGTAAAGAAGAGTGAAAGAAGTCCTCACATTGTAAAAATATAGTGTTTTCGGTATTTTGGTTCACTCATGTGGAGTGGTGGTGCGGATGATCGATCAAGTATGATAGAGAGCTCTTCATAGTCATTTCGGCGTCGAGACCCGCGCCAAGGTGTATGCGAGATGGGAGCTCTTCCATCCAACAAAGACACCTCAAGCCGTCCAAGTCTCACGTCCACTCCACCCATGGTTGAAAACAGGATCATCATCATCAACTTGCCTTGCAAGGCTTCCTTATTACCTAAAATCTACCACACAAACACAAAACACAAAAACACACAAAAACAATACAAAAACAAAAACAAAAGAGAAAAGGGAAAGGGTTGTTACCCTTGAGTTGCCTCCCAAGAAGCGCTTCTTTTAGGTCATTAGCCAGACCAAACTCCGTGGATGTGTCAATCCACCTCAAATAACATGGTTTGCTTGAGGAATCCAAGCAACCATCGCTTTCCGGCATCCATGATGACAAGCATGGGCCACTTGATGCCCAAATAAGCGTTATCTATCTTCACCAGTGAGTAGTAGACTCCTTCATCACCGCTCCCTTGATGATAGTATGGAGTTGAAACCATAGGTGCCACCCCATAGTTAGACGATTGGTACTCCGCGGTCACACCGGTGAAATGCTTGCCATCCTCATCCTCTATGATCCGAAGAGAGCCGATTCTTGGAAAGAATTCTTCATTGAAGTGCTTCATAACCATCATGGATCCATCATGCTTGCCTCCATCATTCAATGTGGGATACTACTTACGAAATGGACTCCAATCTTCGTATGTACTCCGGGCAAGCAAGAAAGGATTGGAAGGAGTTGAAGTTAACTTAGGGTTCTCTACGACAGAGCTTTCCACGGGAAAATCCATGAGCGTGGAAGTGCCAGATAGGCCGTGGTTCTTTCTGTTTTCTTTCTCCCTCGTGAGCTCTTCAAGTGTGGTTCCGGGGTTGATGGCAAGGATGTCCGGTGGTGAGAGCACTTGATTGCACTCCTCCAAAGGTGAAGGAGGTGGAGGTAAGCCATGAAGGATGGTAGGATCTCCTAGCATAAGAGCATGTCGAATCTCCTCAATCTCCCTCCTCATTTGTTCTTGTCTCTCGAAATTCAATCTACTTTCATCCTTCAGGGCCAAATCCCTTAGCCTCACTTGCTCCCAAGCTTCATCCAACTTTTCTTGAAGTTCCTTAATGATCATGGTTGAATCGGGCAATTCTTGGTTCTCCTCATGGTGAACCTCTTCTTGTCGAAATACTTCGCTTCAAGCACCATGTGGTAACTCGAAATGGAAGCAAGGTGTTTGCTCCAAATGGTGTGTGCAAGCTTTAAATTTATAACCGAGGAAATATGCTTAAAACAAGGATGCGAACCCGTAGTGTGCGGGTCAATTGTAATAAAAGCAAGAATTCCAGGGGTCGATCACAGGGACATAGGTGAAACAAAGCAAGTATAGGTTGTCAATATTGCAAATAACCACAAAAGCGATTAAAACAATCAAAGATGATAAATAAGTCATTTAAAGGAAATATGCAAATTCTAGGGATTAAAACATCCAGTTGTGGTTCCAACTCAAGATCTCAAGATAAGCGGACAAAGATGAGATTTTGCAAAGGAAAGGTGTTACTAAAGAGGAATAGATCACCGGGTAAGTCTCACTACTCACAACCCCAAGCCAAAGAACCTATCACCGGGTAAGTCTTAAGGTACTAAGGAAAGGAATAATCTCAAACCAACACTCCAACTAAGGGAATAGAATCAACCTTTACCGGGTAAGTCTCAGGCTAACTCACAAAGATGGGACGAAGGAACACTCAAACCCCAATAAAAGATAAACCTTTATTACCTACACTTATGATCATGGGTAAACAAACTAATGAATCACCGGGTAAGTCTCATCCTCGGCTTGCATTGAACCAGGAACGGTGTAATAAAAATAGGATTTGGCAAACTCTAACACTTAACTCTCAGTTACGGATCAGATAAGGTCACCTCGGTCAGTCAAGTTCCACTCCGGCCGAGATGTTCATCGACTGGACGAGATGTTCTAAGGTTAAGGATAAAGACTCGAGCTTTCAGGGTCCTCTTGGGATTTAAGATTATTCTATCATTGTTTTTCCCACAACCTTAAGCCAATCACCCTAGAATCGCACAAAGAAATTAGCCACTCATCATCATGAAAGCAATAATCAAATATATGGGAAGATAATGAATATTTGAGCAAAAAAACCTTAAGATACAGGCTTCAATAATTGAATTAAATATCAAACAAGTCAGCGTTCCTTGGATTGCAAATCCAACAAGACAATCAAACAAAAGGGAATCTAACAAAGTCATACAAATCCCCTTAAAAGCTATAACAAGCTATGAACTTCCTTCCTTCAATCTTCCTTCAAACTTCCAAAAATCCTTCCTAACTGCAGCTTCTTTAATCCCCAAGTACCGCGATGGTAGCGGGTTGCTGAATTTGTGGAAAATCCAACCCTTTTTATAGGAGAATTATCTCCCAAAGATAATAATATCTTAAAAAGATAATATTCTAATAAAATATATCCATATCTCTAAAATAGATCTCCCAAATATATGATCTTCCTTCCAGAAATCCAGCCCAAAAATATAAGATCTCTCCTTCCAAAAATAAAAGATCTCAGCCAAATAAAATATATCTCGCCGCGTCAGGGTATTCGCCTCGGTCGGGGCGCTCCTCTAGATCACCTCGGTCGAGGTGGTACTGTAGCTGACCGAGGTGAATCTCAGCTGAAGGTGAAATCTCTTAAATCTGGTCCAAAGTAAATCTTCTTTGTTAATTCCATGCTTCCTAGTTCTCTTTAAGCTCCTGAATGTAGCTCCAATGACTCCCTTGCTCCTTAGCTCCATTTTGATGCAAAACGTGCCATTTTACCTACGATTACAACGAAACATGGTGTAGACATCGATTCCCATAAAGGTAGATGAAACGACAATATAATCACATAATATACATTCAAACATGCAGATTATTGAAGATAAAACGTCTAAACAAGTCCCAATATATAGACTATAATACATGCTATCAAAATACCCCATACTTGTCCCTTGCTTGTCCCCCAACAAGTTCCAAATCTTTGATATAAGATAGAATGGATTACAAGTCATAAAGATCAATGAAAACTATTTCAAAACATTTTTAGTGGTGTGCTCCACTCATAGATCATTCTAAGAGAATGCTTCATGGAATTTATAATCAAAATATGATCAAAACATTTTATAAATACAAGAAAGTTGTTCATCTTTGCATAAAATCATAGAATACATAATAAATCATTATTATCAAAATTAATCAAGTATAATCCAGTTTAAACCACCAAGTCAATCAACAAGCTCGAGGTCTCAAGGTATTTTCAAAAGAAGGTCAAGAAATGTGTGAGGGTGGGATGTATATAGGGAATGTGGTGTTAGAATCCGGAAAAAGGATCTTCACTTCACTTTGCTTTGAAATTCTACATCTTCCACCAATAAGCTTTGCTTATTTTTACTTTTTTACTTTTTGGGATGCATGGACAGAGGTGCACAATAACCGAAGCCTGGGATATTAGCAATCATCAATTTCTTGAGATGCATCAAACCCTTGATGCACATACCATGACCCGTTAGGAATATCGCTCAATCCGACTGTGGCAAGACACAAACACCCGGCTATGTAAATGGTAACGAGTTACTCATCATCATGATTGACTTCCCCAAACCTATTTGTTTATCTCTAACTTTCAGCCAACATCTCAACTTTTCGTTCATTTGCTTTTCACTTGCTTGCTTCCAAATTCCCGGATAGGTAAAGGGAGGCAAATATGTATATGAGGGGCTAAAGCATGATCAAGAAGAAGAAGAGAAGAGAATGAACTGCCTTAATCATCCCAGGAAGGAAGTGATAGAACTCATGATGTTGTGTCAACCTTCAAATTCAACATAATTTGGATAAAAACAAAGTATTAAACATGCCACAAATTTCAAGCAAAGCATTTAGCAACTTAAACATATCATAAAACCTTTCAAATATATAAATATTTAAAAACCATTCTGCAAACAATGTCTTCACTGAGGTCATATCCAGATAAGAAGCACAAAATCGTTTCAAAAGTTGTCTCAGTTAAACCACCTCGGCCGAGATGTTCTAAGTCAACCGAGGTACTGCACCTCGATTGGTCAGAGTCACTTCGGTCGAGGTCATAAAATTTTTTTTTCTTAACTATTTTTTGACGTTTTTCTCAATCAAATAACTTGTATGCATGCATGTAGTCTTAGATAAACACATAGAGCAAGATAAAACAATAATATCCGGTAGAGTCATCCAAGCCTACACATAAGTCATATAAATACATCCAAATACCCAATACTTGGGACAGATTGTCCCAATGGGTCAAAATAAGTCTGAAAAATAGAGTACTCACCGGACATAGGCTGAGCTGTGTAATAAATAAATAAAAGAAACCCTTGCAAGCTGTAGTCCTGATCCGCTGGTGATGGTGGTGGTGGGTACGGCATGTACGGATGCTGGGATGGGTCAAAAGGATATCCCATCATGTGTTGGAACTGGATCTCCATCATCCGGCGGTGGTAGTGTTGGCTCTCCTACATCTAGTGTGTCCGACTCTCCATCTCTCGGCACTAGTCATCAAGACGCTCACTGATATCAAATGTCAAGGCGGCGTAGGAGTCGATCATCTGATCGGTGAGGTCATCAATCCTCTTATGCGCTGCTGGATCTCAAAATCTGCGGACTCTGCGCCTAGCGGGACGTGGTGGTGGTGCAGCTGCCTCCTCCTCTGTAGCCTCGTCATCTAGATCGACGACTAGTACACTGGGACCGGCTGTATCCATCCCTGTCTCCATGGCAGCACCACCATCATCCTCCTCATGTGCCTGGGCTGCTGCATCTCTAGCATCCTCAATGTAAGGCATCCATGTAGTGAACCAGTACTGAGAGTGGTAGACGGAGAACTAGGATGACCACCTAATACCCTGAGGGGCAAACTGCTCCCAAGGCATCGCCACATATGGCGTAGTGAGTCCACGAGGAACTAGGATCCTCCTGGTGATCATCTCCTGCAGACCTAGTGGATTGGCAGCCGCTACTAATGTACAAGCACTCAAATCCAACCTCATCACTGCCGCTATGTGAGTCACTAAGCCGCCACAGCGAATGTCTCTCTTCGCCTTAGCCTTGATCCGGCGCAGATCCTCAGCTAACATCGCACCAAAATCAGGCACACCCCCAGTCACCATACAAAATAAGCTCAGAAGCTCCCCTTGTCTAACCTTCAGGGGCATCTCAGTACGCGCCAGAAGTGTCTCGCTGAATATCCGGTGGGCGAGTCTGAAAGCGAGGTGGAAAATAATCCTCTCCTTGGAGTCTCCAGGTGTCCACCTATCAGCATGCTCAACAACATGAGCTATTTGTCCCCAGAACTGTCGAGCTACAGCTCGAGATGGAAAATCGAGAACTGTGAGGGTCGTGAAGCCGAAGACGTCTCTCCACTGATCCATCGGTACTAAGTAATTCCGGTTCAGCAACCGGTACTTGATTGCCTTCTCCTCAGGAAGGTGAGTCACAGAGCTCACAAATTCCAATGTAGGCTCGAGGTAGGTTGGAGCTCTGATCTCGATGAACTGCTCCAGCCCTACCATCGAGACCATACGTCTCAAATCATCACCAACATATAGACATTCAAAAGCAGAATTGTCTAGAAACCGCGGCGCAATCACTGGGCGCGTACAGATGCGGTCATAATCGGCTCGGTGACGCTCATGTATCACTGGTATGGAAGGTCAAGAAGAAGAAGAAGAAGAAGAAGAAGTGGAGGATCCATCTCTCAGGACTATCTAGCGATCAGACCTGGAACTCATTTTCTCTCTTTGTCAGACAGATCACCTCGGTTGCTTGTCAAAACTCAAGAATCACCTCGGCCGAGGCGGAGGTCGATTGGACCGAGGTACGAAATTGCTCGATTCTAACTCTCGGAATTTCAGTTCTTTTCCCCCGATTTCACTACGGATTGTTCCTAAGGGGTACTTAATCCTTTTTCAATAGAGATCTATGGCAACGAAAGCCACTAAATTCCGAAATCAGTAAAGGAAGAAGGAGTTAGGGTTTTGACTGTTTACCCCGGATTCGGTCGATTCGAGGCGTTCTTGTTGCAGATTGTTACTTGCAATTGGTTCCCCTAACATTTCCTCGTAGAATGGGAGCAAGAATCGTCGAAAACGATCGAGAAACGAAGAAAGCGAGGTTAGGGCGCACCGCGGTCGAGGGAGAAGTTGGGAGGGAAGAGAGAGAAACCGTTTGCCCTTTTATACCCCTCGCCGATTCTACTGTCACCTCGGTCGAGGTGGTCCCGACTGGACCGAGGTGGATTGTTGTCAGCCCTAGTTGCCTCGGTTGCTCAAGAATCATCTCGGTCGATGTGCTGTGACTGCAACCGAGATATGTCTCAGTTAAACTCCGTCTTCTCAATTTTTCGAACTTCTGTCCTCTCATTATTGCTCCTGGGTTGTATTCCTTCCTTAGAAAGTACTTGGTTTATGTCTAGGACGCCAAAAACAAAGCAAAGCAAAGCAAAAGCAAAAGCAAATAATCTAAAGCTAGACTAGAAAAGGGGCTAAGAAAGCAATACCTTGGGTTGCCTCCCAAGAAGCGCTTGGTTTAAGGCCGCTAGCTGGACCGTACGACATCCCTAAACAAGTTATAGTGGTGCAATCTCCTCAACCTGGACTTCCGGTTGATATTTCTTAAGTCTATGACCATTGACCTTGAAGCTTCCACTTGTTTCTCCCCAGATCTCAACTACACCATAAGGGAAAACATGTTTCACAATGTAAGGTCCTGTCCATCTAGATTTCAACTTACCTGGAAAGAGGCGAAGGCGGGAGTTGATGAGTAGAACTAAATCTCCTTTTTTGAACTCCTTAGGAATGATACGCTTGTTATTCCATGCTTTGTCCTTTCCTTGTAGATGTTGACATTCTCATAAGCGTTCAAACGCAGCTCTTCCAGCTCATTGATGTCCAATAGCCGCTTCTCACCAGCTTCCTTGATATCGAATTTCAACCATTTGATTGCCCAATACACCTTGTGTTCTAGCTCCACAGGCAAATTGCAAGACTTCCCATATACCAAATTATAAGGGGTGGTACCAATGGGAGTCTTGAATGCGGTTCTGTTGGCCCAAAGAACGTCGTCCAACTTCATGGATCAATCCTTCCTCGTTCTAGAGACGGTCTTCTCCAAGATTGCTTTGATTTCTCTATTCGAGATCTCGACCTGTCAACTAGTTTGAGGGTGATAAGGGGTTGCTACCTTGTGGGTTACCCCATACTTCGATAGAAGTGCTTTAAACTTCCGGTTGATGAAATGTGTCCCTCCATCGCTGATGATGATGCGTGGAGTCCCGAAACGTGGAAAGATAGTCTTATTAAAGAACTTCACAACCACCATGGCGTCATTAGTGGGAGAGGCAATGGCTTCTACCCATCTAAATACATAGTCGACCGCTAGGAGGATGTAGAGGTTTCCACCGGATGATGGGAAAGGTCCCATCAAATCAACCCCCCATACATAAAAAAACTCAACCTCTTAGTTGTTATTGAGTGGCATCTCATTCCTCCTAGATAAATTCCCTGTTCTTTGGCATGCATCACAGGAAACAACCAACGTTTGCACATCCTTAAATAAGGTAGGCCAAAAGAAACCGGAACGTTATACCTTGGCGCATATTTTGTGAGCGCTAGCATGCCCTCCACAAGGAAGCGAGTGGCAATGCCGTATAACACTAGTAACTTCATCTTCCGGAATGCATCTCCGAAGCATCCCGTCTGGACCTCTCTTAAACAATAGAGGTTCATCCCAATAGTAGTGGCGTACGTCTTTAAAGAATTTCTTCCTTTGGGCGTACGCCAATCCGGGTGGTATTTCCTGGCAAACAAGATAATTAACAATGTCAGCATACAAAGGTTCTTTATTATTAGATAATTAACAATCTCGCTTTCGACCTCGGTCGAGGTCCAGAGTGGGTGACCGAGATGCTCTTCAGTCAAGAACACCTCGCTTGGTCCAGAAAGTGCCTCAGTCGAGGTACTGCAACTGGGACCGAAACTGGAGATTCTCTTCTCCTAGATTAGCTTCTCAATCTTAGCTCTTGGATCTTCTTCCAGTGCCTTTAAGCTCCGAATATCTGTATCACAAGAAGCATCTACCTTCCTCCATTAAGCTAAAACTAATAACTCTTTCATGTGGATCATTAATAAAGATAGAGCTCACCAATTCTCTTGATTCTTCTTCATCATAGATGTTGAAGATATCATCCTCCAGTGGCTTTCCTTTCATTGCAGCAAGAAATGCAAACTCCACTTGATCACCGCCAATGTTGAATTGCAACTTGGCGTTCTTACAATCCACATTGCAACCCGAGATTGCTAGAAATGGTCTCCCGAGAATGATAGGGACGGGATAATCTGCGGGAATATCAAGTACAACAAAGTCTATAGGTAAATAGAAGTTACCTAACTTAACAGAGACGTCTTCCAAAATGCCCACAAGATGGGTAATGGAGCGGTCCGCCATGTACAATCTTATCTTCACCGGCTTGGGCACTCCAAGTCCAATCTTCACACATAGCTCCAGCGGAATGATGCTCACGTTGGCTCCTATATCACACAATGCCTCACAAGTGACATACCCAACTTGAATGGGAATGCAAAATGAGCCGGGATCTCTTAACTTCGGTGGCATCTTTTCCTTCATGATTTGAATGAGCTCCGAGGATTTAGATGTCATCCTTAATTATCCAAAATCTTCCAACTTCCTCTTCCTTGATAGAATCTCTTTCAAGGACTTCCCATATGCGGGCATCCCTAGAATAGCATCAAGGAAAGGGATGTTAATATGTAGTTTATTCATCAAGTCAAGGAACATACCAAAGTGCTTGTCTAGATGTGCTCTGGCCCTTGTCTGGGGGAATGGAAGTGGTGGTTTATATGCAGGAAGTGGGACATAAACTTCAGTTTTGTCTGACTCTTTCTGCGACTCCTCCTCGGATGGTACCTCGACCGAAGTGTTCTTCGTCTGTACCTGGACCGAGGTGTTCTTCACTAGCATCGACCGAGGCACTGGATCTACAGTTTTCAATCCACTTCTCGTCGTTATTGCCATGATCTGTCCCTTAGGGTTGCTCTCTGTCCTTGCTGGGAGCTTCCCTGGGTCTCTTGGCGCTTCATTCGCCTTATGTTCGCTCCAAACGGTGTGTGCAAGCTTTAAATTTATAACCCTAGATGTAAGCTTAAAACAAGGATGCGAACCCGCAGTGTACGGGTCAATCGTAGTAAAAAGCAAGAAATTCCAGGGTTCGATCACATGGACTTAGTGAAACAAAACAGGTATATGTTGTCAATGCAACTACTAACCACAAAAGCGATTAAAACAATCAAAGATGATAAAAAGTCAATTAAGGAAATATGCAATTCTAGGGATTAAAGCATCTAGTTGTGGTTCCAACTCAAGATCTAAAGATAAGCGGACAAAGCTGAGATTTTGCAAAGGGAAGGTGTTACTAAAGTGGAATAGATCACCGGGTAAGTCTCACTACTCACTTATCCCAAACCGTAACTCCTATTACCGGGTAAGACTCAAGGAATTAAGCAAAAGAACTATAACCTGAAACCAACACTCCTTCTAAGGGAATAGAATCAACCTTTACATGGTAAGTCTCAGGCTAACTCACAAAGATGGAACGAAAGCACACTCAAACCCCAATAAAGGATAAACCTTTATTACCTACACTTATGATCATAGGTAAACAAACAAAGGAATTACCGGGTAAGTCTCATCCTAGGCTTGCATTGAACCAGGAAAGGTTTAATAAGAATAGGATTTGGCAAACTCTAACACTTAACTCTCAGTTGCAGATCAGATAAGTCACCTCGGTTAGAAGAATTCCACCCCGACCGAGATGTTCATCGACTGAGCGAGATGTTCAAGGGTTAAGGATATAGACTCGAGCTTTCAGGGTCCTACTGTGATTAAGATTATTCTATCATTGTTTTTCCCACAACCTTCAGCCAATCACCCTAGAATCACTCAAAGAAATTAGTCAATCATCATCATGAAAGCAATAATCAAAAATAAGGGAAGACAGTGAATAATTGAACACAAAAACCTTAAGAGAAAGGCTTCAATAACTGAATCAATTATCAAATAACAAGCGTTCCTTGGATCACAATCCAACAAGACAATCAACAAAGAAGGGAATCTAAGAAAGTCTTACAAAACCCTTCACAAAAGCTATAAAAGCTATCAACTTCCTTCCTTCAATCTTCCTTCAACCTTCAAAAAGGTTCTTCAAATCTCCCAGCTATAGTGGGGTAAAACGGCTGTCTAAGCACGATAGCGGATATATGCCGGTGTTGGATTTGTGGAAAATCCAACCCTTTTTATAGGAAAATTCCCTCCCAAAAGATAAGATATCTTAGAAAGATATTTTCCCATAAAAATAGGTAAAGTATATGGGCTAAATTATCTTCTTCCTTCCAGGAATCCAGCCTAGAAATATAAGATCCTCTTTCCAAAAATAAAAGATCTCAGCCAAGAATAAAATATCTCTCGCCGCGTCCAAGGTGTTCGCCTCAGTCGAGCAGCTCCTCTGGATCACCTCGGCCGAGATGGTACTGTAGTTGACCGTGGTGATTCACAAGTGAATGTGAAATCTCTCAAATCTGGTCCAAAGTGAATCTCTAATCCATTTTCATGATTCCTGGATTCTTCCTTAAGCTCCTGAATGTAGCTCCAATGACTCCTTAGCTTCTTTTGCTCCATTTTGATGCAAAACGTGCCATTTTACCTACGATTAAAACGAAACTTGGTGTAGACCTCGATTCCCGCAAGGGTAGATGAAACGACAATATAATCACATAATATACATTCAAACATGCAGATTGTTGAAGATAAAACGTCTAAACAAGTCCCAAAATATAGACAATAATTCATGCTATCAAAATACCCCATACTTAGCCCTTGCTTGTCCCCAAACAAGTTCCGAATATAAAATACAAGATTGAATGGATTATAAATCATAAAGATCAATGAAAAAGTCCTTCAAAACATTTTAATGGTGTGCTACAATCATAGATCACTCTAAGAGAATGCTTCATGGAATTTAAAATCAAAACATGATCAAAACATTTTATAAATATAAGAAAGTTGTTGATCTTTGCATAAAATCATAGAATGCATAATAAATCATAATCATCGAAATTAATCATGTATAATCTAGTTTAAACCACTAAGTCAATCAACAAGCTCGAGGTCTCAAGGGCTTTCAAAAGAAGTCAAAGAAACGTGTGAGGGTGGGATGTATATAAGGAATGTGGTGCTAGAATCCGGGAAATGATCTTTTCTTCACTTCCTTTTGCACTTCAACATCTTCCACCAATAAGCTTTGCTTATTTACTTTTTACTTTACTTTTTGGGATGCATGGACAGAGGTGCACAATAATCGAAGCCTAGGAAATCAGCAATCATCAATTTCTCGAGATGCCTGAAACCCTTGATGCACATACCATGACCCGTTAGGAATATCGCTCAATCCGACTTTGGCAAGACACAAACACCCGGTTATGTGAATGGTGCCGAGTTACTCATCATCATGATCGACTTCCCCAAACTTATATGTTTCTTTCTAACTTTCAGCCAACATCTCAACTTTTCTTTCACTTGCTTTTCACTTTTGCTTGCTTCCAAATTCCCGGATAGGCAAAGGGAGGAAAATATGTATATGAGGGGTTAAAGCATGATCAAGAAGAAGAAGAGAAAAGAATAAATTGTCTTGGTCTTCCCAGGAAGAAAGTGAGGGAACTCATCATGTGGTGTCAACCTTCCAATCCAACATAATTTGGATAAAAACAAAGTATTAAACATTCAAAAATTTCAAACAAAGCATTTAGCAACTTAAACATATCATGAAACCTTTCAAACATATAAAGATTTCAAAACCAGTCAGCAAACAGAAATCATCACTGAGGTCAAATCCAGATAAGAAGCACAAAATCGTTTCGAAAACTTTTTCAATTAAACCACCTCGGTCGAGATGTTCTATGTCAACCGAGTTGAAGTACCTCGTTTGGTCAGAATCACTTCGGTCGAGGTCATAAAAAATTTATTTTCAAACCAGTTTTACTCAATCAAATAACCTGTATGCATGCATGTAATCTCAGATAAACACATAGAGCAAAATAAAACATAAATATCCAATAGAGTCGAGTCATACATCCACATGAAAGTCAAATAATACATCAAATACCCCATACTTGGGACACATTGTCCCAATGAGTCAACATAAGTCTAAAGAAACAAAGTACTCACCGGACAAAGCTGAGCTGCATAATAAATAAAGCAAGAAAATCCTACAAGCTCTCAATAATCACGATCCGGTGGTGGTGGTGGTGGCACGTACGGGTGCTGAGATGGGTCGAAAGGATATCCCATGATATGCTGAAACTAAATCTCAGCCATCACGTGCTGGTAGTGTAGTCTCGCCTGCATCTCTCGGATATCCAGGGACATGGCAGCATAGGAATCTATCATCCGATCCGTTAGATCATCGATCCGACGGTGAGCAAGTGGATCCCTCTGCCTGCGTACCCTACGCCTAGCAGGACGTGCTAGTGCTGCAGCCGGCTCCTCCTCAGTCTCGTCGTCATCTAGATCAATGACCGGCGCACTAGTCCCAGCTGTATCCGTGCCCGTGTCCATAGCAACACCGCCATCCTCATCAACATCATCCTCCTCATCCTCATCCTCCTCAGCTGGCCCCTGAGTTGCTGCTGCTGACGCCTCTCTGGCGTCCTCCATCAGTGGGATCCACGCAGTCTGCCAATAATGCGGATCATACACGGTGAACTGAGCTGACCACCTAATACCCTGGGGTGCAGTCTGCTCCCAAGGCATCGCCACATATGGCGTAGTAAGATCACGAGGAACCAGTATCCTCTTGGTGATCATCTCCTGAAGCCCGAGCGGCTTGGCAGCCGCCACCATAGTGCATGCGCTCAAATCCAAGTCCATGTAACTCGCTATATGAGTCACTATCCCTCCGCAACAGATATCTCCCTTGGCTTTCGCCTTGATCTTATGTAGGTCCTCCGCCAGCATCAATCCAAAATCTGGGACTCCTCTAGTCACCATGCAGTATAGACTGAGAAGCTCACCTTGCCTGATCTTCTGGGGTGTCTCAGTACGCGCCAGAAGAGTCTCACTGAAAATCTTGTGAGCTAGTCTAAAAGCTAGATGGAATATAATCTTCTCCTTGGAATCTCTAGGTATCCATCTATATGCGTGCTCAACCACATGAGCAATTTGTCCCTAGAACTCTCGAGCTACAGCTCGAGAAGGAAAATCAACAACAATAGGGATCGGGAACCCAAAGATGTCCCGCTAGTGGTCTAAGGGAACTACGTAATTCCGGTTCATGAACCGGTACTTGATGGCGCGCTCGGTGGGAAAGTAGGTGACTGAGCTGACAAACTCCAAGGTCGGCTCTAGGTAGACCGGAGCTCGGATCTCAGTGAACTGCTCCAGCCCCACAGCAGATATCATCCGCCTCAGATCCTCATCCACATGGAGGCAATCAAAAGCAGATATGTCCAAAAATCACGGTGCAACCACTGGACGGGCCGCTATACGGTCATAATCGACCTGTTGTCGCTCGTGGATCACCGGTCTAGTACGGCGGGAGGAAGAAGAATAAGAAGGAGAAGATATGTCTCTCAGGACCAACTGCCTGTCAGAACTCATTTTCTGCAACCTGTCAGATCACCTCGGTTGCCTTGACAACTCTGTAGAACACCTCGGCCGAGGCACAGGCCGACTGGACCGAGGCAAAATACTGCTCGATCGATTACCTCAAAAATCCAGTTCTTTTCCCCCAAAAATCACTACCAAAGGTTCCTATGGGGTACTTAATCCTTTTCTCAGCAAATGTAGGGCAACCAAAGCCCAAATCGAAAGGAAACAGTGGAGAAGAGGAGGGTTAGTGTTTTTTTGGATTATACCCAGATTCGGTTCGTTTTTGCTGCAGATTTGCACTTACAATGCGATCATCTACCCTTTCCTCTCAGTTTAGAAGCAAGAATCGTCGAAAACGAGCGAAGAACGAAGGAGCGAGGTGAGAAGTGCGCCGCGGTCGAGAAGGGAAGTAGAGGAGGAGAGAGAAATTTCAGCCCCCTTTTATACCCTTTTGTGGAACTGCTGTCACCTCGGTCGAGATGGTCTCGACTGAACCGAGGTGGATCTTCAGAAACCCTAGTCGCCTCGGTTACTCAAGAGTCATCTAAGTCGAGGTGTTGTGACAACAACCGAGATGTGTCTCAGTCAAACTCCGTCTTCTCAAATTCTCAAACTTCTGTCCTTCCAGTTGTGCTCCTGGGTTGTATTTCTTCCTTAGATGTCACCTTTTGTTTGTCTACAACGCCAAAAACAAAACAAAGCAAAGCAAATGCAAACTATCTAAAGCTAGACTAGAAAAAGGGAAAAGAAAGCAATACCTTGGGTTGCCTCCCAAGAAGCGCTTTATTTAAGGTAGCTAGCTGGACCGTACGGTATCTCTAAACGTGATGTGAGGTATCCTCACCCCATACTTCACCTTTATCATGGGGTGAGATAAGTAAGTCTATCAAACGCTCCAACAAGTGCAAGTACTCATCGGGGAAAGAATCGTCTATGGGTGGGTCGTCCTTCTCGCGTGAAGAGGAAGATAGCCGGCTGAGGTGATCCGCAACTGAATTTTTGGATCCCTTCTTAACGCGGATCTCTAGTTAAAATTCTTGAAGCAAGAGAATCCATCGAATAAGGCGTGGCTTGGCATCCTTCTTAGCAAGCAAGTAACGAATGGCTGCATGGTCAGTGTAGACAATGACTTTCGCCCCTACTAAGTAAGAACGAAACTTCTCGAAAGCATATATAACCGCCAATAGCTCCTTCTCGGTGGTGGCGTAGTTACACTGGGCTTCATCTAGTGTCTTGGTAGCGTAGTAAATGGCGGTGGTCCGCCCATCCTTCTTTTGTCCAAGCACCGCTCCTACCGTCGCATCACTCGCATCGCACATGATCTTAAAGGGCAAGGTCCAATCCAGAGGCTGGATAATGGGAGCGGAGATCAACGCTTCCTTAATCCTGTAAAATGCATCAAGACACTCCTGCGAAAACTCAAATACAACATCTTTATTCAAGAGGTTAGTTAGTGGTTTAGAAATCTTCGAGAAGTCCTTGATGAATCTCCTGTAGGAACCTGCATGCCCGAGAAAACTCCTCACACCTTTAACAGAGCAAGGGGGAGGGAGTTTCTCAATGGTCTCGATCTTAGCGCAATCGACCTCAATACCTAGATTTGAAACGAGGTGTCCTAGCACAATGCCTTCATTAACCATAAAGTGACACTTCTCCCAATTCAAAACAAGATTAGTGTCTTCACATCTTTGTAGCACTAGAGAAAGGTTAGATAACAATCATCAAAAGAGGAACCGTATACTGAAAAATCATTCATAAATACCTTCATGATCTCCTCTATATACTCGGAAAAGATACCCATCATGCATCGTTGGAAGGTAGCGGGTGCATTGCATAATCCAAATGGCATCCTCCTATAAGCGAATGTCCCCCATGAACAAGTGAAAGTGGTCTTCTCTTGATCATCCGGATGGATAGGAATCTGGAAGAAACCACTATAGCCGTCTAAATAGTAGAAGTGTGAATGTTGGGTCAACCGTTCGAGCATTTGATCAATGAAGAGAAGTGGAAAATGGTCCTTCCGAGTGGCCACGTTCAGCTTCCTATAGTCGATGCACACCCTCCAGCCCGTGCCTCAGTCGAGGTACTACAACTGGAACCTAAACTGGAGATCTTCTTCTCCGGGATTAGTCTTTCAGTTTTAGCTCCTGGATCTTCTTTCAGTGCCTTTAAGCTCCGTATATCTGCATCACAAGAAGCATCTATACCTTCCTCCATTAAGCTAAAGCTAATAACTTTTTCAAGTGGATCTTTAATAAGGATAGAGCTCACCAATTCTCTTGATTCTTCTTCATCGTAGATGTTGAAGATATCATCCTCTTGTGGCTCTCCTTTCATTGCAGCAAGCAATGCAAATTCAACTTGATCACCGCCAATGTTGAATTTCAACTTGGCATTCTTACAATCCACATTGTAACCCGAAGTTGCTAGAAATAGTCTCCCGAGAATGATAGGAACGGGATAATCTGCGGGAATGTCAAGTACAACAAAGTCTATAGGTAAATAGAAGTTACCTAACTTGACCGGAACGTCTTCCAAAATGCCCACGGGATGGGTAATGGAGCGGTCCGCCATGTATAACCGTATCTTCACCGGCTTGGCTCTCCAAGTCCGATCTTCACACATAGCTCCAGTGGAATGATGCTCACGCTGGCTCCTAGATCACATAAGGCTTCACAAGTGACATCCCCAACTTGAATGGGAATGCAAAATGAGCCGGGATCTCTCAACTTGGGTGGCATCTTCTCCTTCAGATTTGAATGAGCTCCGAGAATTTAGATGTCATCCTTACTTCACCAAAGTCTTCCAACTTCCTCTTCCTTGATAGAATCTCTTTCAAGAACTTCCTATAGGCGGGCATGCATAGAATAGCATCAAGGAAAGGGATATTAATGTGTAGTTTATTCATCAAGTCAAGGAACTTACCAAAATGCTTGTCTAGATGTGCTCTAGCCCTTGACTGGGGCAATGGAAGTGGTGGTTTATATGCAGGAGGTGGAATATAAACTTCAGTTTTCTCCTCCACTTTCTGTGACTCCACCTCGGTTGGCATCTCGGTCGAAGTGTTCTTCGACTGCACCTGGACCGAGGTGGTCTTCGTCTGTACTGGCATCGACCGAGGCACTGGATCTGCAGTCTTCAGTCCACTCCTCGTCGTTATTGCCATAATCTGGCCCTTAGGGTTGCTTTCCGTCCTTGCAGGAAGCTTCCCTGGATCTCTTTGCGCTTCATTCGCCTTGTTAAAGAATTGTTGTTCTAAGGCTTTTTGTGCCTTCGAAAATGAAGTCATGGATGTCTCCATAGAGTTGAGCTTGATCAAGATGGCCTCCAGCACCGCGTCCTTCTTTTCCGGCTGGGACAAACTTGATCTTTGCTCCTGGCTCTTCAATGGAGTAGAAGAAGAAGAAGAAGAAGAAGAAGAAGAAGAAGAAGAAGAGAGGAAAGGATTAGAGGAGTCATTCAAATTGGAGTTAGAGTAAGGGTTACCCGAATTTTGGTTGTTTGCCCTCCAATTATTGCTGTTGGATCCTCTATTGTTGTTGTAGTTGTTGTTCCGGGAACCGTTGTTGTTGTTCCGGTAACTATTGTTCTTCCTTGATCCTTGATCTTCCTTCTTGGTTTGAGCAACTAAGAGTTCCTTCAACTGTTTCACATCATTTTTCAAAGAAGTGAGTTGATCATTGTTAGGTGGAGCATCTTGAAAGTTGACTCTTTTAACTCCACCTTCAGCTCCTTGGTGGGAGTATTTCCCATGTGCAAAGCTTGCTTCTCTATGAACTCCCAAGCTTCGTCAATCGGAATGTCCATGAACGTGCTGGCGGATAGTAGTTGAAGGTTGAACTGGGTGTTTCCGTCCAGTCCCTTGAAGTATATCTCCAACAACTCTATCTTTGGAATCCCATGATGTGGGCAATCCAAAAGAATGTCTTTAAATCTCTCCCATGACTTGGACAAGCTCTCCTTGTCCTTCATGATGAATGCATTAATCTTCCCTCTCATTTCACCGGTTTTAGAGGGGGGAAAGAATTTAGTCAAGAATTCCGTCGTCATTTCCTCCCAAGTATTGATTTTTCCTGGAGGAAGAGATTGATACCAAGTAAGAACTCTATCTTTCAAAGAGAAGTAGAAAGGCCTTAGCTTGTAGTTGTTGTTTTCCAGCCTTGAAGGTCTCAAGGTTTCCATCAAGATCTCATAGTTTTGTAGATGTTGATGCGGAGATTCCCTCTCCAGCCCTCCAAATTGGCATTGGCGAATCATGGAAAGAACTTGCGGTCGAAGCTCGTAATCATGGTCCGCTGGATCACCTAGGTTGACTCCTGGACGCCTCAGTTGTTGTGTGGGGTCCATCCTCTTCCCTAGGGTTTGTGGAATACCTGCAAAAAGAACATCCCGGACTGGCATCCGAGGTGGAAGTATCTCGGCCGGGGCAACAGGTACTGGATTCTGCCTCGGTCGAGGATCTGGAACAGGGTCTTGCCTCGGTCGAGGATCTGGGCTCGGTCGAGGTAGATACTGGTCTCGTAAAGCCGCCATATCTGCTTCGATCCCCTCAGTCCTTTTGCAAAGTCTTCCCTTTCCAGTCTCAGCTCTTCCTTGTTGAGGTGTAGTTGTTCTAACACCTCCTTCAATTCGGCCTCAAGATCGCGATTGTCTTGGTTGGCCATCTTCGCTTCTTTCAAGCGTCTTTAGTATGTCTTTTCTGGTTCGGGATCATAGGGAACGATTTCCTTCCCAGCGCGGGTTCTTCGCATAAACCTAAGAAAAAGAATCTGTGAAAGTCACTCAAGTAGAGTGGTTAGTAGAAATAGGGGCAAGTGCCCCGAAAGCAAACCGTAACCGGCTCGGTCTAGACCAAATCCCCGGCAACGGCGCCAAAAACTTGTTCGCTCCAAACGGTGTGTGCAAGCTTTAAATTTATAACCCTAGATATAAGCTTAAAACAAGGATGCGAACCCGCAGTGTACGGGTCAATTGTAGTAAAAAGCAAGAAATTCCAGGGGTCGATCACAGGGACTTAGTGAAACAAAACAAGTATAGGTTGTCAATGCAACTACTAACCACAAAAGCGATTAAAACAATCAAAGATGATAAAAAGTCAATTAAGGAAATATGCAATTCTAGGGATTAAAGCATCTAGTTGTGGTTCCAACTCAAGATCTAAAGATAAGCGGACAAAGCTAAGATTTTGCTAAGGGAAGGTGTTACTAAAGTGGAATAGATTACCGGGTAAGTCTCACTACTCACTAATCCCAAACCGTAACTCCTATTACCGGGTAAGTCTCAAGGAATTAAGGAAAAGAACTATAACCTCAAACCAACACTCCAACTAAGGGAATAGAATCAAACTTTACCGTGTAAGTCTCAGGCTAACTCACAAAGATGGAATGAAAGCACACTCAAACCCCAATAAAGGATAAACCTTTATTACCTACACTTATGATCATAGGTAAACAAACAAAGGAATTACCGGGTAAGTCTCATCCTAGGCTTGCATTAAACCAGGAAAGGTGTAATAAGAATAGGATTTGGCAAACTCTAACACTTAACTCTTAGTTTCGGATCAGATAAGTCACCTCGGTCAAAAGAATTCCACCCCGGCCGAGATGTTCATCGACTGAGCGAGATGTTCTAGGGTTAAGGATAAAGACTCGAGCTTTCAGGATCCTATTGTGATTAAGATTATTCTATCATTGTTTTTCCCACAACCTTAAGCCAATCACCCTATAATCACACAAAGAAATTAGCCAATCATCATCATGAAAGCAATAATCAAATATAAGGGAAGAAAGTGAATAATTGAACACCAAAACCTTAAGAGAAAGGCTTCAATAACTGAATCAATTATCAAACAACAAGCGTTCCTTGGATCACAATCCAACAAGACAATCAACAAAGAAGGGAATCTAAGAAAGTCTTACAAAACCCTTCACAAAAGCTATAAAAGCTATCAACTTCCTTCCTTCAATCTTCCTTCAACCTTCAAAAAGGTTCTTCAAATCTCCCAGCTTTAGTGGGGTAAAACGGCTGTCTAAGCACGATAGCGGATCTATGCCGGTGTTGGATTTGTGGAAAATCCAACCCTTTTTATAGGAAAATTCCCTCCCAAAAGATAAGATATCTTAGAAAGATATTTTCCCATAAAAATAGGTAAAATATATGGGCTAAATTATCTTCTTCCTTCTAGGAATCCAGCCTAAAAATATAAGATCCTCTTTCCAAAAATAAAAGATCTCAGCCAAGAATAAAATATCACTCGCCGCGTCCAAAAGATAAGATATCTCTCGCCTCGGTCGAGCAGCTCCTCTGGATCACCTCGGTCGAGATGATACTGTAGCTGACCGAGGTCGTTCACAACTTAATGTGAAATCTCTCAAATCTCGTCCAAAGTGAATATCTAATCCATTTTCATGATTCCTGGATTCTTCCTTAAGCTCCTGAATGTAGCTCCAATGACTTCTTAGCTTCTTTTGCTCCATTTTGATGCAAAACGTGCCATTTTAACTACGATTACAATGAAACTTGGTGTAGACCTCGATTCCCGCAAGGGTAGATGAAATGACAATATAATCATATAATATACATTCAAACATGCAGATTATTGAAGATAAAACGTCTAAACAAGTCCCAAAATATAGACAATAATTCATGCTATCACCTTATTAAAGAATTGTTGTTCTAAGGATTTTTGTGCCTTCGAAAATGAAGTCATGGACGTCTCCATAGCATTTAGCTTGATCAAGATAGCCTCCCACACTGCATCTTTCTTCTCTGGCTAGGATGAGCTTGATCCAGACTCCTGGCTCTTCGATGGAGTAGAAGAAGAAGAAGAGAGGAAAGGATTAGAAGAATTATTTGAATTGGAGTTAGAGTAAGGGTTACCCGGATTTTGATTTTTGGGCCTCTAATTGTTGTTGTTGGAGCCTCTATTGTTGTTGTAGTTGTTGTTCTGGGAACCGTTGTTGTTGTTGTTGTTGTTCCGGGAACCATTGTTGTTGTTGTTCCGGGAACCATTGTTGTTGTTCCTTGAGCCTTGATATCCTTCCTCTTCCTTTTTAGTGTGAGCAAACAAAAGATCCTTCAATTGCTTCACATCATTCTTGAGGGAAATGAGTTGATTATCATTTGATGGAGCTTCCTGGAAAATAACTCTCTTAACTCCATTTTCAACTCATTGGTGGGAGTACTTCTCCATGTGCAAAGCTTGTGTTTCAATGAACTCCCAAGCTTCGTCAATCGGCAAGTCCATGAATGTGCCGGCGGATAGCAGTTGAAGGCTGAATTGGGTAGCTCCATCCAATCCCTTGAAGTAAATTTCCAACAACTCTATCTTTGGAATCCCATGATATGGGCAATCGAAAAGAACATCTTTAAATCTTTCCCATGACTTGAACAAACTCTACTTGTCCTTCTTGATAAATGGATTGATTTTCCCTCACTTTTCAGCAGCTTTGGAGGGGGAAAGAGTTTTGTCAAGAACTCCTTCGTCATCTCCTCCCAAGTGTTGATCTTTCTGGGAGGAAGAGACTGGTACTAAGTAAGCGCCCTGTCTTTCAAAGAAAAGTAAAAAGGCCTTAACTTGTAATTATTATTTTCCACTCTTGAAGGTTTCAAGGTCTCCATCAAAATCTCATAGTTGTGCAAATGTTGATGTGGAGATTCCGTCTCTAAACCGCCAAACTAGCATTGGCGGATCATGGATAGAACTTGCGGTTGAAGTTCATAATCATGCTCCGATGGATCTCCTAGGTTGACTCCTGGACGCCTCACTTGCTGGTTTGGGTCCATCCTCTATCCTAGGGTCTGTGGAATACCTGCAAAAAGAACATCTCGGACTGGCATCCGAGGTGAAAGTATCTCGGCCGGGGCAGCTGGAGCGGGATCCTGCCTCGGTCGAGGGTCTGGTCGAGGCAAAATCTGAGCTCGTAACTCAGCCATGTCAGCTGCAATCTCTACAGCTCTGGTGCGATTTTCTTCCCTTTCGCGCTACAATTCCTCCCTATTGAGGCGCAGTTGTTCCATTTCCTCATTCAACTCGGCCTCAAGATCCCGATCGTCTCGATTGGCCATTTTCGCTTCTTTAAAGCGTCTCTTATATGTCTTTTCTAGTTCGGGATCATAAGGAACGATTTTCTTCCCAGCACGGGTTCTTCGCATAAACCTAAAAAGAAGAACCTGCGAAAGTCCCTCAAGTAGAGTGCTTAGTAGCAACAGGGGCAATAGCCCTGAAAGACTCCCATAACCGGCTCGGTCTGGACCAAGTCCCCGGCAACGGCGCCAAAAACTTGTTCGCTCCAAATGTTGTGCGCAAACTTTAAATTTATAACCGAGGAAATATGCTTAAAACAAGGATGCGAACCCCCAGTGTACGGGTCAATTGTAATAAAATCAAGAATTCTAGGGGTCGATCACAGGGACATAGATGAAACAAAACAAGTATAGGTTGTCAATATTGCAAATTACCACAAAAGCGATTAAAACAATCAAAGATGATAAATAAGTCAATTAAAGGAAATATGCAAATTCTAGGGATTAAAACATCCAGTTGTTGTTCCAACTCAAGATCTCAAGATAAGCGGACAAAGCTGAGATTTTGCAAAGGGAAGGTGTTAGTAAAGAGGAATAGATCACCGGGTAAGTCTCACTACTCACAACCCCAAGCAAAAGAACCTATCACCGGGTAAGTCTCAAGGTACTAAGGAAAGGAATTATAATCTCAAACCAACACTCCAACTAAGGGAATAGAATCAACCTTTACTGGGTAAGTCTCAGGTAACTCACAAAGATGGGACTAAGGGACACTCAAACCCCAATAAAAGATAAACCTTTATTACCTACACTTATGATCATGGGTAAACAAACTAAGGAATCACCAGGTAAGTCTCATCCTAGGCTTGCATTGAACCAGGAAAGGTGTAATAAGAATAGGATTTGGCAAACGCTAACACTTAACTCTCAATTATGGATCAGATAGGGTCACCTCGGTCAGTCAAGTTCAACCCCGGCCGAGATGTTCATCGACTGGACGAGATTTTCTAAGGTTAGGGATAAAGACTCGAGCTTTCAGGGTCCTATTGGGATTTAAGATTATTCTATCATTGTTTTTCCCACAACCTTCAGCCAATCACCCTAGAATGGCACAAAGAAATTAGCGACTCATCATCATGAAAGCAATAATCAAATATATGAGAAGAGAATGAATATTTGAAGAAAAAAACCTTAAGAACAAGGCTTCAATAACTGAATCAAATATCAAACAAATCAGCGTTCCTTAGATTACAAATCCAATAAGACAATTAAACAAAAGGGAATCTAAGAAAGTCTTACAAATCCCCTTAAAAGCAATAACAAGCTATGAACTTCCTTCCTTCAATCTTCCTTCAAACTTCCAAAAATCCTTCCTAACTGCAACTTCTTCAATCCCCAAGTACTGCGATGGTAGCGTGTTGCTGAATTTGTGGAAAATCCAACCCTTTTTATAGGAGAATTATCTCCTAAAGATAATAATATCTTAAAAAGATAATTTCCTAATAAAATATATCCATAGCTCTAAAATAGATCTCCCAAATATATGATCTTTCTTCCAGAAATCCAGCCCAAAAATATAAGATCTATCCTTGCAAAAATAAAAGATCTCAACCAAATAAAATATATCTCTCCGCGTCAGGGTATTCACCTCGGTCGGGGCGCTCCTCTAGATCACCTCGGTCGAGGTGGTACTGTAGCTGACCGAGGTGAATCTCAACTGAAGGTGAAATCTCTCAAATATGGTCCAAAGTAAATCTTATTTGTTAATTCCATGCTTCCTAAGTTCTCTTTAAGCTCCTAAATGTAGCTCCAATGACTCCCTTGCTCCTTAGCTTCATTTTGATGCAAAACGTACCATTTTACCTACGATTACAACGAAACTTGGTGTAGATCTCGATTCCCGTAAAGGTATATGAAACGACAATATAATCACATAATATACATTCAAACATGCAAATTATTGAAGATAAAACGTCTAAACAAGTCCCAAAATATAGATTATAATACATGCTATCACAAGTTTACTCTCTAGATCATCCATCTTCCTCAACATTTCATCTAGCATTGATTCCACTCGATCATTGTGAGGTTGATGGTGAGGTTCCTCATGAGGCAATGTAGTCATGTGAGCTTGATTATGGGACTCGTGATAGGCATTAAACTCCTCCCAATGCTCAAACTCATCATGGAGAGGTCTTCGATCTTGGTTTCCCATCTGTTCCTTATACTCCATGTTGTCAAGGTCATCTTGGAAGTACAATCCGTCCATGGCAAACATGAAAAGGCAAAGACAAAAACAACACAAGATCAAAAGTAACAAGAAAGATATACACTAAAAACAATCAAAATCAAATGACTCAATATAGACCTAGTCCCCGACAACGGCGCCAAAAACTTGTTACGCTAGGATTGTACGACACAAATCCAAGGCAAGAGTGCCAAGAACTTGTTCGCCCAAAACATGCACACACAAAGTCTTAAATTTATAACTCGATCTAAAATCCTAAACTACTTAGCGAAACCCGCAGTGTACGGATCGTTATGTAGGAAGGAAAGTATTCCGAGGTCGAACACAAGGATTGAGGTGAAATCAAGTCATTCAATGATCAAGGATAGTGTAAATCTAAACTAAGATGAGACGAGGAATAAAGAAAGTGCAAAACACAATATTTTTTGATTGTTTTGGGTGATTAAACAAGGATCACAAATATGTCAACACAAATAAGCAAACAAACACACAAACACAAAGATAAGAGATAAGAGGTAAGAAAGCGGATTCTAGAGATTCGGAATTCCAATTATTACAATAGACTCATGCTTCTAAAGATCTAAGGAAAATTGCGGTTGCTCGGAGTTTGGTGTTTCTCTAATGGGAGCAATTACCGGTTAAGTCTCATGCTCCACTAGTCTCGCACCTAAGGTCCTATTACCGGGTAAGTATCATGGAACCTAAGGACGGGAATTCTAAACAAACCGGCCACTACCTAAGTATCAAACCCCTCCTCACCGGGTAACTCTCGGAAAAGGTATGTCTTAGACAACGATCCTAGCACACTCAATCCAATAGCGGCTTTTTTTGCTCACTACTACCAACAATTCATCATCTTATGTATCTAAGAGAAGAAATTACCGGGTAAGTCTCATCCCTCAAAAAGGTTTCTAACATTAGGTCACTCTAAGCTAGATTAGGCTTAACAAACACTAGGATTTCAACACATCTACATCCTAACATCCAGATTCATCAATATAAGCACAACAAAGAAAATCACAGGTGGATCATAAAACCACGGCCGTGGAATCATGAAGAATATGCCGTGATTCTACACTGAGTTGGGTTTTCGAACACAAATCGATCCTAAGCTAACATGGAAGTCCATACAATCATAGTCCAAAGCATAAACATCATTCCTTCACGCTAGAATCACAACTATTCAGCCAACAACATACATTTCAAGATCAAACTTCACAAATAGCGCATGGTTGCAAGTCATGGCTAGATAATGAAGAGTAATCCAAAGAAAAGACATTACAAGCTAGAAGAGAAGTTACCAAGTCTTACAAAGTCTTCAACAACTGCTCCAAGTTGTCAACAAAGGAAACCTGACTCAAAACCACTCAAATCTCACTACAAAACAAAAATCTACACTAATCTCTCCCAATAACACCCACAAGGGTGCTTGGAAGAGAAGCTCCAATGGAGGAGTGTTTTTGAGGAAGAAGATAGGTCAAAAAGGGATGGGAGAGTCTCCTCAAATACAGCCTGCAAGATCACTTAAATACTCCTCCAATAAGCAAAGGTCGGGCAAAGAGATCGTGGGACACGTGTCAAAGTGGTTCAGAGAGAAACCACGGCCAAAACCACTGGCGTGGAAAGGCCTTCTCGGCCGTGGTTTTGTCTGTTCAACCCTCTTTGGATCATTAAGCCATGAGTTGGTGCAAGACATGCACCAACAAGGTCTTTTGTGTTCTCCTTTGCTCCTAGCTTGCTCCTTAATGAGTCCGGAAGTGTTCCATCACGAGGAATGATCCTCGAATGTATCGATTAAGCTCCCAAAGCTCTCCAAAATACCTACAAAACCGACAAGAGTTCGTGTAGAGGTCTATTTCGACAATATGCATGAATTAAGCGTAAACGTCATGAACTAATGCCAAATCATGCATGAATAACGGGAAAAACTATCTAAATGAATTCATAAACTAACATCATAAATCATGTCATCAATATGTTTGACCTAACTTTTATCTTCTATAGAAATGGCATGTAGTTTGTTTGTGCTGCACTTTCTTCTGATAGTTAAATCTTGCATTCTTATCACTTGAACAAGCAATACTGAGTCTTTGTCTTGTTAAACGATCATACCATATTTTATGACCTAACTTTCATCTTCTACAAACAGTTTCTACATTTTATACTCTCAGATACCATCAAGAATGAGCTTGCTATGGGCATAGTAAGGAATATTATAGTTAATTGTCATTGATGAATGTGCATATACCCAAAGAACCAACCGATGTAAAGGATACAACATGGAATTAGGATGCACTTATCATTAGTAACGGGGTTGTGTTTGAGATACGATTGCCTGGAGGATATGGTGCTAGATGGTTCAGAGTTGGGAGAAAGGTAACATACCTAACATGTTCATAGTAATGCCAGTGATAAGTGCTTCCTAGTTCCGTGTTCATAGTAATGCCAACCGCCACACATAAATGATTATTAATTGGCATGCATCCTATGTTAGTTAATACTAATATTTATTTGGATATTCATTTCAGATGATCGGTTGGTTCTTTCCATTTTATACTCCCAGATACCATCAAGAATGAGATTTCTGTGGTCACAGTAAGGAATATCATTGTTAATTGTCATTTGAAGAATGCGCATATTGTAAAACCTCACGGGGCTGTGTTTGAGATACGATTGCGTGAAGGATATGGCGCTAGATGGTCTTGAGATGGGAGAAAAGTAACATACCTAACGTGTTCATGCTAATATTTATTATTTGGGTATACAAGTATCACAAGTATCACCGGTGAGTGCTTTCATCTGTTGGTTCTTTGGGTGCTTGTGTAGGTGGTGATGATGCTTTTTGCTGGCTAATTTAGAATTCGTCGTGATCTACTAGTACCAATTTGGACCCATACTTTATCCTATATTGCTTTCCACACCTACTCCATTCAAGGAAGTAGTATCAATGATATAGTTTTTGGAACATATTTAACAAAATAAAAAGTAAGTAGAGAACTTGTGCAAAAAATGAAGTGGTTTTAAAAACCATCCTCACTTACTTTTAAAGTTGAAGTATACACCAACCATACAAATTATGCAACAATGATTATGCTGGTCTATAGATGTACAAGCTGCTGATTTTCAAGGGCTGTTGAGAAATGAATATCTAGAAACTAGCTTCGTTGTCGGGCAAGTAAGGACAATATCAAGCTCTTCAAAGCTCATATGAAGACTCATCTAACAACAATTTGAAGTGGGACAACTTGTTGATACTATTCCTTATGGCCATATCTCTAGCCGAAAATATGAGGATGTTTAGATTGTCGAAGTGTGTGATTGTGAACTTCATTACCACTTTTGTACTATCAGATTGTGAACTTCTTTACACTTCGAATCATGCTATTTTGATTGTTTTGAATTTTAAATGCACTCTTTTGGTTTATGAAAATTGTTTTTGCAGCTTGATGCAGTCATTTAGATGTTTTCAAATAATACAGGTTATGGTATAGTTTTACAGGCCGTAGTACAATTTTCCAACCAAATTTACAGTTTGCCACGACATGTTACTGTTGCCAAAGATTAATATTTTAAACACATTTTAACAATTTACGACGGCTCTTTGCCATCGCAAAAATACAAAATTTCTTACCAAATTTAAATTTCGCGACAGCAACTGCCGTCCAAAATTCAAAATTTTGCATCAATTTACATTTTCGACAAAAACTGACTGGCCACGGCTGTTGCAGCGTGTATTATTTGCGACGGTTATTAACCGTTGCAAAATATGGACCGTGGCAAAATAATTCGCGTCGGCTGTTATGGCTTTGCTTCCTAACGCCGTCACCGTTGATGGTTGGCGTCGGCAAATAGCTTTCCTGCTGTCTCCAAAATCCGTGGCTGATTGAATTATTTTGTTGTTGTGATTCTAGTTCCATACAAGTTGTCTTCTTCATCACCTTCCATGATTTAATTTAAGCATATACGGTCCGAGTGTAAAAATTATACAAGGACCAATACCGTATCCCATTTACACTTAAACGGTATAGCATCTAGTATTTTGAAAACACCTATACCGTATTTGGATCCACCACTTGACAACCTTCAAGATGAACAGATATGGGAAAAAGGAAAAGAATATACGGGGTGTAGACATGATGCGCGAGCACTAAAAGTATCAACTTCTTTAAGGAGCACAAGATGAAAGCTTGCTCAACAAGGACAGAGAGAAAAGATGAAAAATATAAAGTTTTCTCAAAGAGGAATGAAAGCAAGGAGGAAGAGGAAGAAGAAACATAGAAGCATGGGTCGGACTAATCGTAGAAGAAAGGATGCTTGATACGGGGATGATCCACCTCTCGATCGAAAAATAGAGACTTCTACTGGAGCATAGGATTAAGAAACTCAACCCAAACACAAAAGTAAATCAAATGTGAATTAAAATTGAAAGCGATGCAAAATAGGGTATAAGAAATGAAAATTTTAAAAATGAGAATATGGATGATAAAATCGTGGATAAGTCGAATTAAAAAACATTTGATCTCTGGATCAAAGACCCAAACAACGCAACCAATGATCATGCATAATAAACCTCCGTACAACTCAGCTACGGTGGTTGAGAGCACGGAGAATATGTTTATGGAGCCTAGTGATGGCCCTAAAATCTACCTGAAAGGATGATGGGTCAATTGTAGTAAGTCGAGTGTCGAATTTTAAAAGGACTATATCTATGTATTATCCGGAATTTTTTTCCGTTTAATTCCGAATCAAATCGGACTTTGAGCCGTTGACGGTTTCCCATTCTATCTAGTATTTCTTTCTCCACAAATTTTATCATTTTACGTAGAATTTAATTCACATAAAATGATAGAATTATATCAAATCCTGATTCTTATAATTAATTCTTAACAACGACTTTTGACGAGATCATGACAATGTTGAGACGAGATCATGACAAGGCTGAAACGAGACCATGACGAAGCCCGACAACCTATTGACAAGGCCTAGACAACTTGTGACATCCCAAATCCTTGCCTATTGTTGTTGCTGAAGACAACCCGCCAGCCCAGCTGTAGCTGCTCCTCTCTCAGCCCAGCTCCCGCGTCAGCCCATACCCTTGCTTCAGCCCAGCCAGGAGAAGCCCAATGAACTCACGCCAGAACCGTCATCTTCCCTCTTTCCCCATCTGTTTGTAACAGCTGCATCAAGGAGGTAATTAAATAGCTTTAACAACCCCTATATTCAAGCCAGAAGAGAAGACTGTTGCAGCGCCATTGTCTCATTTCCTTGTGCACATTCATTCCAAAGATTCTTCTTCCGTTCCTGGTGCACGCCTGGGAGTAATACCGTTAGAGACTGGACATCGTTCAGCTTACGTGAAGGGCTAGAAGTTGCTGTGAATCGAGATCCTCCCCACTGAGAATTAGCACGTCTAGTTGCAACTCTTTGCATAGGTGAGTCCTAAACACACTCCTCCTTACCCTATGTGCGCTAAGACTGGCAATTGATCGTGTCTTCTTTGTGCTGAAGACTCGAGTCTTCCTAGATCAGGCGTACAACATCCAACCTCGTCTTAGTCCTGTCGTCAAAGGATTCAGAAGCCAAGGTCAGGTGGAGATCGTTAGTGTACTGTTTCTTCAGCAGCTTGCAAGATCGTGAGTAAGCACTTCCGTCTTACCCTTGTTAGTAGTGATGTCTTCTGTTATACAGATACGTTAGGTTAAGACTGGAGTGAGAGTTTCTGGATAGGTAGAGAATAGTTGTTGAGTATACTGGCAGAAGAAGGTGAACCAATAGACTGTTGTAACGGAATTGTTTTAATTGTTTCTTTCAGTTTTGAAGTTGAAATCTACCCATTGTTATGGACCAATGTTAACGAATTACGTGGAAGATCCACCGTTGAAATTTTAATAGATAATAGGTAGATATATGTAGTTTATTATGTTAAAATTTGAGATGAAATGAACGGTCGGATTGAAAGTTATAGGGTCTCAAAGTGGAGTAGTTGAGCTGTTTTTACAACAATGAATTTTGAGTAAGTATAGGAACATTTTTAGTGTTGTAGCTAACTTTAAAGATTTTTGTAGAAGTGATACTTGAACAGTTTTAGGAAATTCTTGCTCCTATGAGTAGATTAGATATCATAGGTAATTTAGAGATTTATTTTAGAATTTTTATAAGTTTATTTTAATTTCATATTTGAAGTTGTAATTGGACCTTAGTGACTTTTCGGGAAATAGAAAAGTGGGTAGTTTCTCTAGTTTTTACCTAAAATCATCCTAGGGAGTTGAATATGGTTAACTAGCCTCAACTAAGAATTTAAGTACGTATTACGAGTTTTTGGAAGTCATGGGACCAAGGGTAAAATAGTCATGTTACCTTAAATAAGTACTGTAATAAATTAAGTTAAAATATGATCTTACATCTTAGGAGTTTCAGACTTCTAAGTACCTAGGGAAATGTATTGACCCACGTGCTTCCTTTAACAGGCAACTGAGTTTCTGTAATTACCGATTGAGTGGTGGTTAAGAGAGAGTCTAGCTTTGATTCTGGTAAGTTCACGGACTTACTTAGCTGGCTTCTTGTATGACTGTAATGTGTATGAGTGGTGTTTGGTAGTTAAGATAAACAACGAAACTGGAATAGGCCGACTTTAGTATATTGTGTAATTGACACAAGTGTAAGATAACGGGTTGTGACATCATCTGCCTAGCTGTTGCGAGAGTCTAGGAGGTTCCCTGCGACCAGCCTAGTCAGGTAGACGGTCAAATGCATTAGTACCATTCTGCGTTGGTAAACGTGGACAGGGGCGAGGTTTGGGAATCCCTCGTGTCACAAAATAAGTATCATTAGTAATGACATATCCCCTAATTAAAGATAACAAAAGGATTGAGTGTTGCATGCTGATTGTGTATGTTGTGTGATTGTGCTTCTACCTTTATACTTATGCATAGATTGTTAGCTAACGGTTTTATACCGCTTGTAGATGCCTTGCAGGTTAGGGAGGCGATCGAGTGATCCGGCGGTAGTGGGCAGCCGGGGTTCCGTGCATTATAGAACGGGACTATTATCTTTTTATTTCACGACTGTTGAGACTGATGTTGTTATTATGGTTTTGAGACTTGGTTGTATTGTTTTCAGAGTTACACTTTTCCTTTCGCTTGTGTTATAAAAGGTTAAGTTTTGCCTTTTTATTTGTGCCGTGTTCTAAGGTCCGATGAAGTTGTTGCTAGGCTAAGGGTTAGGACCCATTGTGAGGTCCCAATTCTAAGCATTCCGAGTCGTCTAGGATTTGGGGTGTTACAATATGGTATTAGAGCCCTAGGTTGACAACAACGGCACTCGCTATCTTCAAAAAGGCTGAATAAACATATAAACGGAAACCGCAAGGGTTCCGAACGTTTGAAATGAATTTTCTTTTCAAAACCATGAGCATAAACGGGTTGGGATAGAATGCACGTACTGCCGCTACCTCCGCTGAATTCGATGGCATAGTTTATTGAACTTTTGTTATAACTTGTAAATTATTACTTACGTTGTGACCTTTAGGAGTGACATAGAGTAATCAAATAGTTATGTCCTTCTAGCAAATAAAGTAGTCGTATATTCATCACATCTCTACCAGAAGGCACGTACGAGAGCGACAACTTACGTTGGACGGGGAGAGGGCCGACCTCTTCTTCCTCCAGGAGTTCAGAGCCAAGGACGTCTGGGCAGACCTCAGAGGGGCCGAGGTCGGGGACGTGTTCCTGTTGTAGATCCGCCAGCTGCGGATGTACCTGCTAAGGTGGTGGCTAAGAGTATTGTTCCAGAGGTTAGAGATGGGACCGCTGCTAGGTCCGGAGTACAGAGCGCAGGGCCTGCTGATTCTGGCCGTGTATCGATTGGAGCATCAGAGTATCGAGCTTATGTCCAGCAGATGCAAGAGGCATACAGGGCTGGAGCACCACCTCCAGCACCGCCGGTGCCAGCTAGGTCAGCAAAGGTCTCTCAGAGGGTGACTCAGGTGGTAGTTCCACCGGTAGTAGCTGCACCAGTGAGGGTTGTTGAGGATGACCGAGTGCGAGTCGAGTTGAGGGTACTGAGGCCGGATGAATGGTTGAATACTTTCAACCATCAGCGAGTTCCCACATTCGACGGGAATATTGGACTTGAGGTGGAGCATTGGACTAGTCATGTGGAGTCCGCGCTAGAGGCAATTCGCTACCCCGAGAGTCGTAAGGTGGAGCTGGTTCAGACCTTGTTTAGGGACCAGGCACAGTACTATTAGTGGATAGTGCGGGGCGCAGTGTCCCGATTTGAGCAGTTGTTGAGTCTCGTGCGGGAGACTTTTTGTCCTACCTCTCTAAGAAGAGACCGAGTGCATGACTTCTTGGAGGCAAGATTTGAGGATGTTCCGATAGCTGAGACAGTCAAGAGTTTCCAGAAGGAGCTATCACAGTTGGGTCCTGCTACACCACCTGTGGGCCAACACGTGTATCTGTTCTCCCGGAGACCAAGGGAGACTACACACTCCTATCTAGCAGGGTTCCACTGTGATTCCTTAGCCAATTACCAGGATCGGGATTCAGCGTATGAGAGGGACCGACTGGGTCACAAGAGAGCTATGCAGTCTGGAGGGTCAGACAAGAGATAGGGGACCGACTAGTCAGCACTGGAGTGGGAGGTTCAGTTCATAGGAGTGGTCAATCCCAGAGCTGTTCTAGTTACCAGGTAGTACCGCCGATGGGGTCTAGAGGACGCCAGTGCTACAACTGTTGGGAGCATAGACACATTAAGCCGGAGTGTAGGAAGACACCAGTTACATGTTTCACTTGCGGCTAGTTTGGCCATAGAGCTACCTTCTGCCGACAAGGCAAGGTAATATCACAGTAGGGGTCCTCGCCTACTGGTACCTCAAGAGGAGGAAAGAGACAGTCTCAGTATCAGGCTCGGGGTCAGCAGCAGCGAGCTCTTGGTCAGGCATATTCACAGGGTTCTACTCAAATTCCATGTAGAGGTAGAGGGTGTGGTGGAGACACTTCAGAGACTAGGGGTACTCAGGCTCGAGTCTTTGAGTTGAGGAGCATTGTAGAGCCAGCAGCGCCCGTAGCCACAGGTATTATCACGATTCATGGCTTTCTAGTCCGAGTACTTTTTGATACGGGTGCGACGCACTCTTTCATATGTGATGATTGCATAGATAGGTTGACCGTAGATACAGTAGAGGGGGAACCTTTCCTTATAAGGTTACGCGATGGGAGTAGGGTTCACGGTAATCGGGATTCACGATTGTCCCATCCGCTTGGGAGGTCGTGATTGGTTAGCCGACTTCCACGTCATGCACTTAGTGCATGAAGAGGTCATACTTGGGATGGACTGGATTGACCCCCATAGAGCTGTTCTGGACATCAGTAAAAGGATAGTGACGGTCACTACGGAGTCTGGGTAGGAGGAGGTCTTTCAAGGGTGGGTCCTTAGAAAGATAGGGACAGTCATTAGTGCGGTCCGAGCCGCAAAGCTCATAGGTTAGGGATGTGAGGCCTTCTGGTGTTATGCCATGAAGGAGGAGACGAGATCATCTTTAGTAGAGACCCCGGTAGCTTGTGAGTTTGAGGACGTATTTGGCGAGCCGCCTGGCTTACCACCGTAGAGGACCATAGACTTTTTGATTGAGTTGGAGCCCGGCACGAGGCCGATCTCCAAGGCTCCATACCGCATGGTACAAGTCGAGATGATTGAGCTTAAGAAGCAACTCGAGGATTTGGCAAAGAGGGGATTCATCTGACCTAGTGTGTCTCCTTGGGGTGCACTAGTCCTCTTCGTCAGGTAGAAGGATGGATCTATGAGGCTTTGTATCGACTCTCGAGAATTGAACAAAGTCACCATCAAGAACAGGTACCCGTTGCCGCGTATTGATGATTTGCTGGATCAGTTGCAGGGAGCTACGGTGTTTTCTCGTATTGACTTGAAGTCAGGATACCATCAGCTGAGATTACGGGAGGAGGACATACCGAAGACGACATTTCGGACTAGATACGGTCATTATGAGTTCGTGGTGATGCCTTTCAGGCTCACCAATGCTCCTGTTGTCTTTATGGAGTTGATGAATGGCATCTTCATTGACTTTTTAGACCAGTTTGTGGTAGTTTTCATCGATGACATCTTGGTATACTCCCGGAGTAGGGAGGAGCATGGCGGACACCTGAGGACGGTGTTGCGGGTTTTACAAGATAGAGAGCTTTATGCTAAGCTCTCTAAGTGTGAATTCTGGATGCGAGAGGTTTCCTTCCTTGGCCATATTGTCTCCGCCGAGGGTGTTAAGGTAGACCCGGCGAAGATAGAGTCAGTTGCATCATGGCCGCTTCCTAAGAAGGTCAAGGAGGTATGCAGTTTTCTATGTCTGGCCGGATACTACCGCAGGTTCGTGAAAGGTTTTTCTGTGATCGCCAGGCCACTCACTTCCTTGCTAAGGAAGTCCATCAGATTTACGTGGTCCGAACCCTGTCAGCGGAGTTTTGATGAGCTGAAGGAGAGATTGACTTCCGCTCTTGTGTTAGCACAACCAGAGGGCGTGGAGGACTTGGTCGTTTACAGTGATGCATCCAAGCTAGGCTTGGGATGCGTCTTGATGCAGAGGGGTAGGGTCATTGCGTACGCGTCTCGACAGCTGAAGACAAATGAGGAGAATTACCCTACTCACGACCTTGAGCTAGCTGTAGTCATTCATGCCTTGAAGATTTGGCGTCATTATCTCTACGGGGCCACCTGTCAGATCTTCACAAACCACAAGAGTCTAAAGTACATATTCACTCAGCGGGAGTTGAATAACCGCCAAAGGAGATGGCTAGAGGTGATTAAGGATTTTAACTTAGAGATCCTTTATCATCCGGGGAAGGCGAATGTGGTCGCCGATGCTCTTAGTAGGAGGACACCTCGCGAGGCTGTGATAGCTAGATTGACTGTTCAGACCTAGTTGCACAGAGATTTGATTTGGTTGGAGGTAGACATCCTGATTCCGGATACTAACGGTCATTTGTCAGCGTTAGAGGTTTCACCGGATCTGACGGAAGAGATCCGACAGAAACAGGAGGGTTGTCCCGCACTGACGAGGATTAGGGATATGATGTCCAGAGGGGAGGCACCACAGTTTATGGTGGGTGCAGATGGGATTTTGAGGCGCCAGGAGCGCATATGTGTAACCTCTAACAGAGAGTTGAGGCAGCGTATACTACAGGAGGCCCATTCTACACCTTACTCCGTCCACCCAGACTCGAGTAAGATGTATCAAGATATACGACGATCTTATTGCTGGGCCGGGCTCAAGCCCGACGTGGCGAGATTTGTAGCCCAGTGTGCGACCGGTCAACAGGTCAAGATCGAGCACCACGGGCCCGGAGGAGAGCTCCAACCACTTCCGGTTGCACAGTGGAAGTGGGAGGACATTTCCACGGACTTCGTTACCGGCTTGAGGTTGAGTAGAGGTTTTGATGCGATATGGGTTGTAGTGGATCGGTTGACAAAGACGGCACGATTTATTCCTCTTAAGGAAACGTGGCCGGTGTCTCGTTTAGCTGAGGAGTTTACCCGACAGATTGTGAGGTTCCATGGAGTACCGAGGACGATCATTTCAGATAGGGATGGGCGTTTTACCTCGAGGTTCTGGAAGCAGGTACACACCGCCTTAGGCACGAGCTTAAAGTTCACCACATCATACCATCCTCAGACGGACGGCCAGTTTGAGAGGACTATTCAGACACTTGAGGACATGTTGAGGGCATGTGTGCTTGATTGGGGTCAAGTATAGCCCGACCATCTCCCTTTGGTGGAGTTTTCTTATAACAATAGTTGGCACGCGACTATTGGGATGGCTCCTTACGAGGCACTATATGGACGGAGGTTCCGTACACCCTTGTGTTGGGATGAGCCTGGGAGGATGAGTGGGGTGGCACCCGAGCAGGTGCAGGATGAGATGGCTTGGGTAGCATTGATCCGAGAGCGGATGTTGACCGCACAGAGCCGTCAGAGATCTTATACTGATAAGAGGCGTAGGCCTTTGGAGTTCAGGGTTGGAGCCCATGTATGGTTGAGGGTGTTAATAGACGAGGGGTGTTTGACGTTTCGGTATTAATTGAAAGTTGAGTCCCCGATATGTCGGGCCCTTTGAGATCCTAGAGCGGATAGGAGAGGTGGCCTTTAGATTGGCATTGCCACCCCGATTGGAGGGAGTCCATCCAGTTTTCCATGTGTCTCAGTTGAGAGAGTATGTGCATGACCCGAGACACATAGTGAGTCATGACGACCTAGTGGTCGAGCCAAATCATACATTTGCAGAGCAACCGATAGCAGTCTTGGAGAGAGGTACGAGACGCCTTCGATCGAAGGTAATACCCATGTTGACAGTGCAGTGGTCGAGACGAGGGATCGATGAGGCCACTTGGGAGACGTGTGCAATATGATCATTGATGGAGGTAGTTCTTGTAATATTGATAGTGTTGAAATGGTTATTAAATTACACCGTCCTACATTTTATCACCCTAGACCCTATAAACTAGCATGTATGAATGATTGTGGTACTCTATAGGTCAATAAGCAAGTTAAGGTGACTATCACAATAGGACATTATATTGATGAAATTTTGTGTGATGTAGTACCTATGCAGGCTTGTCATATTTTGCTAGGTCGCCCATGGCAATATGATCAGAAAGTGGAGCATGATGGCCATACCAACAAGTACATGTTCACATTCAATGGCAAAAAGATATAACTAAAGGCCATGACTCCTTTACATATCATTGAGACCTATGAGAAGCAGAAGAAAGAAGGCAAGGAACAAGCATTGGGCAAAGAAGTGGTCGAAGGATATTCCAGTGAAGAATCTCGTCCTGTTCTTGAAGAAAATTCCGCCGATAATCTTAGAATTTACCCGAGTTTTTCAGAAAATCGACCCACTACAGCCACTAATGCATCATTTCCAAGAGCTCTTTTGATTGACCAAGAACCACTACATATTGAGCACAATCCCGTGGATTTTCAGGTTATATCATTCATGTCTTTTGAGTGAATTAATTGAGCGGTGTGTGCTTAAGAAAGTTAGGATTTATCACTCTTCTCTATCCTTCCATTGTAATGACTATACGGTTAAGTTGTTTTCCTTAACTTCTTTGGATCTTATACCGTTGTCTTCCGGGAAGCGAGTAAGTGTTATTCACGAAAGTTTATAGAGAAAAAAGGAGATCAAATGGACATGCTCTTGTTGCTTGATCCTGGAGATCTATAGGAATCACCACCAGGAGAGGATGAAATTTGCAGTCCACTATTAGTTAGCATCATCAATAGCGGCATACAAATGCTTAATTAACATTTTGGCCATTCCTGAAGATAAATCTCGTCCGACATTTATGTTTGATGACCGAGATTCAATACCGTTCAGTGTTGCACGACTCGTCTTCAAGGCACGAGGTTTATAGACTAATAGCATGTATTATAGTCTATATTTTGGGGCTAGTTTAGACATTTTATCTTCAATAATCTGCATGTATGGATGTATATTATGTGATTATATTGTTGTTTCATCTACCTTTACGGGAATCGAGGTCTACACCTAGTTTCGTTGTAATTGTTGGTAAAATGACACGTTTTGGACTAAAATGGAGCTAAGGAGCTAAGCAGTCATTGGAACTACATTCTGGAGCTTAAAGAAGAACTCAGGAAACATGGAAATGATGAAGAAGATTTACTTTGGGCCAGATTTGAGAGATTTCACATTCAGTTGAGATTCACCTCGGTCAGCTAAAGTGTCACCTCGACGGAGGTGATCTTGAGGAGCGTCCTGACCGAGGCAAACACCCTGACGCCGGCGAGATCCATATTTTTGGTTGAGATCTTTTATTTTTGGAAAGAAGATATCTTATATTTTTGGGGTGGATTTCTTGAAGGAAGATATTAATTTTGGGAGATCTATTTTAGAGATATGGATATATTTTATAGGAAATTATCTTTTTAAGATATTATTATCTTTGGAAGATAATTCTCCTATATAAAGGGTTGGATTTTCCACAATTCAGCCATCCTGATATAGTCGGATCAAATGATTTTCTAGAAGTTTGAAGGGAGGATTGAAGATACAGGAAGGAAGGAAGTTCTAGTTGGAGTTAGCTTTTGAGGGAGTTTGTAAGACTTTCTTAGATTCCCTTTTGGTTTGTTGTCTTAGTTTTTTTTTTGTGATTTAAGGAACGTTGATTTGTAGTTATTTGACCCGGAATTCTTGCTTTTTATTATAATTGATCCGTACACTGCGGGTTCGCATCTTTGTTCAAGCATACTTCTTGGGTTATAAATTTAACGCTTGCACACACCGTTTGGAGCGAACAACTAAGAACACACCGTTCAAGCATACTTTTTGGGTTATAAGTTTTTGGCGCCGTTGTCGGGGACTTGGTCTAGACCGAGCTGGTTGCGGTTGTCTTTTAGAGCAATTGCCCTCATTGCTATTAACCACTCTACTCGAGTGTTTTCGCAGAATCTTTTCTTAGGTTTATGCGAAGAACCCGTGCTTGGAAGGAAATCGTTCCTTACGATCCCGATCCATAAAAGACATACAAGAGACGATTGAAAGAAGCTAAGATGGCCAATCAAGAAAATCGCAATCTTGGGCCGAATTGAAGTAGGCGATGGAACACCTAGGCCTCAATAAGGAAGAATTGCAGCAAGAAAGAGAGCAAACTCGCACAAGAACTGGAGAGATCGAAGCAGATATGGCCTATTTAAGGGCCCAGTTTCTGCATCGACTGATCCTAGATCCTCGACCGAGCCAGGACCCAGTCCTACTTGCCGCGGCCAAGATACATCCACCTCGGATGCTTGTCCGAGATGTTCTTTTTGCTGGAGTTCCACAAACCCTAGGACAAAGGATGGACCCTAATCAGCAAGTGAGGCGTCCAAGAGTCAACCTAGGAGATCCAGCTGAGCATGATTATGAACGTCGAGTGCAAGTTCTATCCATGATCCGCCAATGCTAATTTGGAGGTTTAGATAGGGAGTCTTCGCATCAGCATTTGCAAAACTACGAGATTCTAATGGAGACCTTGAGACCTTCAAGGCTGGAAAACAACAACTACAAGTTAAGGCCTTTCTACTTTTCTTTGAAAGGCAAGGCGCTTACTTGGTATCAATCTCTTCCACCCAGAACGATCAACACTTAGGAAGAGATAACGACGGAGTTTTTAACAAAGTTCTTTCCTCCCTCCAAGACCGCTGAAATGAGAGGGAAGATTAATGCATTCATCATGAAGGACAAGGAGAGTTTGTCCAAGTCATGGGAGAGATTCAAAGATGTTCTATTGGACTGCCCATATCATGGGATTCTAAAGATAGAGTTGCTAGAGATATACTTCAAGGGATTGGATGGAGCTACTCAATTCAATCTTCAACTACTTTCCGCCGGCACATTCATGGATATGCCGATAGACGAAGCTTGGGAGTTCATTGAAAAGCAAGCTTTGCATATGGATAAGTACTCCCATCAAGGAGCCGAAAATAGAGCTAAGAGAGTTAGTTTCCAAGACACTTCAAAAAATGATAATCAACTCATCTCCCTTAAAAATGATGTGAAGCAATTGAAGGACCTTTTAGTAGCTCACACGAAGAAGGAAGATGGAGGATATCATGGAAGAAACAACAACCAAGGGTCAAGGAACAACAATTACAACAACAATAGAGGCTCCAACAACAACAATTAGAGATCTATTCAACAAAATCCGGGTAACCCTCATTCTCATTCTAATAATTCTTTTAAACCCTCTTCTTCTTCTTCTACTCCATTGAAGATCTAGGAGCCTGGATCAAGTTCATCCCAGCCAGAGAAGAAAGATGCAGTGCTGGAGGCAATCTTGATCAAGCTCAACGCTATGGAGACGTCTATGACTTCATTTTCGAAGGCACAAAAATCCTTAGAGCAACAATTCTATAATAAGGCGAATAAAGCGCCAAAAGACCCAGGGAAGCTCCCATCAAGGACAGAGAGCAACCCTAAAGGACATATTATGACAATAACGATGAGAAGTGGAATAAAAACTGCAGATTCAGTACCTCGGTCGGTGCCAGTGCAGACAAAGAACACCTCGGTCGAGGACCAGACGAGGAACACTTCGGTCGAGGTGCCATCCGAGATGGAATCCCTGAAAGGGAATGACATATCTGAAGTTTATGTCCCACTTCCTGCTTATAAACCACCACTTCCATTCCCCCAGTCAAGGGACAAAGCACATCTAGACAAGCATTTTGGTAAGTTTCTTGACTTGATGAATAAACTACACATTAACATCCCTTTCCTTGATGCTATTCTAGGGATGCCCGCCTATGGGAAGTTCTTGAAAGAGATTCTATCAAGGAAGAGGAAGCTTGAAGACTTTGGAGAAGTTAGGATGACATCTAAATCCTCGGAGCTCATTCAAATCATGAAGGAGAAGATGCTAGCCAAGTTGAGAGATCCCGGCTCATTTTGCATTCCCATTCAAGTTGGGGATGTCACTTGTGAGGCATTGTGTGATCTAGGAGCCAGCGTAAGTATCATCCCGCTTGAGCTATGTGACAGAATCGGACTTGGAGAACCCAAGCCGGTGAAGATAAGATTATACATGGTGGATCACTCCATTACCCATCCCGTTGGCATCTTGGAAGACGTTCCCGTTAAGTTAGGTAACTTCTTTTTACCTATAGACTTTGTTGTACTTGATATACGCGCAGATTATCCCATTCCTATCATTCTCGAGACACCATTTCTAGCAACTTTGGGTTGCAATGTAGATTGTAAGAATGCCAAGTTGAAATTCAACATTGGCGGTGATCAAGTGGAATTTGCATTGCTTGCTGCAATGAAAGGAGAGCCACTAGAGAATGATATCTTCAACATCTACGATGAAGAAGAATCCAGAGAATTGGTGAGCTCTATCCTTATTAATGACCCTCTCGAAAGGGTTCTTAGTTTTAGCTTAATGGAGGAAGGTATATATGTTTCTTGTGATGTAGATATACGGAGCTTAAAGGCATTGGAAGGAGGTCCAGAAGCTAAGATTGAGAAACTAATCTAGGAGAGGAGAAATTTGAGTTTCGGTCTCAGTTCCAGTACCTCGACCGAAGCACTTTCTGGACCAAGCGAGGTGTTCTTATCTGAAGAACATCTCGGTCACCCACCTCGGACACCGACCGAGATAGCAAGCGAAATGTTGTCAACTGAGGACAACAACCTTCCTACACCCTTTTCTGAGACTCATTTGCAGATGGTGGAGCACTAGCTCGACCAAGCTGCTAATAAAAAAGAGCCTTGGTATGCTGATATTGTTAATTATCTTGTTTGCCAGGAAATACCGCCCGGATTGACGTACGCTCAAAGGAAAAAATTCTTCAAGGATGTACGCCACTACTACTGGAATGAACCTATACTGTTTAAGAGAGGTCCGGATAGGATGCTTCGATGATGCATTCCAAAGGATGAAGTTGCTAGCGTTATACGGCATTCCCACTCGCTTCCTTGTGGAGGAGATGCTAGCGCTCAAAAAACGTGCGCTAAGGTATTGTGTTCTTGTTTCTTTTGGCCTACATTATTTAAGGATGTGCAAATGTTTGTTGTTTCTTGTGATGCATGCCAAAGAACAGGGAACTTGTCTAGAATGAACAAGATGCAACTCAATAATATTTAGGAGGTTGAGATTTTTGACGTATGGGGAGTTGATTTCATGGGACCCTCCCATCATCCGCGGGGAACCTCTACATTCTCCTAGCTGTTGATTACTATTCAATCCAAACGGTGTGTGCAAGCTTTAAATATAAATTTAAAGCTTGCACACTATCCCAAACCAAAGCTCCTATCACCGGGTAAGTCTCAAGGTACTAATGAAAGGAATTATAATCTCAAACCAACACACCACCTAAGGGAATAGAATCAACCTTTACCGGGTAAGTATCAGGCTAACTCACAAAGATGGAATGAAGGCACACTCAAACCCCAATAAAGGATAAACCTTTATTACCTACACTTATGATCATGGGTAAACAAACGAAGGAATCACTGGGTAAGTCTCATCCTAGGCTTGCATTGAACCAGAAAAGGTGTAATAAGGATAGGATTTGGAAAACTAGAACACTTAACTCTTAGTTTCGGATCAGAAAAGGTCACCTCGTTCAGTCAAGTTCCACCCCGGCCGTGATGTTCATCGACTGAGCGAGGTACTATAGGGTTAAGGTTAAAGACTCGAGCTTTCAGGGTCTACCGGGATTAAGATTTTTCAATCATTGTTTTTCCCACAAAATTTAGCCAATCACCCTAGAATCGCACAAGAAATTTAGCCACTCATCATCATGAAAACAATAGTCGAATAAAAGGTGAAGGAATGAATATTCGAACAAGTAAACCTTAAGAAAAAGGCCTCAATAACTGAATCGAATAAACAACAAATCAGCGTTCCTTAAATCACAAGTCGAACAAGACAACCAACCAAAAAGGGAATCTAAGAGATTCTTACAAACTCCCTCTAAAGCTAACTTCAAACTATTAATCCTTCCTTCCTTGATCTTCAATTCTTCATTCAAATCTCCAGAAAATCTCCTAATTGCTGCGTGTAGAATATGGTGTCGAGGATGCAAAGATTAGATGGTTGAATTATGGAAAATTCAACCCTTTATATAGGAGAATTATCTTCCAAAGATAATAATATCTTAAAAAGATAATTTCCTATAACATATATCCATATCTCTAAAATAGATCTCCTTAAAATAAGATTTTCTTTCCAGGAATCCAACCCAAAAATATAAGATATCTTCTTTCTATAGTTAAAAGATCTCAACCAAAAAATATGATCACGCCGGCGGCAGGGTATTCGCCTCGGTCGGGACGCTCCTCAAGATCACCTCGGTCGAGGTAACACTATAGCTGACCGAAGTGAATCTCAAGTGATTGTGAAATCTCTGAAATTTGGTCCAAAGTAAATCTTCTTCATTAATTCCATGCTTCCTAAGTTCTTCTTTAAGCTCTAGAATGTAGCTTATATGACTCCTTAGCTCCTTAGCTCCATTTTAGTCAAAAATGTGCTATTTTACCTACGATTACAACGAAACTTGGTGTAGACCTCGATTCCTATAAAGATAGATGAAAAAATAATATAATCATATAATATACATCCATACATGCAGATTATTGAAGATAAAACGTCCAAACAAGTCCCAAAATATAGACTATAATACATGCTATCAATTACGTCTCTAGATGGGTGGAAGCCATTGCCTCTCCCACTAATGACGCCATGGTGGTTGTGAAGTTCTGCAATCGGCCTATCTTTCCACGTTTTGGGACACCACGCATCATCATCAGCGATGGAGGAACACATTTCATCAACCGAAAGTTTAAGGCACTTCTATCGAAGTATGGTGTAACCCACAAGGTAGCAACCCCTTATCACCCTCAAACTAGTGGACAGGTCGAAATCTCGAATAGAGAAATCAGAACAAATTTGGAAAAGACCGTCTCTAGGACGAGGAAGGATTCGTCCATGAAGTTGGACGACGCTCTTTGGGCTTATAGGACCGCATTCAAGACTCCCATTGGTACCACCGATTACAATTTGGTGTATGGGAAGTCTTGTCATCTATCTGTTGAGCTGGAGCACAAGGCATATAGGGCAATCAAGTGGTTGAATTTTTATATCAAAGAAGCCGGAGAAAAGAGGCTATTGGACATCAATGAGTTGGAAGAGTTGCGCTTAAACACTTACGAGAATGCCAAGATCTACAAGGAAAGAACGAGGAGATGACATGACAAGCATATCATTACTAAGGAATTCAAAGAAGGAGATTTAGTTCTACTCTTCAACTCCCGCCTTCGCCTCTTTCCAAGTAAGTTGAAATCTAGATGGACATGACCTTATGTTGTGAAACATGTTTTTCCTTATGGTGCAATTGAGATTTGGGGTGAAACAAGCGGAAGTAATAAGGTCAATGGTGATAGGCTTAAGAAGTACCAACCGGAAGTCCAAGTTGAGGAGATTGCACCACTATACCTTGTTTCGGGATGTCGTACGGTCCAACTAGCGACCTTAAATGAAGCGCTTCTTGGGAGGCAACCCAAGGTATTGCTTTCTTTTCCCCTTTTCTAGTTTAGTTTGCTTTTGCTTTGCTTTGCTTTGTTTTTGGCGTCCTAGACAGAAACCAAGTACTCTCTAAGGAAGGATTACAACTCAGGAGCTACACTGGAAGGACAGAAGTTCGTGAAATTGAGAAGACGTATTTTAACTGAGACACATCTCGGTTGCTGTCACAACACCTCGACCGAGATGTTCTTGGGCAACCGAGGCGACTAGGTCTGACAATCCAGTCAGCCACCTCGGTCCGGTCGGGACCACCTCGACCGAAGTGATACAAGATTCAACAAGGGTATAAAAGGCGAAACAGATTTCTCGTTTTCCCTCTCACATTCTTCTCGACCGCGGCGCACCATTCACCTCATTCCTTTGTTTTCACTCGTTTTCCACAATTTCTGCTCCGATTTCACCAAGAAAATTAAGAGGATCAAATTGCAAGCAACAATTTGCGAGATAAACACCTCGAATCTGCATAATTTGGGGTGAATATCTGAAAACCCTAACTTCCCTCTCTTTGCTGATTTAGGAGAAATTTGACTTTGGTTGTAATCTATTTTTGATAAAATTAAGAGATGCTCCCAGTGGTTCTTCCCCTTCTCCTTCTTCTCACCCTTCTCTACCAGTGATTCATGAGCGTCACCAGGCGGACTTCGATCGCATTTGCGGGCGTCCCATAGTTTCCCCGCGTTTCTTGGATATAGTTGCCTTCGAGTGCCTCCACTTAGCGGAGGACTTGAGGAAGATGATTTCGATGGTAGGGCTGGAGGATTTTATGGAGATCCGAACTCCATCCTACCTCGAGCCAACTATGGATTTTGTGAGTTCCATCACTCACGTGCCAAAGCGGAACAACATCAAGTACCGGTTGCTGAACCGGAACTACATTGTGCCGATGGATCAGTTCCGAGAGGTGTTTGGCTTCCAAACTCCCACCGTGGTTGACTTTCCATCCCATGCAGTGACTCGAGAATTCTGGGGGCAGATAGCCCATGTGGTTGAGCATAGTGACAGATGGAGACCTGGAGACTCCAGGGAGCGCATTATTTTCCACTTAGTTTTTCGTCTTTCCTACCGTATTTTCAGTGAGACCCTTCTGGCACGTAGTAAGACGCCCCAGAAGATCAGACAGGGAGAGTTGCTGAATTTGTTTTGCATGGTTACTGGAGGAGTGCCTGACTTTGGAGGCATGTTGGTTGAGGATTTGCACCGTATCAACAGCAAGGCCACGGGAGACATCTACTGTGGAGGGCTGGTGACCCATATTGCTACGGCTATTGGTCTGGATCTGAGCGCTTGTACATTGGTAGCGGCTGCGAAGCCGCTGAGACTTTAGGAGATGATCACGAGGCGGATTTTGGTTCCTCGTGGCCTTACTACACGATACGTAGCTATGCCTTGGGATCAGACTGCTCCTCAGGGTATCCTATGGTCAACTCAGTTCACAATTTTCAATTCGCAATACTAGTCTTCTGCTTGGCTTCCCTACTTACAAGATACTAGAGATGTTGCACTAGCCGAGGAGGAGCAGGAGTACGATGATGGCGGAGCTGCCATGGAGACCGGTACTGATACCGCCAGTCCGAGTGTTCCGGTTGTCGACCTGGACGATGATCCGACAGAGGAGGAGGTAGGGACACCATCACGACCAGTCCCGCGTAGGGTCCGAAGACAAAGAGATCTAGTAGCTCATCGATGGATAGATGAGCTGACAGACCAGATGACCGACTCTTACGCATGCTTGACAGTGGAGGTTATGGAGCTTCGAGAGAGCCAACACTACCAGCAAACGATGGGTTATCCCATTGACCCATCTCAGCATCCCTTCATCCCATATCCACCATCACCAGCGGATCAGGACTTGAGCAGCATGGATTTTCTATATTATTTATTTTTGCAGCTCAGTTATGTCCGGTGAGTTTCTTGACTTTAGACTTATTTTGACCCATTGGGACAATGTATCCCAAGTATGGGGTACGTGGATGTACTTATTTGACTATGTGTGTATGATTGTATGACTCTATTTGATATTTAGGATCTTATTTATGCTTCATGTGCTTATCTGCCATTACATGCATGCATACAAGTTTTTGTTTGAGAAAAACGTCGAAAACTATATAAGAAATTTTTTTTTTTATGACCTCGACCGGGATGGTTCTAGCCTAACGAGGTTGAACATCTCGGATAACCTTGAACACCTCGACCGAGGTGGCTTAACTAAGAGATTTTTTGAAACGTTTTGTTCTTCTTCTCTGGATATGACCTCAGTGATGATTCTGTTTGCAGATTTGTTTTGAAATCTTTATATGCTCGAAAGGTTTTTTGATATGTTTAAGTTGTAAAATGCTTTGTTTGAAGTTTTAGCATGTTTAATACTTTGTTTTTATAATATGTTTTTAAGATGGTCAATTAAGGGAAAATGCGGATTTTAGGGATTAAAGTATCTAGTTGTGGTTCCGACTCAAGATCTCAAAGGATAACGCGGACAAATATGAGGTTTGCAAAGGGAAGGTGCTTTTAAGGTGGGAATAGATTACCGGGTAAGTCTCACTACTCACTAACCCAAACCAAAGCTCCTATCACCGGGTAAGTCTCAAGGTACTAAGAAAAGGAACTATAATCTCAAACCAACACACAACCCAAGGGAATAGACTCAACCGTTACCGGGTAAGTCTCAGGCTAACTCACAAAGATGGGATGAAGGCACACTAAAACCCCAATAAAGAATAAACCTTTATTACCTACAGTCATGATCTTGGGTAGACAAACAAAGGAATCACCGGGTAAGTCTCATCCTAGGCTTGCATTGAACCAGGAAAGGTGTAATAAGAATAAGATTTGGCGAACTAGAACACTTAACTCTTATTTTTGGATCAAGAAAGGTTCATATCGTTCAGTTTATGTACCATCCCGGTCGAGATGTTCGTCGAATGAGCAAGGTGTTGTAGGGTTAAGGTTAAAGACTCGAGCTTTCAAGGTCTGCTGGGATTAAGATCATTCTATTATCGTCTTCACCACAACCTTCAGCTAATCACCCTAGAATCGCATAATAAAACTTAGCCAACAGTCACCATGATAACAATAATAAATTCAAGGGAAAGGGAATCAAGTTTTGAACAAGAAAACCTTAAGAAAAAGGTCTCAATAACTGAATCAAATAACTACAAATCAGCGTTCCTTAAATCACAAAAAACAACTAAGACAACAAACCAAAAGGGAATCGAAGAAATTCTTACAAACTCCCTCAAAAGCTAACTCCAACTAGATCTTCCTTCCTTCCTTGATCTTCAATCCTTCCTTCAAACTTCAAGAAAATCCTTTGATCTGACTATATCAAGATGGCTGAATTGTGGAAAATCCAACCCTTTATATAGGAGAATTATCTTCCAAAGATAATAATATCTTAAAAAGATAATTGCCTATAAAATATATCCATATCTCTAACATAAATCTCCCAAAGATGATATCTTCCTTCAAGAAATCTAGCCCAAAAATATAAGATATCTTCTTTCCAAAAATAAAAGATCTCAGCCAAAAATATGGATCTCGCCGGCGGCAGTGTGTTCGCCTCGGTCGGGACGCTCCTCAAGCTCATCTCGGTCGAGGTGACACTGTAGCTGACCGAGGTGAATCTCAAGTGAATGTGAAATCTCTCGAATCTGCTCCAAAGTAAATCTTCTTCATCATTTCCATGCTTCCTGAGTTCTTCCTTAAGCTCCAGAATGTAGCTCCAATGACTCCTTAGCTCCTTAGCTCCATTTTAGTCCAAAACGTGTCATTTTACCTACATTACAACGAAACTAGGTGTAGACCTCGATTCCCATAAAGGTAGATGAAACAACAATATAATCACATAATATACATCCATACATGCAGATTATTGAAGATAAAACGTCTAAACTAGCCCCAAAATATAGACTACAATACATGCTATCAAAATACCCCATACTTGTCCCTTGCTTGTCCCCAAGCAAGTTCCAAATCTTAGATACAAGATAGAATGGATTATAAGTCATAAAGATCAATGAAAAGTATTTCAAAACATTTTTGGTGGCGTACTCCACTCATAGATCACTCTAAGAGAATGCTTTCCTGTCAAATAAAATCAAGACAAGATCAAAACATTTTATAAATATAAGAAAGTTGTTTATCTTTGCATAAAATCATGGAATGCATAATAAATCATATTTATCGAATTAATCATGTATAATCCAGTTTAAACCACCAAGTCAATCAACAAGCTCGAGGTCTCAAGGGCTTCCAAAAAAAAGGCAAGAAACGTGTGAGGGTGGGATGCATATAGGGAATTGGTGCTAGAATCCGGGAAAAGGATCATACTTCACTTTCTTTGAATCACAACATCTTCCACCAATAAACTTTGCTTATTTACTTTACATTTTGGGATGCATGGACAGAGGTGCACAATAACCAAAGTTAAAAAATCAACAATCATCAATTTCTCGAGATGCCTCAAACCCTTGATGCACATACCATGAACCGTTAGGAATATCGCTCAATCCGACTTTGGCAAGACACAAACACCCAGCTATGTGAATGGTGCCCAGTTACTCATCATCGTTATTGACTTCCCCAAACCTATTTGTTTCTTTCTAACACTTTCAGCCAAGATCTCAACTTCACTTTCACTTGCTTTTCTTGCTTGCTTCCAAATTCTCGGATAGGTAAAGGGAGGAAAATATGTATATGAGGGGCTAAAACATGATCAAGGAGAAGAAGAGAAGAGCATGCATTGCCTTAATCATCCCAAGATGAATGTGATAGAACTCATCATGTGGTGTCAACCTTCAAATCCAACATAATTTTGATAAAAACAAAGTATTAAATATGCTAAAACTTCAAACAAAGCATTTTGCAACTTAAACATATCATAAAACCTTTCGAGCATATAAAGATTTCAAAACCAATCCGCAAACAGAATCATCACTGAGGTCATATCCAGAGAAGAAGCACAAAACGTTTCGAAAAATCTCTCAGTTACGCCACCTCGGTCGAGGTTTTCTAGGTCATCCGAGGTGTTCAACCTCGTTTGGCCAAAACCATCCCGGTCGAAGTCATACATTTTTTTTCTTATATAGTTTTCGACATTTTTATAACCCAAGAAGTATGCTTGAACAAAGATGCGAACCCGCAGTGTACGGGTCAATTGTTATAAGAAGCAAGAATTCCAAGGGTCGATCACATGGACTTAGGTGAAACAAAGCACATAATAGGTTGTCAAGTATTGCAATTAACCAAGAGCAATTAAAGTAATCAAAGATGATGTAAAAGTCAATTAAGGGAAAATTCGGATTCTAGTGATTAAAGCATCTAGTTGTGGTTCCGACTCAAGATCTCAAAGGATAACGCGGACAAAGCTGAGGTTTGCAAAGGGAAGGTGTTTCTAAGGTGGGAATAGATTACCGGGTAAGTCTCACTACTCACTATCCCAAACCAAAGCTCCTATCACCGGGTAAGCCTCAAGGTACTAAGGAAAGGAACTATTATCTCAAACCAACACACCACCCAAGGGAATAGAATCAACCTTTACCGGGTAAGTCTGTGGCTAACTCACAAAGATGGGATGAAGGCACACTCAAACCCCAATAAAGGATAAACCTTTATTACCTACACTCATGATCTTGGGTAAACAAACAAAGGAATCACCGGGTAAGTCTCATCCTAGGCTTGCATTGAACCAGAAAAGGTGTAATAAGAATAGGATTTGGCAAGCAAGAACACTTAACTCTCAGTTTCAGATCATGAAAGGTTCACCTCGTCCAGTTTATGTACCATCTCGGTCGAGATGTTCGTCGACTGAGCGAGGTGTTCTAGGGTTAAGGTTAAAGACTCGAGCTTTCAAGGTCTGCTGGGATTAACATCATTCTATCATCGTCTTCCTCACAACCTTCAGCCAATCACCCTACAATCGCATAAGAAACTTAGCCAACAATCTTCTCAATAACAATAATAAATTGAAGGGAAAGGGAATCAATTTTCGAACAAGAAAACATTAAGAAAAAGGTCTCAATAACTGAATCAAATAACGACAAATCAGTGTTCCTTAACTCACAAAAAACAACTAAGACAACAAACCAAAAGGGAATCTAAGAAAGTCTTACAAACTCCTTCAAAAGCTAACTCCAACTACATCTTCCTTCCTTCCTTGATCTTCAATCCTTCCTTCAAACTTCCAGAAAATCCTTTGATCCGACTATATCAGGATGGCTGAATTGTGGAAAATCTAACCCTTTATATAGGAGAATTATCTTCCAAAGATAATACTATCTTAAAAAGATAATTTCCTATAAAATATATTCATATCTCTAAAATAGATCTCCCAAAAATAATATCTTCCTTCCAGAAATCCAGCCCAAAAATATAAGATATCTTCTTTCCAAAAATAAAAGATCTCAACAAAAAATATGGATCTCGCCGGCGGCATGGTGTTCACCTCGGTAAGGACACTCCTCAAGATCACCTCGGTCGAGGTGACAATGTAGCTGACCGAGGTGAATCTCAACTGAATATGAAATCTCTCGAATCTGCTCCAAAGTAAATCTTCTTCATCATTTCCATGCTTCCTGAGTTCTTCCTTAAGCTCCAGAATGTAGCTCCAATGACTGCTTAGCTCCTTAGCTCCGTTTTAGTCCAAAATGTGTCATTTTACCTACAATTACAACGAAACTAGGTGTAGTCCTCGATTTCTGTAAAGGTAGATGAAACAACAATATAATCACATAATATACATCCATACATGTAGATTATTGAAGACAAAACGTCTAAACTAGCCCGCAAATATAGACTATAATACATGCTATCATTGACTCCAGGGATCCTCCAGTAGAAGGGATACTACAATCCCTACCACCACAAGACTTGAGTTCCGATGTGACTAGTGATGATCAAGATGGAGATTCGAGGACGAATCCTGTCCAAGAAGGGGAGTATGATGTGGGACCATCCTTGAAATCAATCATACAAGGACCAATCACTAGATCAAGGACTAAAAGGATCCGAGAGGAGACGTCATCAAGGAAGGTCAAGGATAGATGAAGATGAAGAATCTTGGCCTACACTCAGGAAAATCGAATGAGATTTCCACCCGTTTTTCATCTCTTGCATGTGCTAGAAGATCCGGCCAAAGATCTTTCAAATTTTGCAATTATCTTTTATATTTTATTTCCTTAAAGCTCTCAAACTATCTTAAGGAAATTTTTAGTTTTTTTATCCTATTTTTAGGATTTTAATTTTTTATATCTTTTAAAGATATTTTTCCTAAGATTATTTTTAAGAAGATATCTTTCCTAGTTTTCATAGTTGATCTCCCTTATAAATAGCCTTAGATGGGGGAGATTGTTAGATAACTTAGTTGTGATTATTGAATTCCACATTATTGTGATATACTTGTGACTTTTCTCGCGGGGTTTGTGTTCGCTCGAAAGTGTGTGTGCAATAAGCTTTAAATTTATACCAAGAATAAAAGCAATAGCGAACCGCAGTGTACGGATCAATCGCAATATAATTTAGGTATTCTAGGGTCGATCTCAAGGACTTGGTGAAATCAAATCGATAAAAGCAATCTAGCAAAGACAGTAATGTAAATATAAAAGCAAAGGTATGTGTAATAATTGGGAAATAGAGATTCTAGAGATCAAGGTATCCAATTTTGGTTTTCGATTCAAGACTTCTAAAGATATATGGACAGAGTGTGTATTGCAAGGAAGTATGTTTTAAAACAGGATATATACGGTGAAGTCTCCACTACCCACTTATCCCAACCCAAAGGCTCTAAGTAAAGGATGTTGAGTCGCGATAAAATAAAGATCTAAGAGAAGGATTATACTCTCAAACCAAACACTCAACCCAAGGGAATCAGGTTAACTCACAAAGGTAAAGAATAGGCACAGTCAACCTTAATAGAGGGTTTTGAATCCTCTATTACCTAGAATTCGTAATCGTTGGCAACCAAACAAGGGAATCACCGGGTAACTCTCTTCCCACGCTCGGATATAGGTTAGGAAGCTTCAACAAGGCTAGGGTTTAAGCAATCTTTAACCAAAGTTTAAGGATAAAGCAAGATAGGTACGATAGAGAGAAATTGGTTTGTTCTTACTTAAAATCGGCCGATTTTTCTCAAGAACAACCCAATTTTCTTCTCTACGAAGGTAAAACTCAACTCTCAGGGTCCAATCTCAACGTGTGATTCATTCTATCATCATCTAAACCACAATCTTCTTCCAATCACCCTAGAATCACAAGGGTTTTAGCCAACAACACACAATGTTAAAATCAAGAAAGATATTAAATCAAGAAAGTAAATAAAACTTTGAATATTGAAATAAAACGGAAAATCCTCGAACAAAGGTTCACAATATCTGAAAACTAAATGAAAACTAAAAACAAACTACACACTTGTGTTCAAGTTGACAAAAGAATAAAAAACTAACAAAACCTCTCAAGAACTCCTTTCTTGCTTCGATCTTGGATGCCAATATTCAAACTTTCATCTCCTATGGTTTCTTCAATGCTTCCTGAATGTCTTTAACTTGTGATTTGATGATTTAGGATGCGGAGAGACGTTCTCTGTTTATAGGGAAAATATAGGGTTAAGATCTTGATCTTTTGAGGACGCCTACATGGAATCGGACGATCTAAGAGAGAAATCGGTATATCTCTATGATAATGGGTCGATTTATATCATAAGTTGATCCAATTTTCTTCTTCTGAGCGTGTTAGCTTTTGGTTCCGTCTTCTATCTTCTTTTGTGGTTTCTTCTCATATCTTTTCCTATCTTTAAGACTCCTTCCTGATCCTTTATGATTTTAAGTGCGATATTGATCCATTTCCGCACCAAAACTCCACCATTTTACCTACAAATTAATCAAGAATTTTTGTAGACCTCTATTCTCGAAATGTATGTGAATATAGTCTTAAATGCACATGATTCTAATAAAATGTATGTAAAACTGAGGTGATATACTCGAAATATGCATGAATATGATAGCATATAATTCATGTCATCAAAATACTCCATACTCTCCTCTTGCTTGACCCCAAGCAATGTTCAAATCCAACATGCAAGATGTCATAGATTATACGATGCTTAAAAACTCTTTTTGAATGTGCTTCTTAATCATGGATCACCCTCAAAGTGATGTTGCAAGGCATAGGAAGATAATGTATGTATCAATAAAACCATAGCATGTAAAGACAATAACCCTTTATCCAAGAATATAAATGAAATGAATGGTAAAGGATGTAGAGATAATCATAAGAAAGCAAATCTAAATCATAAAATCCTTACACATGTGCATAAAGGTCCCAAGGTCTTTCAATGTAAGAGGCTAGAGAAATGTGTTAAAAGGTGGGAATGTATAGGATAAGTGGAGATAAATCCGGGGATAAGGAATAACTCCACAACTTTTAAATTCTTCACAACCACCGAAAATAACCAACTTCACTTCACATTTTTCAATTTTTACTTCACTTGAGAACAATGGACTGAGGTGCACAATAACCGAAGCCTTGGAGATCAACAAGCCTCAATTTCTCGAGGTGCCTTAAACCGTAATGCACATACCATGACTCGTTAGGACTATCCCTCAATCCGACTTTGGCAAGACACAAACACCCGGTTTTGTGAATGATGTTGAGTCACTCATCATTATGATTGATGTCCCAAACCTATTTTCTATACTTTAACACACTCTGCTTTTAAATCAACTTCACGACGCTTTACACTTCAGACACTAGCATGCTTTCTAATTCCTGGAAAGTTAAAGGGAAGGCCAATAATTATATGAGGTGCTAAGCATAAATAAGAAGAAGAAAGATAAAAAAACGAATCGGCTTAATCATTCCAATATGATGTATAAGAACTTATCAAACGGTTTTCGACTATTATTTCTCAATCTCATCAAAACATCAAATAACATACAAGTCGTACATAAATTCAAATAAAGTATTTAAGTCCATATATGCCATAATTTAATCTCAACATATAGGCCTTCTTTGGCAAATTTCTATCTCCTGTCAAGTATGGTCTACATAACATACACAATTATCATCATTGAGATCATATCCATTTTTAGAAGCACATAAATTTTTAAAATTTTTAATTCTTTTTGGATTTTTTGAAAATAGACAAAATGCAATGCAATGCCTTGAAAGAAACGTGTGACAAGAGTTATTACAAACCCGAAAATGAAAGTACAATGCAAAATAAAGAAATTGTGACATATGAATGGAATGTAAGTACCATGTTGTCCGCTAGGAGTGGAGCACATAAATCCAAGGCAAGAGTGCCAAGAACTTGTTTGCCCAAAACATGCACACACAAAGTCTTACAATTTATAACTCGATAATATCTTCTAAACTACCTAGTGAAACCCATAGTGTATGGGTTGAGAAGTAGAAAGGAAAGCATTTCGAGGTCGAACACAAACACCGAGGCGAAATTGAATCATGTAATGATCATGGATAGTGCAAGTATAAGTGATGTGGGACCATCTCCAATACAAGGACCAGTTACACGTTCAAAGGCTAAAGCATTAAAAGAGAAGCCAATAACTCCTTCACTTTCACCTTATTGAGATTCGAGTATGGATGGAGCGATCACATGGTCAAGAGCTAAGGCAATCCAAGTTGAAGTTACGGATCTTCTCATGACATTTACCCTCAAGGAAACTCTCATCACTCTCAAGCGTTCCTTAGTGACATTGCTAGCTGTTGTAGAAGAGCCAAACCACGACCAAGAAGATCCATCAAGCAAGGAAGAAGGATAAGAGCAAAGACGAGTTCCAGAGAGGAAAATCGACCGATTTTTCTGTAGGAAAATTGATTGATTTTCGAGGTCATTTTTCTTTCATTTGGAACGAGCGTTGCAAATGGCCCGGCCATGATCTTTTATTTTGTTGGCAACTATATCTTCTATAATTCCTTAATATCTCTCAGACTATCTTAGGGAATTATTAAGATTCTATCTTTTTTAGATTTTATATTTTATATCTTTTAAAAGATATCTATCCTAGATTATCTTTTCAAAAGATATATTTTATAGATCATATCTTTTTAGTTTTTCCTAGTTTTAGTAGGTTTAATCTTCCCTATAAATAGCCTTAGAGGGGGAGATTGTTTGGTAGATTAGATTTGAGATATTTCCACACATTGTGTTAATTTACGGCTTCGCTTACGGAGTACGTATTTTATTCATTGCTATTCAATCAAAGGAGAGTTTTGGTTGAATTGTTGTTACGTTCTTGCTAGATTGTGCTTGTGTGTGTTAATCTTGTTGAAGGTTGGTGCTCCTGGTCGATCCTAGTCCCTCCTTGTGCTTTTCTTACTTAGAAGACTTGTGTAAGGTTAAAGAAGTGCGGGTTAAGGTGATCTTCTCGTTCAAGGGTTTTGACACATCATTGGTCAAGGTTCTTTTGCGGAAATATCTTGGTTCATATCTTCCTATATTTTTCATTTATCATTCCATATTCATCTTCTTATCTTTCCATATCATTCACTAATCCGTATTCTGAGTTCATCGAAAAATTGACCTATTCTTGAGATAAATCGTCCGATTTTTCTTTAGAACAACCCAATTTTTATTCTAGTTAAGGACTTTCAATCTAGATCGGGAACTGCGGCTTATCCCCGCATCAATAAGATAAGAAAAGAGAAGGGAATAAAACATATGAAAATAATATGTTTTTCGATTGGTTTTATGGTTATCAAGCAAAGATCACAATCAAACAACGATGTCAACCAATCAACAACACAAACATGAATATAAGATCAATTTATAGAGAACGGTTTCTAGAGATTCGGACTTCCGGTTATGGTAATTACTCAAGCTTCTAATCAATCTAGGACAAGCTACGATATGTTGGGAAAGAATGTTTCACTAATGGGATCAATTACTAGGTAGGTCTCATGGTCCACTAATCCCGTACCTAAGGTCCTATTACTAGGTAAGTCTCTAGGAACCTAAGGTTGGGAATTCTACACAAACCGGGCCACTAATTAGGGGTCAAACATCTCCTTACCGGGTAAGTATCGGGAAGGCAAGTCTTAAGAAACAATTCTAGCACACTCAATCCAATAGCGGCTTGTGAGGCTCACTACTACCTTGCATTTGCCATCTTCTACACCTAAGGTTGGGAATTACCAGTTAAGTCTCTCCCCTCACTTAGTCTACTAACTAAGTTCACCCTAAGCTATATTAGGCTCAACAAAAACTAGGATTTCAACTCCCAAACTCCCTAACATTAAGATATAACACAATAAGAACAACAGCTTACACACCTCGGGTGGATCAAGAACATCTCGGCCGGAATGGTTAAAGAACATGCCGAAATTGTAAATTGAGTTAAGGATTTTGAGCACGCAACTATCCCAAGATACATATAAGTTCAATCTATCATAATCCTAGCCATAAACTTTCATCCATCTCCCTAGAATCACATTCTACTTAGCCAACAAAAATCATCTCAAGTTCATTTATCATCATATCATCACACATGCATGCCATATCTAGATTAAAAGTAATGAAGCAATATAAAGCAAGAAACTAGATGAATATTGAGTTTAGAACAAGCTTATAAACATCCAAGAGTAGGTTCAAAACAAGCTCAACAATCTCTACAACTTTCCTCACTACAAGACTCTCAAAAACTCACTCTAAAGCTATCAAATGGTTCTTCTTCTTCTTCTTCTTCTTCTTCTCTTCAATGGGAGCATTTTTCTGTACGACCTAGTCTTTCACCTTAACCACCCCGCGGTGAAGTGTGCCGCCCCTGCAGCAAGCCGCACCCGCGGTAGGATCAGCCACCCCTGCGGCTGAGTACAGATCGCGCTCGATATTTCTTTCGTTTGTTTTATCTTCTTTCCATAGATAGAAGATCCGATCTTCTATCTTAAGGATCGGCTTCCTTATCTTCTTCAAACCCTAGAACATCCTTTCCATCTATCTTTCCAGCGCTTCTCTATATATTTCCGCCTTTTGTTCTTTTTCCCGTTTCTTGCTTATGCTTTCTTCAACCCTAGAGCGCTACATCCTTGCTTCCTGTGATCTTGCTGAACGTTTAAGTTCTTCCTCCCTTGTTCTTCATCACGTTCATGTTGTGGTTGCATACACTTCCTTCTGTTTCGTTTTCATCTTTTGTTCTTCCATTTCTTCTTCTCCAAGAATCAAGTTCGAGCCTTGATTCTTGTTAGCATCTCCGTAGTTGATATGTTGCTGTTCTCAGGCTTTTTAGGTTGAGTCTTGACGTGGTTGGATCAAAGGTCCGAGTTTAGGATCCTTTCCTAAGAACTTTATGTCGGGAGAAACCCGACAGTGGTTGTTGTCTCGAATTCCGCCCCACGCCTCTGTAGTGCCGCCCTTGCAGATTCCCACGCTACCACCCCTGCGCCCGTGTCCAACCGGCCTTGCGGTTCCTTCTGTAGTAACTCCCGTTCTTGTGAGTTTCTTCCTTCATTGCTTTCCTCGTTCCATTCCTTGGTTCTTATGGATGTTCTTTGTCCCCTGAGTGTGTTGTAAGTCTAAGGTTGAGCCCTTATCTTGTGGAGATCTCTTAGAGATCATTGAGACTAGAAGTTATAGACTTCTAGCAACCGTTTTGTTCCTAATTCGTGGTGCTTGTGTGAACAGGCTTTCCTTGCTCCTTTCATGAGGGAAATTGAGCCTTTTTATGAGGTGGTTGTTGGGCTTTGAGTTACCTTTGAGTGAGGTAAGTCCCTTGGACTTACTTAGCTTCATTTCGCGTATTGTTTTGAGTGTTTTGGCTTGTTTGTGTTGTTTATCATGTTATAACGGATAACCGGAATAAGATTCACCCTTTATAACCTTAATTGGCCCATTTGTATGATAACTGGGCGCTTACCACTTGTTTAGTTCTACAGGAGACTAGAATGTGCTATTCCAACCCAAGCCCGTATGTAACGGATTGTACTGATCTATTCCTATCGGTAGACGGAAACGGAGGCGAGTTTGGGGAGATTCTCGTGTGACAAAAGAAGTTTAATTAGTAATGGATAACTTTAAGAAAGATAATAACCGGTTTTGTGCGAGTATGCTATATTCTTACTTTACCTTATGTGTGTTTGTGCTTTTACGTTCATTAGGATATCTAGTATGTTAGTTAACGGTTTATACCGATGTTCTAGTTGTTCCATAAGTTCTGGGTGCTGCTGAGTGATCCGGATGATGTGGTCAGCCGGGTTTCCTGTACATTATAGGACGGGATCGGGTTTATGTTTATGTTGTTGCTTTTCCTTTTTGTTTCGAACTCGGTTGCGACTCTTTTACGCTTCCATGTGTTTAAACCTTTTGTTTTATATTGAGTTTTGGTTTTCAGTCATTTGTGCCTTGTTGTAAGATCCGTTGTGCTGTTGCTACTCTGAGGATCGGGACCCATTGTGAGGTCCTAGCCCGTAACTCTTAGATTTCCTAGAACTTGGGGTGTTATAATATGGGGTCATAGCCAGGTTGAAAACAATGACACTCGAATTCTTCTAAAGGTCGGATAGATAAATAAATAGAACCTGCAAGGTGTCAAACGTTTTCAAAAGGGGGTTTTATTTTAAACTTGGCGATCTGGGATAGATGTACGGGCAACCACCACTACCTCCGCATATCTCAGCAATGTAGTTCCTTATATGTTGGCCTTTATATGATTTTCTAGATTTTTGCTGTAGTTCCTTATATGGGGCGAGGAAGGGATCAACCACCACGTCCACTTACCGTCCGAGGACGAGGACTTGCAGGAAGACCTCCACTTGCTAGAGGTCGGGGCCAAGCCCCCCCAATTGATGATTCGCCTATCATTGAGGCGTTTGCTGAGGAGGGTACTGAGAGTGTTGTTCCTGAGACCGGGAACGGTACCGTTGCTAGGTCTAGAGCAGAAAGAGCACCATCTACAAAGACTGGTCGAGTTTCTACCAGAGCTTCTACATATCGCGATTACGTGCATAGAGTTGAGGAGGCTATCAGAATTGGAGGACCTGCACTAGTGCCTCCAGTTCTTGTGAGATCAAATGAGGTTTTGCAGAGAGTTACACAAGTCGTTGCCCCGCCTGCTAGAGTTGATGAGGTTTCTAGAGCGCCAACTGAGGCGAAGGAACCGAAGCCTGATAGGTGGTTGAAGGCTTTCGACCAGCTGAAGGTTCCCACTTTCATCGGAAAGACTGGACTAGAGGTTGAGATGTGGCAAGAACAGCTGGATTCTACTATGGAGGTGATCGATTGCTCAGAGGGACGTCGAGTCGACATAGCACAAAAGTTGTTGAAGGATTAGGCTCATTCTTGGTGGAGGACAGCTCGCAACAAGGTCACCAGTTATGAGCAGATGAAGACGGTGTTGTGGGATCGCTAATGCCCTGCAGCTATGAGGAGATATCGTCTTCAGGATTTCCTTGAGGCTGGATTCGATGATTTTCCTATTGTTAAGATCGTCAACAAGTTTCAAGATGAGTTGTCTTTGTTGGGTCCGTCTGCACCACCAGAGGATCAACATGTCTACCTTTTCGGAGACTTAGAGAGTCGACACACTCTTATCTTGATGGTTTCCGTTGTGATTCTTTGACGGATTATCAAGATAGAGCTTTTGCTTATGAAAAAGACCGAGCGGGTCACGAAGAGCTTTTCAGACAAGAGGTCTTGAGAAGAGGAAAAAGACTAGATCAGCTAGTGCTAGAGCTAGATTAGTTGGATTTGAGCAAAGTCAGACCCCGAGACATTCTGGTTTCCCACAGAGTTTTGACAAAGGATGGCAGTGTCATAATTGTAGAGGTGTAGGATGTAACACCCCGAATCCACAGGACTCGGAATGCTACATTGGGCTAGGATCTCACAATAGATCCTGGCCCTAGCCTGACAACAAGTTCACTGGATCTTACAACAAGGCACAAGTGGAGTAAAACAAATACATAAAAGCTGTGTGATACAACCAAAAGAGTTTACAACTCAAAGCCGAGTACAAAACCATAACAACAACATCTGATACAAAAGGTCCCAACCCACGCATCCTAATGTACAGAAGTCCTCGGCTGGTCACACTATCTGACTCACTCTGCAGTCTTCCTGACCTGTAGATGATTGACAACACGGTATACACCGTTAGCTACAACAATAGATATGTATGAAGTAATAGCACAAACACATAACAGCATCTCATACATGCAATGTCAAACACATTCATTTATTATCTTTTATCACGTTATTCCATTACTAATTCAACTTCTTTTGTAACATGAGGAGCGTCAAGAACCTCGTCCCATCCAACGTAACACAAGAGTTTTGCATGGGGGTGACCTTCACTCGTCCCCTCCTGTGAGATCATCTTCAAGGAACCTCCTCCTAACCAGCAGGCGAAGACCGGTGGTTACCGCCCTTTATAATACACTTGGGCCATATAAATGAAATGAATGGTCATCCTAGTCCGGTTTAGGTTATAAATGCATAACCTTATGAACATACACAACCATTACAATCATACCATCCACAACCATACGCTAAGTAAGTCCTATGGACTTACCTGATACACTCGTATCCTCTACCACGTCACAGCTTCCTCTTGGGGAAGAAACCAACGCCTGCAAGAGCAAGACACACAACATCACAGCCTGAAAGGGTTAGGAGACTCGTCTCCATAACCAGAACCAACCTACAACCTAAAGATCCTAATAAGATCACATTTGCCTATAGCATACTCCCAACATCAACACAAGTCCAAAGGAAAGAAAGGAAGGAAGACATACCAACAAGGTATGTACCAACATAAACAAGAACACACCATCCAGTCTAGTGAGGCGCAAGGGCGGCTAACCAAAGGTGCAGAGGCGGCTCCACACCAGGCGCAGGTGCGGTTCAGGACAGGCGCAGGGGCGGCCAACTGTGTAGAAAGTTGATCCCGACTTCTCTTCGATCCCTTTCTCGATCCTCTTCACGTCTTCAACATACCACAACAACATATATGCATACGTACACAAATATGATCATCAAAAGGTTGGGAAAGATCCAACACAAGTCCAAACTTGTGCTTCCTAAGCTAAAGAGGAAGATAAGAAACAAGAAGAAGGAAAGAAGAGAGAAGAAGAGAAAGAGCTTACCATACCAACCTAGGCTGCAACTATGGAGCATCCACACCTCTCACCACTTCAGCATATCAACAACAACACACAACAACATCATCAAAGTCCTCCAAGGACAAAGCCACACTCAAACTCTCAAAACTCTCTCACAAGATCAAAAAGAAGCAAAGAAGATCAAAGGAGAGGAAAGGAGAATAAGAAGAACGTGAGGATGAAGAAGAAGGTAAAAAGAGGTAAGGAAACCTCTCTTCTGAAGTCTAAGGAGGCTTATAGGAGAAGCCAGCCGCAACGCATAAGTCAAGAGTCAACAAAAGCGGCTGTACACAGCCAGAGCCGCAGAGGCGGCTAGCCTGAGGCACAAGGGCGCATAGACACAGGGGCGGGTAATGTGGTGCGCAAGGGCGGCTGAGTGAATCAAGGTAAGACACACTCTAGCTCAACTAGGCTCCAAAGACTAAGGCTCTTACATCTCACCCCCCCTAATAACAAGTTTCGTCCCGAAACTTGCAAAAATCCAAAGCTTCTCGGACCCATAAGCCGAGGTAACACTCTCCTCAAGAACGTCAGGTCACAACCTATAATATTCTATATCCTCAACACAGCATGGAGGTAACACAACTCCAGCATCAAAACTCTACATAAGGCCTAGAGGAAAATCATCTCTAGCCAAACACTAACCACAACACACTGGCATGGAGGAAAACCGTCTCCAGTCACCGGGTACACATAACACTACTATGTGGAGGGAAACCACCTCTACTCACACTATGTCCATCAAAGGTAGCATGGAGGAAAGAACCATCTCCAGCTATACATATCTCGTACTAGCAATCAGATCTAACAGATCATATACACATATAACTAGCAGGGAAACACAACATATCACATAAGCACAAAGCATACAGGCACTCACCAGAAGATGCTAAGATCTACTCGCGGATCCTACTAGTGCCTCTAACTCAACGTAGAACTCAGGATTGTTCTTCTGGATACTATCCTCTGTCTCCATGGTAGCCTTATCTGGTCCTCGTCTAGACCACTGTATCCTCAACATAGGAATGTCCTTCGAACGCAGGCGTCTCATACCTCGTTCTAGGACTGCAATATGGTGCTCTGTAAACGTGTGGTCCAGCTCAACCACACGATCATCATAACTCACGATGTGCCTCGGATCTGGTATGTACTCCCACAGCTGAGACACATGAAATACGGGGTGAACACCCTCTAGCTTCGGAGGCAAAGCTAATCTGTAAGCTTCTCGTCCAACTCTATCTAGTATCTCAAAAGGACCGACATATCAGGGACTCAACTTCCCCTTTATGCCAAAACGTCTAATGCCTCGTGTCGGAGAAACTCTCAACTAGACATGAGATCCTACCCTAAACTCTAGAGGTCGACGCCTCTTGTCTGCATACGACTTCTGGCGACTCTGTGCAGTCGACATCCTCTCTCTGATCAGCGCTACTCGAGCCATATCATCTTGAATCTGCTCTAGCGCTATCCCACTAATACTGCTAGGCTCTTCCCAACATAACGATTTACGGCATCTACGTCCATATAGTGCCTCATAAGGAGCCATCCCTATAGATGCATGCCAGCTGTTGTTGTATGAGAACTCAATGAGTGGGAGGTAATTAGACCATCCCTGTCCCCAATCCAACACATAGGCACGCAGCATGTCCTCTAGGGTCTGGATGGTCCTCTTTGACTGACCATCTGTCTGGTGGTGAAACGCAGTCGTGAAGTGTAGACTCATCCCCAAAGCATACTGAATTTGCTGCCAGAATCTCGATGTAAATCGTCCATCACGATCAGAAACGATCGTCCTCAGTACCCCATGGAGTCTCACTACATGTCTAGTGTACTCCTTAGCTAATCTGCTCACTGGCCACGTCTCTCTAATAGGAATGAAATGTGCCGTCTTCGTCAGTCTATCAACAATCACACAAATGGCATCAACGCTCCTACTACTCTTCAATCCAATCACAAAATTCATGGAGACGTCCTCTCACTTCCACTGTTGTACTGGTAGTGGATGGAGCTCACCTCCAGGTCTGAAATGCTCTATCTTGACTTGGTGACAACTCACACGCTGAGCCACAAATCTGGCTACGTCGGGCTTCAGCCCTCCCCCCCAAAATGAGCGTCTCACATCATGGTACATCTTACTCGTACCAGGGTGTACTGAGTAAGGTGTACAGTGAGCCTCCTATAATATCTGCTGTCTCAACTCTGTATCTGCAGGAACATAGATACGATCATGTCGTCTCATAACTCCATCTGCCCCAATAGTAAACTGGGGTGCCTCTCAACAAGACATCCTATCTTTGATCCTCGCCAAGGTGGGGCAGGTCCCCTACTTCAGTTGGATCTCATCCAATAGACTAGGTAGAACCTCTAAAGTGAAAAACTAGGCATCCTCATCAAGAAACTAGATGCCCATCTCTGGCCAGGCTAGATCCCTCTGAAGCTGAGGTTGTATAGTAAGTCTGGCAATCGCCTTCTCTCGAGGCGTCTTCCTGTTCAAGGCGTCAACTACTACATTTGCCTTGCCAGGATGATACAAAATCGGAAGGTCAAAGTCCTTGATCAACTCAAGCCATCGACGATGGCGGTTATTCAATTCCCGCTGTGTGAAAATATACTTCAGACTCTTATGGTCTGTGAAGATATGGCATGTAGTATCATACAAGTAATGTCTCCAGATCTTCAAAGAATGAACTACCGCTGCCAACTCCAGATCATGAGTCGGGTAGTTCTCCTCATACGTCTTCAACTGTCGAGACGCATATGCAATCACTCTGCCCCTCTGCATCAGCAAACATCCCAAGCCTAGCTTGGATGCATCACTGTAGACAACAAAATCAGCAGAACCCTCTAGTTGTGCCAAGACAGGAGCAGAAGTCAAACGCCTCTTCAACTCCTGAAAACTCAGAGCACACTAGTCGGTCCATATGAATCTAGTAGTCTTCCTCAGAAGACTCATCAATGGATGGGCAATCACAGAGAATCCCTCCACAAAGCGTCTGTAATAATCGGCTAAGCCAAGATAGCTACGCACTTCCTTGACGTTCGTCGGTGTCGTCCATGTAGCAACAGACTCGATCTTCGCCGGGTCAACCATGATCCCGTCGGCGGAGACTATGTGTCCGAGAAATGCAACCTTAGACATCCAAAACTCACACTTAGAGAGGTTGGCATAAAGATCTCTATCCCTCAAAAGCTACAAAACCATCCTCAAGTGTCCCGCATGCTCCTCTCCGCTAGGAGAGTATACCAAAATGTCGTCAATGAAGACCATAAGAAATTGGTCCAGGAAGTCGATGAAGATACTATTCATCAACTCCATGAATACGGCTGGGGCATTTGTCATCCCAAATGGCATCACTACAAACTCGTAGTTTCCATAACGGGTACGAAATGCCGTCCTGTGCACATCCTCTTCTCTCACCCTCAGCTGGTGATATCCTGAACGTTGGTCGATCTAAAGAAGACTGTCGCTCCCTACAGCTGATCAAGTAGATCATCAATACGAGGTAGTGGATACCTGTTCTTGATGGTCACCTTGTTCAGCTCTCTGTATGTCTATGCACAGTCTCAACAATCCGTCCTTCTTCCACACGAAGAGGACCAGTGCACCCCATGGTGAAACGCTAGGGCGTATGAAGCCCTTCTTAGCCAACTCCTCGAGTTTCTTCTTCAACTCCAATATCTCAACAGGTGTCATACGATATGGGGCCTTCGAGATGGGTCTCGTGCCCGACTCCAAGTTAATACAAAAATCTACGCTCCTTTGAGGTGGCAAGCTAGGTGGCTTTGCGAATACGTTTGTAAACTCACAGACCACGGGTATGTCCTCCAAAGCTGGACTCTCTCCGTCCTTCATGGCATAGCACCAGAAGGCATCACATCCTTGTGCAATCAGTCTAGTTGCTCGTACAACACTGATGACAGATCATGTCTTCCCAAGGTCCCAACCCTGGAAGACCTCTATCGGACCTAATTCAGTAGAGACTATAACAATTCTCTTACCCACATCTAACACCGCACGGTGTCTACGCATCCAATCCATACCTAATATGACTTCTTCATGCATCAAAGGCATGACTAAGAAGTCAACAATTAGTATACGAGTCCCTAATCGTAGGGGACAACTACGTATCTCCTAGGTACCTCTAACCCTACTACCATCAAGTAACCCTATCGTAAAGGGTGCCCCCTCTATGGTAGACAAACTCAAACGTTCAACACAAGAAGCAGAAATAAATGAATGTGTAGCACCCGTATCAAATAAAACTCTAACAGGTAAACCATATAAGAAAATGGTACCTGTAACAGCTGGTGCTGGCGGCTCCTCAGCACTCCTCAACTCAAAACCACGGCCTCGAACTCCTCGGGCATCACTAGTGCTAGCCTTTCTACCTCTACCCCTACTCGGTCTAGGAGCTTAACCCTGAGTAGCAGGTGTACCTGGGACCCTCTATTGTCCCTGATGCTGAGGCGGTCTCTACCCACCTCCTGCTGCACCCGCAAGGGAAGAACCCTGCTGTGATGGCGCCTTGCCCTAACGGCAAAACGTAGCTATATGTCTTGTCTTCACGCACGAGAAGCAAGTCAACGGTGCTTTAGGGCAATCAACCCTCAAATGCCCATAGGCCCCGCAGTTGTAACATTGTTGGCCTCTATCAGTAGTTTGTGCAGACACTAGGTTACTCGAGAGGCCCTGAGGCTTACATCGCCCGAATCCAGATTCTCCTGCACCAGTCGGTGTTGTACGCTGTCTCTTCTCAAACTGTCTGATCTGAGAAGTCCTCCTCTGGCTAGCCCTCTCTCTCTCGTAGGCAGAGGCCCGATCCTGGTAGTCTGCCAAAGAGTCAAAATGAAATCCCGCCATGTATGAACATGTGCTCTTTCTTAGACGTTTGGAAAATAGGTACACGTGCTGGTCCTCAAAAGGTGCAGCTGGACCCAGCAACGCTAACTCAATCCGGAAGTGATGAATAACATTTGTAATGGGTACATCCTCAAAGCCTGCTTCCACAAAATCATGCAGCTTCTCCCTTCTCAATGAGGGAGGGCAGAACTGCTCCCTCAGCAATGTCCTCATCTGCTAGTGGTGACTCGTGCTCTAACTGTCCTCCACCACTATTATGCCAGGTCACGGAATAGAGAGTGTACTAGCTCTATCCGTCTGTCCTTTGGGCAACGAATAGACTCTAAAGCTGAGTCTACATGCCCAATCCACACCTCAATCTCTAGGCTGATCTCCCCAGAGAAGTGTGGTACTCCCTACTGATGGAATTCCTTCAACCAGGTATCTGGTCGAGGCCCTCTAGTCTCCTCTACAACTCGAGCAACCTCAGCAGCACGGGCCGGCATAGTTGGCACTTGAGTAGCTCCATGAAATTCCTCAGATAATCCCTCTTGCCCTAGTAGGTCTGGGGCTCGTCGACCCGCTCTGATAGCCTCCTCAAACTGCCTCAAATACTCTCTAAACTCAGGTTCTCCCATAGAAACACGGTCTGAGTCATCTGACTGGGCTCGATGTGACTGATGTCTCCTAGATCCATCACTCCTCGTTGTTGGAACAAAGCTCTCAGCAACCTCCTCATGAGCCTCCTCCACCACTGGTGGATCTACAGCGGGAGCTGGTCTATGTCTCCTCTCTCTTGGAGGAAGAGGTGGTCTACCTCTACCTCTGCCTGCGGCAGTAGCTCTAGTCCGAGTCATTTGCGGGGTATGCACACCTAACGTATAAGGCTCTATATAGGCCATATATATAGATATATTTTATACTTAATAACACATGCATACATATCATCACATAAGAGTTATCTACATATATATATATATATATATCTATATATATATATATATATATATATATATACATCTATATTGTCGAGATCCTCAGATGGGTGACGACTTCTGTACATACTATCCCAAAACATCTGTACTCGCTTTAAAAACAAAACCTTTTGAAAAGTCAGACCCCATGTGGGTTCTGTTTATTTATCCACTCCACCTTTATTGAATATAGCAAGTGCCATTATTGTTAACCTAAGGTTCTGATACCAACTCTGTAACACCCCGAATCCACAGGACTCGGAATGCTACATTGGGCTAGGATCTCACAATGGATCCTGGCCCTAGCCTGACAACAAGTTCACTAGATCTTACAACAAGGCACAAGTAGAGTAAAACAAATACACAAAAGCTGTATGATACAACCAAAAGAGTTTACAAACTCAAAGCCGAGTACAAAACCATAATGTTAGCATTAAATATTGTGATACTTTAGGCACGTTTCCTAAGCGTATTTGATTCATATTGATAGTCTTTGATTGAGCATTGTTACATTAGTAAGCTAGTTCGCCTATATTGTCAATATGGATGTCTACACTAGCTTTATGTTGATTATAGGTGATTGGGAGCCGTTGCCGAACGGAATTTAGCAAAGAAGAGTTGATTGAGTATGTCCATGGATTGAGGGCATTCTTAGGAGCAAAATGGATGTTCAACTTGAGGAATGCACGAGGCTAGGGAAGAATCACGTTCTTGCCCTAAACCACGCTCTAAAATACGGCCGTACTACAAACCACGTTCAGTTCCACGGCCTTGGAACCTTGCAAGAGAGGCGTGATGCATTCCAGTAACTATTACGGTCGTGGAATCCATGGTTCAAACCGTGACACTTTCCACGCTCTAAATTACGGTCGTGGAATCTTCCACGACCGTGATCTTGGCGATCTTTTTCGCCACATTTCGAAGCCACGATCTTTTGAAGATTGGGCCGGGCCGATATTTTATCTTGCCCTATAAAAAGACGGACGAAGGGAAATTACGGCATCTCCGTTTAACCTCGCTTTAGGCTTACCGCTTATCCACGTTTACACCCTTGCTTAGAGGGATTTTCCGAAGCATTTGCTTGGAGGCATTTGCATCTCGTTGGAGATCGACGTTGGCGCTTGGATTTGCCCTAATCTCGCAGTTTGGTGGATATTATCGTTGGGATTTCAAGATTTCCCAGATTGACGGAAGATTCGGAAGATTTTCCAAGAAGACTTCTCTTCTTGATTAGGTTTGATTTAGAAGACGGATTGACATCCCGTTCTTCCTTCTTATCTAATATTTGTGTTGATTGTTCTATCTTGGAATTAGTGACATTATTCGTTCTTGATTGTGACTTTGAGATTGTTTTGGAGTTTATTGAAAGTTTTTGGAAGTTTTCATCTTTCAATCTTTTAATTCTTGAATTTGATATCAATATGAATGTTATTGGCTAAAAACCCTTAACAATTCTAAGATGAAGGGTTGATAGTTGTGGCTTAGATGATGATAGATCGTTCGTAATTGGACTAGACCCTGAGAGTTTGAGAGAATCGTCGACGAACCCTAAATTACGGTTTGTTCTTGAGTTCCACGACCGTGAATCCCAAGATCTGCCCGTAATTTCTCTTAAGTTTACGAACCTGCTTTTACTTTAATCTAAAGTTAAAGATTTGCTTTAACTTAGTTTAGGCTTGCCTTTTCTAGGTGGTAGTGAAGCCTCAACAACCTCTACCTCGATTATGAGTGTCATAACCTTAATCGGTTAAGTTAGTTTTGACCTTTGGATTATAAGTTTGGGTATTTGACATCAATTCTTGTCTTTAGAACCTTTCTATATTGAAGCCTCAACAACCTGTATAGAGAGTGTCTTGTAGGTGAGTCATATAAGGTTTTTGGAACTTCACCGTACGATTACCTTACATTAGCATACCTTTGCATATCTCAACTCTGTCTTATATCATTAAGTATATCTTGAATCGATTGCCACAACTGGATACTTGGATCTTTAGGATTGTTGTTTTCCCAATATTTGCAAAACCTCTCATACTTACTTGCTTGATAATCTGCAATTGAATTTGTTCCCACCCAAATCCCTGTGTTTGATACTCTGGAATACTTGCTAATCTACGCCGATCCGTACACTGCGGGTTCGCTTGCTTGATTCTAGTTTTATAAATTTAAAGCTTATTTGCACACACGTTTAGGGGCGAACAAGTTTTTGGCGCCGTTGCCGGGGATTTGGTTTCGGCCGAATTCGGTAGCCGGTTGTCAAGCTTGGGAGCTTGCTCTCGTTATTTGATATCTTTTTGAGTGCATGCGCAGGTCTAGGAACACCGAAGATCTCTTACCTCTTGATCAAGAGCTAGAGAAAACTTTAAGGCAAAAGCGCAAGGAAAAGAAGATGGCTGAAGAACACGAACGTGATCTTCAAGCGGAGTTGGCGGAGAAGGAAGCTCAACTCCAATGGAACGAGAACCTCCGCCGGGATGAAATAGATCGTCATCAATCTGAAGTTAAGGATCTAAAGGATACGATGTTCCAAATGAGGATAGAGTTAAGCGACCTTAAGAATAAAGGAAGCAAGAATTCCTCAAGAAGGGCATCAATATCTAGAAGAAGAAGAAGTCATCCATCCGCTGATGATAGTGACTCTTCCATGCCACCGCTAGAAGAAATTGATCCCACGATCAATGTGAATCCTTTTCATCCACAAGGAGCTGCTAATCGCCGTGTTCAACCTAGGAACGCAAGGATCGAGCGTGTGGATAATGAGCCAAGAACTCTTGGCCAGCGGATGGATCCAACGCAACAACCACGCCGCTTGGGCGTGAATTTTGATGCTGAAGATGTACAAGGGTTTAGTTTCAACCTTCAAGTTATTACTCTTGTTCGCCAAAACCAATTTGGCGGGACAAGCGCTGAATCTCCACACCAACACTTGCAAAACTTTGAGTGTATGATGGAGACAATGAGACCGAAGAATGCTACAACCAACAACTACAAGCTCAAACCCTTCTTCTTCTCTTTGAAGGGGAAAGCGTTGTCTTGGTACCAAGCTCTTCCTAGTGGGAAACTAGATACGTGGGAAGACCTTTCCACGGAGTTCCTCACCAAATTCTTTCCGCCTTCCAAAACGGCGGAACTTAGAGGTAAGATTAATGCTTTTTCCATGAGACCTAACGAAATTTTGTTTCAATCTTGGGAAAGGTTTCAGGATTTGCTCTTGGATTGTCCTCATCATGGCATATCCAAACTTGCCTTGCTGGAAATTTACTACAAGGGGCTGGATGCGGGAACGCAATTCAACCTCCAATCCCTCTCATGTGGAACGTTCATGGACATGAGAGAAGATGACGCTTGGGACTTCATTGAGAAGCAAGCAAGAGTCATAGAGAAGTATTCCCATCGGAAAGTGGAGGGAAATCGTGTGGAGCAAGGAGCAAAGTTCACACATGAAGCTCAAAATCAGATTTTCTCCCTCAACAATGAGATCAAAGAGTTGGAGGAGGCTATCAAGACCAACTTCCCAAAACAACAAGGGAAGGATGTTGGTTATTTGGGCAACAACAATGGCGGTGATAACACAAAGCGCAACAACAACCACAACCGGAACAATAGCCGGAGCAACAATTGGAATGGCAACAACAACAATAATAACGGCCGGAACAACAATTGGAACAACAATAGGGGTTCAAGTAACAACAATTGGCGCCCCAATCAACAAAATTCCGGTAACTCTTATCGTTCCAATTCAAATTCACTAACTCCACCTTCCTCTTCGTCTACTCCTTTCAGAAGCCAGGGGCAAACATCAAATGGAGGAAACACTTCAGGAAAGGAGAAGCCCGATCCTATATTGGAAACGATTTTGGGAAAGCTTCAAGGGTTAGAGAACCGCATCATCAAGGTTGACGATCAAGTTTCCAAGGTTGATAAAGCTCAAAAGGTTTTAGAAAACCAAATGTTCAACCATGCGGAGGAAGTTCCTAGGAATCAAGGGAAACTTCCAGGAAAGACGGAGGACAACCCTAAAGGAAGGGTAATGGCAATTACGACTAGGAGCGGAGTGACTACCACCGATCCGTAGCCTAAATTTGTTGAAGTCCCCGTAGAGAAAGACAAGGAGAAGGGGAAGGAGAAGGAAGATGTCTACATTCCTCCTCCAACTTACAAACCTCCCCTACCATTCCCTCAATCTAGAGCGCGAGCGCGCCTAGATAAACAATTTGGTAAGTTCATAGAACTCATGAGCAAGCTGCATATTAATATACCTTTTATCGATGCTATTGTAGGTATGCCGACTTATGGCAAGTTCTTGAAGGAGCTCCTCTCCAATAAGAGGAAGCTAGAAGACTTCGGTGAGGTCAAGATGAGTTCGGATTCTTCGGATCTCATCAAGACCATGAAGGAGAAAATGCCCCCAAAGTTGAAGGATCCGGGGTCATTTTGCATTCCTATTGGAGTGGGAGATGTCACATACGACGTTTTATGTGACTTAGGAGCAAGTGTGAGCATCATACCACTTGCATTGTGCAGGAAGATCGGTTTAGGCGACCCTAAACCGGTGAAGATGATGTTATACATGGCGGATCGATCCATCACTCGCTCCGTCGGTATTGTAGAAGACGTCCCGGTCAAGCTAGGTAAATTCTTTGTTCCCATTGATTTTGTCGTGCTTGATATTCCTGCAGATAGTCCGGTACCGATCATACTCGGAAGACCGTTTCTTGCAACTTCCGGCTGCATAGTCGATTGCAAGAATGGGAGACTCGCTTTTGATATAGGAGAAGAGAAAGTAGAGTTCGTTCTTTCCACTCTAGTGAAGGAGCCAATCTTCGATGAGGATATTTACGATGTCCAAGATGAAGAAGGTTTATCTAGGGAAGAGGTAAGTGCGATTCTCTTTAACGATCCTTTACAAAAAGTTATCACTATGAGTCTAACCAATGTAGGGGAAGAGGAAGAGTGCAATGAGGCAATTGAAGCCTTAGAAGCACAAGAAGAGATGCATGAAGAGGAGTTTGAGAAACTCCACGATGAAGCTTAAAACGTGAGAATCCACGGCCACACACTGTATTCCACGGCCGTGGATTTCACAACCAAAATCGTGCCTCACTCCAGGGAGTTATACGGTCGTGGAGAAGATGTGACAACTGTATTTCCCTTCCACGCCATAAACCACGGCCGTGGAGGACATGATCCACCCGTAATTTTGGCCGTGGAAAGGAGTGATCGAGACACTTCTTCAACTCTTTCTGATTCTTCTCCCACACACTCAATACCCTTAGAAACTTCTAAGGAGACATCGGATGCTCCTCGAGGATCGTTGGAAGCTCCGAAAGCGATTGAACTAAAACCACTTCCTACTCATCTAAGGTACGCTTTTCTAGGACCTAATTCTACCTTTCCGGTTATCATTAGTTCCGAACTAAGCATAGATGAACAAGAACAGCTCATGATTGTCCTTAGGAAACATAGGAAAGCCTTAGGCTACACTATAGAGGACTTAGTAGGAATTAAACCCTCCCTATGCATGCATAAGATACTAATGGAGGAGGACTTTAGAACTTCAAGACAACCTCAAAGGCGGTTGAATCCGACCATGAAGGAGGTTATCAAGAAGGAAATTTTTAAACTTCTTGATGCAGGTATCATCTATCCTATCTCCGATAGTAAGTGGGTGAGTCCAGTTCAAGTAGTTCCGAAGAAGGGAGGAATGACGGTCATCACCAACAAGAACAACGAACTCATTCCTACCCGAACCGTGACGGGATGGCGGATGTGCATAGACTACCGCAAGCTCAACAATGCAACGCGAAAGGATCACTTCCTCTTGCCATTCATTGATCAAATGCTTGAAAGGTTAGCGCAACACTCACATTTTTTCTACCTTGACGGTTATAGTGGTTTCTTTCAGATCCCGATACACCCGGATGATCAAGAGAAAACCACATTCACGTGCCCTTGGGGTACGTTCGCTTATAGGAGAATGCCGTTTGGGCTTTGCAACGCCCCATCCACCTTTCAACGGTGCATGATGGCCATCTTCTCCGAATACATAGAGGAAATCATGGAAGTCTTCATGGGCGACTTCTCCGTATACGGTTCCTCTTTTAATGATTGCCTTTCTAACCTTTCTCATGTTTTGCAAAGATGTGAAGACACTAACCTAGTTCTTAATTGGGAAAAGTGTCAATTTATGGTTAAGGAAGGAATCGTATTAGGTCACTTAGTCTCTAGTAGAGGGATAGAGGTAGATAAAGCTAAGATAGAGACCATAGAGAAACTTCCTCCCCCAACTTCGGTGAAAGGGATAAGAAGTTTCCTAGGACATGCTGGATTCTATAGATGTTTTATTAAGGACTTTTCTAAGATATCAAAACCGCTCACTAATCTAATGATGAAGGATGTAGTTTTTGAGTTTTCGCAGGAATGCTTGGATGCGTTTAACACAATTCGGCAAGCTCTAATTTCAGCACCTATTATCCAAATTCCGGATTGGACTCTTCCCTTTGAGGTTATGTGCGATGCTAGTGACGTAGCTATTGGAGTTGTTCTTGAACAACGAAAGGAAGGGCGAACCCATGCCATATACTATGCTAGCAAGACGCTAGATGAAGCGCAGCTCAACTACGCCACTACCGAGAAAGAGTTTTTAGCCATTGTCTATGCTATTGACAAGTTTCACTCTTATCTTGTAGGTGCAAAGGTGATTGTCTACACGGATCATGGTGCGATCCGGTACCTCCTTGCGAAGAAAGATGCGAAGCCAAGGCTAATTAGATGGATTCTTCTCCTACAAGAATTCGATCATGAGATCCGCGACAAGAAAGGTTCAGAAAATTCTGTTGCGGATCATTTGAGTCGCCTAACACATCTAGAAGATGACCATTTACCCATTGATGACTCCTTTCCGGACGAACACCTACATATCATAGAGGAGTGCATCAACGTGATCTCCAAAGGTAACGAACCATGGTTTGCTGATTTTGTTAACTATTTGGTTTGTCAGGAGACACCATCTGGAATATCCTACGCACAAAGGAAGAAGTTCTTTAAGGATGTCCGGGAATACTATTGGAACGAGCCTCTCCTCTTTAAGAGAGGTCCGGATGACATCATTCGGCGATGTGTGCCAGAAGATGAGATGCAAAGTTTCATCCGTCATTTTCATTCACTACCTTGTGGAGGGCACGCTAGTTCGAACAAGACTAGCGCAAAGGTATTGCAATCTGGATTCTTTTGGCCTACTTTGTTTAGAGATGTGCAATCCTTTGTTTCTTGCTGTGATGCTTGTCAAAGAACATGCAATATCTCTAGAAGGAATGAGATGCCCCTCAACAACATCCAAGAGGTGGAGATTTTCGACGTTTGGGGAGTTGATTTCATGGGACCGTTCCCATCTTCTTGTGGAAACCAATACATACTATTGGTGGTAGACTACGTTTCTAGATGGGTGGAAGCAATTGCCTCTCCCACAAATGATGTTATGGTAGTGGTCACTTCATAGCCCGTCGCTTTGAAGCTCTTCTAGCTAAGTATGGGGTTACTCATAAGGTCGCTACCCCTTATCATCCACAAACAAGTGGACAAGTTGAGATCTCAAATAGGGAGATCAAAGGAATTCTAGAGAAGACGGTTTCAAGGACTAGGAAGGATTGGTCCTTGAAGCTTGACGATGCATTATGGGCGTACCGGACTGCGTACAAGACTCCTATAGGAACCACACCATACAACCTTGTGTATGGGAAGTCTTGTCACTTACCGGTAGAGTTGGAGCACAAGGCGTTTTGGGCTATCAAGTGGCTGAATTTCAGCATGAAGGAAGCGGGAGAGAAGCGTCTCCTAGACCTTAATGAGCTGGATGAACTCCGCTTGAACGCTTATGAAAACGCTAAGATCTACAAGGAGAGAGCAAAGCGTTGGCATGATAAGCATATCATTCCAAAGGACTTCAAGGAGGGATATCAAGTTCTCCTCTTCAATTCAAGGCTTCGTCTCTTTCCAGGTAAGCTTAAATCCCGTTGGACCGGACCTTTTCTAATTAAACGTATTTTCCCCCATGGTGCAGTTGAAGTATGGGGTGAAGCAAGCGGAAGTTTTAAGGTGAACGGCCAACGACTCAATAAGTATACACCGGAACTCCATGCTGAAGAGTTCGCGCCCACCGCACTCGAATAAGCGCGAGTTTGGTCTAGCTACGGACCTTAAACAAAGCGCTTCTTGGGAGGCAACCCAAGGTATTGCATTTTCGTTTTTGTTTTCGATTCATAGTTTAGCTTAGAATAGACGTTTTTGCTTTGTTTTTGCCTTCGATTTCTTCCGGTATGTTCGTGTTTTTGGATGTAGGAACGATGGAAAAGGAAAAGGGGAGGATAATGTTGAAGAAAAGTGACGAAATCTGGACTTTGGAGCTTTACAGAGGGTTCCACGGCCTAAACCACGGTCGTGACAGCTACAGTACCCGTAATTTCCAAAAGCCTTTGAAAAATCACCAAAACCACGGTTCCGTACATTTCCACGGCCGTGGAACACCCCGACAGACCGTGATTTTCAAAAATTTTGCCTGTGACTATATAAGCCACGTTCTTCACAAAAATCACCCAAAACCCCTCTTTCCACGACCTAATAGCCGAAATCCAAGACCCTCTCTCAAATCCTCGTTTCCTAATCGTTTTTAACGATTCTTCTTCCTAAACCGAAGCAAATTCGACCACCAACAAGATCCAAGCGACAAATCAAGCGGAAATTCACCAAGGAACGCGCAATTCGGATTTTTCAATCCGAAAAATAGGTTTTTTCACTCTTCTTGATTCTTGTCGATTTGGTTCGTTTTTGTTAGAGATTTTAGGAAGAACTGATTGAGATTGGAAGAAATTAGATTAGGACTGCCTGATTGTGGGATTTGTGTGTCGATTTGCGAATCACGGTCTCTGGGGGAATTACGGCCGTGGTTCCTATAGAATAGACCGTAATTTTGAGCAGAATGGATTTTGTGAGAAGAGTTTCGGGGAGGATTAAAGAGAAGAAAAATGATCAGAATAAGAAAAGGAAGGGTAATCCCTCCTCCTCCTCATCCTCTAGGGCACCACCACCCTGTTCCCCTTTCACCTCCATCCTCACCTTCACCTCCATCCTCACCTCTTCACCCTAGAGTCCCGACCATACACGACGATCATCTCGATGCACTCGAGAGGATCAAGGAGAGGCCAGTGATTGGTCCTAGATACTTGTTGTTGGAGGATCTAGCTCCTCTCAACATTGTTGATGATCTTACTTGGCTCTTGGATAGAGCCGGACTAGTTGTCTTCTCGGCTATCCGAGAAGACGCTTATGAGGAGATTACATGGGAGGTTGTGACGTCTTTCGAGCACAGCCATGTAGACAGGACCGTCTCTTTCCGTCTTATGGAGAGAGACTACCATTTTAGCATCCGTGAGTTTGGAACCATTTTCGGGTTTCATGAGACCTTTAATGGTCGATTTCCTAGTGGCGTTTACGCCAAGGACTTTTGGAAGGAGATTGCGATTATTTACGCCGACGAGGACCGTTGGCAACCCGCTGATACCAAGGCTAGATCGATGTACCATCTAGCCTTGAAGATTGCTCACCGTGTTCTTTCGAAGTGTCTCTTTCCTAGGACGGAGACGCCCCAAAAGATCAAGACGGACGAGCTGTTTTTGCTATACTCCATGTTGTACGGGCGCCGGGCTGACTGTGCCACTCTCTTGGTTGCTACGATGAGCAAGCTCAAGAACAAGAAGAAGGGCAACATAGGATATGGTGGGATAGTTACCCACATTGCTAGGAGCTTAGGTGTTGATTTTTCTGCTTGCACCCGCATACCGGCCGTTCCTTTAGGGCTACATGCCTTCATGACTAGGGGTCTCATTTTCCCCACACATAGAGGTCCGCCTTATGCGGGTATGCCTTGGGAAAGTAGGACGGGTAAGGGTATAGAGTGGCTTCCGGAGTACTCCATTATGGCGGGACGCCATAATTGGAAGGAGACGTTCGCTGCTATGCATGCGAACAGGATAGTAGCTCCCCCGGATGTCCCGCCACCAGTTGTTGAGGAGGAGGATATGAGAGATCAGTTTGAGGGTGGAGGAGGAGCCGAGCAGGACTTTGGCACATTTCCGGATCAGCCGGAGGAGGCCCCCGCTGCACCTAGACGTTCTCCACGTCCATCTAGAGCTTCAGGCTCGTCTTCTCGCCGCGCTAGCGTGAGTGAGAGGCCTACATGGATGACCACACCTCCCACATGGTATGGCGTTCCCCCTCCTTGGTCCACAGAGCAGCCAGCAGCACCAGCACCAGCACCATCCGACGCTCCAGCATGGTATAGTCAGGCTCCGGGATGGTACGAGCAGATGCCGGATTGGGCTACTGGCCTTTCAAAGAGAGTAGGGGCATTGGAGATCCGAGCCGATGGTAGAGACGGACGCATGGATGATCTTGATCACATGATGAGGGACGTCTACCGCCAGCAGTTTGGGCGACCCTACGACTCCAGCTTCTCTCCATTCCCGCCTCCACCAGCACCGCAGTAATGATGATGCATGACCGTTGATTTAGACATTCCACTGCCACTTTGTGAGTTTCTTTTTCTTTTCTTTCTTTTCTTTCTTTCTTGTGAACATTAGGGACAATGTTCGTCCTAAGTATGGGGTGAGATGTACTAAAAGTTTATAATAACTTCTACTCACTATGTTTGCTTTATTCGAGACTATCTTGCATTGCATTTTATTGTTGCACGTTTCCTCATTGCTTTGCATGAAAAAGAACTTGAAAAACCCATAAAAATTGAAAAATTTTGAAAAATTTCGTGCTTCTAATGAATTGAAATGATTTCCATGATAATCACTACTTGTGAATTGAGTTTGATGACAATTGCATGCTTAAAAGAATAGTGAATTGAAAAGAATTTGAATGAATGAACTATACCTCTTTTGCAAGTTTCATAATGTGATTATGTTACCTAAATCATGTTGAGAAATTGAAGTTGAAATCACATTATAAGTTCTTATGCTTCTTATTGAGATGATTAAGGCAATTCGATTTTTCTTTCTTCTTTCTTTGACCATTTAGCTCCTAATTGAAATATTGACCTCCTTTACCTATCCGGGAATTATGGAGAAGTGAATGAAAAAGGCATGCTTGATGTGGGAGGGCCATTGTTCGCTCCAAACGGTGTGTGCAAGCTTTAAATTTATAACCCTAGACTTAAGCTTAAAACAAGGATGCGAACCCGCAGTGTACGGGTAAATCGTAGTAAAAAGCAAGAAATTCCAAGGGTCGATCACAGGGACTTGGTGAAACAAAGTCAATAACGGTATGCTTAAGTGAATACTAACCACAAGAGCAATTAACACAATCAAAGATGAATAAGAAGTCAATAAAGCAAACATGCAATTCTAGGGATTAAAGCATCTAGTCGTGGTTCCAACTCAAGACCTAAAGATAAGCGGACAGAGTTGAGGTTTTTGCATGGGGAAGGTGTTACTAAAGTGGAATAGATCACCGGGTAAGTCTCACTATTCACTAATCCTAAACCGTAACTCCTATTACCGGGTAAGTCTCAAGGAATTAAGATAAAGAACTATAATCTCAAACTAACATACCATCTAAGGGTATAGAATCAACCTTTACCGGGTAAGTCTCAGGCTAACTCACAAAGATGGGATGGAAGCACACTCAAACCCCAATAAAGGATAAACCTTTATTACCTACACTTATGATCGTTGGTACACAAACTAAGGAATTACCGGGAAAGTATCATCCTAAGCTTACCAGAAAGGTGTAATAAGAATAGGATTAGCAAACTCTAACTCTTAACTTTCTGTTTAGAATCGGATAAGTCACCTCGGTCAGAAGAATTCCACCCCGGCCGAGATGTTCATCGACTGAACGAGATGCTTAGGGTTAAGGTTAAAGACTCGAACTTTCAGGATCCTACTGGAATCTAAGGTTATTCTATCATTGTTTTTCCCACAACCTTCAGCCAATCACCCTAGAATCACACAAGGAAATTAGCCACTCATCATCATCATGAAAGTATTAAATATATGGGAAGAAGGTGAATATTTGAACAAGAAGAATTTAATGAAAAAGACTTCAATGACTGAATCAAATATCACTACAAAAGTGTTCCTTGGATAGCAATACAACAAGACAAGACAACAAGGAAGGGAATTAAAGACAATCTTACAAAACCCTCCAAAAAGCTACAAAAGCTATGATCTTCAATCTTCCTTCAACCTTCAAAAAGGTTCTTCGAATCTCCCAATCTGGTGTGTGTTGCTGCTCCTGCGTCGTATGCGAGATCTCTTGCGCTGATAGCGGGTATAGCACGTAAGCGGGGTCGTTGGATTTGTGGAAATCCAACCCTTTTTATAAGAAAATAACCCTCCAAAGATAATAAATCTTAGAAAGATATTTTCCCATAAATATAGGTAAAATATATAATTCTGCATATCTTCTTCCTTCCAGGAGCCAAGCCCAAAAATATAAGATCACTTTCCAATTTTAAAAGATCTCATCCAAGAATAAAATATTCTCGCCGCGTCCTAGGTGTTCGCCTCGGTCGAGTCGGCGTCTCTGGATTACCTCGGTCGAGGTGAATCAATGGTCAACCGAGGTGAGTCGCAACAGAACGTGAAATCTCTCGAATCTGCTCCAAAGTAAATCTTTAATCCATGGCTATACTCCCTGGATGTAGCTCCAAATGACTCATGACTCCTTTTGCTCCTTTTTGATGCAAAACGTGCCATTTTACCTACGATTACAACAAAACTAGGTGTAGACCTCGATTCTCGCAAAGTTAGATGAAATGGTAGTAAAATCACATAATATACATACAAACATGCAGATTATGAAAGATAAAACCTCCAAACAAATCCTAAAATATAGACTATAATTCATGCTATCAAAATACCCCATACTTAGCCCTCTCTTGTCCCCAAGCAAGTTCCTCATATAAAAGACAACATAGAATGGATTATAAGTCAAGAAAATCAATGAAAAGTCTTTCAAAAACATTTTATGATGTGCAACTATCATAGATCACTCTAAGAGAATACTTTATGGAATTAAAAACTCAATATGCTCAAAACATTTTATAAATATAGGAAAGTTGTTCATCTTTGCATAAAATCATAGAATGCATAATAAATCATAATTATCAAAATTAATCATGTATAGTCCGATTTAAACCACTAAGTCAATCAACAAGCTCAAGGTCTCAAGGGCTTCCCAAAAGAAAGGTCAAGAAACGTGTAGGGTAGGGATATATGTAAGGTAATAAGGTGCTAGAATCCGGGAAAAGGATGAACTTCACTTTCACTTTGACTTGCAATATCTTCCACCAATAAGCTTTGCTTATTTCACAATTTTTCTTTTTACTTTACTTTTTGGGATGCATGGATAGAGGTGCACAATAACCGAAGCCTAGGAAATCAGCAATCATCAATTTCTCGAGATGCATCAAACCCTTGATGCACATATCATGACCCGTTAGGAATATCGCTCAATCCGACTTTGGCAAGACACAAACACCCGGCTATGTGAATGGTGCCGAGTTACTCATCTTCATGATTGACTTCCCCAAACCTAAAATTACTTTCTAACACTTTCACTTCCAGCCCACTTTTCAACTTTAACTTGCTTTCACCACTTCGCTTGCTTCCAAATTCCCGGATAGGTAAAGGGAGGCAAAATGTATATGAGGGGCTAAGCATGATCAAGAAGAAGAAGAAGAAAAGAATGAATTGCCTTGGTCTTCCCAGGAAGAAAGTGAGAGAACTCATAATATGGTGTCAACCTTCAAATTCAACATAATTTGGATAAAAATAAAGTATTAAACATCCTAATAATTTCAAACAAAGCATTTAGCAACTTAGACATATTATAAAACCTTTCAAACACATAAAGAATTTAAAACTAGTAGGTAAACAAAATCTTCACTGAGATCATATCCAGATAAGTAGCACAAAATCGTTTTCGAAAACTTTCTGTTACCCACCTCGGTCGAGGTGTTCGTAGGTCAACCGAGGTGAAACACCTCGTTCGGCCAGAATCTCCCCGGTCGAGGTCAAAAATTTTTTTAAAACCATATTTTTTTTTCGGTTTCGACGTTTTTCTCAATCAAATAACCTGTAGGTATGCATGTAATATCAGATAATCATATAAATGCAAAAATGAAGCATAAATAAAATATCCGATAAAATGTCATACATAGAAATAATCAAATAAGTACATCAAAGTCATCACATAAATACAAACACCCCATACTTGGGACACACTGTCCCAGTGGGTCAATATAAGTCTAGAGACAAGAGTACTCACCGGATAAATAGCTGAACTGCATAAAAAATATAATAAAGAAGATCCTGCAGCTCATCAATAGTCCTGATCCGGTGGTGGTGGTGGTGGCACGTACGGATACTGAGTCGGGTCGAACGGATAGCCCATAGTCTGCTGGAACTGTAGCTCCATCATCCTGCGCTGATAGTGCTACCCCTCTAACATCTGATGAGTCCGGCTGTCAATCTGTTGGTGTTGGGCATCAAATCTCTCATGCATGTCCAGAGTAAGGGCAGCATAAGAATCTATCATCTGCTCTATCAGATCATCGATCCGACGATGAGCCTCTGAATCTCTATGACGGCGTGTCCGACGCCTAGCAGATCTAGCAGGTGGTGCAGCAGGTGCAAGCTCAGTATCCTCCTCATCCAGATCTATGATCGGTGGCGCGCTCGTCCTTGCAGTATCTGTCCCTGTATCCATCGGGACTCCACCATCTCTCTCATCCACTGTGTCCTCGTCATCGTCAGCCTCCTCCTCCTCATCCTCAGCTGGGGCAGCTACTGCCTCCCTATGATCCTCCATCAGTGGAGCCCAGGCGGTCTGCCAATAATGCGGATCGTAAACGGTGAACTGGGTAGACCAACGGATCCCCTGTGGCACAGTCCGCTCCCACGGCATAGCAACATATGGAGTGGTCAGACCGTGGGGAACCAAAATCCTCCGTGTGATCATCTCCTACAATCCAAGCGGCTTCGGAGCCGCCGCCATCGTACAAGCACTGAGGTCCATCCCATGAAAAGCAGCTATGTGGGTGACAAGACCTCCGCAGCAGATGTCTCCCTTCGCTTTGGCCTTGATCTTGTGCAGGTCCTCTGCCAAGATCAAGCCAAAGTCCGGGAAACCCCCCGTAACCATACAGTAAAGACTGAAAAGCTCGCCCTGTCGGATCTTCTGGGGCGTCTCAGTACGCGCCAGAAGTGTCTCGCTGAATATCCTATGGGCTAATCTGAAGGTTGGATGGAAGATGACCTTCTCCCTGGAATCTCCAAGGCGCCATCTATCTGCATGCTCAGTAATATGGGCAATCTGCCCCTAGAACTCCCTAGCTACAGATCGGGAAGGGAAGTCAGTGGCGGTGGGCTCAGGAAAGCTGAAAATCTCTCTCCAAACCTCTAAGGGAACTATGAAGTTCCGGCTCATCAATAGGTACTTCACAGACTGCTCTGTGGGAAGGTAGGAAAAGGAGCTAACGAACTCTAGGGTCGGCTCCAAGTAGGCTGGGGCTCGGATCTCAGTAAACTGATCCAGCCCAACTGTGGTAATCATCCTCCTAAGGTCTCCATCTAGCCCTAGGCAATCAAAAGCGGACACGTCCAGGAAACGTGGTGCAATCACTGGACGGCTAGCTATATGCTCATAATCTACCCGGCATCTCTCGTGGATCACCGGGCGGTAAGGTCGGGAAGAAGAAGAAGGAGGGGAAGGTGAGGATCTATCTCTGAGGGCAAGGCGACGTTCGGAACTGATTTTCTCTCAGCTACTGTCAGATCACCTCGGTCACTGACAATACTCAGGAATCACCTCGGTCGAGATGTAGTTCGACTAGACCGAGGCGTAACAGCTTGCGATTCAAATCTCAAAAATCCAGTTCTTTTCCCCCAAAAATCACTACAATTGCTTCCTATGGGGTACTTAAGCCTTTTCTCAGCAGATACAAGGGCAACCAAAGCCCAAATCGAAGCGAATGAACGAGTTAGGGTTTCGACTGTTTTTACCTCGTTTCGGTCGATTCGTTCGATTTCTTCGTAGATCTGCACTTGCAATGGGATCCTCTACCCTTCAATCGTAGTTTGGAAGCAGAAATCCTCGAAAACGAGCAAGATTTGAGGAAGCGAGGTGAGAAGGTGCCGCGGTCGAGTCGAAGAAGGTAAAAAAAGTGAAAATAAAATTTTCCCCTTTTTATACTGTTCCTGGAACTGCTGTCACCTCGGTCGAGATGGTGTCGACTGGACCGAGGTGGTGTGGACCGAGGTGGTTCTGCAGAAAACCCTAATCGCCTCGGTTGCTCAAGAATCGTCTCGATCGAGGTACTGTGACAGTAACCGAGATGCTTCTGTCTTCTTAAAATCTCGAACTTCTGTCCTTCCAGTTATGCTCCTTCCTTAGATGTTTCCTATTGTCTGTCCAGAACGCCAAAAACAAAGCAAAGCAAAGGAAAAACAAAAACTATCTAAACTAGACTAGAAAACGGGAAAAGAAAGCAATACCTTGGGTTGCCTCCCAAGAAACGCTTGATTTAAGGTCGCTAGCTGGACCATGATGCGTCTCAAATAAGGTATATCGGTGCAACCTCCTCAACCGGCGTTTCCGGTTGGTATTTCTTAAGTCTATGACCGTTGACCTTGAAGCTTCTACTAGTTTCGCCCCATATCTCAACTGCACCATGAGGGAAAACATGTTTCACAACATAAGGTCCGGTCCATCTAGATTTCAACTTACCTGGAAAAAGGCGGAGGCGGGAGTTGAAGAGTAGAACTAAGTCTCCTTCGTTAAGCTCCTTTGGGACGATACGCTTGTCATGCCATCTCTTCGTCCTTTCCTTGTAGATTTTGGCATTCTCATAAGCGTTTAAACGCAGCTCCTCCAGCTCGTTGAGTTCCAATAGTCGCTTCTCGCCAGCCTCTTTGATGTCGAAATTCAACCATTTGATCGCCCAATACGCCTTGTGTTCCAATTCGACAGGCAAATGGCAAGACTTCCCATATACCAAATTATAAGGGGTGGTACCTATGGGAGTCTTGAATGCGGTCCTGTACGCCCAAAGAGCATCGTTAAATTTTATGGACCAATCCTTCCTCGTTCTAGAGACGGTCTTCTCCAAAATTGCCTTGATTTCTCTATTCGAGATCTCGACCTGTCCACTAGTTTGAGGGTGATAAGATGTTGATACCTTGTGGGATACCCCATACTTCGATAGAAGTGCCTTGAACTTCCGGTTGATGAAATGCGTTCCTCCATCGCTAATGATGATGCGTGGAGTTCCAAACCGTGGAAAGATAGTTCTATTCAAGAACTTTACAACCACCTTCGTGTCGTTAGTGGGAGAAGCAATGGCTTCGACCCATGTAGAGACGTAATCAACTGCAAGAAGAATGTAGAGGTTTCCTCCGGAGGATGGGAAAGGTCCCATGAAGTCAATCCCCCATATCAAAGATTTCCACTTCTTGGATGTTATTAAGTGGCATCTCATTTCTCCTTGATAAATTTCCTGTTATTTGGCATGCATCACAAGAGACAACAAAAGATTGCACATCTTTAAATAATGTAGGCCAAAAGAAACCAGAACGTAATACCTTAGCGCATGTTTTATCGTTGCTAGCATGTCCCCCACAAGGAAGTGAATGACAATGCCTTATGACGCTATTAACTTCATCTTCCGGAATGCACCTTTGAAGCATCCCATCCGGCCTGCGCTTGAATAGCAGCGGCTCGTCCCAGTAATAGTGGCGTACTTCCTTGAAGAATCTCTTTCTTTGAGAGTACATCAATCCGGGAGGTACTTCCTGGCAAACAAGATAATTCACAATATCAGCATACCAAGGACCTTTATTATCAGAAAGTTTGTGGATGGAATGTTCCACCAACAGTGGATGAGTGTCAGAGAAGGGAGTAAGAAATTTGTTATTCTCGGCAATCTCAGTTGACATCATCTCGCCATCGACCTCGGTCGAGGCGCAGAGGCGTTGACCGAGATGTTCTTCAGTCGCCTCGCTCAGTCCAGAAAGTGCCTCGGTCGAGGTACTGCTACTGGAACCGAGACTGGAGATCTTCGTCTCCTGGATTAGCTTCTCAGTTTTAGCTCCTGGATCCTCTTCCAATGCCTTCAAGCTCCGTATATCTGCATCACAAGAAGCATCTATACCTTCCTCCATTAAACTGAAGCTAATAACTCTTTCGAGTGGATCGTTAATAAGGATAGAGCTCACCAATTCTCTTGATTCTTCTTCATCGTAGATGTTGAAGATATCATCAGTTAGTTGCTCCCCTTTCATGGTTGCAAGTAGTGCGAACTCCACCTCATCGCCACCAACGTTGAACTTCAACTTGGCGTTCTTGCAATCCACGTTGCAACCCGAAGTTTCTAATAATGGTCTCCCGAGAATAATAGGAACATGATAATCTGCGGGAATGTCAAGTACAACAAAATCTATAGGTAGATAGAAGTTACCTAACTTGACCGGAACGTCCTCCAAGATGCCCACGGGATGGGTAATGGAGCGATCCGCCATATAAAGTCGAATCTTGACCGGCTTGGGCTCTCCAAGACCGATCTTCACACATAGCTCCAGCGGGATGATGCTCACGCTGGCTCCTAGATCGCAAAGGGCTTCACAAGTGACATCCCCAACTTGAATGGGAATGCAAAATGAGCCGGGATCTCTCAATTTAGGTGGCATCTTCTCCTTCATGATTTGTATGAGCTCCGAAGATTTAGATGTCATCTCAACTTCACCAACATCCTCTAGCTTCCTCTTCCTTGATAGGATCTCCTTTAAGAACTTCCCATAGGCGGGCATACCTAAAATAGCATCAAGGAAAGGAATATTAATATGTAGCTTATTCATCAAGTCAAGGAACTTACCAAAGTGCTTGTCTAGATGTGCTCTGGCTCTGGAATGAGGGAATGGAAGTGGTGGTTTGTATGCAGGTGGTGGAACATAAATTTCAGTCATCCCCTCCGCTTTCTGTTGCTCCACCTCGGTTGGCGTCTCGGTCGAAGTGTTCTTCGACTGCATCTGGACCGAGGTGGTCTGCGCCGGTACTGTCACCGACCGAGGTACTGGATCTGCAGTTTTGAGTCCACTCCTCGTAGTTATGGCCATGCACTGGCCCTTAGGGTTGCTTTCTGTCCTTGCTGGAAGCTTCCGTGGATCTCTTGGCGCTTCATTCGCCCTACTTGCAAGTTGTTGTTCGAAGGACTTTTGGGCCCTCGAAAATGAAGTCATAGAAGTCTCCATAGCACTAAGCTTGATCAAGATAGCCTCCAGAACTGCGTCTTTCTTTTCCGGCTGAGACGAATTTGATCCTTGCCCTTGGCTTTTTAATGGAGTAGAAGAAGAAGAAGGGGAAGAGAGGAAAGGGTTAGAGGAATTATTAGAGTTGGAGTTAGAATAATTGTTACCAGGGTTCTGGTTGTTTTTATTGTTCGTCCTCCAATTGTTGCTATTGGATCCTCTATTGTTGTTGTTGTAATTGTTGTTTCGGGGACCGTTGTTGTTGTTACGGTACCCGTTGTTGTTGTTCCTTTGCCCTTGCTCTTCCTTTTTGGTTTGAGCAACCAAAAGTTCCTTCAATTGCTTCACGTCATTTGTCAAAGACGTGAGTTGATTGTTGTTGGATTGAGTCTCTTGAAAGTTGACTCTTTTAACTCCACCTTCAACTCCTTGGTGGGTGTATTTCTCCATGTGCAAGGCTTGCTTCTCGATGAAGTCCCAAGCATCGTCAACCGCCATGTCCATAATGGTGCCGGCGGAGAGTAGTTGGAGATTGAACTGGGTGCTTCCGTCCAGCCCTTTGAAGTATATCTCCAATAACTCTAGTTTTGGAATCCCATGATGTGGGCAATCCAAAAGAATGTCCTTGAACCGCTCCCATGACTTGGACAAGCTCTCCTTGTTCTTCATGATGAAAGCATTAATCTTCCCTCTCATTTCGGCTGTTTTTGAGGGGGGAAAGAATTTGGTCAAGAATTCCATTGTCATCTCCTCCCATGTGCTGATTTTTCCCGGAGGAAGAGATTGGTAGCAAGTAAGAGCTCTATCTTTTAAAGAAAAGTAAAAAGGTCTTAGCTTGTAGTTGTCGTTTTCGATTCTTGGAGGTCGCAAGGTCTCCATCAAGATCTCATAGTTTTGAAGATGATGATGTGGTGATTCCTTCTCTAGCCCTCCGAATTGGCATTGGTGAATCATGGATAGAACTTGCGGTCGAAGTTCATAATCATGGTCCGCTGGTTCTCCTAGGTTCACTCCTGGACGCCTTAGCTATTGATTAGGGTTCATCCTTTGACCTAGGGTTTGCGGGATTCCTGCAAGAAGAACATCTCGGACTTGCCTCCGAGGTGGAATTACATCGGCCGGGGCGTCAGGTACTGGAACCTGCCTCGGTCGAGGGTCAACTAGTGGATCCTGCATCGGTCGAGGATCAACAAGAGGATCTTCCCTCGGTCGAAGTAGAATCTGGTCACGTATGACCGCCATCTCCACCTCGATTGCTTTTGTCTTCGTGCGAGTTTCTTCCTTCTCTCGCTGTAGCTCTTCCTGACTGAGGCGTAGCAACTCTAACGCCTCCTTTAATTCGGCCTCAAGATCGCGGTTGTCTTGTTGGGCCATCTTTGCTTCTTTCAAGCGTCTTTTGTATGTCTTTTCTGGTTCGGGATCGTAAGGAACGATTTCCTTCCCAGCGCGGGTTCTTCGCATATACCTAAGAAAGAACCTGCAAAAGTCACTCAAGTAGAGTGATTAGTAGACACGGGGGCAAGCGCCCAAAGAGCAAACCGTACCGGCTCGGTCTAGACCAAGTCCCCGACAACGGCACAAAAACTTGTTCGCTCCAAACGGTGTGTGCAAGCTTTAAATTTATAACCCTAGACTTAAGCTTAAAACAAGGATGCGAACCCGCAGTGTACGGGTCAATCGTAGTAAAAAGCAAGGAATTTCAGGGGTCGATCACAGGGACTTGGTGAAACAAAGTCAATAACGGTATGCTTAAGTGAATACTAACCACAAGAGCAATTAACACAATCAAAGATGAATAAGAAGTCAATAAAGCAAACATGCGATTCTAGGGATTAAAGCATCTAGTTGTGGTTCCAACTCAAGATCTATAGATAAACGGACAAAGCTGAGATTTTTGCATAGGGAAGGTGTTACTAAAGTGGAATAGATCACCGGGTAAGTCTCACTATTCACTAATCCTAAACCGTAACTCCTATTACCGGGTAAGTCTCAAGGAATTAAGGTAAAGAACTATAATCTCAAACTAACATACCATCTAAGGGAATAGAATCAACCTTTACCGGGTAAGTCTCATGCTAACTCACAAAGATGGGATGGAAGCACACTCAAACCCCAATAAAGGATAAACCTTTATTACCTACACTTATGATCGTTGGTAAACAAACTAAGAAATTACCGGGTAAGTCTCATCCTAAGCTTGCATTGAACCAGAAAGGTGTAATAAGAATAGGATTTAGCAAACTCTAACTCTTAACTTTCTGTTTAGAATCGGATAAGTCACCTCGGTCAGAAGAATTCCACCCCGGCCGAGATGTTCATCGACTGAACGAGATGCTTAGGGTTAAGGTTAAAGACTCTAACTTTCAGGATCCTACTGGAATCTAAGGTTATTCCATCATTGTGTTTCCCACAACCTTCAGCCAATCACCCTAGAATCACACAAGGAAATTAGCCACTCATCATCATTATGAAAGTATTAAATATATGGGAAGAAGGTGAATATTTGAACAAGAAGAATTCAATGAAAAAGACTTCAATAACTGAATCAAATATCACTACAAAAGTGTTCCTTGGATAGCAATCCAACAAGACAAGACAACAAGGAAGGGAATTAAAGACAATCTTACAAAACCCTCCAAAAAGCTATAAAAGATATGATCTTCAATCTTCCTTCAACCTTCAAAAAGGTTCTTCGAATCTCCCAATCTGGAGTGTGTTGCTGCTCCTGCGTCGTATGCGAGATCTCTTGCGCTGATAGCGGGTATAGCACGTAAGCGGGGTCGTTGGATTTGTGGAAATCCAACCCTTTTTATAAGAAAATAACACTCCAAAGATAATAAATCTTAGAAATATATTTTCCCATAAATATAGGTAAAATATATGATTCTGCATATCTTCTTCCTTCCAGGAGCCAAGCCCAAAAATATAAGATCACTTTCCAATTTTAAAAGATCTCATCCAAGAATAAAATATTCTCGCCGCGTCCTAGGTGTTCGCCTCGGTCGAGTCGGCGTCTCTGGATCACCTCGGTCGAGGTGAATCAATGGTCAACCGAGGTGAGTCGCAACAGAACGTGAAATCTCTCGAATCTGCTCCAAAGTAAATCTTTAATCCATGGCTATGCTCCCTGGATGTAGCTCCAAATGACTCATGACTCCTTTTGCTCCTTTTTGATGCAAAACGTGCCATTTTACCTACGATTACAACAAAACTAGGTGTAGACCTCGATTCTCGCAAAGGTAGATGAAATGGTAGTAAAATCACATAATATACATACAAACATGCAGATTATGAAAGATAAAACGTCCAAACAAATCCTAAAATATAGACTATAATTCATGCTATCAAAATACCCCATACTTAGCCCTTGCTTGTCCCCAAGCAAGTTCCTCATATAAAAGACAAAATACCCCATACTTAGCCCTTGCTTGGGGAAGTCAATCATGATGATGAGTAACTCGGCACCATTCACATAGCCGGGTGTTTGTGTCTTGCCAAAGTCGGATTGAGCGATATTCCTAGCGGATTATGGTATGTGCGCTAAGGGTTTGAGGCATCTCATGAAAATAGAGAAACGCCAATCTCCTAGGCTTCGGTTTTTGTGCACCTCTATCAATAACTCCAAAAGTAAAGTCGAAAAATGAAGAGAAGAGAGCGAAGCTCTAAGTTGAAAGTGCTGCGGAAACCGCAAAAGAAGAAGAAGTGAGTAGTTGTCTAATTTCCCGGATTCATGCACCACATTCCCTAAAGGTTTCCTTCCCTTCCACATTCTAGACCTTTTCTTTGAAAGTCCTTAAGATCAAAAGAATGTTATATGACTTGGTGATCTAAATTGAAGTTTCTTATGATTGATTTTGATAATGTTTGAAGGTTATGATGCTTGTATAGAAGTTTAATTGATTCATGAGTTTTCTTTGCTTTTTACTCTTTGATTAAGTGTGTGAAAGTTTGATAAACGATTGAAGCAAGGTTTGAGAATGATCTATTCTTTAGAAGGCACATTCATCCAAAAGAAGGTACACATATTTCATCCTAACTCTTGTTTTAAAGGCTTTTGAAAGACCTTGCTTAGGGACAAGCAAGTTGCAAGTATGGGGTTATTTGTTAGCATGAAATATTGTGATACTTTAGGCACGTTTCCTAAGCGTATTTGATTCATATTGATAGTCTTTGATTGAGCATTGTTACATTAGTAAGCTAGTTCGCCTATATTGTCAATATGGATGTCTACACTAGCTTTATGTTGATTATAGGTGATTGGGAGCCGTTTCCGAACGGAATTTAGCAAAGAAGAGTTGATTGAGTATGTCCATGGATTGAGGGCATTCTTAGGAGCAAAATGGATGTTCAACTTGAGGAATGCACGAGGCTAGGGAAGAATCACGTTCTTGCCCTAAACCACGCACTAAAATACGGCCGTACTACAAATCACGTTCAGTTCCACGGAACCTTGCAAGAGAGGCGTGATGCATTCCAGTAACTATTACGGTCGTTGAATCCATGGTTCAAACCGTGACACTTTCCAGGCTCTAAATTACGGTCGTGGAATCTTCCACGACCGTGATCTTGGCGATCTTTTTCGCCACATTTCGAAGCCACGATCTTTTGAAGATTGGGCCGGGCCGATATTTTATCTTGCCCTATAAAAAGACGGACGAAGGGAAATTACGGCATCTCCGTTTAACATCGCTTTAGGCTTACCGCTTATCCACGTTTACACCCTTGCTTAGAGGGATTTTCCGTAGCATTTGCTTGGAGGCATTTACATCTCGTTGGAGATCGACGTTCGCGCTTGGATTTGCCCTAATCTCGCACTTTGGTGGAGATTATCGTTGGGATTTCCAGATTTCCCAGATTGACGGAAGATTCGAAAGATTTTGCAAGAAGACTTCTCTTCTTGATTAGGTTTGATTTAGAAGACGGATTGACATCCCGTTCTTCCTTCTTATCTAAGATTGTGTTGATTGTTCTATCTTGGAATTAGTGACATTATTCGTTCTTGATTGTGACTTTGAGATTGGTTTGGAGTTTATTGAAAGTTTTTGGAAGTTTTCATCTTTCAATCTTTTAATTCTTGAATTTGATATCAAAATGAATGTTATTGGCTAAAAACCCTTAACAATTCTAAGGTGAAGGGTTGATAGTTGTGGCTTAGATGATGATAGATCGTTCGTAATTGGATTAGACCCTGAGAGTTTGAGAGAATCGTCGACGAACCCTAAATTATGGTTTGTTCTTGAGTTCCACGACCGTGGAATCCCAAGATCTGCCTGTAATTTCTCTTAAGTTTACGAACCTGCTTTTACTTTAATCTAAAGTTAAAGATTTGCTTTAACTTAGTTTAGGCTTGCCTTTTCTAGGTGGTAGTGAAGCCTCAACAACCTCTACCTCGATTATGAGTGTCATAACCTTAATCGGTTAAGTTAGTTTTGACCTTTGGATTATAAGTTTGGGTATTTGACATCAATTCTTGTCTTTAGAACCTTTCTATATTGAAGCCTCAACAACCTGTATAGAGAGTGTCTTGTAGGTGAGTCATATAAGGTTTTTGGAACTTCATCGTACGATTACCTTACATTAGCATACCTTTGCATATCTCAACTCTGTCTTATATCATTAAGTATATCTTGAATCGATTGCCACAACTGGATACTTGGATCTTTAGGATTGTTGTTTTCCCAATATTTGCAAAACCTCTCATACTTACTTGCTTGATAATCTGCAATTGAATTTGTTCCCACCCAAATCACTGTGTTCGATACTCTGGAATACTTGCTAATCTACGCCGATCCCGTACACTGCGGGTTCGCTTGCTTGATTCTAGTTTTATAAATTTAAAGCTTATTTGCACACACGTTTAGGGGCGAACACATAACAACAACAACATCTGATACAAAAGGTCCCAACCCACGCATCCTAATGTATAGAAGTCCTCGGCTGGTCACACCATCTGGCTCACTTTGCAGTCTTCCTAACTTGCAGATCATCTACAACACGGTATACACCGTTAGCTACAGCAATAGATAAGTATGAAGTAATAGCACAAACACATAACAACATCTCATTCATGCAATGTCACACACATTAATTTATTATCATTTATTACATTATTCTATTACCAATTCAACTTCTTTTGTAACATGAGGAGCCTCAAGAACCCCGTCCCATCCAACGTAACGCAGGAGTTTTGCATGAGGGTGACCTTCACTCGTCCACTCCTGTGAGATCATCTTAAAGGCACCTCCTCCTAACCAGCAGGCGGAGACCGGTAGTTACCGCCCGTTATAATACACTTAGGCCATATAAATGAAATGAATGGTCATCCTAGTCCGGTTTAGGTTATAAATGCACAACCTTATGAACATACACAACCATTACAATCATACCATCCACAACCATACGCTAAGTAAGTCCCGTGGACTTACCTGATACACTCGTATCCTCTACCACGTCACAACTTCCTCTTGGGGAAGAAACCAACGCCTGCAAGAGCAAGACACACAACATCACAACCTGAAAGGGTTAAGAGACTCGTCTCCATAACCAGAACCAACCTACAACCTAAAGATCATAATAAGATAACATCTGCCTATAGTATACTCCCAACATCAACACAAGTGCATAAGGCACATCTCCATCCCACAACTCATCCTAACCACCCTAACCTAGCTATCAACTAAGCCAAGGCCAAAGGAAAGGAAGGAAGAAAGACATACCAACCAGGTATGCACCAACAGAAACAAGAACACACCATCCAGTCTAGTGAGGCTCAAGGCGGCTCACCAAAGGCGCAGAGGCGGCTCCACACCAGGCGCAGGTGCGGTTCAAGACAGGCGCAGAGGCGGCCAACTGTGCAGAGAGTTGGTCCCGACTTCTCTTTGATCCCTTTCTCGATCCTCTTCACGTCTTCAACATACCACAACAACATATATGCACAGATACACATATATGATCATCAAAAGGCTGGGAAAGATCCAACACAAGTCCAAACTTGTGCTTCCTAAGCTAAAGAGGAAGATAAGAAACAAGAAGAAGGAAAGAAGAGAGAAGAAGAAAAAGAGCTTACCACACCAACCTAGGCTGCAACTGTGGAGCATTGACACCTCTCACCACTTCAGCATATCAACAACAACACACAACAACATCATCAAAGTCCTCCAAGGCCAAAGCCACACTCAAACTCTCAAAACTCTCTCACAAGATCAAAAAGAAGCAAAGAAGATCAAAGGAGAGGAAAGGAGAATAGGACGAATGTGAGAATGAAGAAGAAGCTGAAAAGAGGTAAGGAAACCCCTCTTCTGATGTCTAAGGAGGCTTATAGGAGAAGCCAGCCACAAAGCATAAGTCAAGAGTCAACGAAAGCGGCTGCACACATCCAAAGCCGCAGGGGCGGCTAGCCTGAGGCGCAAGGGCGCCTAGACGCAGGTGCGGCCAAGGTGTTGCGCAGGGGAGGCTGACTGAATCACGGTAAGACACACTCTAGCTCAACTAGGCTCCAAAGATTAAGGATCTTACATCACGCATCCGAGCTGATTACAAGGAGCCTGTAGTGACGTTCTTTTCTTGTGACAAGCCAGAACACAGAGTTGTATTTTGCCGTTTGGGCAAGTCGCTATCTCAGCAGGGTTCTTTAACTGTTAGTATAATACAAGGAGGACAGAGGTCTCAGTATCAACAGCAGCTGTAGAGAGTTCTTAGTTCTACTGCTCCTCGGGGTTCCGCTCCAGGACAGGGGAGAGGTAGAGGACGAGTTGATTGTTCAGTAGACACAAAAGATGCATTAGCCAGAGTGTATAAGCTAAGGAGTACCGTAAAGCGGACAACGCCAGCAACCACATGTACCATTCATATTAATGGTTTTCCTGTAAGAGTTCTTTTCGATACCGGTGCTACACATTCATTTATATCTTATGCATGCATAGATAGATTGACCTTAGTTACCGTAGATGGTAGACCCTTCTTTATAGGATTACCCGATAGGGGCAAGATTTGAGGTACACGAGAGGTTTGCGATTGTCCTATTAGACTGGGAGGCCGCGATTGGCCAACTAACTTCTTCATCATGTACTTAGTACATGAAGAATTTATCCTTGGCATGGATTGGATGGATCGACATCGAGCAGTTTTGGACATCAGCAAGAGGATAGTGATGGTAAATACAGATGCAGACCATGTTGAGATCTTTAGAGGATGGGATCTCGGGAAGACTAGTACAACCATCATTGCAGTGCGAGCTTCAAGACTTATCAGTCAGGGATGCGAAGATTTTTGGTGCTATGCCATGAAGGATAATATGAGTATGGCTTTGAGGAGATTCCAATAGCTTGCGAGTTTTCCAACGTGTTCGAAGAGCCATTAGGTTTACCTCCACAGAGGAGTGTTGACTTTGGCATTGATCTAGAGCCCGGTATGAGACCGATCTCTAAGGATCCTTACCGTATGACGCCTATCGAGATGCTTGAGTTAAAGAAGCAGCTCTAGGAGTTAGTAGAGAAGGACTTCATCCGCCGTAGTGTATCTCCTTGGGGCGCACCAATACTCTTTGTCAGGAAGAAAGATGGGTCAATGAGGTTATGCATCGACTACCGAGAGTTGAACAAGTTAACGATCAAGAACAAGTATCGATTGCCCCGTATCGACGATCTTTTGGATTATGTGCATGGAGATTCAATGTTTTGGAGGATCGATTTGAGATCAGGATATCACCAGGTAAGGGTGAGAGAGCAGGACATAGCCAAGACGACATTTCAGACCAGATATGGACACTACAAGTTTATAGTTATGCCATTCGGGCTCACGAATGCGCCCGTAGTTTTTATGGAGTTGATGAACAACATCTTCATCGACTTCCTAGACCAGTTTGTAGTTATCTTCATAGATGACATTCTGGTTTACTTTCGTAGTAGAGAGGAGCACGCAGGACACTTGAGGATCATTCTTCAGGTCTTACAAGATAGACAACTTTACGCCAAGCTCTCTAAGTGCGAGTTTTGGATGCCCAAGGTAGCATTCCTTGATCACATTGTTTCAGCTGAAAAGATCAAGGTAGATCCAGCGACGATCGAGTCTGTAGCATCATGGCCGCCTCCTAAGAACGTCAAGGAGGTATAGAACTTCTTAGGATTGGCCGGCTCCTACCGGCGTTTTGTTAAGGGATTTTCAATGATCACCCAACCGCTCGCTTCTTTGCTGAGGAAGTCTACGAGATTCGTGTGGTTCGAGCCGTGCCTACAGAGCTTCGAGGAGTTGAAGAAGAGGTTGACCTCTGCTCCTATCTTAGCTCAACTAGAGGGCAGTGAGGACTTTGTGGTTTACAATGATGCATCCAAGCTTGGCTTAGGATGTGTTATGATGCAGAGGGGTAAGGTAATTGCTTACGTGTCTAGAAAGTTTAAGAAGTATGAGGAGAATTACCCTACGCATGATCTGGAGTTGGCTATTTTGTTTCATGCTTTTAAGATTTGGTGGCATTATATGTATGCCTATATGGAGCTACGTGTCAGATATTCACAGACCATAAGAGTTTGAAGTACATATTCACTATGCGGGAGTTTAATAACCTTCAGGGAAGATCGATGGAGTTAATCAAGGACTTTGATCTTCAGATCTTATACCACCCGGGGAAGGCGAAACACAAACCGGTGCATGGCTTGCACCAATTTAGGTCAATTTCTTCTTCTTTTCTCTAGGCATGCTTCATTGGAACCTCGAATTCGGGTTGTCATGAGGCTTGATCCTCGGATGTGATCAATAATACATGAAAGCTCCCCAAAATACCTACAAAACCAACAAATGCTCGTGTAGATGTCTATTCCGACAAAATGACTTGATTAAGCATAAACGTCCCGAACATAGGCAAAACCATGGATGAATGAATGTAAAAACTATCTAAAAGAGTGCCTAATCTAGTGTCATAAATGACATCATCACAATACCCCATACTTGTCGTTTGCTCGTTCCCGGGCAAGATTCAAATGTAGGCTACGACATGACGTGCGTTATGAATGCGGCGAAACAGAAAAATCTTTTTGGAAATGTGCTTCAAGTTATAGATCACCTTCATAGTGATGTTTCATGGAAATGGACAAGAAATCATGCATCAAATGATTAAATGCGCGGAAAGACAATCGCTTTTAACTCGAAAACATGCATAAAGAGCAAGGACGATGTCTCACACCGGGCTTAGGAAAGAAGAGGCCAAGAAACGTGTCGAAAGGTGGGGATTTTTTAGGTCAGGTGGTGCTAATCCGGGAAAGGAACTAAACACTACTTCATTTTTGTTCAACATCCACCAAAGTGTAAATTTCTCCTTCTTTGTATTTTCTTTCCTTTCTTTTTCTTTTTATTTACTTGAGAGTTGACACAATGACAATGGTGTATAAAAGCCTAGACCTTGGTGATTAGCAGACCTCGGGATTTTTCTGAGGTGACTCACACCGGGCAGACATACCAAGGCTCATTTGGAAAATTGTGTTATCCAAGTTTGGCAATTACCATGAGGAGTGTGCTGAGCACACATTATCCCTTGCCCAAGGGTGTTGACAAGGGGAAGAAAGTGAAGGTCGAAGAGGAGCCAAAGCAATATGAATGAGGCAAGAGCAAGGAAAATGAGCCAATCTATGTTTCACCTCCTTCATTCAAGCCACAACTACTATTTCTTCAATCATGAGCAAGAGCTCGATTGGACAAGCACTTTGGGAAATTCATTGAACATATGTCTAAATGGTATCGACTCCGAAGATCTCTTTGTCATTCTCACTTCACCATATTCTTCCAACTTCCTCTTGTTGGGAATTCTCTCTTTCAAAAACTTAGCATAAGCTAACGTACCTAATATTGCATCCATGAGTGGAATGTTAATATGAAATTTAGACATATGTTCAAGGAATTTCCCAAAGTGCTTCTCCAATCGAGCTCTTGATCGTGATTGAGGAAATGGTAGTGGTGGCTTGTATGAAGGAGGTGACACATAGATTGGCTCATCTTCCTTGTTCTTGCCTCCTTCATCTTTCTTTGGCTCCTCTTTCACCATCTAGGATTGTCCTCGGTCCTTGTGGGAAGCTTCCCCGGATCTCTTTGTGTCTCACCCACCTTTTGGAAGACTTGAGCTTCTAGCCCCGTTTGAGCCTTAGAAATGGATGTCATGGTGCTCTCAAGACCACTCAACCTCACAAGAAGTTCTTCAAACATCATTTCGGTCCTATCCTTTGGAGGTTTAGCAAAACTGGGTGGAGGCTCTTGTAAAGCCTTCGGTGGTGGCGCTTAGCTTGTTGAAGCGGGAGGGTTCAAACACCATCTGGGTTTGAGTAGGAGAACCCGGGAACATTGTGGTTTGGGCGGTAGTTGTTGAAGTTCCGGTTTTTGTAATATCTTCGGCCTTGATAGCCACCATTGAAGTTACCCATTCCCATGTAATGCACATCTACCTCCTTGAAAGATAAGTTTGCCTGAGCTTGAACTTGTACTTGAGGAGATGCTTGATTCTTTAAAGTGGTAGCACACAACTCCCTCAAGGACTTTAACTCATTTTTGATGGCATCAAGCTTGAAGTTATTCATGGTTATCTCACTCACTTCATAAGCTCCTGGTCTTCTCCCATCACTCTTCCTATGAGAGTATTTTTCTATCACCAATCTTTGCTTCTATACAAACTCCCAAGCCTCATCCACATTCTTCTCCATAAATGTACCTCCGGAAACCCATAGTCATGCTCATCCGGATCTCCAAGATTCACACCTAAACGGCGCGGTTGCTGAATTGGATCCATACGTTGCCCAAGAGTTCGTGGTCCAGCCACGACATTAGTAGCTCTTGCCTCTCTAACATGAGTGCGAGGATCGACATAGACACGAGGATTAAATGGTGGAATTTCCTCCAGCTCGGGCAAAGAATCATCATTGCATGATTCATCTCACTTACTCCTAGCGCCTTTATTCACTTTAGATTGTAAAACCATCGCCTTAATTTCATCCATTTGAATTTGCATTCACTCTATATCACCACGAGCTACAACTTGTTCCTAAATACGTCTTCTTTCACTTGTATTTAGTAGAGCTCGAGTTTCATCCAACTCCTTATGAAGACTTTTTTCACTGTGTTCGGACATCTTTTTCTCCCTGAACCGTTTCTCTATAGTTTTCTCCGGTTCAAGATCAAACGGAACGTGGTCTTTCGCGGATCGAGACCTTCGCATATACCTACAGACAAATCTGTAAATTCACTACGGTGGATAGATCAAATAACAAGAGCAAAAGCTCCCAAGCCCGACAACCGACAACCGAAAACTGAATTGGCCTAAACCAAATCCCCGGCAACAGCGCCAAAAACTTGTTCGCTCGAAAGTCTGTGTCACTAAGTCTTAAATTTATTAAAACTATCAAGCAAAGCGAACCCGCACTGTACGGATAGGTATAGTAAAACAAGAATTCCAGAGTATCAATCTCAAGGATTTGGGGGATCAAATTCAATTTTTAAAATTGTCAGGCAAGTAAAAAGCTTTTGTAAAGATAATTGGTAAAACAACGGTTCTAAAGATTCAGGTACCAATTGTAGCAATCGATTCATGATGTTCTAAAGGTATAAGGACAGAGTTAGGATTGAAAAGGTATAGATCTAAGGTAGGGTGTTGTACGGTGAAGTTCCAAAACCCAATAGTCTTCCTCAAAGGCTCTCACAATACAGGATTTTGAGTCTCGTTATAAAGAAGATCGAAGGAAAAGATTAAACTCTCAAATAACCATGCCCGAACCCAAGAGAATCAAAGATAAGCCAAAAAGGTTAAGGTTGTGACACTCGAAACCAATGTAGAGGATGTTGAGTCTCACTACTACCTAGAAAAGGCAAGCCAAGGCTACGTTAAAGCAAATCTTTAACATTGGATCAAAGAAAAAGCAAAGAACGTACGACAGAGGAAGACCACGGTCGGATCTTGAAGAACCATGGCCGTGGAACTCAAGAACAAGCCGTGGAAAGCCTCGACGACGAGGTTTCTCGCAACTCTCAAGGTCCAATATGTTTTGGTTCAATATATCATCATCTATGCCACAACTACCTACCTTTGACCTTAGAATCGCTTAAGGGTTATAGACAACAATCATTGTCATCAAATAAATAATCAAGATTAAAAGAAGAAAAAGATAAAAACCTTTAAATCTCAATAGCAAACACAAAATCAATCTTAATCAAACTCAAAAATCCGTACTTGCGTTCAATGAATATATCATAGATTAAGAAACCTCTCACAATCTTAAAGAACAAAGAAGAACGGGATGTCAATCCGCCATCAAAGTGAAACCCTAAGATCTTCCAATTACGTAATTTCCAAGTGCGTACTTCTCTAAATCTTCCTTCCAAATCTTCTCGAAATAAGATCTTCCGCAATGATCTTCATTTCTCTCTCTGGCGTGGTATGTAAAATGTAGCGAAGGATCCCTTTTCTCTCTTTCTTCAGCCTTCTTATAGGAGAAAATAGGGTTACAAAAAGCCCATAACCGTTACTGACGTGGCAAATATGACAGGTGGCAACCTTTAGAAGAATCACTTCCAAGAACATAATTTCACCCTCGTGGAATACACCGTGGAGTGGTTTTCTTGCTCTCAACATACATTCCCACGGCCATAATTAATTTAATTCCCAAAACCACGGCCGTGGTATCTTGTGTTTGGCCGTGGAATGTCAAAAATCTTCGTAAAAGCCTTTGTTTCGTACAGCTTTCTAATCATGCTCCTTCCTTAGCTACTCCAATGCATCCTCATGATGCCTAGCATGATCAAATACTCCTAAATACTCCATTTGTAACATCCGGAAATTTTATTTTTGGAAGTTGAGTTGTTTCCGACCATTCCGCGTCTGCGGCTTATTTCCCGTAGACACGTTTGTTGAGTACGAGTTTTTAACGTGGGATGGGGGTATCTTTTACTTTCCAACCTTGGGAAGAGGAGTGAGGGGACAAGGGGGGCTGATGACCCTTGGATATCCCCACCCTTTTGGTCACCCTTTTTACTCTCTCTCCCCACTTCCCCATTTCCCATTTCACGTTCATTCTTTTCTCTCTCCCACTTCTCTCTTCCTTGTGCCTCCATCTTCATCCTCATTGGAAAATCTTGGTTGGAAGCTGCAGCTTAGGATTTCCGGATCTTTGGTGGTGAGCTTTCTGTCTTTCCCCTCTTCCCTTGGGTGTGCATCTCCCTTCTTTTCTCTTCTTCCACCTCCATGGCTATGGAGGAAGCCTTGAGGGGAAATCTTTTAAAACCATTGCATGTCCCATCTTCTAGCTTTTTTATGTCGAGGTGAGGAAGCTTAGAGTTGTGGTGATGTGTTGGAGAAGGCCCAACCAGAGAAGGAACCAAGTGGAGCAAAGAACCAGTCGAAGAAACGAAGAAGACGAAGCCTCTGCTACACGACCGCGGGGGCGGACCACCAGAGGCACAAGGGCGAACCAAGGCTACCACAAGGGCGGTCAGAGCCACAACAGGGGCGGCCACTAGGCGCAAGGGCGGCTCCAGGGTGCCGCTGGGGGCGGTGACAAATTCCGCCGGGGTGCCAGCTAGCTTCCGCGGCTGCGTTTTCTTCACTAGTAGGTTCCTTCCTTCATTCGTCTTCTTTCCTTCCTTAGACCTTATGTCGATACCTAGCTAGAAGCATGATAGGTTGGACCTAGGACTTATGAGAATGTCATCTAGTGGCTTGAACATAGGTGCCCTTGAATCATTAGTGATCTTGTGTGTGTGAAGGCCTTATGGTCTCTCTTCTATCTTGCCTCCTTACTCCAGCTTTGAGTTGTGCTTGACTCCTATGGGGTATGGGGTATGGGCTATTGTTCATTCTTTCCTTTGCTTATCTTGTTATTGACCTCTTAAGGGTTCAAGAGAACTTTCCTAGCTTCTAGTTGGTTAACTCCGTGATAGGTTTCTAGCTTTGGAGAGTCTTGGAGTTGAGTTGTGAGTTTGATGTTGTTGTATATATCCTTGTGATCAGACCTTTATTATTCCCATACGGAAAGTTGAGATCATTTGATTTTATTACCTTTAGACGAGGTAAGTCCTCGGACTTACTTAACTGCTTTTATGCCTTATTTGGATATATTATGGTGGTGTGTGTTTATCGCTTTTAAGCATGAAAACGGATTATGATTTACTTGACCATATTTGTTATTGGCCCATCGTTACTATTTTTATCAGGCGGTGAAATCACAGCCCAGCTCCCGAGGGAGACTGAGAGGATCTTTGCGACGAGGCCATACATGGTATACGGGCGTGCTTCTTCATCACTCCCTCGGGGTATATGGGTTGAGCACCGCCGCACTCATGTTGGTTACGCGGGGACAGAGGCGAGAGTTATAAGACTCTCGTACCACACTTGAACGAATGGATTAGATATGGAATAATCTAAAAAGATATTAAGTAGTGAATGTGTATGTTGTGTGTTTTGTGTTCCCATGTGTGTTTGTTCCATATTATCCTTATAATGCCTAGAATGTGAGCTAACGGTTTAAACCATTTGATTAGATGCCTTGCAGGTTAGGGATGCCCTCGAGTGAGATGGAGGAGTGAACAGCCGAGTGATCTCCGTACATTATAGGACTGGGCGTTTTTGGGTTTCCCTTGTATTGTCGGCAACTGTCAAGTTGTATGTTTTGTATTCCTTTAGGTTTTATGTCGTTTTGACGACTCGACTGAGTTTCCAACTTGTATCCCTTCCTTTCTTTTCTAGCATAAATTATAAACTATTTTGAGTTTTACGCCTTTATTTGTGCCATGTTGGAAAGGTCCGGTGACATTGTTGTCAGGCTAAGGGCCGGGACCCATTGTGTGGTCTCGCCCGTAGCAGTCCGATATTCCGCAGATTCGAGGTGTTAGAAAGTGGTATCAGAGCCCTAGGTTGACAACAATGGCACTCGCAACCTTCCAAAGGCCGAATGAGAAATAAACAGAACCCCCACGGGTTTTGATTTTTCATTTTAAAAATTCATATGATGTATATATAATTGCATAGTTATATATATATGTATATGGCCTTAAGATGATTTTGGATTTATATGTACTTAAATATGCATGTGACCTTAGGATGATTCGGCTTTTATGCCTTGGTTGTACTTTGGATTTCGGCTTCTTACTTACCATGCTTTAATAAGTCTGAGCCGGTTGTGGTTGCACTTGCGATAGTAGTGCCTGAGCCGGTTGTGGTTGCTAGGGCTGGAGCTGAGCTGAGGTCTCCTAGACATGTACGTTACTTCGAAGGGAAAGTAGGGTCAGAGGTCGAGCATTAGATCGGGCACATGGACACGGCACTAGAGACCATATGTTGCCCAGAGGAGTGGCAGGTGGAGGTGGTTCACACTTTGTTTAGAGAGCAGGCCCACTTCTGGTGGAGGTCGGTACGAGGAGGTGTGACTAGGATGGACCAACTGCTGAGACTTGCAAGAGAGACTTTCTGCCCAAATTCATTGAGGAGAGAACGAGTCCAGGATTTCTTAGAGGCTGGGTTTGAGGAAGTCCCAGTTATCGAGGTGATTTGGCACTTTGCCGGGGCCCGCCGCACCTCCGGTTGACCAGCATGTCTACCTCTTTTCCAAGAGGTTGAGGGAGTCTACCCGTGCATACCTTGCGGGATTCCGTTGTGATTCCCTGGCTGAGTACCAGGACCGAGCCTCGGAATACGAGAGAGACAACTTAGGAGCTAGGAGAGGGGCGTAGTCCAGAGGACCGGACAAGCGTCAGAGGACGAGACCTACTAGTTTAGGGACAAGAGCCTCAAGACAGGGCCGTAGTCTGGCCTAGGGGCGTATAGGACATCCGCCTGCTACTCAGGCGCCAGAAAGAGGGAGATAGTGTTATAACTGCAAAGGACATTATCATCTTAGGCCTGATTGTAGGAAGTCTTTGGTGACGCGTTTCTCTTGCGGTCAAACGGGACACAAGGCAGTTTATTGCAGACGGGGCGGGGCACCGTCACAACAGGGGTCTTCACCTCCTAGCAGGGTAGGTGGAGGACAGAGACCACCTCAGGTTTAGGCTCAAAGCTTTCAACAGAGGGCACAAAGTCAAACACGTACACAGGGGTTAGGCCAGGGTTAGGGCCGTGGTAGAGGTACACAGGAGACCCGTGGCACACATGCCAGGGTGTTTGCATTGAGGAGCGTCGTTGATCCAACAGCGTCAGCAGCTACAGGTACTATTCAGATTTATGAACTTCCGGTCCGAGTTTTATTTGATACGGGTGCCACGCAGTCTTTTATATCTAATGAATGTGTAGCTAGGTTGTCCTTAGTTACGGTAGAGGAGAGACCCTTCATTGTGGGGTTACCTATGGGGGTAGGGTTAGTGGTACCCGAGAGGTACGCGGTTATCCCATACAATTGGGAAACCGAGATTGGTTGGCGGACTTCTATGTCATGCACTTAGTGCATGAAGAAGTCATCCTTGGCATGGACTGGATTGACCTCCATCGAGCCATTTTGGACATCGTCCAGAGGACCGTGATAGTTACCACGGTGACGGGAGACGAGGTGATTTTCCGAGGTTGGGACCTCGGGAAGACCGGTACATTCATTACTACAGTCTGAGTCGCGAGACTTATCGGGTTGGGATGTGAGGCCTTCTAGTGCTATGCCATGCAGGAAGAGACGGGCTTGTTGCTGGACGAGATTCCTGTGGCGTGTGAGTTTGAGAGCGTATTCGGGGAGCCACCCGGATTACCACCGTAGAGGAGCATTGATTGTACTATTGCGTTGGCGCCCGGAACGAGGCTGATCTCCAAGGCTCCATACAGCATGGCGCCGATCGAGTTGCTGAAGCTGAAGAAGCAACTCGAGGAGTTAGCAAAGAGGGGTTTCTCACGCCCGAGCGTTTCCCCTTGGGGTGCACCAGTCCTATTTGTCAGGAAGAAGGACGGATCTTTAAGGCTTTGTATCGATTACCCGGAATGGAAAAAAGTCACCATCAAGAACAAGTACCCTATATCGCGCATCGATGATCTGTTAGACTAGTTAGAGGAAGCCTCCGTGTTTTCACGCATTGATTTGAGGTCGGGCTATCACTAGTTGAGGTTGAGAGAGGAGGACTTGCCAGAGATGGCATTCAGGACGAGATATGGCCATTTTGAGTTTTTCGTGATGCCATAAGGGCTCACGAATGCACCCACCGTCTTCATGGAGTTGATGAACGGCATCTTCATTGACTTCTTGGACCAGTTCGTGGTGGTGTATATAGATGATATCTTAGTCTACTCCCGGAGTAGGGAGGAGCATGCGGGACACCTGAGGACGGTTCTTCGAGTCCTTCAAGGTAGAGAGCTTTATGCAAAGCTCTCTAAGTGCGAGTTTTGAATGTCCGAGGCGGCATTCCTAGGTCATATAGTTTCCGCCGAGGGTGTCATGGTTGACCCGGCGAAGATAGAGTATGTTTCTTCATGGCCGCCTCCTAGGATGGTCTAGGAGGTGCAAAGTTTCTTGGGCTTGGCAGGGTTTACCGCCGATTTGCTGAGGGTTTCTCCGTGATTGCACGCCCCCTTACTTCCTTGCTGAGGAAGTCTACCAGGTTCGTCTAGTCCGAGCCTTGTCAGAGCAGCTTTGAGGAGCTGAAGAGGAGGTTGACCTCCGCTCCTATTTTGGCCCAACACGAGGGCATAGAGGATTTCATTGTATATAGTGACGCCTCCAAGCTAGGCTTGGGGTGCGTTTTGATGCAAAGGGGTAGGGTTATTACGTACTCTTCACGGTAGCTAAAGCTGTACGAGGAAAAGTATCTCACCCATGATCTTGAGCTAGCGGCAGTGATTCATACCCTAAAGATCTGGCGATACTACTTGTACGGGGCAACATTCCATATCTTCACAGACCATAAGAGTTTGAAGTATATATTCACCCAACCGGTGTTGAATAACCGCAAGAGGAGATGGTTAGAGTTGATTAACGACTTTGATTTTCAGATTTTGTACCATCCGGGGAAGGCGAACGTAGTCGCCGATGCTTTGAGTAGGAGGACTCCTCGAAAGAAGGCTATAGCTCGACTTACGGTTCAACCACAATTGCAGAGGGATTTGGCGGAGTTACAGTTGGATATCCGATTCCCGGATATGGACGGTCGTTTGTCCGAGTTGGAGGTACTTCCTGACCTGTACGGAGAAATCGGGCAGAAGTAGGAGGGATGCTATGTTGCCCGATGCGCAACCTGCCAACAGGTCAAGCTCGAGCACCACAGACACGGAGGAGAGCTTCACCCACTGTCCATGCCGCAGTGGAAGTGGGAGGATATATCGATGAACTTCGTTACCGGGTTGAGACCGAGTTGGACCTTCGACGTGATTTGGGTATTAGTATATCGGTTGACGAAGACCGCACGTTTCATCCCCATCCGGGAGACGTGGCCGGTGAGTCGTCTATCCGACGAGTTTACCCGTTAGATTGTGAGATTGCATGAAGTACCGAGGACCATTATATCGGATAGGGACGGGCGTTTTATCTCGAGGTTCTGGCATAAGGTACACACCGCCCTAGGTTTGAGTCTTCATTTCACCACCGCATACCATCCTCAAACTCATGGCCAGTTAAAGCTGACTATTCAGACCTTAAAGGACATATTGCGTGCATGTGTACTAGACTGGGTGAAGTTTTGAAGAAGGCCCAACTAGAGAAGGAACCAAGTGGAGCAAAGAACCAGTCAAAGAAACGAAGAAGACGAAGCCTCTGTTGTACGACCGTGGGGGAGGACCCCCAGAGACACAGGGGCAGACCAACGCCACCGCTGGGGCGGCCACTAGGCGCAGGGGCGGCTCCAAGGTGCCGCTGAGGGGGGTGATAGCTTCCGCCAGGGCGCCAACTTGCTTCTATGGCTCTGTTTTCTTCACCAGTAGGTTCCTTTCTCCTTTCATCTTCATTCCTTCCTTAGACCTTATGTCGATACCTAGCTAGAAGAATGATTGTTTGGACCTAGCAATTATGAGAATGCCATCTAGTGGCTTATACCTAGGTGCCCTTGAATCATTAGTGATCTTGTGTGTGTGAAGGCGTTATGGTCATTCTTCCATCTTTCCTCCTTACTCCAGCTTTGAGTTGTGCTTGAACTCCTATGGGTTGTGGGCTGTTGTTCCCTCTTTCCGTTTCTTATCTTGTTCTTGACCTTTTAAAGGTTCAAGAGAACTTTCCTAGCTTCTAGTTGTTTAACTCCATGATAGGTTGCTAGCTTTGGAGAGTTTTGGAGTTGAGTTGTGAGTTTTATGTTGTTGTATATATCCTTGTGATCAGGCCTTGGTTATTCCCATACGTAATGTTGAGATTGTTTGATTTGATTAGCTTGAGACGAGTTAAGTCCTCAGACTTAAGTACCCGCTTTTATGCCTTGTTTAGATATATTATGGTAGTGTGTGTTTATCGCTTTTAAGCATGAATACGGATTATGATTTACTTGACCATATTTATTATTGGCCCATCGTTACTATTATTATCGGGCGGTGACATCACTACCCAGCTCCTGAGGGAGACTGGGAGGATATCTGCGACTAGGGCATACATGTTATACTGGCGGGCTTCTTCATCACTATCTTAGGGTGTACGGGTTGAGCGCCGCCACACTCATGTTGGTTACTTGAGGACAGAGGCGAGAGTTATAAGACTCTTGTGTCACACTTGAACGAATGGATTAGATATGGAATAACCTAAAAAGATATTAAGTAGTGAATGTGTATGTTGTGTGTTTTGTGTTCCCATGTGTATTTGTGACATATTATCCTTATAATGCCTAAAATGTGAGTTAACGGTTTAAACCGTTTGTGTAGACGCCTTGCAGGTTAGGGATGCCGCCGAGTGAGGTGGAGCAGTGGACAACCGAGTGGTCTCCGTACATTATAGGACGGGGCGTTTTTGGGTTTTCCTTGTATTGTCAGATTATGTCATGTTGTATGTTTTGGATTCCTTGACATTTAGGTCGTTTTGAGGAGTCGATTGTGTTTCCAACTTGTATCCCTTCCTTTCTTTTTTTGCATAAATTATAAACTATTTTGAGTTTTACACCTTTATTTGTGCCATGTTTGATGCCCCCTTGACCCCTATGTCCCAACATGAGGAAGACGAGGCACTCCGGGTTCGCTCCGATGGACCGCTCATCCGTTCACGTGCTAAGGCAATCGCCCAAGCTACCGGCTCCTTCATTAGCCGGGCCGTTGCTTGTCATGGACCCATTGGTTGCAAACCGTGCCTCTACGGCACTATGACATGAAGCTTGTCAAGCCGGCACTATTCCGGCGCATTTTCCGCATTTTCCCTAATTTAGCATTTTGTAATAATAAGTCTTTTTATTTTCGGAATATTAATTTCCGGACATTATTTCCGAGTATTAATTTTCCGAATTTAAGATTAGACTTTTGGTTTCGGAATTTAATTCGGAAACTTAATGCCGAACTTAAATTCTCAACCTTTCATATTTTTAGGTGTTTCATTTTCGGAACATAAATTCCGACTTTATTTCCGTCATTTAATTTCCGACCCTTTGTATGGTCTTCATCCCTATATAAGGGGATGCTTTGCTCATTTTTAAATCTTGTTCAATTCGATTAAGTATTGATAAGTAACTCAACCGACCCACTTCAAGGCTTGATCGATCAATCTAGATCGACTCATTCATTCAACTTCCACATCCATCTCTAAGCTTCCGCAAACCATCTTCAATCGCATTCGCACTTCAACTAAGGAGTAGTTGAGCTTCAGCTTGATCTAGATCCGGAATATTTCATTGACGTGTCCAAGGACGCATCAAATTGGCATCATAGCAAAGGGATCTAAGCTAAGTTATCTATACTCTTGTTTTTGTGCGTTATAATATACATCCTTTTTGCCTTTTGTTCATCATCATCTTCATCTCGTTCTTCGCATCTTCATCCACGTTCTTGAAAATTTGTTTTCTCGATCCATTTTGCAAAGCAAGTTTTGGAGATTTTTGGTTTGCCATCAAACCATTAATAACACAACGTTTTTCCTCACCCAATCCGACATTTTTGTTAATCAATTTCACCATTTTCTTGGGACTTTTTGTTGACAAAATCGGATATTGCGTCTTTTGATATTCCAAAAACCAAAAACAGAGCAAAAACTCTTCAAAAAACGGATTTGTTTCAAAAGAAAAAGTGGATTCATCTCTTGCATTCCAAAGGTTGCATTCAAAAGTTTGAAAAGGAAAAGATTCCACAAAAACAAAAGTAAAAGACGTCCGGCAAACCGGTCCATCCAAAAAATCGGATTTTTGAAAAGGTCAAAGACCAAAGAAAGTAAAACTTGCCGATAAACAATCCGTCTATTTCCTATCTCTCCATTTTCTTACAAGTTGCAAATTTTCTATTGAATTTGTGTGCATTTTGGTTCAAATTTGTTGGATTTGCCTTCCTTGCCTAACCGCCAAACGGATTTCCTAAAGGTAGAACCCTAACGCCCTTGAACTTGGGTAACGTTGACTTAACTTGTCACCTTGCTCATTTGATTGCTTGCAAATTTGTGTCTAATTTTGGAGTTATGACTAACGTTGAAATGAAAAATTCTCAGGACTCTCGTGAAAGGCAAGAGCTCACTACTTTGACCGAAGAAAATGCCTCACTTCGGCAAGAAATTGAAGCTTTGAAGGCCCAAATGCTTACCCTTACGACCGCCCCACCGAATCCAAATGGAACCTTCGTCGATGCTTCCACATCCGATGGACGTCGCAAATGCTAAGGTATATTGGGAGTCGAACCATCTAACAGTCGACGGCTTGCCTCCGTCATTGAAAATCAAAGGCCCTTACAAGATGACGGTCATGAGTCCCACAATGAAGGTGACATGGACCTTGACCCTTCTCCGAATGATTTGCTATATGTTGACACGGAGAATCGGCACAAGCATTATGAGCACAACCGACGTAATTATGGCAATTCCCCGACTCCATCTAGTGCCCAACGCACCAAGCGTCCCTCCCGGGTTGATGACCGGTACCATCATCAAACAAATGATTGCTCTCAACGCCCCGAGAATGATCGGTCCGGACAACGCCGCCAACGGCATAGCCGACAACCGATGTATCATGATTATAAAGAGTATGACGAGAGAGATGACTTTGACGAGTTCTCCGATGATGAGTCGGACTTGGACCGGGTGGCACATGTCCGTCCATGGCACCCCCCCATCCGACCACCTTTTGAGAACCAAGATCGAGGTGAAGAATGGTTGCCTCCTCCTAACCCACCAAGACGTCCGCAACCTAATCATGGGCGCCAACGGTATAACGATGGTCACCGGCGAGCCCATCACGAGGAGGCATACATGGCACCACCCCGACCGGATCCCTACCGAGCTCGTAGGGAAGGTAAGGTTAAATTTCCAATATTTTTTGGTGAATATGATCCTTGTGCTTTTCTTGATTGGGAACAAGATATGAAAAGAGCTTTAAAGCATTGCCATTATGAGGAATATGAGAAAATCGAAGCGGCGACCCTTTACTTTGAGGGTGATGCAAAATCTTGGTGGAACCGGTACGAGACCAAACGTAAGAACCGAGGATGGGCACCGGTTGCGACATTTGATCAATTGATCTATGTAAATTGCCGAATTCCAACAAGGAAGTCTCACTCCGGTGGCTTACTTAGCCAAGCTTGAGGATATGCATATGAAGGCCGGCATCTCGGCCTCCGCCTCCGCCCTTTGAACCAAATTCATGAGCAGCCTTAATCCGTCAATCCGGCGCCCCCTCGAGATTGTCCCATACAAGGACTTGGCAGCCTAATGTCATGCCGCCATGAAACTTCACAAGCAACAACTCGAAACGCCTCGATATTCAAGGTATAATTCTTCATCTAGTCAATATGGTTATACCTCTAATCCCCGTTCTCGAGATGTTTCTAGTTCTCATGATTTCGGAGCTGCTAAAGGATCCCCACGGATGAGTCAACCCACCCGGCAAGCGGCTACCGAGAAAACACCATATCGTGGCACCGTTGCTCCACCACAAACGCCTCCGGGCCGACCCTAACAAGGATCTCAAACGGTGGCCCGCCCAAGAGAACCCGTGTGTTTCAAATGTAGCGGGTTTGGTCATGTCCAACGTGATTGCCCGAACACCAAGTGGGTGATGTTTGCCAACCCATCATATGATGATGGCGAAGATGAATATAATGGTGATATCCTCTTGTAAGATGACCAAGATACCGACCCCTACTATGGCATGGAGCCATACAACGACCAACTTGCTTGCGGTCCGGCACAACCAGGTAAGTTTGCTCTTGTCTCTCCTCGCATTTTGGCTATAAAAGAGCATCTCCCTATTGACCAACGCGAGAATCTCTTCCACTCTCGTTGCTTGGTCACTGACACTAGTCTCTCTCTTATTATCGATGGGGGTTCGTGTTGTAATATTGTCAACGAAATCGTGGTGAAACACTTTAAGTTGCCTACAACCCCCCGCCCACAACCTTACGGACTCCAATGGATTTCCGATAAGGCAAGTGACACCGTCACACAACAAGCGTGGGTGACGTTTTGTATTGGCGCCTATGTTGATAAGGTCTTTTGTGATGTTATCAAAATGGACGCCACACATGTATTGTTGGGACGACCATGGCAATTTAACCATAAAACTTTTCATGATGGTTTCTCAGGTTGGGACCTTGGGAAGACGGGTTCGGTCATCAACGCCGTACGAGCGGCTAGATTGATTGCACAGGGGTGTGATGCCTTCTGATGCTACGTCGTGAAGGATGGAGAGGTTCCAGCTTTGGAGGACATTCCAGTGGTTCGCGAGTTTGCAAACGTATTTGCTGAGCCGTCGAGCTTGCCGCCTCAGAGGAGTGTGGACTTCAGCATAGATTTAGAGCCTGATACGAGACCCATCTCGAAGGCCCCATATCGCATGGCATTTGTCGAGATGTTGGAGCTAAAGAAGCAACTCGAGGAGTTGGCTGAGAAGGGCATCACACGCCTCTGTGTTTCACCATGGGGTGCACCTGTCCTCTTCATGCGGAAGAAGGACAGATCTTTGAGACTATGCATTGATTATAGAGAGCTGAACAAGGTGACCATTAAGAAAAGGTATCCATTGCCTCGTATTGATGATCTACTTGATCAGCTTCACGGAGCTACAGTTTCCTCCCGGATTGATTTACGCTCAGGATATCACCAGCTGAGGGTGAGAAAGCAAGATGTACACATGACAGAATTTCGTACCCGTTATGGACACTACGAGTTTGTAGTGATGCCTTTCGGGCTGACGAATGCCCCAACAGTTTTTATGGAGTTGATGAACAGTATCTTTATCGACTTCCTTGATCACTTTGTGGTGGTCTTCATTGACGACATACTTGTATACTCTCGTAGCAGAGAGGAGCATGCCGGTCATCTGATGACGGTTTTGCAGATTCTGAGGGACAAAGAGTTGTATGTCAAGCTCTCTAAGTGCGAGTTCTGGATGTCTGCGGTTGCTTTCCTTGGGCATATTGTCTCCGCCGACGGGATTATTGTAGATCCGGCGAAGATCAAGTCGGTTGCACCTTGGACGACACCGACGAACGTCAAGGAAGTGCGTAGCTTTCTTGGCCTAGCTGGTTATTACAAACGCTTTGTGGAGGGATTTGTTGTGATTGCCCGTCCACTGACGAGTCTTCTGAGGAAGACTACCAGGTTTGTGTGCACTAACTAGTGTGCCCAGAGTTTTGAGTAGTTGAAGAGACGTTTGACTTTTGCCCCTATCTTGGCACAACTAGAGGGTTCTGATAATTTTGTTGTTTATAGTGATACATCCAAGTTAGACTTGGGATGTGTGTTGATGCAAAGAGGTAGAGTGATTGGTTATGCGTCTAGACAACTGAAGACGTATGAGGAGAACTACCCGACTTATGATCTGGAGTTGGCAGCGGTAGTTCATGCTTTGAAGATCTGAAGACATTACTTGTATGGTGCTACATGTCAGATTTTCACAGACCATAAGACTCTGAAGTATATTTTCACGTAGCAAGAGTTGAATAACCACCAGCGTCGATGGCTTGAGTTTATCAAGGACTTTGACCTTGAGATTTTGTATCATCTTAGAAAGGCGAATGTTGTAGCTGACGCCTTGAGCAGGAGGACACCTCGAGAGAAGGCGATTGCCAAATGGATAGTACAGCCTCAGCTTCAGAGGGATCTAGCTTGGTTGGAGTTGGACATCCAGTTTCCTGATGAGGATGCCCAGTTATATGCTTTAGAGGTTTTACATGGTCTGTTAGATGAGATCCAGGAGAAGTAGGGGACCTGTCCGACTTTGATGAGGATTAGAGAGAGGATGTCTCGTGGAGAGGCACCACAGTTTTCCATTGGAGCTGATAGAGTGATGAGGCGACATGATAGTATTTGTGTACCTATCGATGTAGAGTTGAGAAAGAGGATCTTACAGGAGGCTCACAGTACAACTTACTCTATACATATAGGTACGAGTAAGATGTACCATGATTTGAGACGTTGATATTGGTGGGGAGGGCTGAAGCCCGATGTAGCCAGATTTGTAGCTTAGTGTGCGACCTGTCAAGAGGTCAAATAGAGAATTGCAGACCCGGAGGTGAATTCAATCCACTGCCAGTTCTGCAGTGGAAGTGGGAGGACGTCTCCATGGACTTTGTCACGGGATTGAGGCCCAGTAGGAGTTTTGATGCTATCTGGGTTGTGGTTTATAGATTGACGAAGACGGCACGTTTCATTCCTAGCCAGCATCTAAGCGAAGGCCAAAGGAAAGGAAGGAAGGAAACATACCAATAAGGTATGCCCTGAATGGACCAACAGAAGCAAGAACTCAAGGCTGAAGCACAGAGGCGCAGGGGCGGCTCACTCAAGGCGCAGGGGCGGCTCACATGTGATGACATGAATTATGACCTATTTTTAGGCATGTATTTATATAGATTTTCCCTTTATTTTGCATGCATAGACATACATTCATAGCATTTATGGTTATATTCACCTACTTTGCAAGAATAGAGGTCTACATAGAGTTTTATTGCATTTGTAGGTAATTTGGCGAATTATGGAGCAAAGATGGCACATTTAATGATTAAGCCTTGAAGCGGGATAAAAAGGAGCATAAAAGGAATTTAGGACGCGCCAAAGTATTCTCTGATACCGTCGGACGCGGCCCAAAGTATTCTCTGATACCGTCGGACGCGGCCCAAAGTATTCTCTGATACCGTCTGACGCGCCAAAGTATTCTCTGATACCTTATGACGCGGCCCAGAGTATCTTCTGATACCAACGCACTCGACTTCTTTTCAGCCCAAATTTCTAGGGTTTTACCTTTAAACCCTAGATTTATCCCTACATATATTCGGGAGCCTTCAACATTGAAGAAGGACGGTGACAGCCCCGAGACTTGGAGTCAAATTCTCGAAAGGGAGATTAGAGGAGGTGGCATCGGGGAATCTTTACACGTTTTGGAGAAATCAACGATTCTTGGAGAGAGATTGAAGAGCTTTTGCCGGAAAGTCATTCTTGATCTTTGATTGTGAGATTTCTTTATTCCACTGCATTGTTGTGGTTTGTGAACACGATATTGAGTAGTTTGAGAGATATATTGAATACATTTGACGATTGTTTTACAGATTTGAAAGTTATTGATTTTTTCATTCAAGATTTGGTTTCTTTGCGATATCTTCTTCAATAATTAATTTGATTCGATTTTGAAAATGGTTGGCTAAAAACCTTGTGATTCTGGGGAGAATAGTTGATGATTAAGGCTTAGATGATGATAGACTGAACTCATTCAAACATTAGGACCCTGAGAATTTAGATTTTAGTTTTGCGACAAACAGGAAAATCGGGCTGTTCTTGAGGAAAATCGGCCGATTTTTCTTATGAACAGGACGATTTATTTCTTCTGACGAACTTTTATTGGATCAATCTTTAATCAAAGCTAATCCTTGCCTAAATCCCAATCTTGATTAACCTTTTTACCCTCTAATTGAATGTTGACTACACTTCAAACCCGTTTCTACATTTAATAGATTAAAATCGCAAGATTTGGGTAATAAAGAGACTCAACATCCTTTATTAAGATTTTAAGTGTGCTTTCTATTCATACTTTGGAGAGTCATATCCTGGAGTTTTAGATAGTTAGTTTGAACATAATTCTTGTCTTTAGATCTTTCTATATTGCAGCCTCAACAACCCTTATAGAGAGAACCTATAGATTAGTCATATAGGTTTCGGAACTTCATCGTACGAATCCTACCTTTGAACATTTAATCTTGGCAATATAAATTCTGTCCTATATCTATAGAAGTGTCTTGAATCCAAAGCCTAAATCGGATACTTGAATCCTTGGAATCATTTCTCTCTTTATCAAATCACAAAAGTTTTTATACTTTCGCTAGATAATCGAAATCGTAATTTTTCTCACCAAATCCCTGAGTTCGACTCTGGAATTCTTACCTTTCTACAGCTGATCCGTACACTGCGGGTTCGCTTTGCTTTTGAGTTCTAGATATAAATTTAAGACTTTGACGCACACCCTTTTGAGCGAACAAGTTTTTGGCACCGTTGCCGGGGATTTGGTCTAGACCAATTTCGGTTTTCGGTTGTCTGGCTTGGGAGCTTTTGTTTTTGCTTATAATCTTTTCGGTATGAGTTTTTGAGTTTTCAGGTTCACCAATGGCTGCATGTAGCTATAAACCTGCATTTGATCCAGCATGGTTTGCATGGCAAGGTGCTAGGGCGGACCATTATGAATACTTGGAAGAGAAATACGCCTTCTATTGGTTTGACAGCGAAAGAGAACGCGAACAAACCATTGAATATGAATTTGCTAAATGGGAAAAGCTGCACTACCCAAAGAAGGTTAAGAAGAAACCTCCCAAAGATGCGGAGGACTCGAAATTTGAAGAATTGATGAAGAAATTTGAGATGATCGAAGAAAGATTCAAAGCCTATGATGAATATAATCTAAAAGTGCTAGAAGACGCAAAAAAGAATATTTCTAAGGTTGAAAAAGCCTTGGAAAATCATTCATCTAGCAAGGAAGAATTACAAGTTTCGAGCGTTCCTCCGCTCGAATCTGAAGCTCCTCTAGAAGTTCTCATTGAAGAAGAGGAAGTGGAGAACCTTGGCCAAATTACTGAAACTGTGGCCAAGGTTGAAGAAGATCCAGCTAAGTTGGGAGATATTTCATGTGTGGATCATTATCCCAACATGAAACTTGTCCCAAGCCTTGAAGAAGTTTACAAGGTACATTCTTTTACTTCATTTGGAAGTCCTATTAAAATTTCTGATTTTTTCAGGAATGCACCGGAGAGTTGGAGGTCTCTTCCAAAAGAACCTCCTAAGGTGAAGATGAAGCCTCCATTGAAATTGCTGGAAGAAGATGCTCCTTGGACTACAAGGAGTAAATTTGGCAAGCACTTCAACGCTAATGCCAATAAGTATTTGTTATTCAAGTATGGGGTCATTCACATGACGAACACCATACATCATCCCAAAGCTGGAGATGGGGAAGTTAGGAGGATTGTCGAGAAACTGATTTCTCGATCTAGGAAAGGATGGGACACAAGGCTGAATTATGTCCCATTAAAGCATAGGAAAGCTAGAAGGATTCCGGTGAAAATCAAACCGTACAAGCTTGTACGTGGGAGATCTTACCATTTGCCGGTGAAATTAGGAACCTCTTTTGTGGAATTAATTGATGAGTTTGATGAGAAATCCAAGATGTTCAAGGTACATTGAGTCATCTATGGAGATAGGTCCAGCTAGCGACGTTAAACCAAGCGCTTTTTGGGAGGCAACCCAAGGTATGCATTTTTTTTTCCCTTTTCTTTTTCTTAGGATAGTTAGCTTGTTTGTTTTGTTTTTGCTTTGTTTTTTTTTTCTTCTCGATGCGCTCTCGGTTTGTTTGTGTCATGGATCGCATGAACTAGGTATAATCTTGAGGAATTGATGGAAAAAGGCAATACAAATGTGCCTAAGGACGTTTTCGAGGAACAAAAGGCAAGAAATCGACTACCCAAAAGAAGATCGGTCGATTTAGGCTTCAGAACAGGTCGATTTTTTTCAACAGAAAGAAAAATCGACCCAGAGATCGACCCCCTCAGAAAAACTCGGCCGGTTTTTTAAAAAAAAATCGGTCGATTTTTTTCAAAAAAAAAAAAAAAAAAAAAAAAAAAAATTTTCGGAAAATTTTTGTTCGGCCAAAAGACGTTCCCCTTCTTCATTCTTCGACACCGATTGGAATATCTGGAGTTCCCTATTGAGCTTATATAGACTCCCACCATCACCACTCAATGAATGATTCGCCATGCCTGACTCGCCATCTTACATTGTGAGTATCCTTTTCTTCCTTTTCTTTTCTTCACATTGGGGACAATGTGTGTTTTAAGTATGGGGTAGAGGTATTTGCAATACCATTTGCATATTTTATGTCTTGCATCATATGATTTGAAAATTTTGAAAAATTTTAAAAAACTTTTGTGCTTCTAGGATGGATATGATCTCTATGATAACATTTGTTTTGTGGAATAGCTATGATGATTTTGATATGCTTGAATTGATTTATAACATATGTGGGATTTGAATACTTTGTTAGAATTTCATGCATGTTTTATAATTTGCTTTCATTCTAAATCATGCTGAGTATTGAAGGTTGAAACCGCATGATAAGTTCTTACACTTCTTATTGAAATGATTAAGGCACCTCGATTTTTCTTGCTTCTTTCCTTATTCATTTAGCCCCTCAATAAAATAATTGCCTTCCTTACCTATCCGGGAACTAGGACGAGTTGAGTTTTGGCATGTTTGATGTGGGAGGGCCATGAAAGCAAATGTTTGCATTCACAAGTATAGAAAATTGTAGGTTTGGGGAAGTCAATCTTGATGATGAGTAACTCGGCACCATTCACATAGCCGGGTGTTTGTGTCTTGCCAAAGTCGGATTGAGCGATATTCCTAACGGATTATGGTATGTGCATCAAGGGTTTGAGGCATCTCGAAATTGAGAAACGCCAATCTCCTAGGCTTCGGTTTTGGTGCACCGCTGTCCATATTTCCAAAAAGTAAAGTCAAAAAAAAAAAAGAATTTGTGCAAAAAAGTAAAGAGCAAAGCTCTAAATTGGTGGTTAGTTCAAATAGTAAAAAGAAAAAGAGTTTGTGTTGTTCCTTTTTCCCGGATTCATACACCACATTCCTATATACATTTCCCACCTATTCACGTTTCTTGACCTTTGCTTGAAAGACCTTAAGATCTTTGAGTATGTTGTTTGGCTTTGTAGTCTAAATTGGATTCCTCATGATTGATTTTGATATATCGCAAGTTATGATGCAAGTTATGATTTTCTTCCAAAGTGTGATTATCCTTTTCATGATATAAGTCCTTTTGATCATATGATGATTTTTATTAGCTATAAAGCAACCATTTGAGAGTGATCTATGAATAGAAGCACAACCAAAATATTGTGGTTTTTCTTTATTTTTGCATATTCATAATCCATATCATCTTTTATTTTAAGTTTGAATCTTGCTTGGGGACAAGCAAGAGGCAAGTATGGGGTATTTTGATGACATGAATTATGACCTATTTTTAGGCATGTATTTATATAGATTTTCCCTTTATTTTGCATGCATAGACATACATTCATAGCATTTATGGTTATATTCACCTACTTTGCAAGAATAGAGGTCTACATAGAGTTTTATTGCATTTGTAGGTAATTTGGCGAATTATGGAGCAAAGATGGCACATTTAAGGATTAAGCCTTGAAGCGGGACAAAAAGGAGCATAAAAGGAATTTAGGACGCGCCAAAGTATTCTCTGATACCGTCGGACGCGGCCCAAAGTATTCTCTGATACCGTCGGACGCGGCCCAAAGTATTCTCTGATACCGTCTGACGCGCCAAAGTATTCTCTGATACCTTATGACGCGGCCCAGAGTATCTTCTGATACCAACGCACTCGACTTCTTTTCAGCCCAGATTTCTAGGGTTTTACCTTTAAACCCTAGATTTATCCCTACATATATTCGGGAGCCTTCAACATTGAAGAAGGACGGTGACAGCCCCGAGACTTGGAGTCAAATTCTCCAAAGGGAGATTAGAGGAGGTGGCATCGGAGAATCTTTACACATTTTGGAGAAATCAACGATTCTTGGAGAGAGATTGAAGAACTTTTGCCGGATAGTCATTCTTGATCTTTGATTGTGAGATTTCTTTATTCCACTGCATTGTTGTGGTTTGTGAACACGATATTGAGTAGGTTGAGAGATATATTGAATACATTTGACGATTGTTTTACAGATTTGAAAGTTATTGATTTTTTCATTCAAGATTTGGTTTCTTTGCGATATCTTCTTCAATAATTAATTTGATTCGATTTTGAAAATGGTTGGCTAAAAACCTTGTGATTCTGGGGAGAATAGTTGATGATTAAGGCTTAGATGATGATAGACTGAACTCATTCAAACATTAGGACCCTGAGAATTTAGATTTTAGTTTTGCGACAAACAGGAAAATCGGGCTGTTCTTGAGGAAAATCGGCCGATTTTTCTTATGAACAGGACGATTTATTTCTTCTGACGAACTTTTATTGGATCAATCTTTAATCAAAGCTAATCCTTGCCTAAATCCCAATCTTGATTAACCTTTTTACCCTCTAATTGAATGTTGACTACACTTCAAACCCGTTTCTACATTTAATAGATTAAAATCGCAAGATTTGGGTAATAAAGAGACTCAACATCCTTTATTAAGATTTTAAGTGTGCTTTCTATTCATACTTTGTTGAGTCATATCCTGGAGTTTTAGATAGTTAGTTTGAACATAATTCTTGTCTTTAGATCTTTCTATATTGCAGCCTCAACAACCCTTATAGAGAGAACCTATAGATTAGTCATATAGGTTTCGGAACTTCATCGTACGAATCCTACCTTTGAACATTTAATCTTGGCAATATAAATTCTGTCCTATATCTATAGAAGTGTCTTGAATCGAAAGCCTAAATCGGATACTTGAATCCTTGGAATCATTTCTCTCTTTATCAAATCACAAAAGTTTTTATACTTTCGCTAGATAATCGAAATCGTAATTTTTCTCACCAAATCCCTGAGTTCGACTCTGGAATTCTTACCTTTCTACAGCTGATCCGTACACTGCGGGTTCGCTTTGCTTTTGAGTTCTAGATATAAATTTAAGACTTTGACGCACACCCTTTTGAGCGAACAACATGCAGGCGCGCGGGCGGCCAAGGTCAGGCGCAGGGGCGGCTGTTTGTGTAGAGGCTTGGCCCCGACTTCTCTTCGGTCTCTTTCTCGACTCTCTTCACTTCTCCATCATACCACAACAACACACATACACATATACACATGTATGAACATCAAAAAGCTAGAAAAGGATCGACACAAGATCTACTTGTGATCCTAAGCTAGGAAAGGAAGAAAGAAACAAGGGAGAAGAAAGAAAGAAAGGAAAGAAGAAGAGCTGGCTTACCACAATCAAAAAACTAAGCAGCCATAGAGATCCACACCATCATCCTCCTACAGCACCTCAACACAACAACAACAACACTCAGCAACAAGCTTAAGGTCATCCAAGGCCAAAACCAACACCAAACTCTCAAAAGCTCTCTCACAAGATCACGGAAGAGAAAAGGAAAAAGAAAAAGAGTGTAAGGGGGATGAACAAGCTGGAATGAGGTGAAGAAACCCCTCATTCGAAGAATTGGAAGCTTATATAAGAAGCTAACCCCAAAAGCAAAGTCAAGAGGTCAACAAAGGTGGTTGCAACCGCACAAAACCGCGGGGGCAGATCAAGCAAGGCGGAGGGGCGGCCCTCTGTGGCGCAGGGGCGGCTGCCATGGTCCAGCAAGGGCTAAACTAAGGCTCCACAAGACTCCTAGGCTCCAAGGACTAAGGCTCTTATATCACACCCCCCTAAAAACAATTTTCATCCCGAAACTTGTAAGATCCTAAATCCTCTCGGACCCATAAGCCGAGGTATAACTCTCCCTCTCAGAGGTGTCATATTACAACCTATAAAAGTCTATATCCTCAACCTTTCCATGGAGGAATTACCACTCCAGCAACATCATCCTCAATTCTAAACAAGGTCTAGAGGAAGATCATCTCTAGCCATACACTAACCACATCACACTGGCATGGAGGAAAGCCGTCTCTAGCCAAAACATACACATAACACTACTACGTGGAGGAAAACCGTCTCCACTCACACTATGGCCATCAAAGATAGCATGGAGGAAAGAACCATCTCCAGCTAATCCTAACACACACCATAGCATGGAGGAAAGAACCATCTCCAGTTATACCTATCTCGCGCTAGCAAACAAGGTCTAGCAGATCATATCCACAAATCACAACTAGCACGAAAAGCACAACACATCACATAACCACATCACATAACATGCACTCACCAAGATGGCACTAAGATCTACTCGTGGATCCTACTGGTGCCTCTAACTCACCATAGAACTCTGGATAGTTCCTCTGAATACTATCCACAGTCTCCAATGTAGCCACATCAGGTCCTCGTCTATACCACTGTATCCTCATCATAGGAATGTCCTTTGAATGCAGGCGTCTCACACCTCGCTCTAGGACTGCAATAGGGTGCTCTAAAAAAGCGTCGTCCGAGATACTCTCAACCAGACATGAGCTCCTACCTTGAACTCTAGAGGTCGACGCCTCCTATCTGCATATGACTTCGGGCGACTTTGTGCAGCCAGCATCCTTTCTGTGATCAGCGCCACCCGAGCCATATCATCCTGAATCTGCTTTAGCGCTATTCCGCTGATACTACTAGGCTCGTTCTAGCATAAAGGTGTACCGCACCTACGTCCATACAGGGCCTCATAAGGAGCCATCCCAATTGATGCATGCTAGTTGTTGTTGTATGAGAACTCATGAGTGGAAGGTAATAAGACCATCAATGTCCCCTATCCAACACACACGCTCGCAACATGTCTTCTAAGGTCTGGATGGTCCTCTCTGACTAACCTTCTATTTCGGGGTGAAACACAGTCCTGAAGTGTAGACTCGTCCCCAAACTATTCTGAATCTGCTGCCAGAATCTCGAAGTAAATCGTCCATCCCGATCAGAAACAATCGTCCTCGGTACCCAATGGAGTCGCACTATCTGCCTAGTGTACTCCTCGACCAATATGCTCACTGGCCACGTCTTTCTGATAGGAATGAAATGTGCCGTCTTCGACAGTTTGTCAACAATCGCCCAAATAGCATCAAAGCTCCTACTAGTCCTCACTCTAGTCACAAAATCCATGGCAGTGGATGGAGCTCACGTCCAGGTCTGAAATGCTCTATCTTGACCTATTGATAGGTCGCACATTGGGCCACAAATCTAGCTACGTTGGGCTTCAGCCCTCCCCAACAATATGAGCGTCTCACACCATGGTACATCTTACTCGTACCAGGGTGTATGGAGTAAGGTGTACAGTGCGCCTGTTGTAAAATCCGTTGTCTCAGCTATGCATCAACAGGTACACAGATACGTCATGTCGCCTCATAACCCCATCAGCTCCAATGGAGAACTATGTTGCCTCTCCACGAGACATCCTCTCTCTGACCGCGGTCAAAGTCGGCAGGTCCCCTGTTTTTGGTAGATCTCATACAACAGACCAGGTAGAACCTCTAAAGGAAACAACTAGGCATCCTCATCAAGAAATTGGATGTCCATCTCTAGCCAAGCTAGATCTCTCTAAAGCTGAGGTTGTACAGTATGTCTGACAATCGCCTTCTCTCGAGGCATCTTCTTGCTCAAGGCGTCAGCTGCCACATTTGCCTTGCCAAGATGAAACAAAATCTCAAGGTCAAAGTCCTTGATCAACTCAAGCCATCGACACTGACGGTTATTCAATTCCCGCTGCGTGAAAATGTACTTCAGACTCTTATGGTCTGTGTAGATCTGACATGTAGCACCTTACAAGTAATGTCTCCAGATCTTCAAAGCATGAACTACGGCTGCCAACTCCATATCATAATTCGGATAGTTCTCCTCAAATGTCTTCAACTGTCGAGACGCATATGCAATCACTATGCCATCTGCATCAACACACATCCCAAGCCTAGCTTGGATACATCACTATAGACCACAAAATCATCAGAACCCTCTAGTTCTGCCAAGACAAGAGTAGAAGTCAAATGCCTCTTCAACTCCTCAAAACTCTGAGCACACTGGTCGGTCCATACAAATCTGGTATTCTTCCTCAGAAGACTCGTCAGTGGACGGGCAATCACAGAAAATCCCTCCACAAAGCATCTGTGATAACCGGCTAAGCCAAGATAGATACGCACTTCCTTGACGTTCGTCGGTGTCGTCCATGCTACAACATACTCGATCTTCACCGGATCTACCATAATCACGTCGGCGGAGACGATATGTCCAAGAAAAGCAACCTCAGACATCTAGAACTCACACTTAGAGAGCTTGGCATACAACTCTCTATCTCTCAAGATCTGTAAAACTATCCTCAAATGACCGACATGCTCCTCTCTGCTACGATAGTATACCAGAATATCATCGATAAAGACTACAACAAACTGATCCAGGAAGTCGATGAAGATACTGTTCATCAACTCCATGATAACCGCTAGGGCATTTTTCAGCCCAAATGGCATCACTACAAACTCGTAGTGTCCATAACGGGTACAAAATGTTGTTTTGTGCACGTCCTGCTATCTCATCCTCACCAGGTGATATCTTGAATGCAAGTCGATCCGGGAGAAGACTATCGCTCCCTGAATCTGATCAAGTAGATCATCAATACGAGGCAATGGATACCTGTTCTTGATGGTCAACTTGTTGAGCTCTCTATAGTTTATACACAATCTCAACGATCCTTCCTTCTTCCGCAGGAAGAGGACAGGTGCACCCCATGGTGATACGTTAGAGCGTATGAAGCCCTTCTCAGCAAACTCCTTGAGTTGCTTATTCAAATCCAACATCTCGACAGGTGCCATACGATATGGGGCTTTCGAGATGGGTCTCGTGCCGGGCTCCAAATCAATGCCAAAGTCAACGCTCCTCTGAGGCGGCAAGCTAGACGGCTCTGCAAACACGTTTGTAAACTCACATACCACTGGTATGTCCTCCAAAGCTGGACTCTCTCTATCCTTCATGGCATAGCCCCAGAAGGCATCACATCCATGTGCAATCAGTCTAGCTGCTCGTACTGCACTTATAACAGATCCCGTCTTCCCAAGGTCCCAACCTCGGAAGACCTCAATCGGACCTATGTCGGTAGAGACTGTAACAGTTCTCTTACCCACATCTAACACCGCACGGTGTCCACACTTCCGATCCATACCTAATATGACTTCTTCATGTATCAAGGGCATGACTAAGAAGTCAACAAGCATTATACGAGTCCCTAAGCGTAGGGGACAACTACGTATCTCCTGGGTACCCCTGACCCAACTACCATCAGGTAACCCTATAGTAAAGGGGGTCCTCTCTATGGTAGACAAATTCAAACGCTCAACGCATACAGCAGAAATAAAGGAATGTGTAGCACCCGTATCAAATAAAACTCTAACAAGTAAACCATGTAACAGAATGGTACTTGTAGCAACTGGTGATGGCGGCTCCTCAACACTCCTCAGCTTAAAAACACGACCTCGAGCTCCTTGAGCATCACTAGTACTAGCCTCTCTACCTCTACCTTTACTCGGTCTTGGAGTAGAACCCTGAGTAGCAGGTGTATCTGGGACTCTCTATTGTCCTTGTGCCTAATGCTCAGGCGGTCTCTGTCCACCTCCTACAGCACCTGCAAGGGAAGAACTCTGTTGTGATGACGCCTTGCTTGAAGGCAAAACATAGCTCTGTGTCTACTCTTCCCACACGAGAAGCAAGTTAGTGGTGCTCTCGGGAAATCAGCCCTCAAATGTCCATAGTCCCCGTAGTTTTCACACTACACGCCTCTCTCAGTCGTAGGTGCAGATACTGGACCAATCGAGCGGCCCTGAGACTAGCCTCACCGGTATCCAGATGCTCCTGCACCTGTTTGTCTTGTGCGCCTCTTGTCAAACCGTCCTATCTGAGAAGTCCCCTTTGGCTAGCTCTCTCTCTCATAGGCAAAGGCTCGATCTTGATAATCTGTCAATGAATCACAGTGGAATCCTGCCATGTATGAACGTGTACTCTCCCTCAAACGACGGGATTATAGATACACATGCTTGTCCTCAGATGGTGTAGTTGGACCTAGCAATGCTAACCCAGTGTGGAAGCGGCGAATAGCATGAGTAATGGGTACGTTCTCAAAGCCTGCATCCACGAAGTCCTACAGTTTCTCCCTCCTCAGTGAGGCAGGGCATAACTGCTCCCTCAACAAAGTCCTCATCTGCTGATAGTTGGTAACTCGTGGTCTAACTGTCCACCACTAGTGTGCCAGGTCACGGAATAGAGATTGTACTAGCTCTATCCGTCTATCCTCAAGGCATTAAATAGACTCTAGAGCACAATCTACATGCCCAATCCACACCTCAGTCTCTAAAACTATCTCCTCTGAGAAGTATGGTACTCCTTGTTGATGAAATGCCTTCAACTAGGCATCTGGTCGACGCCCTCTGGTCTCCTCTACAGCTCGAGTAACCTCAGCAGCACGTGCCGGCATAGCTGGCACCTGAGTAGCTCCATGGGATCTCGGAGATGATCTCTCATGCCCTAGTAGATCTGGGGCTCGTTTGCCTGCTCTGATGGCCTCCTCAAAGTGTCTAAGGTACTCTCTGAACTCTGGTCTACCCATGGAGAAACGATCTGGACTCAATTGGGTGCATGCCATGCACCAAAAAGGTCCCATGTGTCCCCCTTAGCTCCTAGCTTGCTCCCAATGAGTCCGAAGGTGTGTCATCTCGAGGAACGATCCTCGAATGTATCGATTAAGCCCCTAAATCTCCCAAAATACCTACAAAGCATGCAAAAGTCCGTGTAGACGTCTATCTTGACAAAATACATGAATTGAGTGCAAATGTCGTGAACTAGTGTTAAACCATGCATGAATGAGCGGATGTGTATAGACTATAGGAAACTAAATGTTGCCTCTAGGAAAGATCACTTCCCTCTTCCTTTCATTGACCAAATGCTAGAGAGATTAGCTCAACATTCCCATTTTTGTTACTTAGATGGCTATAGTGGATTCTTCCAAATCCCTATTCACCCCGATGATCAAGAAAAAACTACATTCACATGTCCTTGGGGTACATTTGCATTTAGGAGAATGCCATTTGGGTTGTGTAATGCACCCGCCACCTTTGAAAGGTGTATGATGGCCATCTTTTCTGAGTATATTGAAAACATCATGAATTGTTTATGGATGACTTTTCTGTTTATGGATCTTCCTTTGATGATTGCTTAGCTAACTTGTCTCTATGATAAAAAGATGTGAGGAGACTAATCTAGTCTTGAATTGGGAGAAATGCCATTTCATGGTAAGTGAAGGTATAGTGTTGGGTCACTTAGTGTCCAACCGAGGCATTGAGGTTGATAGGGCTAAGATAGAAACCATAGAGAAGTTGCCACCACCTACCTCGGTGAAAGGGGTAAGGAGTTTTTTAGGGCATGCCGGTTTTTACCAGAGATTTATTAAAGATTTCTCTAAGATTTCTAAGCCTCTTACTAACCTACTAATGAAAGATGTTGAGTTTGTTTTCTCCAAGGATTGCCTTGAAGCTTTTTGTAGGTTGAAGAATGCTTTGATCTTTGCACCCATCATGCAACCTCCGGATTGGAGTTTACCGTTTGAGATCATGTATGACGCGAGTGATGTAGCCGTTGGGGCTGTTTTGGGACAAAGATAATATGGGCTTACACATGCCATCTATTAGGATAGCAAGATGCTAGATGATGCCCAACTCAATTATGCTACCACCGAGAAGGAGTTGCTAGCAGTTGTGTACGCATTTGAGAAGTTCCACTCGTATCTTGTTGGAGCGAAGGTCATTGTGTATACGGATCATGCTGCGATCCGTTATCTCCTTACAAAGAAGGATGCCAAGCCTCGGTTGATTCGGTGGATCCTTCTTCTTCAAGAGTTTGACTTGAAAATCCGGGATAAGAAGGGGTCCGAAAATTCTGTGGCGGATCACCTTAGTAGACTCCCACCATTGGAGATTGAGAGAGATGACATCCCGATTGATGACTCATTCCGGGATGAGCGATTGCAAATGGTGGAGGAGTGCTTGCTTCAAGTGTCAAGGAGTGAGCCATGGTATGCCAACATTGTGAACTATCTTGTGTGCGAGGAGGTGCCGCCCGGTTTTTCATATGCCCAGCGGAAAAAGTTCTTCAAGGATGTGAGGCATTACTATTGGAGCTAGCCTCTCTTGTTCAAGAGAGGGCCGGATGGAGTTTTTAGAAGATGCATACCGGAGGATGAGGTGGAGAGTGTGATCCGCCACTGTCACTCTTGCCATGTGGAGGCCATGCTAGCTCACACAAGACATGTGCAAAGGTGCTGCAATCCGGATTGTTTTGGCCAAGTTTGTTCAAGGATGTGCAGAATTTTGTGGTAGCTTGTGATGCTTGCAAAAGGACGGGCAACATCTCAAGGAGGAATGAGATGCCCTTGAACAACATACAAGAGGTGGAGATATTTGATGTGTGGGGTGTGGACTTCATGGGGCCATTCCCCTCTTCATGTGGAAACCTCTACATCCTCTTGGCGGGGGACTATGTGTCGAGATGGGTGGAGGCAATCGCCTCTCCTACAAATGATGCCAAGGTTGTGGTGCGGTTCTTCAACCGAGTGATCTTCCCTAGGTTTGGAATACCAAGGGTTATCATAAGTGATGGAGGGAAGCACTTCACTAATAGGAACTTCGGGACACTTTTGGCTAAGTATGGGGTAACTCATAAGGTGGCAACACCTTACCATCCCCAAACTAGTGGCCAAGTGGAGATCTCCAACCGGAAGATAAAGGGTATTCTTGAGAAGACGGTTTCTAGGACGAGAAAGGATTGGGCTATGAAGCTCGATGATGCTTTGTGGGCTTATAAAACCGCTTTCAAGACACCGATTGGCACCACTCCTTACAAGCTAGTCTATGGCAAGTCTTGCCACCTTCCGGTAGAGATGGAGCATAGCGCATATTGGGTTATAAGGTGGTTGAATTTTGACCTCAAGGAGGCCGGAGAGAAAAGATTGCTTGACATGAATGCTCTTGAGGAGATCCGGTTGGATGCCTATGAAAATGCCCGGATCTACAAAGAAAGGACCAAACGTTGGCATGACAAGCGTCTTATCCCAAAGGAGTTGAGTGAAGGCGACCTTGTCCTTCTCTTCAGCTCAAGGCTGCGGCTCTTCCCCGGAAAGCTTAAGTCAAGATGGACGGGTCCTTACGTGGTGAAGAAGATCTTTCCCCATGGAGCGGTTGAGATAGGAAGGGAGCATTGCGGAGATTTTAAGGTGAATAGGCACCGGTTGAAGAAGTATATCCCGGATGCTCCGGTGGACATGATTGCCCCACTTCACCTCGAATGAGATGCCCTCGAGTTTGGTCAAGCTAATGACCTTAAAGAAGCGCTTGGTGGGAGGCAACCCATTGGTAGACAACTTTCCCTATTTGTTTTTTTTTTGTTTTCTATTTTTTTGTTTTTGTGTTTTTGTGTGTGTTTGGAGTTTGTGTGCTAGAGTCTTGGTGGCATGGAAGCCTTGCATGGCATATGGATGATGATGATGAACCCCTCATCAATTATGGGTGGAGCGGACGCGGAACTTGGACGGCTAGCGGTGCCTAGCACGGGTCCCGACGCCATAACGAACACTTTGAGCTCTCTACCATCGTTGATATTATCATCCGCGATCACTCCACTTGAATGATCCCAAATACCAAAGCAAACCATTTTTACATTGTGAGAACCCTCTTTCACCCTTCTTTATTTCATTTACACATTGAAGACAATGTGTTTCTAAGTATGGGGTGGGGTTTGCATGATCTTTTGCATGATTAGCATCTAGGGTAGTTTCTTTTAGTCACATGCTTCATTATGTCTTGCATTGTACATACATATTTCGAAAATCCCAAAAAAATTAAAAAATTAAAAAAAAATTTTAGTGCTTCTAAGCTTGGGAATGACCCTTATGATGAGATTGTTGTGTGGATTGGCTATGGATGGCCTTATGTGTTAAATAGATGAATGCATATGTGGACTTGAAGTACTTATCTTGAATCCCATGAATGGATTGTGATCATGATGTTTGTCTTGATTGGATTGAGGATTGAAAGTCGAAATTATATGCTAGTTCTTGCACATCATCTAGGAGTGATTAAGGTAATTCATCTTTCTCTACTTCTCATCTTCATCACGTTGTTTGAGCACCTCAATTGATATAAACTTGACCTCTTTTAACCCATCCGGGAATAGGAGCATGTTAGTGTGTTGAGTGTGTGAAAAGCAAGTGTGGGGTGAAGTTGTTGATGGATGAATGTTATGAATAAAGTGTTGAATTTGTTGTGAAAAGTGTAGAAAAAAATATAGGTTTTGGGACATTGGTTTAAATGACAAGTAACTCGGTACCATTCACATAATTGGGTGTTTGTGCCTTGCCAAAGTCAAATAAACCGATAGTCCTAACGAGCTATGGTATGTGTGCCCGGTGTGGATGCACCTCGAAAAATAAAAAAGTCCGAGGACGGCTAATCACCAAGGTTTCGGCTTTTGTACATCAATGCCATTATCTCAAAAATAAGTGAAAGAAAAAGAAAAGAAAAGAAAGAAAAAAAATGGAGAAAACATACACTTGTGGGAAGTTGAATAAAAAATGTGAAGTTATGAAGTTAGTTCCATTCCCAGATTAACATCACGTAACCTAAAATAATTCCCACCTAATCACAACGTTTCTTGGCCTTTTATTTCACAAGCCCTTGTAACCTATTTGCATGTGTGAAGACTTAGTGATCTAGATTGGATATGCTCATCATCATCTTGACTTCTTCGTTTTTACATTTCATGCATCCCTTCGAGTTAAGTACAATTGTCTTTCCGTGCCTTCATTTATTTGACACATGATTGCTTGTCAATTACCATGAAACATGACTTTGAAGGTGATCCAATATTAGAAGCACAACTCCAAAAAGATTTTGTTGGTTTTCTGCATGCATAAATCATGTTATCTCTTAGTCTATAGTTGGGACTTGCTCGGGGACGAGCAAACCTTAAGTATGGGGTATTTTTGATACCACGATTTATGACTTAGGTTTAGGCACTCATTTAGATAGTTTTACCGCTCATTCATGCATGGTTTACAACTAGTTCACGACGTTTGCACTCAATTCATGTATTTTGTCGAGATTGACGTCTACACGGACTTTTGCATGCTTTGTAGGTATTTTGGGAGATTTAGGGGCTTAATCGATTCATTCGAGGATCGTTCCTTGAGATGACACACCTTCGGACTCATTGGGAAGCAAGCTAGGAGCTAAGGGGGACACATGGGACCTTGTTGGTGCATGTCATACACCAAATTGAGGCTTGATGATCCAAAACAAGCTGAGACACCAAAACCACGGCCACTAGGACTTCCACGGGCGTGGAAATGGGCCGTGGTTTTCCCAAGACAGCTGTGACAACTGTCCCACGATCTTCATGGCCGACTCTTGCAATTTGTTGAGGATATAAGGTGGTCTTGTAGGCTGTTAGAGCGGACCCCATCACTCCATTCTTTCCCACACTCTCAACAACACATATTCTCTCATTGGAAGATTGGATTGGAGCTTCACTTGGAGAAGAAGAAAAGGTTCCATTGGAGAAGAAGAAAAGAACACACCATTCTTAGGTTTTCATAGTTTTGAGTGAGATTTGTGAAGTTGTTTTGCAAGTGTTTGTAAGAAACGATTGAACCTTCTTTAGAAGGTTTGTAAGTCCTTCTTGAACTCATATTCAGCTTGGTTTTCTTTGTTCTACTTGTTCATCTCTATTTTACTTCCTTTACTTGCTATGGAAGCCATGAATGTATGCTTGTTGAGTTTGATTGTTGAAATGCATGTTGTTGGCTAGATAGATGTGATTCTACGGTAAGGAAATGATGGTTATGGCTTGGACTATGATAGAATGGACTTAGATGTACCTTTGGTTGATTCGTTTGCTTGAACCGAGCTGCTGTTGGAAACCACGGTTCGTTCTTGCCTTTCCACGACCGTGGACTGGGATGAACAACCCGTGGTTCTGACTAACTCACTTGTTTTGATGAATCTAAGTGCTAGAATGTTAGATTGTTGAAATCCTAGTGTTTGTTGAGCTAAATCTATCCTAGGGTGACCTAGTGTTAGCAACTAAGTGTTAGAAGAGACCTACCCGGTGATTCTTGCTCTTAGATACCGAATATGACGAACTCTAGGTAGTAGTGAGCCTCACAAGCCGCTATTGGACTAAATGTGCTAGGATAGATGTTTAGGACTTGTCTTCCCGAGACTTACCCGGTAAGGAGATATTAGATCCCTAGATAACCATCCGGTTTGTGTAGACATCCCTACCTTAGGTTCCTAGAGACTTACCCGGTGATAGGACCTTAGGTGCGGTATTAGTGGATCATGAGACCTACCCGGTAATTGACCCCACTTGAGAAACATTCCTTCCCAACATACTATAGTTTATCCAAGGTTGATTAGAAGCTTGAGTCCTATGCCATAACCGGAATTTCCAACCCCTAGAATCCGCTTTTCTCTCTTTGATCACATATTTTGTGTTTGTTTGTTTATTTGTGTTTTAGCTTGATTCCTTAGTTTGTTTTGCCATATTATATCATTGTGATCATTGATTGATCACCACACAAAACCAACCCAAAAATATTGAGATTTTCATTTATTTGTTTCTTTCTCTTTTCTTAGCACTAGATCAACACTATCCTTAGTCACAAATCGATTCAATCTCACCTCAGTCTTTGTGTTCGACCTCGGAATACTATCCTTACTACAAAACGTCCCGTACACTGCAGGTTCGCTAGGAGTTAGGAAAAATATAACGAGTATAAATTTAAGACTTTTGCGTGTCACATTCTTAGCGTAACATTGTCAACCTAAGGCTCTGATACAACCTCTGTAACATCCCGAATCCACGGGACTCGGAGTACCGCATTGGGCTAGGATCTCACAATGGATCCTGACCCTAGTTTGACAACAAGTTCACTAGATCATACAACAAGGCACAGGTTGATTAAAACCAAATACATAAAACTTTATAAGATCCCATATCCCACACAGTCCTAATGTACAAAACACAAAGGTGAGTACAAAACAACATCCACAAACAACAAATACAAAAGATCCCATATCCCACACAGTCCTAATGTACAAAAGTCATCGGCTGGTCACCCCATTTGGCTAACTCTGTAGTCTTCCAAACCTACAAATCATCTACAACACGGTATACACCGTTAGTATACAAAAATGAATAAGTATGAAGGTAATAGCACAACCACACATCCACATCTCATACATGCAATGCCATACACATTCATTTATTATCTATCAGTTATGTTATTCCATTACTAATTCAACTTATTTTGTAACACGAGGAGCCTCAAGAACCTCGTCCCATCCAACGTAACACAAGAGTTTTGCATGGGGGCGATCATCACTCGTCCCCTCATGTGAGATCATCTTCACGGCACCTCCTCCTACCAGCAGGCGGAGGCAAGTTGTCACGACCCGTTATAATACACTTGGACCATTTAAAGTAATAAAAGGTCATCCTAGTCCGGTTTAGTTTATAAATGCACACTCATATGAACACACACAACCATCACAATCACACAAACTCACAACTGAAGGCTAAGTAAGTCCTATGGACTTACGTGTAACACTCGTATCCGATACCACGTCACAACTTCCCCTTGTGAAAGTAATCAACACCTGCAATGGCAAGGCACACAACATCACATATTGCAAGGGTTAGAAGACTCGTCTCCATAACCATAACCAACCTACAACCTCAATCTAGCCCTCAATATCATAACATGCTCACAAATGCCTACAGCGTAACCTCAACATCAACACGAGTGCTTAAGGCACATCTCCTTCATACAACTCATCCTAACAAAGCTAGCCTAGCCAACATCTAAGCCAAGGCCAAAGGAAAGGAAGGAAGGAAACATACCAACAAGGTATGCCTTGAATGCACCAACAAAAGCAAGAACTCAAGCCTAAACCACAGAGGCGCAGGGGCGGCTCACTCAAGGCGCAGGGGCGGCTAACAGGCAGGCGCAGGGACGGCCAAGGTCAGGCGCAAGGGCGGCTGTCTATGTAGAGGCTTGGCCCCGACTTCTCTTCGGTCTCTTTCTCGACTCTCTACACTTCTCCATCATACCACATCAACACACATACACATATACACATGTATGAATATCAGAAAAGCAATGAAAGGATCCACACAAGCTCAGCTTGTGATCCTGAGATAGGAAAGGAAGAAAGAAACAAGGGAGAAGAAAGAAAGAAAGGAAAGAAGAAGAGTTGGCTTACCATAATCAGAAACCTAAGCAGCCATGGAGATCCACACCATCATCCTCCTACAACATATCAACACAACAACAACACTCAGCAACAAGCTCAAGGTCATCCGAGGCCAAAACCAACACCAAACTCTCAAAAGCTCTCTCACAAGATCAAGAAGATCAAAGAAGAGAACAGGAAGAAGAAGAAGAAGAGCGTAAGGGGGATGAAGGAGCTGGAATGAGGTGAAGAAACCCCTCATCTAAAGAATTGGAAGCTTATATAAGAAGCTAACCTAAAAATCAAAGTCAACAGGTCAACAAAGGTGGTTGTAGCCGCACAAAACCGCAGGGGCGGATCAAGCAAGGCACAGGGGCGGCCCTCCTGTGGCGCAGGGGCGGCTAACAGGATCCACAGGGGCGGATGCCATGTTCCAGCAAGGGCTCGACTAAGGCTCAACAAGGATCCTAGGCTCCAAGGACTAAGGCTCTTACAATAACCTTCATCTCTCTCTCCTTACGTACATCTTCTTCGCTTTTCTAACTTGGATCATCCTTCCCTGATTCTTCCTTGGGTTTGTTTGATTTTGTGAGAGATCCTTGATGGTTTTGCTTGTTGTTATAGAGAGTTGTTGTTGCTGAGCCTTATGAGCCAGTTGTTGGTGATGATGGTGTGGTGCTGATCTTCTGGAAGCTTAGTTGGTAAGCTTTCATAGCTTTTCTTCTTTCTTTCCTCTTTTCTTCATCTTTTCCTCTCTTTCCTTAGCCTAGCATAGTTTCCTTAGGCTTGGATCATGTTTCAGCCATGTTTGGCTTGTGTTGATAGATATATATGTATGTTCTATATTTATATTGATGTTGGAGTGAAGAAGAGTAAAGAATCAAAGGAAGAAGTGAAGAAAGAGCTAACGTGGTGCCTCCTGCTGTCCAGCCGCCCCTGCGCCACATTGCAGCCGCCCAGGTGCCACCAGTGAGATGCCCCTGCGCCACCAGTGAGCCGCCCCTGCACCACCTGCATCAGCAAGGGTCTTCTCTTGGTTCTGCAGGTGTGTGTGTGCTTCTAGGCTTTCCTTAGGATGCCTTTGTTCCCTCCTTTCCTAGTGTGAGAGTATAGGATCATGCTAGATGTGTGAGGATGAGTTTTGATTATGGTTGTGATCGGTTTATGCCTTGTATGGATTTAAGGACATAGGTTTATTGTAGTTGAGGTTTTGAGGTTGAGTATGATCCTATGGATCCCGTTGGGTCTAGGTGTGACCCTTGTGTTGTTAGGAGATTGATATATCTATGTATGCCTGTTTATAGGCTATGTTGTCCCTCTAGTGTAGAGTTGATCGTGGTTGAGTTTGATCGAGGTTGAGGTAAGTCCGTAGGACTTACTTAGTTGTCATCCTTATATTGGGTGTTTGCATAAGTGGTGTGTGATTTATATGTTTGCTATGATAGCATGAGATGTCGTTTATACCGAACTATGTTTTATTGATTGCCCCGTATGCGTGGCAGTGATAACCTTTCCCTTTCATCCCGCCGTGGAGTCTTGGAGGTTCTGTGATGTTAGGCCAGACTGACTTTACAGGAAGGGCACAATCCACTCCCACAGGGTACACGGATTGTGTGACTGATACTTGTGCAGCTGGCTAGCAGGCTGAGAGGCGAGGATCTGTTGGTCCTCGTGTCACAAAGTTTCATATATATATTTATATATACGATTTGAGTGAATGACCATTACATTGCGATGATAAAATGGGTAAATGTGTGAGACCATGCTGACGTGTTTATCTTTCCTTGATTGTGATTGTGCCTATGCATTACTCTATATATGTGTATGGATAGCTAATGGTTTATTACCAAGTTGTAGATGCCCCACAGGATAGGCATGCTGTTAGGTGATCTAGTAGAGTGGCAGGTCGAGGACGTCTCCTACATTGGTTGTTGTGGGATTTTGGGGTTTGTTTACCTTTTCCCTCCTACGTGAGGATGATCTTTCGTTACCTCCTGTGTAAGGGTGTTGATTTATATACTAGGCTATATCGTCTCACCTTGTGGTTGTATAGTTTATACAGTTTTATGCATTTGTTTTTATATCTGTTGGTGTCATGTTGTAAGGTCCAGTGAACTTGTTTTCAGGCTAGGGTCAGGATCCATTGTGAGATCCTAGCCCAATGTGGCACTCTGAGTCCCGTGTATTTGGGGTGTTACATGAATGCTTTCCTCAACGAATTTGGTACGTCTATTATAAACACGATAAGCTTTGTTATTTGAAGCATATCCAATGAAGATAGCTTCGTCACTACGTGGATCAAATTTACCAAGGTTGCCTTTGCTAGTGTTTTGGACTAAGCAAGTACATCCAAAGGGTTTAAAATAGAAAATATTATGTTTTCTTCCCTTAAAGAGTTCATAAGGAGTCTTTTTCAAAATAGGACGAATTAAACATCTATTAAAGATGTAGTTAAGGTGCGGTTCTTACGTTCCATAACCCCATTTTGTTGAGGAGTTCTAGGGGCTTAAAAGTTGTATGAAATACCATACTTTGAACAAATCAAACTTTAATTGATCAAAGTCTCTATCATGAGCACTTCTTATTGAAACGATTGGTATGTTTTTCAATGTTAGCAACTCCTTACACAATTTCAGAAACTCAAACAATGCTTCAGATTTTTCCCGAATGATATCCATGTAAAACGAGAAAAATCATCCACAATAAAAAGAATGTACAGTTTACCTTTGGGAGATTTGACACACATAGGACCACAAAGATTAATATGTAAAAGCTCAATGGATAGAGAAGAACTTACAACCTTCTTTGGTTTGAATGAACCTCTTTTTTGTTTACCTTGTGTACAAACTTACAAAGTTCATCTACCTTGAAGTTTAGATTTGGAAATCCACGTACTAGATCCTTTGAAAGTAACTTCTGCATTGTATGCATGCTTACGTGACCAAGTCTTCTATGACAAAGCCTTGGATCATTAGTCAAGGCCTTGAGACATTTTAGCTTAGTTCCTGAAACTTGGTTAGTACTGATAGAATAAACATTGTTGCGTCTAGGAGCTGTAAGCACAATATCACCCGATGTCTTTTCTTGAACTTCACATTTTTCTGAATCAAAAATCACCTTGTTGCCTTTATCACATATTTGAGAGATTCTAAGTAAGTTATACTTCAACCCGTCAACAAGATAGACATCATCAATAAAGTTAGATGAATTATAACAAATTTTATCAATGCCAATAATGTCACACTTTCCTTTATCACCAAGCGTAATGGTTCCAAATGATTGCTTCTTTAGATCCGAGAACAATGAGTTTTTTCAACTCATATGTCTTGAACAACCACTATCTAATATCCATTTATGCTCCTTTTCCTTGGTCATATCTTGCAAAACAGCAAACATTAACATTTCCGGGTCGACCAAATGACATATTTTGGTCCATATTCAGGCTCAATCATGTTTGGCGGTCTGGTACCTTTAAAAACCCAAATTTTCTTAAGTTGTTTCTTTAAGCAAAGAGGATAAGTATTTCTAATGATGTAAGGGTCATTTCTTCTATTTGGACATGTTGATTTTACCTGACCCTTTTTGCAACAATAGAAACATGTGGGCATATGAATACTCCCTTTAGCTTTAACAAAAGTGGTAGTCGTTTTTCTAGGGCAAAAAACATGATACCCTATACCATTTTTGTTAAGAGAGGATTGTTGCTCACCCATCATCCTTTCGAGGTTAGATTTTGAACGAGTGAATTGAATAAGTGCAACCTTCTGGTGTTGAAATGTCACAGTTAGATAAACCTTCTCTAGATCGATATATTCTCGATGGAGAGAAGAAAGATTGCCCTTGAGAATCTGAATCACTGTTAGATCAACCCAAATTTTCTTAACTTGTTACTCCAAAGACATCTCACTTAATCATTCCTCTTGTTTGAGAAGTTTTTCTCTTAAGGAACTTATCCTTACCCTATGTTCTTTATCACATATGATTATTACTTTAAGAAATTGCGTAAGTTCAAGTTCGGGTTGAGACATAATCGTACTTAACACACCATCAACATACTGGTTTGGCTTCATCATGAACGACCATTAGACATAAGTTTGCTTGTTTGTTTTCGTCTTTTGATTCATTAGTACAATCTGAATCACTCCATGAAGCTACCATAGCTTTCTTCTTTCGATGCTTCTTTCGAAAGTTGTTCCTCTTCTTTTGTTGACAATCCTTTACAAGATGATCTGCTTCACCACATTCAAAGCAAGTTAATACATAAGTTTTCTTATTAGGGTTAGAAAACTTACCTTGAGGTCTTGAGGATCGCGGATAATTTTTATTGTTTGCTAACTGCTTCTTCATTTGAAGAAGTTTTGCGAGACCTCTGGAGATCAAGGCGAATGGATCTTCCTCATCTTCATCATCACTATCTTCTATCCGATGACAAATCATCCTTCTTGGATGTTAAAGCTAGGTTTTTTGTGTTGGATGGGAGCCTCTTTGACTGTAGTCACCTTTTGAGACCTCTCTAGATTTTGAGGCTCTCTAGATCGATATATTCTGGTAAGCTCCTCAGAACCTTCCTTACTTTCTCTTCATTTGTGAAAACCTTTCCAAGTGTGTCGAGGTTGTTCACAATTTTAGTAAATCGTATGAACATTTCTTTGATTGATTCGTTTAAGTTCATCTTGAATAACTCATATTGTCTGAGGAAGATGCTTACCTTAGTTTCCTTAACTTGGCTTGTTCCTTCATATGTGACAACTAGTGTCTCCCATATTCTTTAGCACTCTTACATGATGAGACACGGTTGAATTCATTTGCATCCAATCCGCAATACAACAAGTTCATGGCCTTGTAATTCCTTGAAACCCTATCCAAGACGGTTTGAGTGAAGCCTGCTTCCTTCATTGCGACTTGGAATCCTTCAACCGTGATGGTTGGGATTTTAGGGCCATTTTGAATGATGCTCCATAGTTCCATGTCCTAATAAACAAAAACACATTTGCATTAGTGCTCTCCAATGGGCAAATTTGTTGCAACAAAAGAGTGGTGGTACAGATGTGGATCTTCTTTAAGTGAATCCTCCATCACCTACAAAGTTCATGATTAGTCTTACTAATGGTTAAATCAATATATGTGAGTTTAGCTCTGATACCAATTCAAGAATCATATAGGTGAATATAAAGGATATAAATACTCTAGAAGGGGGGGGGGGGGTTGAATAGAGTATGAAACTAATTTCAATGCCTTGATGTTAATCTGTACTGTTTCTGACAAAACTGGTTTTCAAGGACTTTGAAAGTGATTTCAAGGCCTTGACTCCGAAAACC
>BSUD01000003.1:65997609-66180024 GCA_033239045.1 Fagopyrum esculentum
GCTTGTTCCTTCATATGTGACAACTAGTGTCTCCCATATTCTTTAGCACTCTTACATGATGAGACACGGTTGAATTCATTTGCATCCAATCCGCAATACAACAAGTTCATGGCCTTGTAATTCCTTGAAACCCTATCCAAGACGGTTTGAGTGAAGCCTGCTTCCTTCATTGCGACTTGGAATCCTTCAACCGTGATGGTTGGGATTTTAGGGCCATTTTGAATGATGCTCCATAGTTCCATGTCCTAATAAACAAAAACACATTTGCATTAGTGCTCTCCAATGGGCAAATTTGTTGCAACAAAAGAGTGGTGGTACAGATGTGGATCTTCTTTAAGTGAATCCTCCATCACCTACAAAGTTCATGATTAGTCTTACTAATGGTTAAATCAATATATGTGAGTTTAGCTCTGATACCAATTCAAGAATCATATAGGTGAATATAAAGGATATAAATACTCTAGAAGGGGGGGGGGGGGTTGAATAGAGTATGAAACTAATTTCAATGCCTTGATGTTAATCTGTACTGTTTCTGACAAAACTGGTTTTCAAGGACTTTGAAAGTGATTTCAAGGCCTTGACTCCGAAAACCTACAAATCAACGTTAGTCACAATTAAGCAAGAAATAGTGCGGAAGTAAAAGATCGAACCCAAGAGAGTTGTAGTCATGTTTTGATTAAATTCAATTATAAATATGTAACCAGGAGGGGGGGGGGGGTTGGATGGTAGAATAAACAACACAAAAGCAATTTAAAAGTAAGCAAAGATGGAGATAATATGGATGATTAGAAAGCTCACTAGGTTGAATTTTACCATGCATACTACTTGGTTGATACTTTTTAGAAGCAATTCACCAATGTTCACATCTTGATCTTATGTATATGTTAAGCCAACAGGCATTAACACAACTTAACTAGTTTATTGATCCGTAAACCTACAAGATCAAAACACAACTTAGCATTCTAGTAAAAATAATGAGATATAAAGAATAATAAACAAACCATTAATATTTCTTTATATTTATGTTCCTTTCCTTTAGATAATTACAACCACCTTTAACCTAGGGATTTGCTACTAGATTAAAGACTCGACCCCGGAATCGATTAACCCTAGCACTTTGCATGCATTAGTACACTTAAGGTAATCAATCTATGTGAGAAAAGACATGCAAACATAAGTTAAAGGTCAAGGAAACATAACACAATTAGACTTAATTCAACTTCTAAATATAAAAGACTTAGAGCCAAATAGCAATGCAGATTCAATCAACCCAGTGTAGCAAGGAAGGTTAGAAACACATTACAAAATGACACTTAGAAATGTAGAGCTTTTTAGGGAAAATGTGGATGATTCTAGGAATCAGGCAAGGGCTCTATTTATACTACAAAATGCATTAAAAGGGAGTAAATGGGTTGTCTAAACAACAACTTTAAATGTCATAAAGGTGGTGCAAGCAACCGGATTTAAGTCCTCTAGCGCTAAACCGTGGGGGCGGGCTTCAGGGCCGCAGGGGCGGTTTAGGCCAGAACAATCCAACTAAGTCTTGGCCGCTGGGGCGGCCTGGCTGTCCCGTAAGGGCGGGTTCTTTAATGCTCTTAAACGTTTGACTCTTCATCTTTGTGTCGTTTGTAGTGATGATTCGCATGGGCGGCCTAGTGTCACCTCAAGGGCGGTGACACAGTCTCTTCGACTTCAAAGATCCGCTCACAAGGGCGCAAGCAGGGGCGCCGGCTTCGCATCATCAAGTCGAGTTACCCCAGGGGCGGCCGTAGGTGTGGTGACACTCATCTTCTGGGCGCAGGCGAAGGCTCTGACTGTAGAACTGGGCATGGGTCTTCAGGGGTGTCAACGCAGGGGCGGATAGGTGGCGCCGCAGGGGGGTGACACCCTCTTCGCTCTCAAACGTGTGTGTATGGTGAACGATATAGCTTTAAATTTATAACCTAAAATATAAGCCTGAAATAATATGAGAACCCACAGTGTACGGATCAATTGTAATAACAGCAAATACTCCAAGGTCGAACACAAGGACTATGGTGAAACAAAGATCGGTAATTTAGGTTGTCAATAAAAAACAAGCAACAAAACAAAGGTATCAAAGACGATGTAGTAATCAGATTAAGAGAATGCATATTCTAGAGATTAAAGCATCCAGTTGTGGTTCCGACTCAAGATCTCATGTAATATCCAAAATTTTATTTCCATTTATTTCCGAGTCGAACCGAATTTCGACCCGATGATCCGGGTACATGATATCTAGTGTTATCTACCATCACTAATCCTATCATTTTATGTAAGTCTACACTCACATAAAAAGATAAATATTCCAACAAAACCTTAATCTTAGAAACCCTAGTTTATATCTATGTGTATTTCAAAAGGTCATGGCAACCTTTTGACTAGATCATGACAAACTTTTGGCAAGGCCATGATAAGGCCTTGACAAGTTTCAGCCCATTACATTGCCTCTCCTTGCCACACATTCAGCCCACTCCTCTTCTTGCTGCATATTTAGCCCACTCCTCTCCTTGCTTCACATCCAACCCACTCAACTCCCATTGCCCATGCTTGCACGTTGGCCCAACAACTAGAAGAAGCCCACGAAGCCTCAACACAAGGACGACCGGCCTTCTTCTCTCGCCTCACGTCAGCCTTCAATCCCTACACTCTCACCTATCCTCACGCTCCTTCAATACACCTTCCTTAATAAGCAGATTCTACCCGTAACTGCTGCAGGTACAACTCTCCCTCTCCTGTCTAGATTCAGCGAACAAAGGGATGATGCCGCTAAGGACCCCTCCTGCACTTCCCTTCGTGAATCTAGTAGGGAATGAGACACATGGACACTCACACCAACAAGGACAGCTCTGGCTTGTCGGATCTGACTACAGACACAAGGCTGGAGTTCCTCTTCCTCTTTCCATAGTTTTGGAGCACTTGTATCCATTCTACCTGCGTGCCAGTGGTAGCAACTGAGTCCGTCATGCTCACACAAAGAGGAGCAGACTCCACATCCGAGCATGGTGTACACCAGCCAAACGAGACTCACAAAATTTAGATCGGTTGTAGCCTATCTCGACTACAACAGTGGGTAAGTCGGATCTTCTTTTTCCTCACTCTTCTTGGATCCTTCCTTGGACCATACTGAACCACATTTGCCCCAGATCAATACTCATTGCGGAGGCTTGACAAGAAGCATCAAAAGCGAGCCATCATCGCCCGGTTCCTCCTCCCCGAGCAACCTTTTCAGCCATCTAAGAAGTCTTGCATAATAGCCACGAGAAACAATAGGCATCTGTTTAGTTTTTTTGAGCTGTAAACCTGTGCCGATCAACAAATTTGGGACAATATTTTGGTATGCTAGACTCACTTTTTTTGGCTGAATTTTTGATATGATATAGTTGGCAGATTTTGGTAGAACATGTTAAAATTTGAGAGGAATCCAACGAGTGGTTTAGGAGTTATGATTTTTCGATGTTGGGACCTTGGACGGTTTTTCTGTTGTTGCTGAAATTTGAAGTGTTGGAAAACTGCATGTTGATACTGTTTTGTGATAAAAAATTGGGTAAGTTTTACTCCTCATTTGTTGCTGATTTTCGGATATGTTATATTTGAAATTGTATAATATAACATACTGAAATTTCAGAGTATTCCGAGTTATAGTTTAGGAGATATGGTTCTCCGAAGTTGGTTCCTCAAGCAATATCTATAACTATGCTGAATATTCTAAGTGTTAGAAAAAAACTGCTTGTGATGCAGGTTTGGGAGATAGATTTGAATGTATTCTTTACCTATGTTGGACTTGAATTTTGGATATGTTGTTAATAGATATACATAGTACCATGTGGTAATGTTTGAGAGCGATCCATGAGTTTAATCCGGATTTGTAACGTTCCGAAGTTGGGTGTAAGTATAGTTTGGTTTTAGAAGAGTTGTGCTAGGTTTTTAAGTGTGTGTTCTTGGAGATGGCTTGGGATTGTGTATCTTTATGGATTATATCATAGGGAATCATGGTTGGGCATGTGAGTAAGAGTCTCAATATTTTTTGGGATTTAGTAGTAGTATGTTAGTTGAGCCTTAGCAGTAGATAGTCAGTTTGAATGATAGTCATCGTTCAAACTCAGTAGATCTTTTCCTTTTGGAGTTGGTGTTTCTTATGATTTCTGCGGGAGTTCTTGAGACTAGGTTTGGGACACCCTAGCATATTGTTATATGATCGTGTGAGGGTCAGTGAGACTATAAGTAGTAAGCTTCTAGCGTTTTGTTATATGATCCTATAGAGATCATTGAGACTAGAAGATGAGGACTTCTAGCATATCTGATAATCGTTGATTTGTGTTCCTTGTTATTTAGGCATAAAGTGATTTGTGTGCCTTGTTATTCAAGTATAAAGTACTTTCCAGTGTGAAGCTGGGCGTGATATGAGAGTTGGGATTACCTTTGATACATGTAAGTCCTTGCGACTTACTTAACAAGTTTCTAGATGTTAGCTGAATGATGATAGTGGTGTGTGTTGTTTGTTTAATAATTATAACATGCATAGGACGACCTTTATTATTTTTATGGCCCAAGTGTATGTATAACGGGCGATGACATCACTGCGCAGCTCTGACATGAGAGTGGAAGGTTCTCTATACCCAGACCATACAAGTACAAGATGAGGTGCATCGGATCCATCCTGATGGTTAAATAGGGGCGGAGGCGAGGTTTGGGAATCCCTCGTTTCAAAAAATAAGTATCATTAGTAAGAGTGAATGACCTAAATGAAGATGATAAAAATGAATTCTTTGAAAGCATGATGTGTGTTTAGTTTTGCTATTGTGTGTAGGTGTGCTATTTTCATTTGTCTAATGTTTATATAGCTAGCTAAGGTTGATTTGCTTTGGTTGTTTAGCCTTATCGCAGGTTAGAGCAACAGTTGAGTGATCCGGAAGTAGTGGTCAGCCAGGTCTCCGTACTCCCTAGGATGGGGTTGGATTTTTGTTAATATTTCTTTCTTAGTATGATGTTCTTTAGACTCTTATTATCTTAAGTATGTTGTTGGCTGTTAGACGCATGTTGTTACATTCATGACATTAAAACACTCCTTTATGAATTTCGGTTTCCTTATTTGTGTCTTGTTGTAAGATCCTACTAAAGTTGTTGTCAAAATAAGGTCAGGACCCATTGTGAGGTCCTAACTAGTAGGTCCCCGAGTTCTAAGAATTTGGGGTGTTACAACATGGTATCTGAGCTCTATGTTGGAAACAATGGCCATTGAAATCTTCTAAAGGACTTAATAAGTAAATAAAAAAACCCGAAAAGGGCCTGAAGTTTTCAAATAAATTTTTGGTTTTAATATCACATGCATAGTCGGGATGGGATAGAAAATATGGATGACCACCACTACCTCCGCAAATCTCAACATTATTACTTTTAGAAATATTATGTTGACTTATTAGCTTGCTTATAATGATATGTAAAATAGATAAGCATATCGAAGGTTAGTAAAATTTATAGTTATTTTATGCTCTTAGATGAGATAACAAGATGAGATCCTCAATCCGTTGACACACCTAAGAAGTTTTTGAAGGGTGTAACCGCGACAATAAGTATGCTCAACATATGGGTATTATTTTAGGCGAACATCTAGACAAATCTTCTAACTCTCTTAAGAATGTCAAAGCATAAAAGGGTAATGACACCAAGACAACACCAACGACGATGACAACCAAGGAAGAGAGGACCTTGAGTAAAAGCAACAAAACAAGATGACGAATATGCATGAGGGTAGTTCCGGAAAAGCGTTGGATGACAGACAAGTATGCAAATTGGGAGTGACAACACAAATGTTCTTCCAAGTGTGGTGAAAAATGACGTTACAAATAATGCCTCCAGAAACACACATAGACGTGAAAGTCAAAGTGAAATATAGTAGCGATCCACACAAGAGACATTGAATCAAAGCTTACTGACGGACCAGAAGGTGAAAGTTTGATACCAAAAGCATGACGGAATATGATCGCTCTCGGAAACCTACTCGACACTACAATCAAGATGAATAACAGAGACAGTCATAAGCGTAGGAGTAAAGATGAGATACATTAACCACCCAAATATGAAGAATTAAAGAGCCGCAAAATGGAAGCTTATGGGTTGCCAGAAAGTAAAAGGCAGATTTCACCAACATGGAAGTGGAGTGACCTCCTAGAACACACGAGAATTTCAACAAGGATAGTGATACAACAAAGATAGGATTTCTATAAAGGAACTTGAGTTATCAACACCAACGATTCATACCGGAGAACCGCAAGCAGTTGATGACTGAGGTAAAAGGAATCGCGAAGATGCATTTACGAGATATTGCAAGAGATTCGATGAGTCCGTTGACGGCAGATGAATGATACAACTAAACTCGAAAAGAGTATAGTGATTTTATAGTGAGAAAGAGAAGTGTAGATTATAGAAGGAGCTAAACGAGTATAAACTGAGAAACTGGAGGAGATAGATTTTAACTAGGTATATCAAACTTCGAAAGAAGTAGAAGAAAAATATGTCTATAATCTTGTAGAAGGTCAACTACAGATTAATTGGTAATAATTGAGACTTTACTTGTGCAGGTTAACTAGTGGTGATTGGACAGCGGATAAGAAGGATAACCACGGAGTTACAAAAGAATTTTATCGACATGTGAAGAAATTATTAAAGAAATAAGCTACGACAATTGGGAGGTTAAATTAATATGAGTGCTAGTAACACAGAATAAATTCATGTTTGTAACTCAAATAAATAAAAAATTAGTGGAAGAGTGACGGTCACAAATAAACCCCTTATGTCAGTAATAATATAAAAAGGATTGTTGTGAGTAGTTTCTTACCTAATGGCTAAGGAAAGAATTTAACAAATCACAATTAGTATAGATGGACTCGTATAAGACGAACTAGAGGAGTAAGAAGAAGAGATGATTTTTACCAAACTCTACGTCAGTCCAAACAGAGGGTACTTAGCATTCCACACAAATGAGATTGATGGCGCTCTTTCGAGAAAAAATGTTGGGGTCAATTTTCTAGATTGACCGAGGAAGCCCGTGTGACTAAAGATGTGACACAAAGTAACTCAAATTATAGAGGCGGCATAAACGTAGGAAGAATGATTTAATGCCTTGGTGAAATGTCTTATCGAGTTGTGAGGTGATTGTAGAGGGAATCTGCATCTTTGTTGGAACAAACATGAGAAAGAGTAAAGTTGAATTACCGAAGGTTATTATATAGATCCGTATCACCCCAATAAGATGATTACCGAAAGGTGTTTATATAAGAGTTTATTGAGAAATGGTAGGACTCCAAAAGCCAACCTTGATAACCGGTCATAAGTGGATGGAGGAGTAGTTTTGGAACCGCGTATAAATGGTATACCTTGTAGTCTTCTCTCGACTGATGAGAGAAGAATTGATGAAACCACCAAATCTAATCAACATAATCCATAAAGGTTGTACGAGAAAGCTTAAAGAGATATAGTTACCATACTTGGTGTAAGGATTTAGAAGATGATAAAGCGACATGAGTATAAGGACAACATAATAAATGCGAGTCGAGAAATTTATTTTTGAGAGAATCATATGCATTTGATGCTTCTTACACAAATGGTATTGGTAGATGTTTAATAAACGTCATACTATCGGACCGATAACATTGTGATTGATAAGGTGTAAACCAAGCGAACAACTTAACTAGTGAGAAGGAAAGTCACGTAGAAAAAGACGGGTCTTGTGAAATTTAAATAAAGTATTAAGATGAGAATGCCTTTATGGAATATATGCAAGAGTACAACGTAAGTGAGGTTCCAACACGGAATGGGTAAAAATGATGAACTACAGTTACAGACCGATTCAAAGAAGAAAAATGATATAAGATGAGTCACTAGTAGAAGAGTTCACAAGTAAAGAAGGAGAGACCATCATGTGGTTAATATTATTGCCTCAATGTAGGCTTATTACCGCACCGCGATAATTTGAATCTAAATAGAAAACACCATGCTAAGATTCTAAATAGATCAAGGTAATGACTTTTTGGTTAACTTGATGTGTCCTACGTTAGAGGTCAAAGGGATTCTAGAAGGATAACCACATTGAGGAGTCCTGACGAGTAGTAAGTAGAGTTCTGATTAGACCTAAGCGAATTTTGGGAAATTCTAATACCGCACGTTCCAATCCCTCCAAGGAGCTGTAACCGGTGAGTTATTATGCTGAAGAGTTCCTAGATCAATTGTGAAACTCAATGAGGACCATAGTTTTGACAAAATACGGATAGTTTATCTCGAGGTTTGGACAACCAGTACACACGGCTTAGAGTACGAGCTTTCACTGTACTATAGTGAATCATCCCTATAATGATGGTCGGTCGGGGAGGCCTTACCGTTATTAGAAAGGAATTTATGCGAGAAATTCTGGTAATCATCCTGACTCATGAAGGACGGAATTATGAGTAATGAGTGGCAACAAATTGATCAAGGTAGCGCAGCGGAAGCGTGGTGGACCTATAATCCATAGATCAGGAAACTCAATGATATTATATCTATGACCTCAAGTTAGAGAATTAGAGATCTTTATGGAAACCTCCACTAGGATTATGACGTTGGAGCTCAACAAGTTGAGTGCGTGACACGATGTAGGTGTTGAGTCATTATTTGAGAAACGGCCCGACTGAGTCATATAAGAGATACTAGACTAAGTGAATGGCCCTACAAAGAGCATTAGACACTTAGTAAAGTGTCGGGATATGTCTAAGATCATTGTTTAAGACCTTATAGTGGGGACCTCCAGAAAGGTCAAAAGCAAGTGAATTCAATAGAAAGGAATAATGTTTTACAAGTTATTTTGGTAAAATCACCAAGACAGTTGGAAGTGAGTTTGGGAAGGCAACCGGTAATATATTAAAGCGGATTGACGAGTAATTTATCGACTAGCACTCTTAACCATAGTGGAGGGTGTTCACCGAGTGTTCTAGATGTATAAATAGAGAGAGTACACACCGGATCCGAGACACGTCATTAGTCATGAGGATCTGTTAGTCGAGCCAGATCGTCATTTTGTAGAGTCCCTAGTAGCCGCCCTGGAGCGTAACACTAGACATCTACGGTCTAAAGATATACCGATATTGAGGATCCAATGGTCTAGGCGAAGAACCGATGAGGATACATGGGAGACAAAGGAGATCGTTAGGCGTAGTTATCCTGAGTTCTCTACGGAGTTGCCGCTACTTCTGTATCGACGAGTTAGTACTCAGAGGTCGTTTTGAGTTCCTTACATGACTATGTATTGGTTTGAGTATTTGTGATTTCATGTGCTACTTGACAATGATATTTGGGTGGCTCTTGCATGTTAGAAAGTTAGAATTGTTACCCATTTCTATTTATAGGAATTTCGTTAGTGGGTCTCCTTTCTCTAAGTTTCAGGACAAAATTTATTTTAAGGGGGCACTAATGTAATATCCGGAATTTGTTTTCCGTTTATTTCCGAGTCGAACCGAATTTCGACCCGATGATCCGTGTACATGATATCTAGTGTTATCTACCATCACTAATCCTATCATTTTATGTAAGTCTAAACTCACATAAAATGATTATTATTCCAACAAAACTTTAATCTTACAAACCCTAGTTTATATCTATGTATATTTGACAAGGTCATGACAACCTTTTGACTAGATCATGACAAACTCTTGACAAGGCCATGACAAGTTTCATCCCATTTCATTGCCTCTCATTGCTGCACATTCAACCCACTCCTCTCCTTGCTGCACATCCAGCCCACTTCTCTCCTTGATGCACATTCAGCCCACTCCTCTCCTTGCTGCACATCCAACCCACTCAGCTCCCATCGCCCTTGCTTGCACGTTTGCCCAGCAACTAGAAGAAGCCGACGAAGCCTCAGCACAAGGACGACCGGCCTTCTTCTCTCACTTCACGTCAGCCTTCAACCCCTACTCTCTCATCTATCCTCATGCTCCTTCAATGTACCTTCTTTAATGAGCAGATTCTACCAGTAACTACTGCACGTACAACTCTCCCTCTCCTATCTAGATACAACGAACCAAGGGATGATGCCGGAAAGGACCCTACCTGCACTTCCCTTCGTGAATCCAGTCGGGAAGGAGACACATGGACGCTCACACCAACAAGGACTGCTCTGGCTTGTCGGATCTGACTGCAGACACAAGGTAGGAGTTTCTCTTCCTCTTGCCATAGTTTTGGAGCAGTTGTATCCATTCTACCTTCGTGCCAACGGTAGCAACTCAGTCCGTCATGCTCACACAAAGAGGAGCAGACTCCACAGCCCATCATAGTGTACACAAGCAAAACGAGACTCATAAAATTTTGATCGGTCGGAGCCTACCTTGACTACAGCAGTCGGTAAGTCGGATCTTGCTTTTCCTCACTCTTCTTGGAGCCTTCCTTGGACCATACTGAACCACATTTGCCCCAGATCAGGAATCACTGTAGAGGTTGGACAAGAAGCATCATCAGTGAGCCATCATAGCCCGATTCCTCCTCCCCTAGCGACCCTTTGAGCCGTTTAAGTAGTCTTACACAACAGCCAGGAGAAACAATAGGCATTTGTTCAGTTTTTTGAATTGTAAAGCTGTTTCGATCAACCACGTTTGGGACCAAATTTAGGTCTGCTAGAATCATTCTTTTTGGCTGAATTTTTGATATGATATAGCTGGCATATTTTTGTAGAACATGTTAAAATTTGAGAGGAATCCAACGAGTGGTTTAGGAGTTATGCTTTTTCGATGTTGGGACCTTGAACAGTTTTTGTGTTGTTGCTGAAATTTCTAAATGTTGGAAAACTTCATGTTGATACAGTTTTGTGATCCAAATTTGGGTAAGTTTTACTCCTCATTTGTTGCTGATTTTCGGATATGTTATAGTTGGGACTTTATAATATAACATACTGAAATTTGAGAGTATTCCGAGTTATAGTTTAGGAGATATGGTTCTCCAAAGTTGGTTCCTCAAGCAGTTTTTATAAGTATGCTGAGTATTCTAAGTGTTAGAAAAAAACTGCTTGTGATGCAGTTTTGTGAGATAGATTTGAATGGGTTTTTGACCTCTGTTGGACTTGAATTTTGGATATGTTGTTTATCGATATACATAGAACATATTGTAAAGTTTGAGAGCGATCCATGAGTTTAATCCGGATTTATTACGTTCCGAAGGTGGGTCTAAATATAGTTTTGTTTTAGAAGAGTTGTGCTAGGTTTTTAAGTGTGTGTTCTTGGAGATTGCTTGGGATTGTGTATCTTTATGGATTATATCATAGGGAATCATGGTTGGGCATGTGAGTAAGAGTCTCAATATTTTTTGGGATTTAGTAGTAATATGTTAGTTGAGCCTTAGTAGTAGATAATCAGTTTGAATGATAGTCATCGTTCAAACTCAGTAGATCTTTTTCTTTTGGAGTTGGAGTTTATGTCTTGTGATTTATGCGGGAGTTCTTGAGACTAGGTTTGGGACATCTTAGCATATTGTTATATGATCGTGTGAGGGTCAGTGAGACTAGAAGTAGTAACCTTCTAGCGTATTGGTATATGATCTTGTAGAGATCATTGAGACTAGAAGTTGAGGACTTGTAGCATATCGGATAGTCGTTGATATATATGCCTTGTTATTCAGGCATATAAAGTGATTTGTGTGCCTTGTTATTCAAGCATAAAGTACTTTCTTGCGTGAAGCTGAGCGTGATATGATAGATGAGATTACCTTTGACACAGGTAAGCCCTTGCGACTTACTTAGCTAGTTTCTAGATGTTAGTTGAATGACGATAGTGGTGTGTGTTGTTTATTTATTAATTATACCATGCATATGACGACCTTTATTATTTTTATGGCCCAAGTGTATGCATAACGGGCGGTGACATCACTTCCCAACTCTGACACTAGACTGGAAGGTTCTCTATACACAGACCATACAAGTACAAGGTGAGGTCCATCGGATCCATTCCTGATGGTTACAAAGGGGCGAAGGTGAGGTTTGGGAATCCCTCGTGTCACAAAATAAGTATCATTAGTAAGAGTGAATGACCTAAATGAAGATAATAAAAATGAATTCTCTAAAAGGATGATGTGTGCTTAGTTTTGCTATTGTGTGTGGGGTGCTATTTTCATTTGTCTAACGTTTAGATAGCTAGCTAATGGTTGATCTATTTTGGTTGTTTAGCGTTATTATCTTAAGTACGTTGTTGGCTGTTAGACGCATGTTGTTACATTCATGACATTAAACCTCCTCTTAATGAATTCTGGTTTCCTTATTTGTGTCTTGTTGTAAGATCCTAGTAAAGTTGTTGTTAAACTAAGGTCGGGACCCATTGTGAGGTCCTAACCAATAGCTCCCCGAGTTCTAAGAATTTGGGGTGTTACATCTCAAAGGATAACGTGGACAAAATTGAGTTTTGCAAAGGAAAGGTGTTTCTTAAGTGGGAATAGATTACCAGGTAAGTCTCACTACTCACTATCCCAAACCAAAGATCCTCTCACCGGGTAAGTCTCAAGGTACTAAGAAAAGGAACTATAATTTCAAACCAACACACCACCAAAGGGGATAGAATCAACCTTTACCAAGTAATACTCGGGCTAACTCTCAAAGATGGGATGAAGGCACACACAAACCCTAATAAAGGATAAACCTTTATTACCTAACACTCATGATCTTGGGTATACAAACAAAGGAATCACCGGGTAAGTCTCATCCTAGGCTTGCGTTGAACCAGGAAAAGAATAACAAGGCTTGCGTGGAACCTGAACTCACATAAGGATCAGGAAAGGTCTCACCTCGCTCAGTTCATGTTCCATCTCGGTCGAGATGTTCTACGACTGATCGAGGTGTTCGTCGGATAAGGAAAAGGCTCGAGCTTTCAGGGTTCCACTTGGGTAGAGACTCATTCTTTCATCGTCTTTCCCATAACTTTCAGCCAATCACCCTAGAATCGCACAAAGAACTTAGCCAATAATCATCATGATAACAATAATCAAATATATGAAAAGGGAATCAATATTCAAACAAGAAAAGCTTAACACAAATGTCTCAATAACTCAATCAAATAATCATTCAAACAATCAAACTTCGTTCCTCAATCACAAACCAAAAGACAATCATTCAAACAATCTAAGAAAACCTTACAACTTCCTTCAAAGCCTTCAACTTTATCTTCAAAGCCAACTTCCTTCCTTCCTTGGAATATCTTCCAATCTTCCAACTTCCTTCAACTTCCAACTCTAAGACATCCTTCCATCCAGAAAATCCATCCCAATATATAGGAGAGTCACTTGCCAAAAATAAAAGATCTTCAGCTAGGAATAAAAGATCTCATGGGCTGTGGGCCGCTCGCCTCGGTCCATGTAAGGGCCTTAGTCTTTGGAGCCTAGATGAGCTAGTGTGTGTGCCTAGCCTTGACCTATCAGCCGCCCCTGCGCACCACATGGGCCGCCCCTGCGCCATAGAGGCGCCGCCCCTACGCCATAGTCGGTCCGCCCTTGCGCTTGACCTGAGCCGCACCTGCGCCTGGTGTGGAGCAACCCCTGCGCCCTTGGTGAGCCGCCACTGCGCCTCACTGGTCTGGCTGGTGTGTTCTTACTTCTGTTGGTGCATACCTTGTTGGTATGTTTTCCTTCCTTCCTTTCCTTTGGCCTTGGCTTAGTTGATAGCTAGGTTAGGATGAGTTGTATGCTAGAGATGTGCCTTAGGCACCTGTGTTGATGTTGAGAGTATGCCATAAGCATATGTGAGCTTGTGTTGATCTTTTGGTTGTAGGTTGGTTCTTGTTGAGGAGACGAGTCTCCTAACCCTTTTCAGGTTGTGATGTTGTGTGCCCTGCTCTTGCAGGCATTGGTTTCTTCCCCGAGGGGAAGCTATGATGTGGTAGAGGATACGATTGTATTAGGTAAGTCCATAGGACTTACGTAGCATGCAATTGTGGATTGTATGATTGTAATGGTTATGTGTGTTCATATGGTTGTGCATTTATAACTTAAACCAGACTAGGACGACCATTCATTATATTTATGTGGCCCAATTGTATTATAATGGGCGATAACCACCGGTCTCTGCCTGTTGGGTTAGGAGGAGGTGCCCTGAAGATGATCTCACAGGAGGGGAGGAGTGACGGTCACCCCCATGCAAAACTCCTGTGTTACGTTGGATGTTGCGGGGTTCTTGAGGCTCCTCGTGTTACAAAAAAATTTGAATTAGTAATGGTATAACGTAATCAAAGATAATAAATGAATGTGTGTTACATTGCATGTATGAGTTGTTGTGGTGTGTTTGTGCTTTTACTATCATGCTTATCTATTGTTGTAGCTAATGGTGTATACCGTGTTGTAGATGATCTGCAGGTTAGGAAGACTACAGAGTGATCCAGATGGTGTGACCAACCGAGGACTTCTGTACATTAGGATGCGTGGGTTGGGGATCTTTTGTATCAGTGATGTTGTTGTTATGGTTTTGTACTCGGCTTTGAGTTTGTAAACTTTTTTGGATGTATCATTCAGCTTTTATGTATTTGTTTTTACTCTACTTGTGCCTTGTTGTAAGATCTAGTGAACTTGTTGTCAGGCTAGGGTCAGGATCCATTGTGAGATCCTAGCCCAATGTAGCATTCCGAGTCCCGCGGATTCGGGGTGTTATAGAGTTGGTATTACAACCTTAGGTTGACAACAATGGCACTTGTTATCTACCATAAAGGTAGAGTGGATAAATAAACAGAACCCACATGGGGTCTGACGTTTTAAAGATTTTTGGTTTTAAAGCGAGTACAGATGTTTTTGGGATAGTGTCTACAGAAGTCGTCACCCATCTGAGGATCTCAACAGTATAGATATATATATATAGAAACTTTTTATGTGATGATATGTGTGCATGTATTATTAAGTATTATATATATATATATATCTATATATATGGCCTATATAGAGCCTTATACGTTAGGTGTGCATACCCCGCAGATGGCTCGGACCAGAGCTACTACTGCAGACAGAGGTAGAGGTAGACCAACCCTTCCTCCAGGAGAGAGGAGAAAGGGACCAGCTCCCACTGCAGATCCACTTGTGGTGGAGGAGGCTCATGAGGAGGTTACTGAGAGTTTTGTTCCAACTACGAGGAGTGGTGGGTCTAGGAGACAACAGACCCATCCATGCCAGTCTGATAGCTCAGACCATGTCTCCATAGGTGGATCAGAGTTCAGGGAGTATCTCAGGCAGTTTGAGGAAGCCATTAGAGCGGGTTGACGAGCCCCAGACTTACGAGGGTAGGAGGGATTATCTGAGGAGTCCCATGGAGCTACTCAGGTGCCAGTTGCACCAGTTTGTGTACCACACTTCTATGGGGAGATCGGCCTAGAGACTGAGGTCTGGATTGGGCATGTAGACTCAGCTTTCGAGTCTATTCGTTGCCCAGAGGACAGACGGATAGAGCTAGTACAGTCTCTATTCCGTGACCTGGAACATCAATGGTGGAGAAAAGTTAGAGCATGAGTCACCACCTATGAGCAGATAAGGACTCTACTGAGGGAGTAGTTCTGCCCTGCCTCACTGAGGAGGGAGAAGCTATAGGATTTTGTGGAAGCATGTTTTGAGGACGTACCTATTACAAATGCCATTCGCTCGACGTCTGAGGGAGAGTACACGTTCATATATGGCTGGATTTCATTGTGACTCAATGGCAAACCACCAGGATCGGGATTCTGCTTATGAGAGAGAGGGCTAGCCAGAGGAGGACTTCTCAGACCGGACGGTCTGAGAAGAGACAACGTACAACACCGACTGGTGCAGGAGCATCTGGATTCGGCAGTGTTACAATAGATAGAGGTCGGCAGTGTTACAACTACAGGGCCTGTGGGCATATGAGGGATGATTGCCCTAGATCACCGCTGACTTGCTTCTCGTGCGGGAAGCCAGGACATATAGCTACGTTTTTTCGTCAGGGCAAGGCGCCATCACAGCAGGGTTCTTCCCCTACAGGTGCAGTAGGAGGTGGGCACAGACCGCCTCAACATCAAGGACAACAGAGGGTTCCAGGGACACCTGCTACTTAGGGTTCAACTCTTGGACCGAGTAGGGGTAGAGGTAGAGAGGCTAGCACTAGTGATGCTCGAGGAGTTCAAGGCCGTGCTTTTGAGTTGAGGAGTGCTGAGGAGCCGCCAGCACCAGCTGCGACAGGTACCATTCTGTTACATGGTTTACCTGTTAGAGTTTTATTTGATACGGGTGCTACGCTTTCCTTTATTTTTGCTTCTTGTGTTGAGCGTTTGAGTTTGTTTACCATAGAGGGGGCACCCTTTACTATAGGGTTACTTGATGGTAGTAGGGTCTGAGGTGCCCAGGAGATACGTAGTTGTCCCCTATGTTTAGGGACTCGTGCACTACTTGTTGACTTCTTAGTCATGACTTTGATGCATGAAGAAGTCATATTAGGTATGGATTGGATGCGTAGACACCATGCGGTGTTAGATGTGGGTAAGAGGACTCTTACAGTCTCTACCGACTTATGTCCGATAGAGGTCTTCCGGGGTTGGGACCTTGGGAAGACGGGATCTGTCATCAGTGCAGTACGAGCAGCTAGGCTGATTGAGTACGGATGTGACGCCTTGTGGTGCTACGCCATGAAGGATGGAGAGAGTCCGGCTTAGGAGGATATACCGGTGGTCTGTGAGTTCACAGACGTATTTACAGAGCCGTCTAGCTTGCCACCTCAAAGGAGCGTAGATTTTGGCATTGATTTAGACCCGGCACGAGACCCATCTCGAAGGCCCCATACCGTATGGCACCTTTCGAGATGTTGGAACTGAAGAAGCAACTCGAGGAGTTGGCTGATAAGGGCTTCATACGCCCTAGCGTTTCACCATGGGGTGCACCGGTCCTCTTCGTGCAGAAGAAGGACGGATCGTTGAGACTATGCATAGATTACAAAGAGCTGAACAAGGTGACCATCAGGAACAGGTATCCACTACCTCGTATTGATGATCTACTTGCTCAGTTGCAGGGAGCGACAATTTTCTCCAGGATTGAATTGCGTTCTAGGTATAACCAACTGAAGGTGAGAGAGGAGGATGTGCACAGGACGGCATTTTGTACCCGTTATGGACACTACGAGTTTGTAGTGATGCCATTTGGGCTGACAAATGCCTCAACAATTTTCATGGAGTTGATGAACAGTATCTTCATCGACTTCTTGGATCATTTCGTAGTGGTTTTCATTGATGACATTAAGGTATACTCTCGTAGCAGAGAGGAGCATGCGGGACACCTGATGACGGTATTACAAATTTTGAGGGATAAAGAGTTGTACGCCAAGCTCTCTAAGTGTTAGGTTTGGATGTCTGAGGTTGCTTTCCTTGGGAATATTGTCTCCGCCGATGGGATCATGGTTTACCCGGAGAAGATCGAGTATGTTGCTGTATGGACGACACCGACGAACGTCAAGGAAGTGTGTAGCTTTCTTGGCTTAGTCGGTTATTACAAACGCTTTGTGGAGGGATTTTCTGTGATTGCCCGCCCATTGACTAGTCTTTTGAGGAAGACTACTAGATTTGTATGGACCGACCAGTGTGCTCAGAATTTTGAGGAGTTGAAGAGGCGTTTAACTTTTGTTCCTGTCTTAGCACAGCCAGAGGGTTTTGAGGATTTTGTGGTCTACAGTGATGCATCCAAGCTAGGCTTGGGATGTGTGTTGATGCAGAGGGGCAGAGTCATTGCATATGCGTCTAGACAGCTGAAGACGTATGAGGAGAACTACCCAACTCATGATCTGGACTTAGCAGCGGTAGTTCATGCTTTGAAGATCTGGAGACATTACCTGTATGGTGCTACATGCCAGATCTTCACAAACCATAAGAGTCTGAAGTATATTTTCACGCTGCGGGAATTGAATAACCGCCAGCATCGATGGCTTGAGTTGATCAAGGGCTTTGACATTAAGATTTTCTATCATCTTGGCAAGGCAAATGTGGTAGCTGACGCCTTGAGCAGGAAGACGCCTCGAGAGAAGGCGATTGTCAGACTTACTATACAACCTCAACTTCAAAGGGATCTAGCCTGGCTAGAGATGGACATCCAGTTTCCTGATGAGGATGCCCAGTTATTTACCTTAGAGGTTCTACCTAGTCTATTGGATGAGATCCAACAGAAGCACGGGACCTGCCCGACCTTGGGGAGGATCAGAGATAGGATGTCTCGTGGAGAGGCACCCCAGTTCACTATTGGGGCAGATGGAGTTATGAGGCGACACGATCGTATCTGTGTTCCTGCAGATACAGAGCTGAGACAGCGGATATTGCAAGAGGCTCACAGTACACCTTACTCAGTAAATCCTGGTACAAGTCAGATGTACCTTGATGTGAGACGTTCATTTTGGTGGGGAGGGTTGAAGCCCGATGTAGCCAGATTTGTGGCTTAGTGTGCGACCTTTCAGCAGGTGAACATAGAGCATTTTAGACTTGGAGGTGAGCTCCATCCACTGCCAGTGCCGCAGTGGAAGTGGGAGGACGTCTCCATGGATTTTGTGACCGGATTGAGTACCAGTAGGAGCTTTGATGCCATCTGGGTGATCGTTGATAGATTGACGAAGACGGCACGTTTCATCCCTATCAAAGAGTCATGGCCCATGAGCAGATTAGCTGAGGAGTACACTAGACAGATAGTGAGACTCCATGGGATACCGAGGACGATTGTTTCTGATCATGATGGACGATTCACATCGAGATTCTGGCAGCAAATTTAGACTGCTTTAGGGACGAGTCTATACTTCACAACTGCGTTTCACCCCCAAACAGATGGTCAATCAGAGAGGACCATCCAGACCTTAGAGGACATGCTACGAGCTTGTGTGTTGGATTGGGGACAGGGATGGTCTGATTACCTCCCACTCGTTGAGTTCTCATACAACAACAGCTGGCATGCATCTATAGGGATGGCCCCTTTATGAGGCAATGTATGGACGTAAATGCCGTACACCGTTATGATGGGACAAGCCTAGCAATATCAGTGGGATAGCGCCAGAGCAGATTCAGGATGATATGGCTCGAGTAGCGCTGATTAGAGAGAGGATGTTGGCTACACAGAGTCGCCAGAAGTCGTATGCAGACAAGAGGCGTCGATCTCTGGAAGTCAGGTTAAGAACTCATGTCTGGTTGAGAATATCTCTGACGCAAGGCGTCAAACGTTTTGGCATAAAGGGGAAGTTGAGTCCCCGATATGTAGGCCCTTTCGAGATACTAGATAAAGTTGGACGAGCAGCTTACAGATTAGCTTTGCCTCCAAGGTTAGAGGGTATTCACCCTATGTTTCATGTGTCTCAGCTGAGGGAGTACATACCAGATCCGAGGCACATCATGAGTTATGATGATCTGGTGGTTGAGCCGGACCACATGTTTGCAGAGCACCCTATCGCAGTCCTAGAGCGAGGTGTGAGATGCCTGCGTTCGAAGGACATTCCTATGTTGAGGATACAGTGGTCTAGACGAGGACTAGATGAGGCTACCTGTGAGACAGAGGATAGTATTTAGAGGAACTATCCAGAGTTTTATGCGGAGTTAGAGGCACTAATAGGGTCTGTGAGTAGATCTTAGCGCCTACTTGGTGAGTGCTTGTATGTTATGTGCTTATGTGATATATTATGTTTCCGTGCTAGTTGTGTGTGCATATGATCTGTTAGATCCTGGTTGCTAGCACGAGATAGGTATAGTTGGAGATGGTTCTTTCCTCCATGCTATGGTGTATGTGTTAGGATTAGCAGGAGACGGTTCTTTCCTCCATGCTATCTTTGATGGACATAGTGTGAGTAGAGATGGTTTTCCTCCACATAGTAGTGTTATGTGTACGTGGTGGCTGGAGACGGTTTTCCTCCATGCTAGTGTGTTGTGGTTAGTGTTTGGCTAGAGATGATCTTCCTCTAGGCCTTGTGTAGAGTTGTGATGCTGGAGTTGTGATACCTCCATACTGTGTTGAGGATATAGAATGTTATAGGCTTCGGCACGACGTTCTTGAGGAGAGTGTGTTACCTCGGCTTACAAGTATGAGAGGTTTTGGGATCTTGCAAGTTTCGGGACGAAACTTATTTTTAGGGGGGTGAGGTGTAAGGGCCTTAGTCTTTGGAGCCTAGATGAGCTAGTGTGTGTGCCTAGCCTTGACCTGTGAGCCGCCTCTGCGCACCACATGGGCCGCCCCTGCGCCACAGAGGAGCCGCCCCTGCGCCATAGTCGGTCCGCCCCTGCGTCTGACCTGAGCCACACCTGCGCTTGGGGTGGAGCCGCCCCTGCGCCCTTGGTGAGCCGCCCCTGCGCCTCACTGTTCTGGCTGGTGTGTTCTTGCTTCTGTTGGTGCATACCTTGTTGGTATGTTTTCCTTCCTTTCTTTTCTTTGGCCTTGGCTTAGTTGATAGCTAGGTTAGGATGAGTGGTATCCTAGAGATGTGCCTTAGGCACCTGTGTTGATGTTGAGAGTATGCCATAGGCATATGTGAGCTTGTGTTGATCTTTAGGTTGTAGGTTGGTTCTGGTTGAGGAGACGAGTCTCCTAACCCTTTTCAGGTTGTGATGTTGTGTGCTTTGCTCTTGCAGGCGTTTGTTTCTTCCCCGAGGGGAAGCTGTGATGTGGTAGAGGATATGATTGTATAAGGTAAGTCCATAGGACTTACTTAGCGTGCATTTGTAGATTGTATGATTGTAATGGTTGTGTGTGTTCATATGGTTGTGCATTTATAACTTAAACCGGACTAGGACGACGATTGATTATATTTATACGGCCCAAGTGTATTATAACGGGCGGTAACCACCGGTCTCCGCTTGCTGGGTTAGGAGGAGGTGCCCTGAAGATGATCTCACAGGAAGGGACGAGTGACGGTCACCCCCATGCAAAACTCCTGTGTTACGTTGGATGTTGCGGGGTTCTTGAGGCTCCTCGTGTTACAAAAGAATTTGAATTAGTAATGGTATAACGTAATCAAAGATAATAAATGAATGTGTGTGACATTGCATGTATGAGATGTTGTGGTGTGTTTGTGCTTTTACTATCATGCTTATCTATTGTTGTAGCTAACGGTGTATACCGTGTTGTAGATGATCTGCAAGTTAGGAAGATTGTAGAGTAAGCCAGATGGTGTGACCAGCCGAGGACTTCTGTACATTAGGGTGCGTGGGTTGGGGATATTTTGTATCAGTGATGTTGTTGTTATGGTTTTGTACTCAGTTTTGAGTTTGTAAACTCTTTTGGATGTATCATACAACTTTTATGTATTTGTTTTTACTCTACTTGTGTCTTGTTGTAAGATCTAGTGAACTTGTTGTCAAGCTAGGGTCGGGATCCATTGTGAGATCCTAGCCCAATGTAGCATTCCGAGTCCCGCGGATTCGGGGTGTTAAAGTCCAGCCCATCACAAAGATCACCTCGGGTTAGGTGATACTGTAGTCATCCGAGTTGTGTCTCTGCTACGTGTAAATCTCTCTAATATGGTCCAAAATCAATCTTCTATCCAATTTCCATGGTTCGTAAGCCTTTCTTGTAGCTCATCAATGCTCCATAATGTAGCTCCAATGACTCTTTAGCTTCCGTAGCTCTATATCCTTCCAAAACATGCTATTTTCCCTCCAATCACAACGAAACTAGGTGTAGACCTCGATTCTTGCAAAGGTAAACAAAACAACATAATGATCAAAGAATATACATCCATGCAGATTTATGAAGATAAAACATCCAAACCAATACCAAAATATAGACTATAATACATGTTATCAAAATACCCCATACTTGTCCGTTGCTTGTCCCCAAACAAGAACCAAATCTTAGATACAAGATATAATGGATTATAAGTCATCAAAAAGATCAATGTAAAACATTTCAAAACCCTTTGGTGGTGCGCTCCATTTATAGATCACCCTAAGAAAATGTTTCATGGCAAATAAAATCAAGACATGGTCAAAACATTTTATAAATATAAAAATGTTGTTCATCATTGCATAAAATGATAGAATGCATAATAAATCATATTTATTGAAATCAATCATGTATAATCCAGTTTAAACCACCAAGTCAATCATCATACTCGAGGTCTCAAGGTCTTCCAAAAGAGGTCAAAAAACGTGTCAAGGTGGGATGTATATATGGTAATAAGGTGCTAAAATCCGGGAATAAGATCTTACTTTCACTTTCTTTGAATCACAACATCTTCCACCAATAAGATTTGCTTATTTTCACTTCACTTTACTTTTTGGGAACATGGACAGAGGTGCACAATAACCGAAGCATAGGAGATCAGCAATAATCAATTTCTCGAGATGCCTCAAACCCTTGATGCACATACCATGACCCGTTAGGACTATCGATCAATCCGACTTTTGCAAGACATAAGCACCCGGCTATGTGAATGGTGCCGAGCTACTCATCATCAACATCAATGTCCCCAAACCTAATTTGTTTCTTTCTAACACTTTCAGCTAAGATCTCAACTTCACTTTAACACACTTTTCATCAATTGCATCCAAATTCCTGGAGAGGTAAAGGGAGGCAAATATGTATATGAGGGGTTAAAGCATGGTCAAGAAGAAGAAGAAGAGAATGAAGTGCCTTAATCATCCCAAGAAGAATGTGAGAGAACTCATGATTTGGTGTTAACCTTCAAATCCAACAAAATTTTGATAAAAACAATGTATTAAACATGCTAGAATTTCAAACAAAGCATTTAGCAACTTAAACATATCATAAAAACTTTTGAGCATATGAAGATTACAAATCCAATCTTAAGAAAAATATCTTTATCGACGTCATGTCCAGAATAGAAGCACAAAACGTTTCAAAAATCTTTCAGTTAAAAACCCATCTCGGTCGAGGTGTTCTGACGGTGTCCGAGGTGTTCAACCAAGATGTGCCTCGGTTTTCACGACCACGTTTGGTCAAGAATGTCTCGGTCAAGCCAAAATAAAATTTCAAACTAGTTTTTGACGTTTTTCTCAAACAGAAACCTTTATGCATGCGTGTATTGACAGATAAGCACGTAGAGCCAAATAAATGATAATATCCATGAGAGTCATACAAGAGTAGCAATTAGGTCAAATAATACAAATACCCCATACTTGGGACACATTGTCCCAATGGGTCAAATATAAGTCATGAGAAACAAAGTACTCACCGGATAAAGCTGAACTGCATAATAAATAGAAGATAAATCCATGAAGCTCTCAATCATCGTCAGCTGGCGGTGGTGGTGGTGGAATGTAGGGGAACTACGACGGGTGGAATGGCTGGCCCATAACTTGCTGAAACTGCACCTCCATCATCCGTCGTGTGAAGTGTTGACTCTCCTCCATCCGGTGCGTCCATCCCTCAATAGACCTGGTCTGAGCATCGAAATATTGGGTGACATCAAGTCTCAAGGCGGCGTAGGAATCTACCATCTGTCTCGTCAGGTCATCGATCCGCTGGTGCGCCTCAAGATCTCTACGGCGGCGGGCTCGCTGCTGAGGTGCTGGTGGCATGTCATCTGGAGGTGCATGTGCCTCTCTATCATCCTCCATGGCCTTGTCATCAAGCTCAACGTTTGGAATACTAGGCCTGCCAGTATGAGTACCGGTATCCATAGCAGCATCTCCTCCATAGCCATCATCATTATCTCCATCAGTTGCCTCTCTAGCAGCAGCTTCTTGCATGTACGGGAACCACGCAACCGACCAATACTGACAATCATTTATAGAAAACTGTGAAGACCAAAGAATGCCATTAGGAAACTTCGTTTCCCATGGCATGGCAACATAAGGTGTGCCAAGACCGTGGGTAACGAGTATGCGCCGTGTGATCATCACTTGTAAACCCAACGGCTTTGGAGCCGCAACCAATGTACAAGCTGATAAATCTAAACCCATGGAAGTAACAATGTGGGTCACCAACCTAGCACAACAAATATCGCCCTCGCTTCCCGTTGATCCGGTGAAGATCCTCTGCCAACAGTGCAGCGAAGTCTGAAACTCCCCGTGTGACCATACAAAATAAACTGAAGATCTCACCCTGTCGGACCTTTTGGGGCGTCTCAATACGCGCCAAAAGCATCTCACTGAAGATCCTATTAGCTAAGGAGAAAGTGAGGTGAAAGATGATCCAATACCGGGAATCTACGGGTTGCCATCTATCACGGTGGTTAGTAACATGGACTATCTCTCTCTAGAATCTTTGAGCCTGCGCTCTAGATGCATATTCTGTAGTTGTGGGGGTCGGGAATCCAATGATCTCCCCAAACTGATCGAAAGGAAAAATGTAGTTCTTGTTCAACATCCTATACTTGATTCCTCTACGCTCCAACACGTAGGTAACTGAACTCAGAAACTTAAAAGTCGGCTCTAGATAAGCCTGTGCTCTAATGGCCATGAAGTCCTCGAGGCCAACCATTGAAATCATCTTCTTCAAGTCTTCCACCACGTGAAGGCACTCAAAGTCATCAACATGCATGAACCGTAGGGCAATGATGGGGCACCCATATATATTCTATCGAAATCCCGCTGATGCCACTCGTGGATCACCGGCATGGTAGACAGATATGTAGAAAAGGGGGGAGAGTGGTGTGAACTGCTTGGCCTTTCTCTCAGGACCAACTGGCTATCAGATATCCTAGAGCTACTCATGGCTGGGGGTCACCTTGGTCGAGTCAAGAACACCTCGGCCGAGACGCATATGAGTCAACCGAGGCAAAAAACTAGGCGAGGTGAATTCCAAAATTTGCAAGACTTTTCCCCCAAAAACACTACCAATTGCCTCCTATGGGGTACTTATATCATTTTCAACAACAACCTATTTGAACCAAAGCCAAATATATGCAGAATCGAAGAAATAGAAATGAGGTTGGGTTTTTGACGAAATACCCTTGAATTCGTAGATTTCAGTCAATCTTTGTGTCTTTTGTTGCTTGGGAACAAAAACTTTTACTTCTTTTGATGATTTGGAGTAGAAATTCTTCAAAAATGATCGAGAATGGAGAATCTGAGTAGGGAGGGCTGCCGCGGTCGAGGTGAGCGAAGAGAGGGAAAGTGAGAAGAGAGAAACGTCGAACCCCTTTTATACCCCTCGCAGAATTTGATTTCACCTCGGTCGAGATGTTCCTGGGCGGACCGAGGTGTCAAAGCGAGGTGAATGTCAGACCTAGGCACCTCGATTGACGGAGAAAACTTCGGTCGAGGTACTATGACAACAAACGAGATGTATCTTAGTCGAACCCCATCTTCTCAATTTCTCGAACGTATTTCCTTCCATGTAGCTCTTGAGTTGTAATTTCTTCTTAGAGAGTACCTGATTCCTGTCTAGGTGGACGAACAAACACGAAGCAAACTATCTAAGCTAAACTAGAAAAAGGGAAAAGAAAGCAATACCTTGGGTTGCCTCCCAAGAAGCGCTTGGTTTAAGGTCGCTAGTTGAACCGTACGTCATCATCAAACAAGGTGTAAGGGTGCAATCTCCTCGACCGGAACTTCCGGTCGATACTTCTTTAACCTATGACCTTGGACCTTAAAGCTTCCACTAGCTTCACCCCATACTTCAACTGCACCATGGGGAAAAACATTTTGCACAACGTAAGGTCCTATCCATCTAGATTTTATCTTACATGGAAAGAGTCGGAAGCGGGAATTGAAGAGTAGAACAAGATATCCTTCTTTGAGATCCTTAGGAATGATATGCTTGTCATGCCATTTCTTCGTTCTTTCTTTGTAGATTTTGGCATTCTCATAAACGTTTAAGCGCAACTCCTCCAACTCATTAATGTCTAGAATTCTCTTATCACCATCTTCCTTGATGTCGAAATTCAATCACTTGATTGCCCAATAGGCCTTGTGCTCCAGCTCAACGGGTAGATGACAAGACTTCCCATATACCAAATTGTAGCGGTTGGTACCAATGGGAGTCTTGAATGCGGTCATGTAAGCCCAAAGAGCATCGTCTAGCTTCATGGACCAATCCTTCCTTTTTCTCGAAACGGTCTTCTCCAAAATTGCCTTGATTTCTCTATTAGAGATCTCCACTTGCCCATTTGTTTGAGGGTGATAAGGGGTTGCTACCTTGTGGGTCACCCCATACTTCGTTAGAAGTGCCTTGAACTTCCAGTTGATGAAATGTGTCCCTCAGCTCCATCGCTGATGATGATATGCGGTGTCCCAAAACGTGGAAAGATAGTTCTATTGAAGAACTTCACAACCACCATAGCGTCATTAGTAGGAGAAGAAATGGCTTCCACCCATCTAGAAACGTAATCAACAGCTTAGAGGATGTAGAGGTTCCCCGCAGATGATGGGAAAGGTCTCATGAAATCAACTCCCCACACATCAAAGATCTCAACTTCCTGAATATTGTTGAGCGACATCTCGTTCCTTCTAGACAAGCTCCCTGTTCTTTGCCATGCATCACAAGAGACAACAAATGCTTGCACATCCTTAAATAATGAAGGCCAAAAGAAACAGGAATGTAACACCTTAGCGCACGTTTTCTGAGCACTAGCATGTCCTCCACGAGGAAGTTAGTGGCAATGCTGTATGACACTAGCAGCTTCATCCTCTGGAATGCATCGTTAAAGCATCCCATCCGGACCTCTCTTGAAGAGTAGAGGTTCATTCAAATAGTAATGACGTACATCCTTGAAGAACTTCTTCCTTTGAGTGTATGTCAATCCGGGAGGTACTTCTTGACAAACAAGATAGTTGACAATATCAGCATACCAAGGCTCTCTACCATCAGAAACATGGTGAAACCAATGTTGCACCAATGGTGAATGATCATCAGAGAATGAATCATCAATGGACAGATCGTCCTTCTCAGTTGACTTCATCTCGCTTGTTGTCTCGGTCATGATCCGAGATGGTGGACCAAGGTGTTCTTCAGATAAGATCACCTCATTTGCTCCGGAAACTGTCTCGGTCAAGGTACTAGAACTGGGACCGAAACCTAATGTGCTTATCTTCTCCTGAATCAGTTTATCGAATCTAGCTCTTGGATCTACTTCCAATGCTTCCAAGTTGCGGACATCTACATTACACAAAACATCTACACCTTCCTCAATCATTCTAAAACTCAAAATATTCTCAATAGGATATTTAATAAGGATAGAGCTCACCAATTCTCTAGAATCTTCTCCATCATAGATGTTGAAGATATCATCTTCCAAAGGCTCTCACTTCATTGCAACCAATGGTGCAAACTCCACATGATAACCACCAATGTTTAACTTCAACTTGGCGTTCTTACAATCAACGTTGCAACCCGATGTTGCTAGAAATGGTCTTCTGAGAATGATAGGAATGGGATAATTTGCGGGAATGTCCAGCACAACAAAGTCTATAGGTATGTAGAAATTACTTAACTTGACGGGAACGTCCTCCAAGATACCAACGGGACGGGTAATGAAGCGATCCGCCATGTATAACATCATCTTCACGGGCTTGGGAATTACAAGGCCGGTCTTCTCACAAAGTGCTAGAGGAATGATGCTCACACTAGCTCCTAGATCACAAAGCGCATCATAAGTCAAGTCCCCAACTTGGATGGGAATGCAAAACGAGCCGGGATCTCTCAACATAGGTGGCATATTCTCCTTCTTGATTTGAATAAGCTGTAAAGAACTATAGGTCATCCGTACTTCTCCAAAGTCTTCCAGCTTTCTCTTTCTTGACAAGATCTCTTTCACAAACATCCCATAGGCGGGCATTCCTAGGATAGCGTCAATGAAAGGGATGTTAATATGTAGCTTATTCATAAGGTCAAGAAACTTACCAAAGTGCTTGTCTAGATGTTCCCGCCCCTTAGACTGTTGGAACGGGAGTGGTGGTTTATAAGCAGGTGGTGGAACAAAAACTTCAGCTTTTTCTTTTGCTTTCTAGGCTCCATCTCGGTTGGCACTTCGACCGAGGTGTTCCTCGTCTGATCGTGGTAGGACCGAGGTACTGGATTTGCAGTCTTCAATCCACTACGTATTGTGATTGCCATGACTTGCCATTTTGGGTTGTTCTCTATCCTTCCTCGAAGTTTACTAGGATCTCTTGGTGCTTCATTAGCCTTTTTGAAAACTTTTTGTTCTAAGACTTTTTGTGCCTTGAAAACGAGTTCATAGAAGTCTCCATAGTGTTGAGCTTGATCATTATAGCCTCCAGCACAGCCTCCGGCTTTTTGGGTTGTTGGGACGAGCTTGATGACGGCTCTTGGCTTCTCAATGGAGTAGAAGAAGAAGAAGAAGAGGAAGGGGGGTTAAGAGCATTTTCAGCATGAGAATAAGGGTTACCGGGATTTTGTTGATTTGATCTCCAATTGTTGTTGAAATTCTTGTTGTTGTTGTTGTTGTAATTGCTCTTGCTCCTTTGTCCTTGATAGTTTCCTCTCCCCACATATCCAACACCTTGCTTCTCCTTAGTTTGAGCTAACAAAAGCTCCTTCAATGCCTTGTCTTCATTGTTGAGCGTGGTGAGTTGAGCTGCATTTGAATTTGTATCGGGAAAGCTAACTCGCCAAGTTCCATATTCACCTCTTCGATGGGAGTATGTCTCCATGTGTAGAGCTTGCTTCTCAATAAACTCCCAAGCTTCATGATGACATGATTTATGACAATAGTTTAGGAACTCTTTTAGATAGTTTTCCCTTCCATTCATGCATGTTTCCGCATTAGTTCGTGACGTTTACCCTTAATTCATGCATATTATTGGAATAGATGTCTACACGAACTCTTGTCGGTTTTGTAGGTATTTTGTGGACATTTTGGAGCTTAATCGATATATTGGAAGATCATTCCTTGTGGTGGCACACATCCGGACTCTTTAAGGAGCAAGTTAGGAGCAAAGGAGAACACATAGGACCTTGTTGGTGCATGCCTTGCACCAACTCGTGGCTTAATGACCCAAGGAGGGTTTCTGGAGCAAAACTACGGCCCAAAGGCCATTTTCACGCCCGTAGTTTTGGCTGTGGTTTTTGTCTGGACCACTTTGACACGTGTCCCACGACCTCTTTGCCCGACCTTTGCTTATTGGAGGAGTATTTAAGTGATGTTGTAGGCTGTATTTTGGATCTCTCTCTTCCCTTTATGACCTAGCTTCTTCCCCAAAACACTTCTCCATTGCAGCCTCTCTTCCAAGCACTCATTGTGGGTGTTCTTGGAAGAGATTAGAGTGGTTTTGAGTGAGGTTTCCATTGTTGACAACTTGGAACAGCTCTTGGAGCCCTTGTAAGATTTGGTAACTTCTATTCTAGCTTTTAATGTCTTTTCTTTGGATTATTCTTCATTATCTAGCCATGACTTGCAAGCATGCTCTATTTGTGATGTTTGATCTTGAAATGTATGTTGTTGGCTGAATAGTTGTGATTCTAGGGTGAAGGAATGATGTTTATACTTTGGACTATGATTGTATGAACTTCCATGTTAGCTTAGGATCGATTTGTGTTCGAAACCCCAACTCATTGTAGAATCACGGCTTGTTCTTCATGATTCCATGGCCGTGGTTTCCATGATCCACCCGTAATTTTCTCTGTTGTGCTTGTATTGATGAATCTGGATGTTAGGATGTAGATGTGTTGAAATCCTAGTGTTTGTTGAGCCTAATCTAGCTTAGAGTGACCTAATTTTACCAACCTTTTTGAGGGATGAGACTTACCCGGTAATTTCCTCTCTTAGATGCATAAGATGATGAACTCTAGGTAGTAGTGAGCCAAAAAAGCCGCTATTGGATTGAGTGTGCTAGGATCGTTGCCTTAGACTTAACCATTCCGATACTTACCCGGTAAGGAGGGGTTTGAGCCTTAGGTAGTGGCCGGTTTGTGTAGAATTCACGTCCTTAGGTTCCTTGAGACTTACGCGGTAATAGGACCTTAGGTGCGAGACTAGTGGAGCATGAGACTTACCCGGTAATTGCCCCCATTAGAGAAACACCCAACTCCGAACAACCACAACCTTCCTTTGATCTTTAGAAGCATGAGTCCATTGTCATAATCGAAATTCCGAATCTCTAGAATCCGCTTTCTTACCTCTTATCTCTTATCTTTGTGTTTGTGTGTTTGTTTCCTTATTTGTGTTGATATATTTCTGATCCTTGTTTGATCACCCAAAACCATCAAAAAATATTGTGTTTTGCACTTTCTTTATTCCTCATCACATCTTAGTTTAGATTTACACTATCTTTGATCATTGAATGACTTGATTTTACCTCAGTCCTTGTGTTCGACCTCGGAATACTTTTCTTCCTACATAACGATCCGTACACTGCGGGTTTCGCTAGGTAATTTAGGATTTTAGTTCGAGTTTATTAATGTAAAGCTTTTTATGCTACCTAATTAGCGTAACAAGTTTTTGGCGCCGTTGTTGGGGACTAGGTCTAGATTAAGTCATTTGATTTTTATTGTTTATCGTGTTTATCTTTCTTGTTACTTTTGATCTTGTGTTGTTTTTGTCTTTGCCTTTTCATGTTTATCATGGACGGATTGTACTTTAAAGAAGACCTTGACAACATGAAGTATGAGGAGTGGATGGAATACCAAGATCTAGGACCTCTCCATGATGAGTTTGAGTATTGGGAGGAGTTTAATGCTTATCATGAGTCCCGTGATCAAGCTCACAATACTACATTGCCTAATGAAGAACCTCGCCATCAACCTCACAATGATCGAGTGGAATCAATGCTGGAAGAAATTTTGAGGAAGAGGATGATCTAGAGAGTAACCTTGCTTCCATTTAGAGTTCCCACATGGTGCTTGAAGTATTAGTATTTCAACAAGAAGAGGTTCACCATGAGGAGATCCAATAATTTCCCGAATCAACCATGATCATTAAGGAACTTCAAGAGGAGTTGGATGAAGCTTGGGAGCAAGTGAGGCTAAGGGATTTGGCCCTAAAGGATGAAAGAAGATTGAATTTCGAGAGAGAAGAACAAATGAGAAGGGAGATTGAGGAGATTAGGAATGCTCTTATGCTAGGAGATCCTACCATCCTTCAAGGCTTACCTCCACCTCCTTCACCTTTGGAGGAGTACAATGAAGTGCTCTGACCCCTGGACATCCTTTCCATTAACCCCATAACCACACTTTAAGAGCTCACGAGGGATGAAGAAAACAAAGAGAACCACGGCCGGTGGAAAGCACTGATGTTGAGAGCCCAAAGTTAACTTCAACTCTTCCAATCCTATTTTTCTTTCCCGGAGTACATACGAAGAATGGAGTCCCTTTCCTAAGGAGTCTCCCATATTGAATGATGGAGGCAAGCATGATGGATCCATGATGGTTATGAAGCACTTCAATGAAGAATTCTTTCCAAGAATCAGCTTTCATCGGATCATAGAGGATGAGGATGGGAAGCATTTCACCGGTGTGACATCGGAGTACCAATTGTCTAAGTATGGGGTGGCACCTATGGTTGCAACTCCATACTATCATCAAGGGAGCGGTGATGAAGGAGTCTACTACTCACCAGTGAAGAGAGAACTTAAAGCTTATTTGGGCATCAAGTGGCCCGTGCTTGTCATCATGGATGCCGGAAAGCGATGGTTGCTTGGACTCCTCAAGTAAACCATGGTATTTGAGGTGGATTGACACATCCACGGAGTTTGGTCAAGCTCATGACCTAAAAGAAGTGCTTCTTGGGAGGCAACCCAAGGGTAAAAACTCTTTTCCTTTTCTCTTTTTCTTTTGCTTTTGTTTTTGTGTGTTTTCGTGTTTTGTGTTTGCGTGGTAGATTTTAGGTAATGAGGAAGCCTTGCAAGGAAAGTTCATGATGATGATCCCATTTTTAACCATGGGTGGAGCGGAAGTGAGGCTTGAACGGCTTGAGGTGTCTTCGTTGGATGGAAGAGCTCCCATCTCGCATAAACCTTGGCGCGGGTCTCGATGCGGGAATGACTATGAACAACTCTCTACCATGCTTGATTGATCATCCATCACCACCACTCCACATGAGTGAGCCAAAATTACCGAAAACACTACATTTTTACATTGTGAGGACTTCTTTCACTCTTCTTTACTTGATTTGCACATTGGGGACAATGTGTTTTTAAGTATGCGGTGGGTTTTCATGATTCTTAGCATGACATGATCGCATCTAGGATAGTTTCGTTTTATCGCCACACGTTTCTTTTCATGTTTTGCATTGTACATATATATCTCAAAAGTTTCACAAAAAAAATTGAAAAATTTTAAAAGTTTGTGCTTCCTAGTTCTTACACATCATCTAGGGATGATCAAGGCAATTCATCTCTCTTCTTCTCATCTTGATCATGTTATTTGAGCATCCCACTTGATATAAAATTTGACCTCTTTTGACCCATCCGGGAATAGGAGCATGCTAGTGTGTTGAGTGTGTAAAAAGCAAGTATGAGGTGGTGAAGTTGGTGTTTGAATTTTGTGAATGAAATTGTTGAAAATGTGATGTGAAAAGTGTAGAAAAAAAATATAGGTTTGGGGACTTTGGTTTTGATGACGAGTAACTCGGCACCATTCACATAATCGGGTGTTTGTGCCTTGTCAAAGTCGGATAAACAGAATGTCCTAACGAGCCTTGGTATGTGTGCCCGGTGTGAGGCACCTCGGAAAAATCCTCAGGTCCGCTAATCACCAAGGTTTCGGCTTTTGTACACAAATGTCATTGTCTCCAAAAGAAGTGGAAAAAAAAAGAAAACAAAAGAAAGAAAAGAAAGAGAAAAATACACTTTGGTGGATGAAGTATAAATGTGAAGTTGTGGTTGTTTAGTTCCTTTCCCGGATTTGCACCACATGACCTTACAAAATTCCCACCTTATCATCACGTTTCTTGGCCTCTTCTTTCCTAAGTCCTTAAGACCTTTCATGCATGCTTTCGAGTTAAGTATGATTGTCTTTTCGTGCCTTCATTAATTTAATACATGATTTCTTGTCCATTGCCATGACACATGACTATGACGGTGATCCAATTTTAGAAGCACAATTCCGAAAATAATTTTCTGTTTTTCTGCATTCATAAATCATGCCATCTCGTAGCCTATAGTTGGACCTTTCTCGGGGACGAGCAAGTGCTAAGCATGGTGTATTTTGATGACATGATTTATGACAATAGTTTAGGAACTCTTTTAGATAGTTTTCCCTTCCATTCATGCATGTTTCCGCATTAGTTCGTGACGTTTACCCTTAATTCATGCATATTATTGGAATAGACGTCTACACGAACTCTTGTCGGTTTTGTAGTTATTTTGTGGACCTTTTGGAGCTTAATCGATATATTGGAAGACCATTCCTTGTGGTGGCACACATCCGGACTCTTTAAGGAGCAAGTTAGGAGCAAAGGAGAACACATTGGACCTTGTTGGTGCATGCCTTGCACCAACTCGTGGCTTAATGACCCAAGGAGGGTTTCTGGAGCAAAACCACGGCCCAGAGGCCATTTTCACGCCCGTAGTTTTGGCTGTGGTTTCTGTCTGGACCACTTTGACACGTGTCCCACGACCTCTTTGCCCGACCTTTGCTTATTGGAGGAGTATTTAAGTGATGTTGCAGGCTCTATTTTGGATCTCTCTCTTCCCTTTTTGACCTAGCTTCTTCCCCAAACACTTCTCCATTGTAGCCTCTCATTCAAGCACCCATTGTGGGTGTTCTTGGAAGAGATTAGTGTAGATTTTCGTTTTAAAGAGAGATTAGAGTGGCTTTGAGTGAGGTTTCCATTGTTGACAACTAGGAACAGCTCTTGGAGATCTTGTAAGATTTGGTAACTTCTATTCTAGCTTTTAATGTCTTTTCTTTGGATTATTCTTCATTATCTAGCCATGACTTGCAAGCATGCTCTATTTGTGAAGTTTGATCTTGAAATGTATGTTGTTGGCTGAATAGTTGTAATTCTAGGGTGAAGGAATGATGTTTATACTTTGGACTATGATTGTATGGACTTACATGTTATCTTAGGATCGATTTGTGTTTGAAACCCCAACTCAGTGTAGAATCACGGCATGTTCTTCATGATTCCACGGCCGTGGTTTCCATGATCCACCCGTAATTTTCTCTATTTTGCTTGTATTGATGAATCTGGATGTTAGGATGTAGATGTGTTGAAATCGTAGTGTTTGTTGAGCCTAATCTAGCTTAGGGTGACCAAATGTTAGCAACCTTTTTGAGGGATGAGACTTACCCGGAAATTTCCTCTCTTAGATGCATAAGATGATGAACTCTAGGTAGTAGTGAGCCAAAAAAGCCGCTATTGGATTGAGTGTGCTAGGATCGTTGCCTAAGACTTACCCATTCCGAGACTTAAGGAGTGGTTTGACCCTTAGGTAGTGGCCGGTTTGTGTAGAATTCCCGTCCTTAGGTTCCTTGAGACTTACCCAGTAATAGGACCTTAGATGTGAGACTAGTGGAGCATGAGACTTACCCGGTAATTGCCCCCATTAGAGAAACACCCAACTCCGAACAACCATAACCTTCCTTTGATCTTTAGAAGCATGAGTCCATTGTCATAATCGGAATTCCGAATCTCTAGAATCTGCTTTTTTACCTCTTACCTCCTATTCTTGTGTTTGTGTTTTGTTTCCTTATTTGTGTTGATATATTTGTGATCCTTGTTTGATCACCCAAAACCATCCAAAAATATTGTGTTTTGCACTTTCTTTATTCTTCATCTCATCTTAGTTTAGATTTAGACTATCTTTGATCATTGAATGACTTGATTTCACCTCAGTCCTTGTGTTCGACCTCAGAATACTTTTCTTCCTACGTAACGATCCGTACACTGCGGGTTTCGCTAGGTAGTTTAGGATTTTATTTCGAGTTTATAAATGTAAAGCTTTTTGTGTTACCTAGTTAGCGTAACACTTCATCAACCGGTGTATCCATAAAAGCTCCAGCGGAAAGTGATTGGAGTTTGAATTGAGTTTCCTTATCAAACCCCTTGAAGTAAATCTCTAGCAACTCGATCTTTGGAATTCCATGATGAGGGCAATCCAATTGAAGGTCCTTGAACCTCTCCCATGACTTGAACAAACTTTCTTTAGCCTTCATAACAAAAGCATTGATCTTACCCCTCAATTCAGCGGTCTTTGATGGGGAAAGAACTTAGTAAGAAACTTCGTAGTCATCTCTTCTCATGTGTTAACTCTTCTAGCTGGAAGGGATAGATATCAAGCTAGCGCCTTGTCTTTCAAAGAGAAGTGGAAAGGTATTAGTTTGTAGTTATTGTTCTCCACTCTTGATGGTCTCGAAGTCTCCATAAGGATCTCATAGTTTTGAATGTGTTGATGTGGAGATTCTTCTTCCATGCCTCCAAATTGACATTGTCGAATCATAGTTAGAACTTGAGGTCTAAGGTCATAATCATGCTCAGCTGGATGTTCTAGATTAACTCCTGGATGCCGCACTTGCTGATCCGGGTCCATCCTTTGACCTAGGGTTTGCGGATCTCCAGCAAAAGTATCACCTCGGTCTACCATGGCCGGCATCCGAGGTGGTGGGTGCATCTCGGCAGGTGCAACTAGGGCTGCATCCTGCCTCGGTCGAGCAACTCGGACCGGTCGAGGTTGAAACTGAGCACGTAGAGCGGCCATATCATCTTGAATCTCTTCAGTTCTTGCACGAGTTTTGTCTCTTTCTTTCTGCAGTTCTTCTTTACTGAGGCGAAGTTGTTCCAATGCCTCCTTCAATTCGGCTTCAAGATCTCGATTATCTTGATCGGCCATCTTAGCTTCTTTCAATCTTCTTTTGTATGTCTCTTCTGGTTCACGATTGTAAGGAACGATTTCCTTTCCAGCACGAGTTCTTCGCATAAACCTAAAGAAAGATCTTGTGAAATCACTCAAGTAAAGCAATCAATAGCAACAAGGGCAACAACTCGAAAAGACAACCGAAACCGACTTGGTCTTGATCAAGTCCCTGGCAACGGCGCCAAAAACTTGTTCGCTCTCAGACGTGTGTGTATGGTGAACGATATAGCTTTAAATTTTTAACCTAAAATATAAGCCTAAAACAATATGCGAACCCACAGTGTACAGATCAATTGTAATAATAGCAAATACTCCAAGGTCGAACACAGGGACTATGGTGAAACAAAGATTGGTAATTCAGGTTGTCAATCAAAAACAAGCAACAAAAAAAAGGTATCAAAGATGATGTAATAATAAGATAAAGAGAATGCAGATTCTAGAGATTAAAGCATCTAGTTGTGGTTCCGACTCAAGATATCAAAGGATAACGTGGACAAAGCTGTGGTTTGCAAAGGGAAGGTGTTTCTAAAGTAGGAATAGATCACTAGGTAAGCCTCAGTACTCACTATCCCAAACCAAAGATCCTCTCACCGGGTAAGTCTCAAGGTACTAAGGGAAGGAACTATAATCTCAAACCAACATACCACCCAAGGGGATAGAATCAACCTTTACTGAGTAAGTTTCAGGCTAACTCTCAAAGATGGGATGAAGGCACACTCAAACCCTAATAAAGGATAAACCTTTGTTACGTAACACTCATGATCTTGGGTATACAAACAAAGGAATCACCGCGTAATTCTCATCCTATGCTTGCGTTGAACCACGAAAGGAATAACAAGGATAGGATTTGGCAAACTGGAACCTCAACTCAAATAAAGATCAGGAAAGGTCTCGCCTCGCTCAGTTCATGTTCCATCTCGGTCAAGATGTTCTACGACTAAACGAGGTGTTCGTCGGTTAAGCAAAAGGCTCAAGCTTTCAGGGTCCACTGGGGTAAAGGCTCATTCTTTCATCGTCTTACCCACAACTTTCAGTCAATCACCCTAGAATCACACAAAGAACTTAGCCAATAATCATCATGATAACAATAATCAAAATATGAAAGGGGAACCAATATTCAAACAAGAAACTCTTAACACAAAGGTCTCAATAACTCAATCAAACAATCAAATTGCGTTCCTCGATCACAAACCAAAAAACAATCAATCAAACAAGCTAAGAAAACCTGACAACTTCCTTCAATTACTTCAACTTTATCTTCAAAGCCAAATTCCTTCCTTCCTTGGAATATCTTCCAATCTTCCAACTTCCTTCAACTTCCAGCTCTAAGACATCCTTCCATCCAGAAAATTCATCCCAATATATAGGAGAATCACTTGCCAAAAATAAAAGATCTTCAGCCAAGAGGAAAAGATCTCGTGGGCTGTGGGGCCGCTCACCTCGGTCCAGCCCATCACAAATATCACCTCGGTCGAGGTGATACTATAGCCATCGGAGGTGTGTCTCAACTACGTGTAAATCTCTCTAATTTGGTCCAAAATCAATCTTATATCCAATTTCCATGGTTCCTAAGCCTTTCTTGTAGCTCCTCAATGCTCCATAATTTAGCTCCAATGACTCCTTAGCTTCCTTAGCTCTATATCGTTCCAAAACGTGCTATTTTTCCTACAATCATAACGAAACTAGGTGTAGACCTCGATTCTTGCAAAGGTAAACAAAACAACATAATGATCAAAGAGTATACATCCATACATGCAGATTTATGAAGATAAAACGTTCAAACCAATCCCAAAATATAGACTATAATACATGCTATCACACCCAGTTCTCGGGGCGCTGGCGAGGCGCAGGCTGCATTTCCGGAGTGTAGTGTGACCGCAGGGGCGGTGACATATCTCCGCAAGGGCGGTGTGGAACCAAAAACTTGTCTTCGTTGATCTTCTTTGACTCCCAAGTGTTGCTAAACCCTTTCTTACTTCATTTTGGTCTTCTCCATCTAGATCAAGGGATTAGTAACACAATATGACTCAAAGACATAAAAAGGACTCTAAAAACTACCTAAATTTATAGTGATTCCATTACACAAGTAAATCATCATAAACACAAGTAAATCATCATAAACACACAACATTCTCAAAACACACAATTCCGGTTAATTATCTTTTTATTATTAAGTCATATCCCGTTTTAACTCAACTTAGTTTTGTGACACTAGAACACCATGGTCCTGCCTCGGTCCCTACTTACCGGCATGGAACGGTACGGATGCCTCCGACCGTCTAAACAGCACGGGCTAGTCGCCGAGAACCTCCTAGATTCTCGCAAGAGCTAGGCAGATGATGTCACCTCCCGTTATCATACACTTGGGCCAAAATAATATAAGGTCGGTGGTCCTATTACCGGTTTAGTTGTTATAAACAATAAGGAATAAACACACACTACAAAACACATATAAATGCTAATACAAGGAATACGAGCTAAGGAAGTTCGGAGACTTACCTGTCACAAAGCTAAACCCGATAACCACCGCTCTCAACTTCCCGTAGAAAGACACTCAACGCCTGGTCAAAACAAGGCACACAATCAACATCTCTCTCACATGCTAGAAGTCGTTAGACTTCTAGTACCAATGATCTCGCAAGATCATAAACTATAACATGTAGGGACATCTACCCTCCCAAGGAGCTCACAAGATCGTAACTCATAAGAACATACTAGGATAATCCAATCCTAGAAACTCCAAACTCCCACAAGATCATACAACCCCAACCTCGAGCCTCAGAACGCTCACAACATCAATCACATAACTCAGAGCCTTATAACAACCTCACAAGATAACCAAGCACCTCAAGCCTTATCACAATCAAACCTCAAAACTCACCTAAAGTCCAAACCACTACTTGGTATTCACTCTAAGTTATGTTATATCCAACCTAGCATGATACTACTAAACATAACTAGATCGAGGGAAAGGATACTTACATGATGTCAAAAGACGAAAATAGATCAACGGATGTCAAATTGGACTCGTTAGGCCTTTATCGGGGCGCTTCCGGACCCAACACCAAACTAAACAAATTTAGCTTATGCGCTAAATTTGAACGGAATATATAACTTATATAAAATCTAAGGTAAAACCCGTTTTAAAAACCAAGATTAAAACCGCTTAAATACTTTCCGGGACAAATTATACAATTATATACACATGGGTCATAATATTTAATTAATATAAACTATAAGAATAAAATCCGTTATAAAAATTTGGTTGAAAGTCCGTAAAAACAATTTTCGGGCAACTCATGCAGTTCCATAAACTTGGGATGTTTTCCGTAAATAAAACCTTGGGCAAAAACTGTAATTTCACATGCAGAGTGTAATTTTGCAAATCTATAAAAGTTGGGCCATTAACCGTAAAAGTAGAGTATGGGTGCTTTCTATAAGTACTTTTAAAACATGGGTGTCCCGATAGGAATTAACCCAAAAGGGGCTTTAAGCCCTAATTGAACCCGACTGTTGATGGTGGCAAGAAGGGGCAAAGGAGGAAGGGCCTTCCGAATCTTTCGATGGCTCTTATCGGTGACGGTAGTGGCGGGGCGAAGCAGTGCAGCGGCGGCTCCGGTGGCGATGCTTCGGCACGGCTCTATCAGGCGACGGCGGTAGTTGTTCCCCGTCGGCAGTTGTAACAAAAAGAAAGAGGAGGGAGATCGAAGGAGATGAGGAGCTAAAGGAGGTTGTTGCGGCGGGGCTCCATGTCTCCAGCGATGGAGAGAGCCGGAAAGAAAGGGCAGGCGACGAGGAAGAAAGGACGGCAAGGCTCTCGGCTCCTGTGACAGGCTCTTCCGGGCAACGTCGGCCGATTCCAAGTGTGCAGTCGATAGAGATTGTCAAAGGGAAAAAAATAACACAGGTTGTAGTCTCTTCCAATGGTGGTAAGTTCCAAAGTGCGAGGGCATGGAAGCTCGGCGGGGCTCACTCGATCAAGGGAGGTTGCGCAGTGAACAGAGAAGAAAAGGGGAAGGCAACTAGTGTCCCTCCGGTTGCTTCGCAGGCGTAAACAAGGTGAGGTGGCGCAGATTCTCAAGCGTCTCCATTCCCCCCAGTGATGGCAGTGGTGTTGATAGAAGGAAATAGGAGTGGGGAGGTGAGGCTGAGGAGGATGCACGGAGATAGGCTGTGAGGGAAAGCTGCGAAGGAGGGGCTGGGGTAGACAAAACAAGGGGTCCGGTGTAGGCTGCCAGGTTGTGCAGCGTTGCATCTCATCAGGGGCAGAACAGAGAGACAAAAGAGAGAAGTAAGAAAATGGGAATAGAATAAAGAAAAAAGAAAAAAAAAGGAGAACTAAAACATACTCGATTGAAAATAACCGGAACGGAAGTTCCGGATCGGAAACTTTTCCGAACTTTTCCGAAAATATAGCACGGATATACGAGAACGTATTAAAAATATAAATATACTCAGGAATTTACTTTATGCCGTAAAATACTTTTAATAAAATATTTAAGCTAAAACAATATCGATAAAAGCCAGAGGAAAAAAAAGAAAAAAAACTAACTATCGCAAACGCGCCAAAAATTTGGGGCGTCACATATGGGTCAGCGGCAATGTAGAGGTCGGAGAGCTCCTCTCCGATGGGTAGCTGCCGGGGCAAGTAAGTGATATGGCTCTCATCTGCAAATGAGAGCCAAGAGAGGTTTTCACCGTCCCTCCTCATTAACTTGCAGCGGCGAAGAAGACCTTTGTTGTAGAACGGGATCACCATCCCATCCACCAACTCGGTCAAGTCCATGACCTGTTCAGCAATCCACTAGATGATGCCACCTCCAACAATGTCTCTAGGCTCGTTATTCCCAATTCGCTTCAAAGTGCCAAGGAAGATGGAGATCCGATTCGGCACGTTGTCACATGTAGGAATGCAAGCATAGAGCAATGGAAGGTCCTTTAGAGCGACCTTGTTCCTCCTTGTGTCCACAGAAGACAAAAATGATGATTTTTGAAAGGAGCCTCAAGTAGGGTTGAGTGAGCTTGTTGTTGTACTAACCCCCTAAATGAAAATCAGAACCGGTAGTAGCTCGCCATAACACCACCAAGTCCAGGATAGGGGCTATCTCCCACCATTTGTCAAATGGGTTCCTAGTAACCCAAAAAGCTTCCCGTAGCTGAGCGAGGTTTAGTTAGTACTTCCACTTGTTGTATTTGAATGTGAGGCCAACACAGATTTGATCCTACTTCTCCATCTTAAACGTAGCCACAAACTGTCTGGACAACTCGGGATATGTTGGGGCACTTCTTCCAAGGAAATCCCCAAGCCCAGCATGGTCGAGGAATGTCTGCATACTCTCAAGCATGCCCAAATTCTCCAAAAAGAGAGTATGCAAAAACCGATTTGGAAAGATCGCTCGGTCTTGCACAATCTCATACCACACCTTTTCCCTCTCATTCATTTTGTATTTCCTTGTAGTGTCCATTCTAACAACAATTCAACAATTGGATTAGAAATCACCGAAAATTGCCAAGAAACGGACCTTTCTGTTGTAATTTCCACATGGGCGGCCGGGAGACCCACAGGGGCGGAGAGGCGTTGGGGCGGTCGATGACAGGAGCAGGGGCAGGCGAAGACTGGAGGGCAATCTTTGACATATCGGTGGAAATCGTTGTTGGGGCACTTCTTGTGGTGGCGATGGTGGTGTGGGTGGAAGGTTGGTGGCAGAGGAGAGTGGTGGTGGATGGTGCTTAGGGTTTGTGTGTAAGGAGATGTTGAGAGAGAAGGGTGCAGCAGCTAGTGGAGGGGTGGCACAGGGGCGTCGGCTGGGGCGGTAGGGCTTGCTTGCCGGCAGCACTGGGGCGGTGTGGAGGATGTGGTGAGAGAGTTGTTGGGACGCAGCGGCGTTTCGGGGCTGGGGTGTGAGAGTGTGTGTGTGTGTGAGAGAGAGAGAGAGAGAGAGTTAGGTAAGGAGGAGAGAGAGAGGTGGGTGGGGTAGGTATAGGATGGGATTTTTCGATTTCCTTTTTTTTCTTTTCTAGTTAGACCCGCAGGGGACGGGGCTTGTCACCGCAGGGGCAGTGACAAGGAGGGGGTGCCGCTTGCCCAGTGCTGGGGGCGGCGCTGGGAGCGCTTGTCAAGCGTATATCCGCGGGGCGGGGGATGCCACCGCGGGGGCGGTATAAAAATTGTGTTGGCGTTGGGACAACGCCGGGGGCGGTGCTAGGAGCGCAGTGTCACTGCGGGACGGTGACACAAGGCCGGAGGGGCGGTTTTCTTGACAAAACCTCCTCTTCTTGTTTTCTCGGGTTGCCTCCCGAGCTGCGCCTTTGTTTTACATCGTTGGCTCGACGTAAGTCACTTGCTCATACTTCAATGACCTCTGCAGGGTCAATTGCTTGATGTGTAGAGCTCCTTCCTTCGTTCTCGCCCATGATCCGATTATTCGGCTTTTTACCTTCTTCTAGTCTTTTCGTACCCTTTTCTTTTTTTTAATTGCTCGATCCGTGCTTAGCATCATGCAAGATGGAAACATCAAGCTCTTGGCTTGTGGTTAGACGAGTGGGCCCAACGGCCAATTCATCATGCTTGTTTGTTCCGGTTTGGTCATCTTGCAATTCCTCTTTCAAGGCAGAACTCACATGCTTTTTCACACCCTAATTGTTATCATAGGAAGAGTTTTCGATAGGCATAATGCTATTAATGGAACACAGAAAAGGAGTGTTAACGGGTTTCTTCAAAGATTTAAACATGTCAAATTACATAACCTCATCATTAAACTCCATAGTAAGTTTTCCATTAACATAATCAATTTTTGTTCTAGGCATTATTAGAAAAGGTCTATCTAACATGATTGTGTGCATGCTATTCTCCATATCAATAACAAAGAAATCAGCAGGGAAGTTTAACTTATCAATTTTTATAAGAACATCTTCAATTATGCCTTTGGGGTAGATATTAGATTTGTCACGTAGTTGTACTATAGTCCGCGTTTCATGTAAGATCTTAAGCCTAGAGATTGATAGATGGAATAAGGTAGGACATTTATAGAAGCACCCAAATCAAGCATAGCTTTGTCAAAGCGAGTATTGCCTATGACACAAGGAACACTTACCATACCCGGATCGCTATGTTTTTCCGGCATTTGGGTTTGGAAAATGGCGGACACGTGCTCCTTCTCACTTTCCTTCTGTTTTCCCGTCATCTTCTGCTTCCTCTTGATGGTACATAGTTCCTTCAAGAATAGAGCATACTTAGGCACACTTTTCACGAGTTTAAAGGGGGGAATGTTTACATAACACTTTGAGAAGGTCTCAAAGAGTTCTTTATCCTCGATTACTCTTCTTTCCTTGAGTGCCTCGGGAAGGGTGCTGGTGGTTCCTCAACGTAAGGTGGTGGAAAGTTAGGATGGACATAAGGATCTTCCTCTAAAACACCTTCTGTGTTGTTGGCCGCAGGGGCGGGACGACCAGGCCGCGGGGGCGGTGTGACTTCAGCTGCAGGGGCGGCATCCTCCATGTGCAGGGGCGGTTGACCAACAGAAGGTTTGTTAATGTCTGAATTTCTTCATTTCTCTTGATGAGCCTTCCACTCCTGAGAGAAATGGCACATACACTCTCCTTGGGGTTCACCACAACCTTGAAAGGCAAATTACCCGAGGTTCGAGCCTCGATCCTTGTAATTGCTTCCGTCATTTTCCATACTTTCTTCTCAAGGTTCTTCATACTTGATTCCGTACTCTGCACAGTAAGGAAGCAAAATGCTTAGTCAAAAAATGAAGCATTTACTCAGTTGAGTCTGACTTACCTTGGCGGAGTTGTTGTTATTGACGGTTTTATTGATCCCTCCACCGAAAGTTTTGTTGATCACGCCAACCCGCCATGTAATTCGGAGCATATGGGTTATTCCTTTGGCGTTGCTGGTGTTGTTGTCCATACCCCATAACGTTTACTTCAGCAGCATCATCTTGGACTTGTGGACACAAGTCTGTGGGGTGGAAATGGTCGGCACAAACTACACAAACTTTGAGTTGTTGTGGAGTTCCCATCAAAGTGAGTCACTTGACCATTTCTTTGAGCTTAGTTATTTCTTGTGAAAGTTTTGGACGGATAGGGTTGATGGCGTGTACTCCTCTCTTGGTAGAAGACCTGCCAAAGTTTCTCTTACCTACCGCCATTTCTAGCAATTTTTCCATAGCGATTTCAGGAGTCGGTTTAGAATATTACCTCCACAAGCAGAGTCCATTATACTTCTTACATTATCCAATAATCCATTGAATAAATATAGTTCTAGGTCTTACGTGGAATATCCGTGGAAGGGGCAGCTTGATCTTAATTTTGCAAAGGGTTTGAAATACTCATAAAGAGTTTTGTCCACCTCTTGCTTGATGTTGCTTATTGCCTTCTTCAAATTGTTTGCCTTCTTTGCGGGGAAGTACTTCTCCAACAAGGCTTTGTGGAGGTTTTCCCATGTGTCAATGCTCCCGGATGGTAGATGGTAGTACCAATCATCCGCCCTATCCTTGAGGGTGAAGCCAAAAGCCCGCATCTTGATTTGCTCTTCGGTGATGTTTGCCGGCTTCATGCTCATGTAAACGGTGTGGAACTTCCCAAGATGCTTGATCGGATCTTTCCCACTCAATCCATGGAAAGATGAGAGAAAGTGTATCAACCCCGGTTTAAGATCGAAATGGACTCCTTCCCCAATTGCCGGTATGGTAACCGCAAGTGGGTATTGAGTCAAATCTGGTTGTGTCAGTTCGCAGGGAGTTTGGTTTGCCACTGCTTCACGAGTTCGTTGTTTCTTTTGTTGTCGATTGTGCGTTCTCTCATTTTTTGAATCAAAAGGCGCAAAATCTGAGTTAGTAGCACGGGTTTGAACCATGAAAATGGTCCAAACCAATAATCAATAATCAAAAATAAAAACAAAACAAAACTTAAACTCCCCGGCAACAGCGCCAAGTTTGACGAGGCTAAAAACCTATGGTCGTTGTCTTTTAGCTTTAGTCAAAGTAGAATACCTAACATACACTTAACTGATTTGTATAGTATAAGTAAGAGTCGAACCCAAGAGAGTTTTAGTCAAGTTTTCATTAAATTCAATTATCAAGTCGTAACCAAGGTGGGGGGGAGTTAGATGGTAGAATAAACAACACAAAAGCAATTAAAAAATAAGCAAAGATGGAGATAGTATAGATGATTACAAAGCTACATTAGGTTGGATCTTAGCATGCATACTACTTGGTTGATTCTTTTTAGAAGTAATTCACCAATGTTCTCATCTTGATCTTATGTATATGTTAAGCCAACCGGCATTAACACAACCTAACTAGTTTATTGATCCGTAAACCTACAAGATCAAAGCACAAGTTAGCATTCTAGAAAAGATAAAGAGATATAAAAAAGAATAAACAAACCGGTAATATTTCTTTATAGTTATGTTCCTTTCCCTTAGATAATTACAACCAGCTTTTACCTAGGGGTTTTCTACTAGATTAAAGACCTGAACCCGGAATCGATTAACCCTAGCACTTTGCATGCATTGGTACACTTAAGGTGATCAATCTAAGTGAGAAAAGACATGCAAACATATGATAAAGCTCAAGGAAACATACCACAATTGGACTGAATTAAACTTCTAACTATAAAAGACTTACAACCAAATACCAATGCAGCTTCAATCAACCCAATGTAGCAAGGAAGCTTTGCAACTTATTACAAAATGGAACTTAGAAATACAAAGCCTTTTAGGGAAAATGTGGATGATTCTAACAATCAGCCAAGGGCTCTATTTATACTACAAAATGCATATAAAGGGACTAAATGGGTTGTCTAAACAGCCACCATAAATGTCATAAAGGTGGTGCAAACAACTGGAGTCAAGTCCTCTAGCGCTAAACCGCGGGGGCGGGCTTTAAGGCCACAGGGGCGGTTTAGGCCAAAACATTCCAACTTCGTCTTGGCCGCTAGGGTGGCCTGGAAGTCCCGCAAGGGCGGGTTCTTTAATGCTCTTGAACGTTTGACTCTTCATCTTTGTCCTTTCTGGTGATGATCCGCAAGAGCAGCCTAGTGTCACCGCAGGGGCGGTACTAGGGTCTCTTCGGCTTCACAGATCCGTTGGCAAGGGCGCAAGCAGGGGCCGCGGAGCGCCAGCTTTGCATCTTTTGGCTGAGTCACCGCAGGGGCGGCCAGAGGCGGTGACACTCATCTTTTGGGCGAAGGCGAAGGCATTGACTGCGGCACTAGGAATGGGTCTTCGGGGGTGTCAACGCAGGGGCGGCTAGGTGGTGCCACAGGGGCGGTGGCTCCCTGCTCTTGGGGCGCAGGCTGCGTTGCAGAAGTGTAGTGTCACCGCAGGGGTGGTGTGGCACCAGAAACTTGTCTTCATTGATCTTATTCGACTCACAAGTGTTGCTAAACCCTTTCTTACTTCATTATGGTCTTCTTCATCTGGATCAAGGGATTAGTAACACAATATGACTCAAAGACATAAAAAGGACTCTAAACACTACCTAAATTGATAGTGATTCCATCACCTATCTGTTTACGAAGTTGCTTTAACAGCCTACGTCTCCGTCCTAGGGTTTCTTTGCCCGTAGGATCTAACTATCTATCATCTACTTCAAATAGTCCTAGATACAACCTAGAAGAAACCCCCTTCTTCTCTCACTATAGCCAATGCTACGATCTAGTTCCAACTCTTAACATAGCAATAATAACCTACTTACTTTGTAGAGTAACACACACTCGAGTATAACAATCTCTAGATATTCCAATGAAGCTCTCGTGTTTTTCTCTCTAGTAATGTAATCTTTTGTAAACTAAGAGGAAGAAAAAGTTTTTGAACAAAATGAAGAAGCTTTGAACGCTTGAAGACTTAGATGTTTCCGTGTCAGCTTGTTGTTCTTCTCGTCAATCGTGATCTTCATTTATAGTCTTTGATGGAGAAGTCTTCTAGCCGTTGTGAAGATGATCGTTGTGATATTCTTCCTTCTCCATTGAAAACGCTGTAGGTTGAGATGAAGTAGCCGCTGTAGGATTTTCTATTGTCTTCATCTCCTTGACATACGTTGAGAGTCTTTTTCGAGATCTTCTCTTGAAAAGAGCCGCTGAAGATCTTGTCGTTGAAGTCCTTGTTTCAAGCTCCGAGATCTTCTAATTTTTAAGGATCTTTTATTGAGGATATCTCTCTTTGATAACCGTTGAAGGTCTTCGAGATCTTTGCTTCGAGATCTTCCATCTTCCGTCAGTTAAGATCTTTATAAGATCTTTTTGTTGGGCCGAAAGAACTTCTCCAAAATCCGTTGGAGATATTCCTTGAACTGGCCGAGATCTTCTTTTAATATCTTTGTTTGAAGATCTTCTCTTGATCCTTGGTAGGTTTGGTTGTTCAGATTGAATTTTTGAAATGCTTCCATATGATGTTTCCCTTGTATCGTCTTTCAAGGCTTCGGCTCTGATCCCATGAAATAGTTTTCAAGGCCTTTGCGTTCAACCCTTGAACTGCTTTTCAATTTGCATTTGTCCCTTGTAAAGTGTTTCAAGGCCACCGTTCATCCTTTGAAATGCTTTCCAAGGCCTGTGCATATTAACAACACAAAAACCAAACCATGCAGTCTAGAAATATAGTTGATATTTGTTACTCTATGAACGGCTCATAATGTTAAGTCTTCCATGCATCATGGGTTCTTCCTTAAGCTCCTGAATGTAGCTCCAATGACTCCTTAGCTCCTTTAGCTCCATTTTGATGCAAAACATGCCATTTACCTACGATTACAACGAAACTTGGTGTAGACCTCGATTCCCGTAAAGGTAGATGAAACAACAATATAATCACATAATATCCATCCAAACATGCAGATTATTGAAGATAAAACGTCTAAACAGGTCCCAAAATATAGACTATAATTCATGCTAATAAAATACCCCATACTTTGGGACACATTGTCCCAAAGGGTCAAAATAAGTCTAGGAATAAAAGTATTCACCGGACATAAGCTGAGCTGCATAATAAATAAATAAAAGAAATCCCTGCAAGCTCTAGTCCTGATCTATTGGTGGTGGTGGTGGATATGGCATGTACGGGTGCTGGGAAGGATCAAAAGGATAGCCCATCATGTGCTGGAACAGGATCTCCATCATCCGGCGCTGATAGTGCTAGCTCTCCAACATCTGGTGTGTCCGACTCTACATCTCTCGGCGTTGGTCATCAAGGCGCTCACCGATATCAACTGTAAGAGCGGCGTAGGAGTCGATCATCTAATCGGTGAGGTATCGATCCTCTGATGTGCTTCCATATCTCTAAATCTGCGGACTCTGCGCCTAGCAGGACGTGGTGGTGGTGCAGCTGCCTCCTCCTCAGTCTCCTCGTCATCCAGATCGACGACTGGCACACTAGGACCGGTTGTATCCGTCCCTGTCTCCATGGCAGCACCGCCATCGTCCTCCTCATCCTCATCCTCCTGCACTGGAGCTGCTGCGTCTCTAGCGTCCTCAATGTGTGGAGTCCATGCAGTGGACCAGTACTGACGATCATAGACAGAAAACTGGGATGACCACCTAATACCCTGAGGGGCAGTCTGCTCCCAAGGCATCGCCACATATGGCGTAGTAAGTCCACGAGGAACCAGAATCCTCCTGGTGATCATCTCTTGCAGCCCTAGCGTCTTGGCAGCCGCCACTAGTGTACATGCAATCAGATTCAGCCCCATCACTGTAGCTATATGGGTCACTAAGCCGCCGCAACTGATGTCTCCTCTTCCTTTTGTCTTGATCCGGTGCAGATCCTCAGCTAGCAAGGCACCAAAATCAGGAACACCCCCAGTCACCATGCAAAATAAACTCAAAAGCTCCCCCTGCCTAGTTCACCACATGTGAAGAAAGCTATTGATGCCAAGGAACACTCAGAGCGCAAATGATCTGGATCACCACTGTTGAAACACGGTCGTTCCTTCTTCGCAACCTATGTGGCAGAAGGGTAACTCGATCTTCTTCGTTTAGCTTTAGTAACCTTAGCATGAGAAGAAACTTGTTGATGCAGCATCTTATTTTGTCGACAGAAAATCGCTCGATGTCCTAACTTACCACAGGTATAACACGTCACTAAAGATCTCTTACATTCCGGACATAGGTGTCCAGTCTCCCCACAGTTGAAACAAGATCTCATTCCACCAAAAGTCCATGTGGACAAGGGATCATTCGAACTTCCACGTGCCAGGCTCTGTCTAACACCTAAAGGATCTGCTTCATCACTTACTAGTTCAGTTCATTGTTCTCTCTTTGATCCGGAAACTTCAGTAGGACCCACTGATGTTGGTAAACCCAAGATAGGTCTACCTGCTCTTGCAGCTTCTTGTACTTGGCGTATATATTCTCGAAACTCGGGTCCACTCATTGAGACGTAATCAGTCTCCTCAGACTCGTTCTCTGCTATAGGCAAAACAACAACGGAAATTGGGCCCTGACCTATCACTACTGGAGGAAGAGGTAATCTACCTCTACCCCGTCCTTCTACAGATGTTACTCTAGTTTGAGCCATCTGAGGGGTATACACGCATAACTTATAAGGCTATATATGTCATATGTATATATATATATATATATATATATATATATATATATATAATACATCCACATACAATCCATAATACATATATATACATATCTATACTGCTGATATCCACGGCAAAGGTGACGACTTCTCGTGCATTCTATCCCAAAACAACAAATTTTAAAATCAAAATCTTTCGAAAACGTCATACCCCTTTCGGTTTCTATTTATTTTATCCGTCCGACCTCATTGCAGGTAGCAAGTGCCATTGTTGTCAACCTAAGACTCTGATACCAACTCTGTAACACCCCAAATCCACGGGACTCGGGAAGGTACAATGGGCTAGGATCTCACAGTGGATCCTGACCCTAGCCTGACAACAAGTTCACTGGACCTTACAACATGGCACTGACAGATATAAAACAAATACATAAAAATGTATAAACTTCACAACCAAAGGTAAACAATATCATTGCCGAGTATATATAAAACAACATCCTCACACAAGAGGTACAAAAGATCATTCTCACACGGGATGGAAATACAACAACCCCAAACCAACCACCTAATGTACGAGAGTCCTTGGCTTGTCACCCTTCCAGATCACCCATCAGTGCCTATCCTGCAAACATCTACAACACGGTATGAAACCGTTAGCTAACCATACATATATGAGGTAATGCATAAGCACAAGCACAATCATGAAAGATAAACACATCAACATGTTATCACACATTTACACATTTATTATCTTTATATAATAGTCATTCACTCAAATTGCGCCTTCCTGTAAACCAGTCTAGCCTGACGTTAGAGAACCTCCCAGACTCCATCGCAGGATGAAAGGGAAAGGTTATCACAGCCACGCAACAGGGCAGTCAATAAAACATAGGTCAGTATAAACGATATCTCATGGTATCATAGCAAACATGTAACACACACCACTCACGCAAACACCCAATATAAGGATGGTAGCTAAGTAAGTCCTACGGACTTACCTCAACCTCGTACAATCACAACCACGATCAACCTCCAATCCTGAGAGGGGCACTGTCTAATAACAAGGCATAAAGAGATATCAATACTCCTATCAATCAAAAAGGTCACACCTAGACCCAATGGATCCATAAGGATCATACTCAATCTATAAGTCTCACAACCAACTAAACCTCAATATCTCAACATAACTCACAATTTCTCAAATCTCAAGGTAGTATCTAATCGACATTCCTCAATCTCAATTCTAATCCTAATTTAATTAATTAACCTTTAATTAATTAATTAAAATTTTCCAGAATAACGTTTTGTCCGTAGGTAATTTCTAAACCTGCTTGTCATCAAATTTCATCAAACAAACTACCCATAATCACCAGAATAATATAACGACCATAAAGGAATTTCTAATTCCATTTTGACAAGGTTAAAGTCAATTTAGGCCAAATCGCAGTACGGAAAACGAATAAATTCATAACTTATTCGTTACTAACCCGATTGACGATCTGAAAGAAGATTCGGAATCACAACGACGCAGGCTACACATGAATAACATCAAATTCACCGGTATCTGAGCGACGAAACCTTCCTGGTGACATATATGCTCGACCAGCTCGTCATCTGCTCGGAAATGCAGAAACCCGGTACCGATATGAAGAGAATGAAGAGAGGAATCTAGAAACTCAAACGGAATTGAAATAGGATTAGAAACGGAGAGTAGATTTGAGTTTGAAGGTTGAGAGAAATCAGAGCTTTTACGAGAAAACGTGAAAGGAAATGAATTAATAAAGAATTTCCCGCTATTTATAGTGAAGACGATAATTATCCTTTAGCGAAGTCTATAATTATCCTTTAACCGATCCAAAGGCGGGTCGAACCTCCTTCTCCAAACTTCTCAAGATTGGAATAATAAATCTGGAATATTGTAGGAATAATTATTCCACAACTGCCTCGGAAAACGTGTATTCCTAAGCCGTCATTCTTAGCCATTAAGAAACAAAATAGCGACTCTTTTGGCCGTTTGGCCTCTCCATGTTATTTCATATCTAGGACATATCCGATGTCCTGATCATTTATCTCAACTGCATTTTTATTAATTAGAGCTCCCAAATGTTCCAAATAACACCGGAGGGTAAAAATAATTACCCGGGGGGAAAAGTAAAAATTTCCCCAAACGTCCAAAATTACGCCAGGAATATAACGGTGGGACTCATACTCATCACTTGTGAAATCTTTGCGAGTTATATTGCAATTACTATCAACGATTAAGTTAATCAACGGTAATTAGAATTCGGAAATCCTAGCTATTACATAAATGTTGCTTTATAAAATAACAAATATCGATTATATTTTTCGATTGCTTGTCTTCGTTTGTTTGTTAAAATGTGTGTAGGTCTTGGATAGCATTACAAGGGAAGATCTCAAATAAGATATTTATTACAACAACGGATCAACTACAACCAAAGGAGAAGATCTGAAAGAAGATCTTAAACACCAACAAACCAACCAACCAAGAAGATCTCGGCTGACAACAAAAGAGAAGATCTTAGGAGAAGATCTCGAGATTGGTTGAAGAGAAGATCTCAACCAGACATGTAGAGAAGATCTCGGCTAGAGAAGTTTGTTGAGGAGATGATTGCGGTGAAGATTCACTTGAAGATATCCAACAGCTTTCAAGTGAAGAACGTTGAAGAGAAGATCTCGGCTACTTGAAGATCTTATTTGCAACGACTACTTCTCAAACACCGTGAGAAAATCTTGCTCAACCAAGCATCGGATTCTATGGAAGAAAGAAGACGTTCCAATGGCTATAAGACAACGGCTATAATAAGATCCTCCATAAAAGACTATAAACAAAGATAACGATTGAAGATGAAGTAACCAAGCCTTCCAACGATCATACAAGAACATCTTCATCGATCCAAAAGTTTTTCTTCTTTTTGAGCTTACTTAGGATTATTCTTTAGAGTGATATAAACATAAGAGCTACATTGGCATATCAATATAGTGTTATACTCAAGTGTATTACTCTACGAAGTAACTAGGCTATTATTCCTAGAATAGAGTTGATTAGATTGTAGCTTTGAGGCTACATTTGGAGAAGAAGGGAAGTTCTTCTAGGTTGTATCTAGGACTGGCAGCAAGCAGATAATAGATAGTTAGAACCCTAGGGTCGGAAATCTTAGGCAGAGAGTAGGTTGTTAAGGCCAAACTTCGTACACATATCGTCGTGTCGATCTTTTACATTCCGCACTTTATATTGCGTTTTATTGTGAATAACAACTTTCTGCAGGTTTCGAAGTCAAGCCCTTGAGATCCACTTCAAAGCCTTGAGAAACAGTTTTGTCACTAAGCGTAGAGATCGACTTCAAGGCCTTTAGATTAGTTTCAAAGTCTTTATATCCGATATTGCAAAAATTTCGCATACTCTATTCAATCCCCCTTCTAGAGTATTTATATCCTTATTTATCCCCTACTCGGTTCTTCAATTGGTATCAGAGCTAGACTCACGTATAATCATTAACTCTGTAGGTGATGGAGGATTCCCTCAAGGAAGATCTACATCTCGACCACCCCTCTTTTGCGGTAACAACTTTTGCCATTTGAGAGCACTAATGCAAATGTTTATCATTGATCAAGACATGGAACTATGGAGCATTATTCAAACTGGTCCAAAAAATCCCAACCACCACGGTTGAAGGAGTCCAAGTTGAAAAGAAGGAAGTTGACTTCACTCAAACGGACTTTGATAGTGTATCAAAGAACTACATGGCCATGAACTTGCTCTATTGTGGACTATATGCTAACGAATTCAATTGTGTCTCATCATGCAAAAGTGCAATGGAAATATGGGACAAGTTAATATCTACGTACGAAGGAACCTGACAAGTCAAGGACACGAAGATAAGCATCTTCCTCGGGAAATATGAATTATTCAAGATGACTTCAAATGAGACGGTCAAAGAAATGTTAACAAGATTCACTGAGATTGTGAACAATCTCGACTCACTTGGAAAGGTCTTCACAAATGAAAAAAAAAGTAAGGAAAGTTCTAAGAAGCTTGAGTAAACCTAAGTCGGGACCAAAAGTGACCGCTGTCAAAGAAGCTCATAATCTCACAACATTACCTCTCGATAACCTACTTGGAAAACTAATCACCATGAAATGGTTCATCGTGAAGAAGATGGAGAGCCATCGTCAAATGCAAAGAACCTTGCTTTAAGATCCAAGAAGGATAACATTCCATCAGATGGTGAAGAGAGTGATGATGAGGAGGAAGATCCATTCGCCTTGATTTCAAGAGGTCTTGCAAAAATTCTTGAAATGAAGATGCAGTTTGCAAACAAAGAATATTTATGATCATCAAGACCTAAAGGTAAGTTTTCTAACCCTAATAAGAAAACTAAAGTATTGACTTGTTTTGAATGTGGTGAAGCATATCATCTTGTAAAGGATTGTCCAAAAAAGAAGAGGAACAATTGTAGGAAAAGTGATCATAAAAAGAAGTCTATGGTAGCATCATAAAATGACTCGGAATCTATAAATGAGTCAGACGATGAAAATGATCAAGCAAACATATGTTTAACCAAGAAGAGGATCCAAACCTCTACGTCGAAGGAGTGGTAAGAACCCTAATGTCTCAATCTAACCAAGAGCTTGCCGAATTCCTTAAAGATACTATCATAAGCAATAATGAACATAGACTTAGGATAAGTATCTTAAGCAAAACGCTAGGCAAACAAGAGAAACGAGTAAGTGATTTGTCTTTGATAGATGAAAATCTCAACATTGAAAAGTTAGACTTTGATGATAATATCAAGGCCTTGGAATCGAAAAATGGGATTCTTAAGTAAAATCTCTCTTCTCTACTTCAAGATTATACTAATTAAGAGAAAGAGAATATTGATCCAACTGTGACGTGTAGAGACTAGAAGGCTACACTTATTCAATTCACTCGTTCTAAATCTAATCTCGAAATAATGATGGGTGAACAACAATCCTCTCTTAACAAGAGTGGTATCAGTTATAACAAGAATTTTCCAAGAAAAACGATTACCACTTTTATTAAAGCTAAAGGAAGTTCATGTACACCCACATGTTTCTATTGTTGTAAAAAGAGAAATGTATAACCAACATGTCCATACCTAAGAAATTATCCCTACATCATAAGAAACACTTATCATCTATGTCTAAAAAAACAGGTTAAGAAAATATGGGCTCCTAAAGGTACTAGACCACTAAACCTGATTGAAACTGAGTATAGACCAAAATATGTCATTTGGTCTATCCGGAAAGGTTGAAGTTTGTTGTTTTGCAAGATATCACCAAGGTTAAGGAGCATAAATGGATATTAGATAGTGGTTCCTCAAGACATATGAGTGGAAAATGTTCACTTATTTACGACTTAAAGAAGCAATCATCTAGAATCATTACTCTTGGTGATAAAGGGAAATGTAACATCACTGGTATTGGTAAAATCGGTTATAATTCATCTAACTTCATTGATGATGTTTATCTTGTGGACGGATTAAAATATAACTTGCTTAGTATCTCTCAAATTTGTGACAAAGTTAACAAAGTGAATTTTGATTTAGAAAAATGTGAAGTTCAAAACAAGTTATCAGGTGGTGTCGTGCTTACTACTCCTGAATGCAACAATGTATATTCTATGAGCACTAACCAAGCTTCAGGAACAAGATTAGTGTGTCTCAAGGCTTTGACGGACGATCCAAGGCTTTGTCATAGACGACTTGGTCACGTAAGCATGCATACTTTGAAAAAGATTATTTCAAAGGATTTGATCAAAATTTTGATGTAGAAGAAGACCCTAAGGCTCTAGATAAGTACATGCAAGAACAAATTCAGGATACCAACCTCAAGACCTTGAAACGCATCTTCAAGACCTTGAAATGACAAACAGAAACACTTTTGAAGATCAATTTCAAGGCCTTGAAACCCAACTTCAAGGCCTTGAAATTGGAAACAAGGGCATTACTCCAGTGGTACCTGAATCAAGTCAAGCAACTAAGCCTCAACCATCAGAACCAGTTCCACTCTTCAAGAGAAGAAAGTTTCAACATTCTTCATATCATCCACAAGAGAACGTGATCTCCGATCCAAAAGAAGGTGAGCAAACCCGATCTAGGGTAAAAACTTTATGTGCTTTTTCTACGTTTTTGTCTCTTGTAGGGCCTAAAAACTACGTTCAAGCACTTCAAGAACCAGATTGGATCATTGCCATGCCAAATGAGCTAAATGTTTTCAAGAGAAACAAAGTCTGGACCCTCACGTCTAGACCTAAGCACCAATCTGTCATAGGAACAAAATGGGTATTCAAAAACAAGTTGGATGAACATGGTAAAGTCATTCGAAACAAAACACGACTTGTAGCTCAAGGCTATAACCAACGAGAAGGTATTAATTACGAGGAGACTTTTGCTCCAGTTGCCAAGTTAGAAGCCATACGTATGCTACTTTCATTTACATCCTTCATGAACATAAAGCTTTTTCAAATGGATGTTAAGTGTGCTTTTCTTAATGGCTTCTTAGAAGAAGTCTACGTTGCTCAACCTCCTGGTTTTGAAAATTATGAATTTCCGGATCATGTTTTTAAATTGGACAAAGCTCTTTACGGTCTTAAACAAGCTCCCCGAGCTTGGTATGAAAGATTGTTCATGTATCTTCTTGAAAATGATTTCAAAAGAGGTTTGATTGACAAAACTTTGTTTGTCAAAACCAAAGGCAACGATTTATTAGTAGTACAAATCTACGTTGAAGATATATTATTTGGTGCTACTAATGATTTTCTATGCAAGGATATTTCAGATATTATGTCTAGGGAGTTTGAAATGAGCTTGACGGGAGAGTTAAATTTCTTTCTTGGCCTTCAAGTTACTCAAGCTAAGAAAAAAAATCTTTCTAAACCAAAGCAAGTATACCAAGGATTTGCTCAAGAAATATAAAATGGATCAATCCGAGGTAGCAAAAACTCCAATGAGTTCTACTCTTTCAGTAGATTAAGACAAGAATGGTAAGAATGTCATACAAAAGGAGTATTGAGGTATGATCGGTTCTTTGTTATATCTAACTGCTAGTCGACCTGACATTATGTTTAGTGTGTCCATGTGTGCTAGATTTCAAGGTGATCCCTAAGACTCACACTTGATAGCTGTGAAAAGGATATTTCGATATCTTAATGACACTAAGGATATAGGGCTATAGTATCCACGTCAAACCTCGTTCCACCTCGTTGACTATTCAGATGTAGACTTTGTAGGCTATAATTTTGATAGAAAGAGAACTTCTAGATGTTGCCAATTGTTAGGGTCATCCCTCATTAGTTGGCACTCAAAGAAGCAAAATGTTGTCGCCCTATTCACAATTGAAGCCAAAAACATAGTTGTTGGAGATTATTGCTCACAAATTCTACAAATAGATAAACAACTTCGTGATCTTAGTTTTGATCTCAAAGGTATACATATTAAATGTGATAATACTAGTGCTATTTCGATAACCAAAAATCTTGTGCAACATTAAAGAACAAAGCATATCGACGTAAGACATCACTTCATACGTGATCATGTTAAAAAAGGTGACATATCGATATCTTTTATTTCGACTAACTTGCAGCTTGCAGATATATTCACTAAGCTTTTACCTGAAGATCGATTCAATTTTATTAAATTGGAGTTTGGTAAGTTGAACAAGGAAGCATTATCTTAGGGGGAGTAAATTGTTTTATTTCCTCCTAATAATGCAATCTATTTTTCCATTCAAGGCCTTGAAATGCAATACAAGGTCTTGAAACAATCTCTAAAGAAAAAAAATGATAAATTCAAATCGGATTTATGATTTTCATCTTCCTAGATGTTTGATCATTAAATCATTTTAAAGAAGAATTTTTGAAATGATTTCGAAAATTTTCATCAAGATTTTATTTTCAAAATTTAAATCTTTGTTTTGAAAATTGGTTGTGATTTGTGAGGGAATATATTCAAATCAAATTTTGGTTATCAAGGTCATGATTCTCTCAAGATTATGATGTGCCGTAAATCGATTTGCCATCTCCTTTTTAAAAGCGCTCTTCCTTTCCTTCTTATCGCATGTTTCTCCTTCGTTCAAAATTTTACAGCCCACTTTTTCACTTTACTCTTTTGGTTTTCCAAACAATCTCTCACAAACGCTCATCCGTGGCTCCTAAGAAAATCTCAAACCGTGTTGCTTCATCATCGACCGCCAGAAATCCAAGAAGTTCTTCACCACCTCCACTCAAAGACACTTTGGTTTACATCTCCTCCGAATCGGAAGAGCCATCTCCTCAAGAGAATGTTGAGATCTTCGCTCACACAAGGTATCCAGCAAATTGGTTCCGGAATTTCAAAGCAACAGGGACTTGGCTAGACGGATTTCATAATCGTCCACTTTGCATGTGTGATTCCGTCGATCTAGAGTTTTTGAAGGCACTGCAGTTTCCAAGCATTGCTCTCCTAGAGGGTTGCTCCGTCTAGAAAATACTTAACCTAGGGGAATGGAATTCACAAGGCATACAAGATTGTTGTATGTGAATCTAACGGCAAAAAGGGATATAGGAACCCTAACCCTAGAATCAGTGGTAAAAGGTACGCCTATTATTCTCATACCAGCTGTTATCAGTCAGATTTTAGGACTTTCTACCACCACCTCCAACAACCATCCCTCTCGCACTTAAAGTATTACGTTGGCGAAGGAACAATAACTCTTCTTCCCATCAACTTACACACCTCCTTAACCCTATAAGCCAAGATTATTTTTACCTTGCTTCTTAGATTTTTTATTCCCAGAGCGAATTCAAGGGAACTGTTGACGGATCAAACTCTAGAGTTGATCAATTAAATAATGACTGGACTCGATGTTGATTTGCCTAGCGTTATCCTAAACCATATGGTTAACACCATTAACTCCACCCGAGATATTCCATTACCATCTACAAATCTCCTCCCTAAATTTTTTCCCATTTTTACATCGAGGCCTTTATTGAGGACCAGTAGGTGTCGACTACGAAAATTGATGAAAACTGCATTGAACGTTTAGGGGTTAAGAAAACACTGACTCAGGAATGGAAATTTAAGGGAAAGGCTTTGGTTGTGATGTCTTCGTCTTAGGATCCTTCGGTGTCAGAAATGAGGTTAGATGGGTTAGAATCAAAACTGGATACTCTAAGTAGGGAGATGAGTGATTTCCAATTGGACATGATCAATAAGTTGGATGCGACTAATTAGGTATTATCGATTGTGCATGCCAAGATAAACCAAATGTTTCTCTTGAATGCTCTCACATTCAGTCCCACAGGAAACATTATACCATTAGTTGAGGATGTTGCTCAACATGCACAAGAGAAAGCTGCAAATGTGCTTCTAAATTGCCAAAAAAATGTGCACAATAAACCTATTATTCGTCCCAATCATGTTGAACCTGTAATAGCTAGGATTACCGAATTCTAATTAATGTTGATTAACTTAATCGTTGAAAGTAATTGACATATAACTCGCGAAGATTTCGCAAGTGATGAGTAAGAGTCCCACTTATATGTTCCTAGCGAAATTTTGGACATTTGGGGAAATTTTTACTTTTTCCCCCGGGTAATTATTTTTTACCCTCCGGTGTTATTTGGAGCATTTGGGAGCTCCAATTAATAAAAATGAAGTTGAGAGAAATGATCAGGAGATCAGATTTGTCCTAGATATGAAATAACATGGAGAGGCAAAACGGCCAAAAGAGTCGCTATTTCATTTCTTAACGGCTAAGAAAGACGGCTTAGGAATACATGTTTTCCGAGGCAATTGTGGAATAATTATCCCTACAATATTCCAGATTTAATGTTCCAATCTCGAGAAGTTTGGAGAAAGAGGTTCAACCCGCCTTTTGATCGGTTAATTGATAATTATTGCCTTTACTAAAGGATAATTATCGTCTTCAATATAAATAGCGGAAAATCCTTTATTAATTCATTTCCTTTCACGTTTTCTCGTAAAAGCTCTGATTTCTCTAACATTCAAACTCATATCTACTCTCCGTTTCTAATCCGATTTCAATTCCGTTTGAGTTTCTGGATTCCTCTCTTCATTCTCTTCATAACGGTACCGAGTTTTTGCATTTCCGAGTATATGGAGGGTTGGTCGAGCATATATGTCACCAGGACGGTTCCGTCGCTCAGATTCCGGTGAATTTGATGTTGTCCATGCGTAGCCTGCGTCGTTGTGATTCCGAATCTTCTTTCAGATCGTCAATCGGGTTAGTAACGAATAAGTTATGAATTTATTCGTTTTCCGTACTGTGATTTGGCCTAAATTGACTTTAGGCTTGTCAAATAGGACAATTAGAAATTCCGTTATGGTCGTTATATTATTTTGGTAATTATGGGTTGTTTGTTTGATGAAATCTGACGACAGGTGGGTTTAGAAATTGCCTGCGGGCAAAACGTTATTCTGGCAAAATCTAATTAATTAATTAAAGGTTAATTAATTAAATTAGGAATAGAATTGAGATTGAGGAATGTTGATTAGATACTACCTTGAGATTTGAGGAATTGTGAGTTATGTTGAGATATTGAGATTTAGTTGGTTGTGAGGCTTATAGATTGATTATGATCCTTATGGATCCCTTGGGTCTAGATGTGACCTTTTTGATTGATAGGAGTATTGATATCTCTTTATGCCTTGTTATTAGGCAGTGTCCCTCTCAAGATTGGAGGTTGATCGTGGTGGTGATTGTACGAGGTTGAGGTAAGTCCGTAGGACTTACTTAGCTACCATCCCTATATTGGGTGTTTGCATGAGTGGTGTGTGCTTTATATGTTTGCCATGATAGCATGAGTTGTCGTTTTTATCGACCTATGTTCTATTGACTGCCCCACTGTGTGGTTGTGATAACCTTTCCCTTTCATCCCGCCGTGGAGTCTGGGAGGTTCTCTGATGTCGGGCCAGACTGGTTTACAGGAAGGGCGCAATCCACTCTTATAGGGTACACGTATTGTGTGACCGATACTCGTACAGCTGGACATTGAACTCAGAGGCGGGGATGTATCGGTCCTCGTGTCACATACTTTCATCTATCTATATATATATATACGGTTTTTGAGTGAATGGTTATTATATAAAGATAATAAAATGGGTAAATGTGTGAAAGCATGATGATGTGTTTATCTTCCATGATTGTGTTTGTGCTTATGCATTACCTCATATATGTATGGTTAGCTAACGGTTTCATACCGTGTTGTAGATGTTTACAGGTTAGGCGCTGCTGAGTGATCTGGCAGGGTGACAGGCCGAGGACTCTCGTACATTAGGTGGTTGGTTTGGGTTTGTTGTGTTCCCCTCCTGCGTGAGGATGTTCTTTTGTACCTCCCGTGTGAGGTTGTCGTTTTATATACTCGGCTATGTTGTTGTTTACTTTGGTTTGTACAATTTATGTTGTTTTATGTATTTGTTTTATATCTGTCAGTGTCATGTTGTAAGGTCCAGTGAACTTGTTGTCATGCTAGGGTCAGGATCCATTGTGAGATCCTAGCCCAATGTGACATCCCGAGTCCCGCTGATTCGGGGTGTTACAGAGTTGGTATCAGAGCCCAGGTTGACAACAATGGCACCTGCTACCTGCAATGAGGTTTGATAGGTAAAATAAACAGAGCCCTCATGGGATCTGACGTTTTCAAAGGTTTTGGTTTTAAGTGTGGTTTTGGGATAGAATGTACGAGAAGTCGTCACCTCTGCCATGGATCTCTGCAGCGTAGATATGTATATATATTTGTGTGTACTATGGATTTTGTGGATGTATTATATACATATCGATACCTATGGCATATATATAGCCTTATAAGATTAGGTGCATATATCCTACAGATGACTCAGACTATAGCAGTATCTGTAGTGGGATGATGTAGGGGTACACCCCCTCTTCCTCCTGTGGTGATAAGTCAGGGACCAGTTTCCGCTGTTGTTTCGCCTATGACAGAGAACGAGTTTGAAGAGGCCGATCGTGTCTCCATGAGTAGATCCGAGTTTTAAGAGTATATGCTGCAAGTATATGAGGCGGTGATAGCGGGTAGACCTACACCGGATTTACCAACATCTGTGAGATCAAGTGAAGCTTTTGGATCAGAGAAGAAGCAACGGATTGAATCAGTTAGTGGAGAAGCAAAGATGATGAATGGTGAACCAAGTCAGATACCAGGACAACCAAGTGGTCCTTTGGCCATGAAGACGACTGGCATGGAACTACAGTGTTTTAATTGTTGAAAGTTTGGACACCGGCGAGCTGTGTGCCCAAAGGCACCCATAATATGCTTTGCGTGTGGTAAAGCAGGGCATAGAGCGAATTTTTGTCGACATGGCAAGGCGTTGCCTTTATAAGTTCTCTCTCGGAATAAGATTATTCAAGGTGGACGACAAAGATCGAGTTACCCTTCAGTTGCACAAGTTACAAGAATGGGACAATTATGTTACAATTGTGGCTATCCAGATCATTTGCGTTCTGAGTGCCCTTTGGCACCGATAGCTTGTTTCATCTGCGGTGAACTAGGCCATCTAGCCCCTTTCTGTCAGCTAGGTAGTGTTTCTTCCCAGCAAGACCTTCCTCTTTCCGGTGTTGAAAGAGTGGAAGTGGAGGCTATAGTGAGGACCTCAGTGATACTTGAGGAGCATAGATCCAAGATCGAGTGATGACATGTAGTGGAGCTACGGGAGTTAGTTGTTACAGGTACCATTCTCGTTAATGGTTTACCTAGTGGAGTTTTGTTTGTTGTGAGTGCTATGCACTTCTTGTCTTTCGATGCATGCGTTAATGGTTGATCTTTGATATATAGTAGAAGGTGGACTTTCCTTTACAGGATTACCAGTTAGGGGTCTGAGGTACCCGCGAGATATGTGTTTGTTCCCTTATTCCGGGACTTGTGTATGGCTTGTAGACTTCTTTGTCATGCCGTAGGTGCATGAGGAAGTCATTATGTGTATGGATTGGATGAATAGATATCATGCGGTGTTAGATATTAATAGTAAGGCTATTATAGTCTTTACTGAGATGATAAATAGAGGTCTTCTAACGTTAAGGCCTTTGAAGAAACGGGTTTACCCTAGTGGGTTCCATGTTCCGTATTGACGACCTGATGAGTTAGCTTCAAGAAGCAATTGTGTTTTCAGGATTCCTTTGTGCTCAAGATATCCCTAGTCATGGATGAGAGAGCAGCATGTGTATGAGATAGCATCCCATACCCGTTATGTACACTACGAGTTTGTAGTGATGTCAATTGGGTTGACAAATGTTTTAGTAGTTTTTATGGAGTTGATGAATAGTATCTTCATCGACTTCCTTGATTAGTTGGTGGTGGACTTTATGGATGACATGTCGGTATACTCTCATAGCATAGAATAGTAGACCGATTGTCTTAGGACCGTTCTGCAGATTTCGAGAGATAGAGGTTTGTATGCTACGCTCTCTAAGTGTAAGTTGAGATGCCAGTGGTAGCCTTTTTAGGCCATGTTGTCTCCGCCAGTGGGATCATGGTTGACCTGGCGAGAATTAAGTATGTTGTAACATGGGAGAAACTGATGAACATTAAGGAATTCGTAGTTTTCTTGGCTCAGCCGATTGCTACCAATGCTTTGAGGAAGGATTTTATATGATTACGTATTCATTTGCGAGTCTTTTGAGAAGACCACCATAACTACGTGATGAAAGCAGTGTGTCTATGTTCTGAAGAGTTGAGGAGGCATTTGACCTCGGCTTCCATTCTGTTGTAGTTAGAAGATTTTTGGGATCCCATGATTTACGGTGATACATCCCAGGTAAGTCTGAGATGAGTATTACTACATAGGAGTAGGGTTATTGATATGTGTGTTTACAGCTGAGAACGTATGATGAGAACTACCCGAATCATGATTTAGAGTTAGTAGTGGTAGTTCAAGCCTTTAAGTTTTGAAGACCGTACCGGTGTGATCTTCATGTCAGATTTCTATAGATCATAGAAATCTGAAGTATATTTTATGCAACAGGGGTTGAATAACCGCCAGTATTAAGAGCTTAAGTTGATCAAGACTTTGACTTGAAGATTCCATATCATTCAAAGAAGTTGAATGTTGTCGCCGATAACTTGAATGGAAAGATGTACAACACTCCAAGAGAAGATGATTGTGAGACTGATAGTTCAACCTCAGCTTCAGAGAGATCTAGCTTGGCTAGAGTTGGACAATCATTTCCTTGATGAGGATACCCAGTTATACCTCAGAGGTTCTACCTGGTTCGTTGGATGAGGTCCAACAGAAGCAGGAGACCTACCCCGCCTTGACAAGGTTTAGAGAAAGGATGTCTTGTACTGAGGCACCATAGTTCTCCATGGGAGTAGATGGCCTGATGAAGAGTCATGACCACTTTTGTGTACCTGCTGATGTAGATGGAGACAGAGAATATTATGGTACACCCACTGTACGCCTTATTCAGTACATTCAGGTACGAGTAAGATGTACCACGAGATGAGACGATTATATTGTATGAAGCCGATATAACCAGATTTGTGATACAGTGTGTGACCTGTTAGTAGGTCTAGATAGAGTATTTCCGATCTAGAGATAAGCCCCACCCACTACCAGAGCAGTAGTAGAATTTGGGAGGAGATCTCTATGGACTTTTTTATGGGATTGTGACCCAGTAGAAGATTTATGTTACGTGGATTGTTGATAACAAATTAATGAAACCGGCACGTTTCATTTCTATCAGAAGGACGTGGCTAGTGAATGAATTGGTTGAGGAGTACACTAGACAGATAGTGAGACTCCATGGTATACCGAGAACGATCATTTCTGATCTAGATGGATGTTTTACTTTGATATTTTAGGCAGCAGATTCAAACTGCTTTGGGGACGAGTCTGTGCCTCATGACTACACTACACCCCCTGACAGATGGTCAGTTAGAGAGGATCATCTAGATCATCTAGATCTATTATAAGTTGTAAGTTGAATGGGAAATGTGGATGGATATATTACCTTCCATTAATGAGTTTATTATATAACAATGAAGGGCGTGCATCTTTCTGGGATGGCCTTATGAGGCAATATATAGACATAGATGTCGTATATCCTTATGCTAGAAGTGATCTAGCAGTAGTAGTGGAATAACACCTGACCAGATTCAGGATTTTATAGTTCAAGTAACGTTGATTGAAGGAAGGATGCTGGTTGTACAGAGTCGCCAGATATTATATGTAGACAAGAGGCGTTCACCTCTAAAGTTTAAGCGAGAGTTCATGTCCTGCTATAAGTATCTCAGCTGCGAGACGTTAGACGTGTTAATATGTAAAGGGAACTGAGTTTCCAATATGATGGTTTATTTGAGATCGACCAGTACAGAGAAGGTAGCATGATGTTTATCTTTGCCTCTGAGATTAGAGGATATCCACCCAGTGTTTCATATGTCTCAGCTAAGGAAGTATATACCAGACTCGAAACACCTTGTGAGTTACGATGATTTGATGGTTGAGTCCAACCACACTTGTGTTGAGCATTCGATTACATGAGATATGAAACGCTTACATTCGAAAGACATTCCCATATTGAGGATATGATGGTCAAGATAAAGACCTGAAGAGGCTATGTGAGAGACTGGGGATAGTGTCTTGAGGAACTATCTAGAGTATATGTTGGGACAGACCAATTTGTGGGAGCATGAGTAGATCTTAGTGCTATCTTGGTGAATGTTGTGCTTATGTGCTTATATGCCTTGATGTGTTATTCCATGCTAGCTGTGATGTGATTTATGATCTTAGTAGATCTTGATGTGCTAGCGTGATGTATGCTATAGCTGGAGATGATTACTTTCTTCACGCTACCCAACTATGATTATATTTATAGCTGAAGATGGTTCTTTCCTTCATGCTATTTGAGTGGGATTAGGATTCAACTGGAGATGGTTCTTTCCTCCATGCTACCTTGATGGACATAGTTCAGTGGAGATGTGATTCCTCCATGCGATATATATGTTTATGGGTTGGCTAGAGACGTATTTCCTCTATGCTTGTGATATGTTTTGGCTAGAGATGTGCTTCCTCTATGCCTTGTGATGTTGTATGGCGAGAGACGTGATTCCTCTACACGCCTTTGGGTAGCGTTATGGCCTATTTCCTGGAGATGATGATTCCTCCATTTTTATACTTGAGGTTATAAATTGTTATAGGTTGTGATCTTTTGAACGGAGATGTGATACCTCCGATAGAAAGAGTGAGAGTTATACCTCGGCGTATGGGTCCGAGAGGATTTGGGAATTGTTCAAGTTTCGGGACGAAACTTTTTTTTAGGGGTGTGTGATGTAATAGCTAGGATTACCGAATTCTAATTAATGTTGATTAACTTAATCGTTGATAGTAATTGACATATAACTCGCGAAGATTTCGCAAGTCATGAGTAAGAGTCCCACCGTTATGTTCCTGGCGTAATTTTGGACGTTTGGGGAAATTTTTACTTTTTCCCCCGGGTAATTATTTTTTACCCTCCGGTGTTATTTGGAGCATTTGGGAGCTCCAATTAATAAAAATGCAGTTGAGAGAAATGATCAGGACATCGGATATGTCCTAGATATGAAATAAATGGAGAGGCAAAACGGCCAAAAGAGTCCCTATTTCGTTTCTTAACGGCTAAGAAAGACGGCTTAGAAATACACGTTTTCTGAGACAGTTGTGGAATACTTATCCCTATAATATTCCAGATTTAATGTTCCAATCTCGAGAAGTTTGGAGAAAGAGGTTCAACCCGCCTTTTGATCGGTTAATTGATAATTATCGCCTTTACTAAAGGATAATTATCGTCTTCACTATAAATAGCGGAAAATCCTTTATTAATTCATTTCCTTTCACGTTTTCTCGTAAAAGCTCTGATTTCTCTAACCTTCAAACTCAGATCTACTCTCCATTTCTAATCCGATTTCAATTCCGTTTGAGTTTCAGGATTCCTCTCTTCATTTTCTTCATAATGGTACCGAGTTTTTTCATTTCTGAGTATATGGAGGGTTGGTCGAGCAAATATGTCACCAGGACGGTTCCATCGCTCAGATTCTGATGAATTTGATGTTGTCCATGCGTAGCCTGCGTCGTTGTGATTCCGAATCTTCTTTCAGATCATCAATCGGGTTAGTAACGAATAAGTTATGAATTTATTTGTTTTCCATATTGCGATTTGGCCTAAATTGACTTTAGGCTTGTCAAATAGGACAATTAGAAATTCCGTTATGGTCGTTATATTATTCTGGTGATTATGGGTTGTTTGTTTGATTAAATCTGATGACAGGTGGGTTTAGAAATTGCCTGCAAGCAAAACGTTATTCTGGCGAAATCTAATTAATTAAATTAGGATTAGAATTGAGATTGAGGAATGTTGATTAGATACTAACTTGAGATTTGAGGAATTGTGAGTTATGTTGAGATATTGAGGTTTAGTTGTTTGTGAGGCTTATAGATTGATTATGATCCTTATGGATCCCTTGGGTCTAGATGTGACCTTTTTGATTGATAGGAGTATTGATATCTCTTTATGCCTTGTTATTAGGTAGTGTCCCTCTCAGGATTGGAGGTTGATCGTGGTGGTGATTGTACGAGGTTGAGGTAAGTCCGTAGGACTTACTTAGCTACCATCCCTATATTGGGTGTTTACATGAGTGGTGTGTGCTTTATATGTTTGCTATGATAGCATGAGTTGTCGTTTTTATCTACCTATGTTCTATTGATTGCCCCACTGCGTAGCTATGATAACCTTTCCCTTTCATCCCGCCGTGGAGTCTGGGAGGTTCTCTGATGTTGGGCCAGACTGGTTTACAGGAAGGGCGCAATCCACTCCCATAGGGTACACGGATTGTGTGACCGATACTCGTACAGCTGGACATTGCACTCAGAGGCGGGGATGTATCGGTCCTCGTGTCACATACTTTCATCTATCTATATATATATATATATATATATATATATATATACGGTTTTTGAGTGAATGGTTATTATATAAAGATAATAAAATGGGTAAATGTGTGAAAGCATGATGATGTGTTTATCTTTCATGATTGTGTTTGTGCTTATGCATTACCTCATATATGTATGGTTAGCTAACGGTTTCATACCGTGCTGTAGATGTTTACAGGTAAGGCGCTGCTGAGTGATTTGGCAGGGTTACAGGCCGAGGACTCTCGTACATTAGGTGTTTGGTTTGGGTTTGTTGTGTTCCCCTCCTGCGTGAGGATGTTCTTTTGTACCTCCCCCGTGTGAGGTTGTCGTTTTATATACTCGGCTATGTTGTTGTTTACTTTGGGTTGTACCATTTATATTGTTTTATGTATCTGTTTTATATCTGTCAGTGCCATGTTGTAAGGTCCAGTGAACTTGTTGTCATGCTAGGGTCAGAATCCATTGTGAGATCCTAGCCCAATGTGACATCCCGAGTCCCGCGGATTCGAGGTGTTACAGAACCAACTATTTTGACAATAAAAGAGTATCTGTCATCAAGTAGTATAGAAAGGAAGAGAAAAGACGACGACGTACTAGAAAAGGAGGTGCAGGACAGAGTTAAAGGAATTGCCCAGTCAAGGTGGAGGAATAAATTTTATGAATATACTCAGGAATAGATTTAAAGCCTCGAAATCGATTTCAAAGCCTTGAAATTGGATGTCAAGGCCTTGACAAGCGCTTCAAATTTTATTTGGTTTTACTCTCAACCTTGAAATGCGTTTGTGGGCCGGTTTTAAAACTTGTTTTTGTTAAACTTGGGTCTGTAATTTTCTCAAACTCCCGTGCTTTAATTATTTTTCTCGCTTGTTGAAAGAAAAAGTGGGAGAAATTATGTGATCCGACATTTATACATTCTACATTTATTTTCGAAATATTTCTATGCATACATATATCTAACATTTAAATGCAAGTACGATATTTGTTTTGTCTTCCATCAAGGGGGAGATGGATAACTCCACATTTGATATTGATTGTTTTATTTAAATGATGGAAGACTTAACATATAAATGCGGTTTTATAAACTAACAAATATCGATTATATTTCTAGATTGCTTGTCTTGGTTTGTTTGTTAAATTGTGTTTAGGTCTTGGATATCATTACAACGGAAGATCTCGGATAAGAGATATATTACAAAAACGAAACTAATACAACCAAAGGATAAGATCTAGGAGAAGAGCTTAAACACCAAGAAACCAACCAACCAAGAAGATCTCGGCTGACGATGAAAGAGAAGATCTTAGGAGAAGATCTCGAGATCGGTTGAAGAGAAGATTACAAACGGATATGAAGAGAAGAACTCGGCTAGAGAAGTTTGTTGAGGAGAAGATTGGGGTGAAGATTCACTTGAAGATATCCAACAACTTTCAAGTGAAGAACATTGAAGAGAAGCTCTCGGCGACTTGAAGATATTATTTGCAACGGCTACTTCTCAAAAAACGTGAGAAGGTCTCGCTCAAATAACAACGGATTCTATGGAAGAAACAAAATATTCCAACGGCTTCAAGAAGAAGATCTTCCATATAAGACTATAAAAGAAGATATCGATTGAAGATGAATTAACCAAGCCTTCCAACGATCATACAAGAACATCTTCATCGATCCAAAAGTTTATCTTCCTGTTTGAGCTTACTTAGGATTATTCGTTAGAGTGAGATAAACACAAGTGCTAGATAGGCATATCATTACAGTGTTATACTCGAGTGTTTTACTTTGCGAAGTAACTAGGCTATTATTGCTAGAATAGAGTTGACTAGGTCGTAGCATTGAGGCTACATTGTGAGAAGAATTAAAGTTCTTCTAGGTTGTATCTAGCACTCACAACAAGCAGATAATAGAAAGTTAGAATCCTAGGGTCGGAAACCCTACGTGGAGAGTAGGTTGTTCGGGCCGAACTTCGTAAACAAATCGTCGTGTCGATCTTTTACATTCCGTACTTTATATCGCGTTTTATTGTGACTAACAACTTTCTGCAGGTTTTAAAGTCAAGGACTTGAGATCCACTTCAAAACCTTGAGAAACAGTTTTGTCAATAAGCGCAGAGATCGACTTCAAGGACTTGATATTAGTTTCAAAGCCTTGATATCCGATATTTCAAAAAGTTTCCATGCTCTATTCAACCTCCCCCCCCCCTTCTAGAGTCTTTATATCCTTATTAATCCCTACTCGGTTCTTCATCGTGCACTATCTCTTCCTGACATCTAGACAAACACGAAAAGTAACAACAAACTTGTGATGTAAGGGAAAACAAAAATACCTTTCTTGTTTTCTCTCACACTCACACTCTATTGTGTTATAGCAAGCTGGTTTGGTGTAATTGCCTTGGATGGATTAATGTTTCTTTACCAATCAGTGCCTTTGTGTCTCAAGAACTCCTTGGTTGATTCAAGTAGTCAACTTGGTTCGGATAAAGGTTCTTGTATTGTGAGATGGTTAAGGAACTCGTGTAGGAAGTTTACTCCGCACACTAGTATGTTAGAAAGTATAGATACTAACTAACACACCCAAAGAAAGAAGACTCAAGTGTTTAGAGTAGAAAAGAGGCTAAAGAAAGGCACACAAGAGATTAAGAAGAGAAAAAGAACGTACCTTGAATTTGTGCAGTTAGAAAAAGAGATAGTCGGGATTGGTTTTGGGTATGGATAGGAATCTTAACTTGATCAAGGTCGGTACGGAAACTCTTCCTTTGAAGTACTCTTGCACAAGGTGCACTTGGTGTAATACCCCATGTTTCACAACTAGGAGAGCTACTGGTTAGGACCTCATAGTGGGTCCCGACCTTAGTTTGACAACAACTTAACTAGATCTTACAACAAGGCACGGATAAGGAAAATCCAGAAAACATTAAGTATGTTTTTAATAAAGTTATGAATATGACCAGAAGTACTAACAGCCGGAAAACACAAAGTATCACAATCCGAGAAAAAGGAAAAGGTCATAACTAAAAGACCAACAAAAAGGAAACTGCAACTCGTCCTAAGAAGTACGACACCCCGGCTAACCACTACCATCCGGATCACACGGCATCTGCTCTAACCTGCGGTACGTCTACACAACAATTACAACTGTTAGCTAACTATCCAAATATAAGCAGAAATAATAATAGCACAAACACACTCAAGATAACATAAAAAATCATCATGCTGGCACACAACTGGTTATTATCTATTACTTAAGTGATTCACCTTATTCAGTTTTACAATTGTGGCACGAGAACTCTTAACAGTTTTCGCCTCCGTTCCTTATCCAACTGGGTGTAGGTCTAGCTTACCTCCTCCGGTAGCATCACTACAAACCGAGTTTGGACTAGTCCCTAAAGAAACCCCCAGTGCCCTCATGCTAACTGAGCAGAATGCCACCGCCCGTTACTCTTAGCCCAAAATATAAGTCCGTAGATAATTATTACTCAAATATAACTATAAAAATATCGTTCAAACACCACTATCATTATCCATACTCATATCTAGAAGTCAACTAAGTAAGCCCAAAGGACTTACCGGAATTAATATCAACTCTTTTGCTTTCAACTCGGTCGACAACCATGGGAACTCACTTGCCTGTCATAAGAGACAGTGTATCAAAACACATTTCTTATATCCTTAGAAGCCTAAAACTTCTAAGATGTATAATTCTATCATCAGGGAAAGAAAAGAATTACTAAAGTACCATTTCCCAGAAAAATGACCATTTTGCCCTTTTCCCGAGATTTTCAAAAATTTCATCCTTATCTCCCGGATTCTTCTTATGGAACTAAATGTCCTAATTAACTCCTAAAAACTAGGTTTGTAGAACTTAGAGAGTTACACATTTTCCTTAACGTTAAAAGCCCTTTAGATCCAACATCAACCTATGATACGAGACCCTAATAAAACTTATAAAATTTTATGAAAATACCTACGTCTTCTATGATATGTATACTAACAATAAGGTCAAAGATCTCTCACAATTATTCATCCAAAGCTCTTACGTAAATTTCCAAAGTTGGTCCCAACACTTAGTAATTTCATACTTAATCAAACTCTAAGTCTTTCCCTAAAAACTTGGCAACTACCCTTCTTTGACTAGATGTAACCTCAGATCTTACCGTTGGAATGCTCCAAATTTTTAACACCACATACCTTGTATACCCACCTATAACATGTTACAAACTCAACGGTGGATTCTCAAATTAACGTATTAAAATACCCCTCTAAACAAGCTGTAAAAACTGGACCGGACAATTAAAAATGTGTGCAACCATTCAAAACACATTAGCAATTCCTGTCTATGCCCTTCCCTCTCATGACTTACACTCTCAGCTATCTCCTACTCCTTACTCAGATACATGTTGAAGGTAAAGTGCTAACCCAGTCTCAAAAACAGTCCGGTTGCAACAGCTCTAGGTAGATGGCTCATCATAGGGCAGTCAGGGTCCTGGTTCCGATCGAAGAAGGTCCTATATATAGGTGTTGTAAAGAAGTATATAGTCACTTCATGGTTTACTGCTCAAAATCTAGAAAGAAGTGGTAAGGACTCACCTATCTTCTACCGCTCAGCAAGGCTTCTACAGCGGACAACCAACACCTTCCTGAGGCTTCTAACGACTGGGTAAACAAGTATGTTCAGCAGGGAGGACACACAACAAAAGGAATGTAAGGAGTGGTCAGAGCTCACCTTGTTCTGATGTAGGAGTGCTATCGCCAATCCCTGGTTGCAAGCACCACCTGCTCTCGGTTACAGATGCAAGGTCGTCCGTTGTGCAGTGATGGCCGACTTCGAAGATGTTTCTATACAGCAACGTGAGATGGAGGAGGTTTGTGTGGCTCTGAAAGGGGTGTTAGAAGCAGAACCTGGACAGATTATAGGGTAGGTATTTCGAAAGTTTAAAGGAAGGGAGATACGCAGAGAAGGAGAGGCCAGATATGGGGCGATGATTGAGTTGTTATCACGATAGGAGAGAGAGTAGACAGTTAAGAGTGAAGGAGAGAGAAACCGTAACAGTTGCCTTGCTGATCTCTTCATGTAGCTGGGCCGACGTAAGCTGTAACTGTGATCCTTGCTAATCCTTCACGTAGTTGGGCCGACAACAACTCAAGGCTGAAGCAAAGGGACACGATATGGGCTACATCATAGAAGAGAAAGAGATGGGCTTGAAATAGGAGGGAAAAATATGTGGGCTGAGTTTTGTCAAGGCTTTGTCAAAACATGTCATGGCTTTGTCAAGCCCATGCATGGCTTTGTCATAATCTTGTCATGGTCTCGTTATAACTCGTCATGGTCTCGTCTTGGTCTCATCAAAAGGACGTCACGTCTTTGTCAAGAACATATCATAAAATAACTTAGGGTTTGGTGGATTAGGGTTTGCTACAAAATATTATCATTTTATGTAAAGTGAGGTTACATAAAATGATAAAATTTTGAGATATTGTGTCCGACTAGGTAGACATAAGGATCAACGGATCAAAATCCGGTTTGCTACGGAATTAAACGGAATAAAAATTCTGGATATTACATCAATACCCCCTTAAAATAAGTTTCGTCACGAAACTTAAAATAAGGTATTTACCCAAACGACTCCCACTTTAAACTTGTATACTCTGGTTTCACTAACTTTTTGAACTCGTTTTCTAGCATGCAAAACTACTCAATCATCTAAATCAGGTACCACATAAAAACGTAAACACTCATTGTAACATATAAGCACAGAAGTCACACAAACAACATCTAAGAACTAACCCTCGGTACAGGGGTGGCGGCGAACCGCGCAAAGAACTCAGGATAACTATGTCTAATACTCTCCTCTGTTTCCCAGGTGGCCTCATCGGCTTCTCGTCTAGACCACTGGATCCTCAACATCGGTATCTCCTTGGATCTCAGACGTCTAGTACTGCGCTCAAGGACGGCTACTGGGTACTCCACAAAAGTGTGGTCACGCTCAACTATCAGATCCTCATGGCTGATGACGTGCCTCGGGTCCGGTATATACTCTCTCTGTTGAGATACATGAAAGACCGGATGGACCCCCTCCAAGCTCGGTGGCAGTGCTAATCGGTAGGCAACCTCTCCGACTCTCTCCAAGATCTTAAATGGTCCGACATATCGGGAACTCAGCTTCGTTTTAATGCCAAAACGCCGGACGCTTCTCGTCGGTGACACTCTCAACCACACCTGTGCGCCTACTCTAAACTCCAAAGGTCAACGCCTCTTGTCGGTGTAGGATTTCTGACGACTCTGAACTGCTAACATCCGCTCTCGGACTAAGGCAATCCGAGCGATGTCATCCTATGTCTGATCTGGAGCTACTCCATCAGCTCTGCTAGGCTTATCCCAACACAATGGTGTGCGTCATCTCCGCCCGTACAAAGCCTCATAAGGTTCCAACCCAATAGACGTGTACCAACTATTATTATACAAAAAATCTACAAGAGAAATGTGATATGGCCAAACCTGTCCCCAATCCAGTACACAGGCCCGCAACATGTCCTCTAACGTTTGGATGGTCCTCTCAGACTGACCGTCGGTATGTGGGTGATAAGCAGTGGTAAAGTGGAGACTCGTCCCCAATACAGTTTGTACCTGCTGCCAAAATCTCGAGGTGAAACATCCATCCCTGTCGGAGATGATAGTCCTCGGTACTCCATGGAGTCTCACAATGTGTCTGGTGAACTCCTCAACTAGACGACTTACCAGCCACGTTTCTTTAATCGGAATGAAACATGCGGTCTTCATTAGACAGTCTACCACCATCCAAATAGCATCAAAACCTCTGTTAAGTTTCAATCCCTAGACAAAATCCATAGAGATATCCTCCCACTTCCATTGTGGTACTAGAAGTGGGTGGAGCTCTCCTCCGGACCTACGATCCTCAATCTTGACCTGTTGACAGGTCGTATACTGAGCTACATACCAAGCCACGTCGGGCTTCAAACCACCCCACCAGAAGGAACGTCTCACATCCTTGTATATCTTACTCGCTCCAAGATGTACTGAGTATGGGGTAGCATGGGCCTTACCTAATATCCTTTGTCTCAACTCACTATCTGAGGGCACACAGATGCGGTCCTGACGTCTCATCACTCCATCAGCACCAATAGTGAACTGAGGTACCCCATATCGAGACATCCAGTCTCGGATCCGTGTCAAAGTCTTGGAGGTCTCCTGCTTCTGTCGGATCTCACCCAACAGATCAGGAAGTAACTCCAAGGTAGCCAATTGATGAGTTGTATCTGGAACCTCTAACCAAGCCAGATCTCTCTGCAACTGTGGTTGTACTGTCAACCGGGCTATCGCTTTCTCCCGAGGCATCTTCCGGCTCAAAGCGTAAGCAACTACATTCGCCTTTCCGGGGTGGTAGAGAATCTCAAGGTCGAAATCCTTGATCAACTCTAGCCACCACCTCTGGTTGTTATTTGACTCCCGCTGAGTGAATATGTATTTCAGACTCTTATAGTCTGTGAAGATCTAACATGTCGCCCCACAAAGAGAGTGACGCCAGATCTTAAGAGCATGGACTATTGCAGCTAACTCTAGGTCGTGTGTGGGGTAGTTCTCCTCATGCGTCTATAGCTGGCGAGACGCATAGGCTATGACCTTACCCCTCTACATCAAGACACACCCCAAGCCCAGCTTGGATGCGTCATTGTATACTACAAAGTCCTCGGTACACTCAAGTTGTGCTAAAATCGGAGCAGACGTCAATCTCCTCATTAGCTCCTCAAAACTCTGCTGACACGGGTAAGACCAGACGAACCGAGTAGTCTTCCTCAGAAGACAGGTAAGTGGTCGGGCAATCAGGGAAAAACCTTCCACAAACCGGCGGTAATAACCTGCCAAACCTAGAAAGTTATGAACCTCCTTAACATTCTTCGGAGGTTGCCAAGAAGACACTGACTCAATCTTCGCCAGATCGACCTTAATCCCCTCAGCAGTCACTACATGGCCTAGGAAAGCCACCTCTAACATCCAAAACTCACACTTGGACAGCTTAGCATAAAGCTGGCTATCTTGCAGAATCTGTAACACTATCCTCAAGTGACCAGCATGCTCCTCTCGACTCCTAGAGTAAACTAGGATGTCGTCAATGAAGACCACTACTAACTGGTCTAAGAAGTCGATGAAAATCCCGTTCATCAACTCCATGAACATTGTTGGCGCATTAGTTAGCCCAAATGGCATCACTACAAACTCATAATGACAATACCTAGTCCGGGATGCCGTCTTAGGTATAGCCTGGTCCCTCACCCTCAGCTGGTGGTAACCTGACATCAAGTCTATCCTTAAAAACACAAACGCTCCATGCAACTAGTCCAGCAGATCATCTATGCGAGGCAGCGGATACTTGTTCTTGATGATGACCTTGTTCAGCTCCCTGTAATTGATGCATAACCTCATCGATCCATCCTTCTTCCTCACAAACAACACCGGTGCTCCCCAGGGAGAAACACTAGGGCGTATGAAGCCCTTCTCTACTAACTTCTCTAACTGCTTCTTCAACTCAAGCACCTCTATCAGTGCCATGCGGTACGTGGCCTTCGAGATCGGCCTCGTGCCCGGCTCTAGCTCAATGCTGAAATCAACACTCCTCTGTGGGGGTAACCCTGGCAGATTGTCACTGAATACCTCTGCAAACTCGCATGCAACTGGTATCTCCTCTATTGTAAGGCTCTTGGGTTCCTTCATGCCATAACACCAGAAGGTCTTGCAACCATGTGCTATCAGTCTCGCTGCTCTCACTGCGCTGATAAATGTGCCGGACTTTCCGAGGTCCCAACCTCGAAATATCACTCTCTGACCCTCCCTTGTGGCGGCAGTCACAATCCTCCTACCAATGTCTAAGACCGCTCCATGTCTCGTCATCCAGTCTATCTCTAAGATCACGTCCTCATATGCTAAGGGCATGACTAGGAAATCTACCAGCTAATCCCGATCTCCCAAATGAATAGGACAGTCATATGTCTCTCGTGATCCTCTAATCTTACGCCCATCAGGTAACCCAACTACAACAGGTACACCCTCTACCGTAGCTAACGACAACCTATCTACGCATGCATTTGATATAAAGGAGTACGTAGCACCCGTATCAAACAAAACTTGCACATGTAAATCATGAATCCAAATAGTACCTGTGATCGCAGGTGCCGCTGGCTGATTAGCACTCCTCAGCTCAAACACTCTCGACGGAACTGCTCTAGTGTCAGTAGTACCACCACGTCCCTTGCCACGGCCTGATCCCTGTGTAGTACTATGTGAAGTAGGATGTCTTGGAGCCCGGTACTACTGTTACTGATGACTCGGTACTCGGTACTGAGGAGGTCTCTATCAACTCCTCTCAGAACTAGCAGGGGGAGAACCCTACTGTGAAGGAGCTCTACCCTAACGGCACAAGGTAGCCATGTGTCCCGGCTTGCCACAAGTGAAACATGTAGTAGGTGGCCTCTTGCAGTCAGTCTTAGTATGATCGCAACTACCACAGTTAAAGCACTATCGATCTCTACCGAAATTTTGAACTGTAGGTTGATCGCTGGGTCTCTCCTGAGTCTGTCCTCGCCCATAACCATCTACTACTGCACTACTACTAGCATATCCTATCCTCTGCCGCTTATCCGGCCAACCAGACTGAACTGCTCTCCTCGGAACTGGCATATCTCTCTCATATGCAGACGCATTATCTTGATAGTCTGACAGAGACTCACAGCGAAATCCTGCCAGATAAGAACGGCCGTGGAAAACTAAGAACAGGCCGTGATTTAGGTTTGTCGACGAGATCTCTCTAACTCTCAGGGTCCAATCAAATTACGATCGATCTATCATCATCTAAGCCACAACTATCAACCCTTCACCTTAGAATTGCTAAAGGGTTTTACCCAATAATCATTATCATTATATCAATATTCAAATTAAAAAGAATGAAAGATGAAAACCCTCGAATACTCAATAAGACTTCACAACAAATTCTCAAATCCGAAACACAAGAAGCAATGTTTAATGGATTCAAAATGTATAACACAAAACCTCACAATGATCTAAGGTAAGTATTAAGAACAGGTTGTCAATCTATCTTCAATATCAAAACCTAAGAAAGAGGCTAAACCTTCGGCGATCTTCAATCAACCCTAGGCGAAAATGCTCCAAGCAAGATCAACAGCCGTCTATCCCGAAGTGTATGCGAGATGTATGCGGCGTCCAAGCGGCGATAAGCAGGGATCCCCAAAACTCTCTTTTCCAACCTTTTTATAAGACAAGAAAGAATAACCGTCCAGGCCCATTACATAAATAACGTGGCAAATAAAGACACGTCAAAAGATCGCCTAAATCACGGTCTCATGGGTTTCCACGACCGTGGTTTAGAGCGTGAAAAAGGGTTACGGTGTCTTGTGACTTCCACGACCGTACTTTAGGCCGTGTAACCTACTAGAGTGCTCCACGTTCATGATGCCAAGATCCACGGCCGTGGTTTAGAGCGTGGACTCTTCTACGGCCATAATTTAGGGCGTGGAATTGTAAAATGCTTGTGGTTTCCTTTGTGTCGTGATATTCTTCATCCTAGCTCCTTCCTTAGCTTCCTTGATGTGTTCCTAATCCTCGAACATGATCGATTACTCTCTTTTCTCTATATATTTCGCTTATTTAGCTCCTTTTCACCTACAATCAACACAAAGCTAGTGTAGACATCCATATCGACAAAATAGACGAACAAGCTAACAATTGCTTCTAAACTTCATCCATGTACACATTAATAAGGGAAAAACAACCAAAATAAGTTCCTAGAATATCGCAATATTTCATGCTAACAAAATACCCCATACTTGTCACTTGCTTGTCCCCAAGCAAGGTTTTTAAAAGCTTAGAATACAAGTTAGAATGAAATATGCATGCAATCTCAAAACAAAACTATCCTTTAGGTAAATGTGCTTCTAGTCAATAGATCATCCTCAAACCTTGCTTCATTCATCCTTGAAAACACTTTTATAGATAAACCAAAGAATGTAAGGGAAAGAACACCATGAATCGCTTAAACTTCAAGACAAACATCATAACCTTCAAGTATTGTCAAAATCAAGCATAAGAAACTTCAATTTAGATCACCAAGTCAAATAACATTCTTTTGATCTTAAGGACATTCAAGTAAGGTCTAGAATGCGGAAGGGAGGGAAACTTATACGGGATGTGGTGCATGAATCCGGGAAAATGAATAACCCAACTCTTTTTCTTTTTACTTTGAATTCCAACACCATCAACTTTGAGCTTTGCTCTCTTCTTTTCACATTATTTTTTGACTTTACTTTTTATGAAAGATGGACAAAGGTGCACAAAAACCGAAGCCTAGGAGATTGGCGTGTCTCAAATTTCGAGATGCCTCAAACCCTTGATGCACATACCATAATTCGTTAGGAATATCGCTCAATCCGACTTTGGCAAGACACAAACACCCGGCTCAGTGAATGGTGCCGAGTTACTCATCGTCATGATTGACTTCCCCAAACCTATTATTTCTATTCTTTGAATGCAAAATTTTGCTTTCATGGCCCTCCCACATCAAACATGCCAAATATCAACTCCTCCAAATTCCCGGATAGGTAAGGAAGGCAATTAATTTTATTGAGGTGCTAAGTGATCAAAGAAAGAAAAAAGAAAATTGAATTGCCTTAATCATTTCATTAAGATGTATAAGAACTCATCATGTGATTTCAACCTTAATTTCTCAATATGATTTAGATCAAACTTTCACATTATGAAATTTGCAACAAAGGATAAACAACACATTCAATTTCTTTTCCATTCATTATTCTGTTTAAGCATATAATTGTCATCAAAAAATTCATTCCACAAGTGAGAGCTATCATAGGAGTCGTCTCTAGTCTTAGAATCACAAGAACTCTTTCAAAATTTTCCAAAATTTTCAAATTTTTATGGGTTTTTCAAACTTTTTCATGCATTAATGAAACGTGTGACTATGAAAATGAAACATGCATAGTGTTATGGATAGAACCAAGCAAATCTAGTAGAGTTATTACACATAATAGTCACACCCCACCCCCATACTTAGAACATACATTGTCCTCAATGTTCGAAAAGAAATAAAGAAAAGAAAAGAAAAATGAACTCACTAAAATGGTGGTGGGGCGTGTTAGCATGAAATATTGTGATACTTTAGGCACGTTTTCTAAACGTATTTGATTCATATTGATAGTCATTGATTGAGCATTGTTGCATATGTGAGCTAGTTTGCCTATATTGTCGATATAGATGTCTACACAAGCTTTATGTTGGTTATAGGTACTTAAGAGCCATTTCCGAACGAAATCGAGCAAAGATGAGTTGATTTGATATGTCCATGTATTGAGGACATTCTTAGGAGCAAAAAGGAGTTCAACTTGAGGAATGCACGAGGCTAAGGAAGAATCACGTTCTTGCCCTAAACCACGCTCTAAAATACGGCCGTACTACAAACCACGTTCAGTTCCACGGCCGTGGAACCTTGAAAGAGAGGCGTGATGCATTCCAGTAACTATTACGGTCGTGGAATCCATGGTTCAAACCGTGACACTTTCCACGCTCTAAATTACGGTCGTGGAACCTTCCACGACCGTGATCTTGGCGATCTTTTTCGCCACACTTTGAATCCACGATCTTTTGAAGATTGGGCCGGGCCGATATTTTATCTTGCCCTATAAAAAGACGGACGAAGGGAGATTCCGTCACCTCGGCTTAGACGCGTTTACATCACCGCTACTCGCTTTAGATTGACGCTTACCCCCGTTGAGATCGTTGCTTACGCTCGCTTACTCTCGCGGAGACGCATTTACATCTCGTTGGAGATCGACGTTCGTGCTTGGATTTGCCCTAATCTCGCACTTTGGTGGAGATTATCGTTGGGATTTCCAGATTTCTCGGATTGACGGAAGATTCGGAAGGTTTCTCGCAAGAAGACTTCTCTTCTTGTTTAGGTTTGAATTAGAAGACGGATTGACATCCCGTTCTTCCTTCTTACCTAAAATTGTGTTTATTCCTTCTATTCTGGAATTAGTGACATTATTCGTTCTTGATTGTAACTTTGAGATTGGTTTGGAGTTTATTGAAAGTTTTCGGAAGTTTTCATCTTTCAATCTTTTAATTCTTGAATTTGATATCAACATGACTGTTATTGGCTAAAAACCCTTAACAATTCTAAGGTGAAGGGGGCTTAGATGATGATAGATCGATCGTAAATAGATTAGACCCTGAGAGTTTGAGAGAATCGTCGATGAACCCTAAATCACGGTTTGTTCTTGAGTTCCACGACCGTGGAATCTCAAGATCTGCCCGTAATTTCTCTTAAGTTTACGAACCTGCTTTTACTTTAATCCAAAGTTAAAGATTTGCTTTAACTTAGTTTAGGCTTGCCTTTTCTAGGTGGTAGTGAAGCCTCAACAACCTCTACCTTGATTGTGAGTGTCAAAATCTCAATCGGTTAAGTTAGTCTTGATCCTTGGATTACAAGTTTGGGTATTTGACATTAATTCTTGCCTTTAGAACCTTTCTATATTGAAGCCTCAACAACCTGTATAGAGAGTGTCTTGTAGGTGAGTCATATAAGGTTTTTGGAACTTCATCGTACGATTACCTTACATTAGCATACCTTTGCATATCTCAACTCTGTCTTTATATCAATAGTAAATCTTGAATCGATTGCCACAGCTAGATACTTGGATCTTTAGGATTGTTGTTATCCCAATATTTGCAAAAACTCTCATATTTACTCGCTTGATAATCTGCAATTGAATTTGTTCCCACCCAAATCCCTGTGTTCGATACTCTGGAATTCTTGCTTAACTATATCGATCCGTACACTGCGGGTTCGCTTGCTTGATTCTAGTTTTATAATTAAAACTTATTTGCACTCACGTTTAGGGGCGAACAAGTTTTTGGCGCCGTTGCCGGGGATTTGGTTTCGGTCGAATTCGGTAGCCGGTTGTCAAGCTTGGGAGCTTGCTCTCGTTATTTGATATTACTTTGAGTGCATGCGCAGGTCTAGGAACACCGAAGATCTCTTACCTCTTGATCAAGAGCTAGAGAAAACTTTAAGGCAAAAGCGCAAGGAAAAGAAGATGGCTGAAGAACACGAAAGTGATCTTCAAGCGGAGTTGGCGGAGAAGGAAGCTCAACTCCAATGGAATGAGAACATTCGCCGGGATGAGATGGATCGCCATCAATCCCAAGTTAACAATCTACAGGATATGATTTTCCAAATGAGGATAGAACTAAGCGACCTCAAGAATAAGGGGAGCAAGAAATCCTCAAGGAGGGGATCAAGATCTAGAAGAAGAAGAAGTCACTCATCCGCTGATGATAGTGATTCTTCCATGCCACCGCTAGAGGAGATTGATCCCACGATCAATGTGAATCCTTTCCATCCACAGGGAGCTGCTAATCGCCGCATTCCGCCTAGGAATGCGAGGATCGAACGAGTAGATGATGAGCCAAGAACTCTTCGCCAGCGGATGGATCCAACACAACAACCACGCCGCTTGGGCGTGAATTTTGATGTTGAAGATGTGCAAGGGTTTAGCTTCAACCCTCAAGTTATTACTCTTGTTCGCCAAAACCAATTTGGCGGGACAAGCGCTGAATCTCCACACCAACACTTGCAAAACTTTGAGTGTATGATGGAGACAATGAGACCGAAGAGCGCTACTACCAACAACTATAAGCTCAAGCCTTTCTTCTTCTCCTTGAAAGGGAAAGCGTTGTCTTGGTACCAAGCTCTTCCTAGGGGGAAACTAGACACGTGGGAAGACCTTTCTGCGGAGTTCCTCACCAAATTCTTTCCGCCATCCAAAACGGCGGAACTTAGAGGTAAGATCAATGCATTTTCCATGAGGACTAACGAAAGTTTGTTTCAATCATGGGAAAGGTTTCAGGACTTGTTATTGGATTGCCCTCATCATGGCATATCCAAGCTTGCATTGCTGGAAATTTACTACAAGGGGCTGGATGCGGGAACGCAATTCAACCTCCAATCCCTCTCATGTGGAACGTTCATGGACATGAGAGAAGATGACGCTTGGGACTTCATTGAGAAGCAAGCAAGAGTCATAGAGAAGTATTCCCACCGGAAAGTGGAGGGAAATCGTGTGGAGCAAGGGGCAAAGCTCACACATGAAGCTCAAAATCAGATTTTCTCCCTCAACAATGAAATCAAAGAGTTGAAGGAGGCTATCAAGACCAACTTCCCAAAGCAACAAGGGAAGGATGTTGGTTATTTGGGCAACAACAATGGCGGTGATAACACAAACCGCAACAACAACAACAACCGGAACAATAACCGGAGCAACAATTGGAATGGCAACAACAACAATAATAACGGCCGGAACATCAATTGGAACAACAATAGGGGTTCAAGTAATAACAATTGGCGCTCCAATCAACAAAATTCCGGTAACTCTTATCCTTCCAATTCTAATTCACTAACTCCACCTTCCTCTTCCTCTACTCCTTTGAGAAGCCAGGGGCAAACATCAAATGGAGGAAACACTTCGGGAAAGGAGAAGCCCGATCCCATGTTGGAAACGATTTTGGGAAAGCTTCAAGGGTTGGAGAACCGCATCATTAAGGTTGATGATCAAGTTTCCAAGGTTGATAAAGCTCAAAAGGTTTTAGAAAACCAAATGTTCAACCATGCGGAGGAAGTTCCTAGGAATCAAGGGAAGCTTCCAGGAAAGACGGAGGACAACCCTAAGGGAAGGGTGATGGCAATTATGACTAGGAGCGGAGTGACTACCACCGATCCGCAGCCTAAATTTGTTGAAGTCCCCATAGAGAAAGACAAGGAGAAGGGGAAGGAGAAGGAAGATGTCTACGTTCCTCCTCCAGCTTACAAACCTCCCCTACCATTCCCTCAATCTAGAGCGCGAGCGCGCCTAGATAAACAATTCGGTAAGTTCATAGAACTCATGAGTAAGCTAAATATTAATATACCCTTCATTGATGCTATTGTAGGTATGCCGGCTTATGGCAAGTTCTTGAAGGAGCTCCTCTCTAATAAGAGGAAGCTAGAAGACTTCGGTGAGGTCAAGATGAGTTCGGATTCTTCGGATCTCATCAAGACCATGAAGGAGAAAATGCCCCCTAAATTGAAGGATCCGGGGTCATTTTGCATTCCCATAGGAGTGGGAGATGTCACATATGACGCTTTGTGTGACTTAGGAGCAAGTGTGAGCATCATACCACTTGCATTGTGCAGGAAGATCGGTTTAGGCGACCCTAAACCGGTAAAGATGACGTTGTACATGGCGGATCGATCCATCACTCGCCCCGTCGGTATTGTAGAAGACGTCCCGGTCAAGCTAGGTTAATTCTTTGTCCCCATTGATTTTGTCGTACTTGATATTCCTGCAGATAGTCCGGTCCCGATCATACTCGGAAGACCGTTTCTTGCAACTTCCGGTTGCATAGTCGATCGCAAGAATGGGAGACTCGCTTTTGATATAGGAGAAGAGAAAGTAGAGTTCATTCTTTCCACTGTAGTGAAGGAACCAATCTTTGATGAGGATATTTTCGATATCCAAGATGAAGAAGGGTTGTCTAGGGAGGAGGTAAGTGCGATTCTCTTTAACGATCCTTTACAAAAAGTCATTACTATGAGTCTAACGGATGTAGGGGAAGAAGAAGAGTGCAATGAGGCAATTGAAGCCTTAGAAGCACAAGAAGAGATGCATGAAGTGGAGTTTGAGAAACTCCACGATGAGGCTGAGAACGTTAGAATCCACGGTCATACACTGTATTCCACGGCCGTGGATTTCACAACCAAAATCGTGTCCCACTCCAGGGAGTTATACGGTCGTGGAAAAGATGTGACAACCGTATTTCCCTTCCATGCTCTAAACCACGGCCGTGGAAGACATGGAGAGCCCGTAATTTTGGCCGTGGAAGAGAGTGATCGAGACACTTCTTCAACTTCTTCTGACTCTTCTCCCACACACTCAATACCCTTAGAAACTTCTAAGGAGACATCGGATGCTCCTCAAGGATCATTGGAAGCTCCGAAGGCAATGGAACTAAAACCACTTCCTACTCATCTAAGGTACGCTTTTCTAGGACCTAATTCTACCTTTCCGGTTATTGTTAGTTCCGATCTTAGCATAGATGAACATGATCAACTTATGATTGTCTTTAAGAAACATAGGAAAGCTTTAGGCTATACTATATAGGACTTAGTAGGAATTAAACCCTCCCTATGCATGCATAAGATACTAATGGAGGAGGACTTTAGAACTTCAAGACAACCTCAAAGGCGGTTGAATCCGACCATGAAGGAGGTTGTCAAGAAGGAAATTCTTAAACTTCTTGATGCAGGTATCATCTACCCTATTTCCGATAGTAAGTGGGTGAGTCCGGTTCAAGTAGTTCCGAAGAAGGGAGGAATGACGGTCATCACCAACAAGAACAACGAACTCATTCCTACCCGAACCGTGACTGGATGGCGGATGTGCATAGACTACCGCAAGCTCAACAACGCAACGCGGAAGGCTCATTTTCCATTGCCATTCATTGATCAAATGCTTGAAAGGTTAGCACAACATTCACATTTTTGCTACCTTGACGGTTATAGTGGTTTCTTTCAGATTCCGATACACTCGGACGATCAGGAGAAGACCACATTCACGTGCCCATGGGGTACGTTCGCCTATAGGAGAATGCCGTTCGGGCTTTGCAACGCCCCAGCCACCTTCCAACGGTGCATGATGGCCATCTTCTCCGAATACATAGAGGAAATCATGGAGGTCTTCATGGACGACTTCTCCGTATACGGTTCCTCTTTTAACGATTGCCTTTCTAACCTTTCTCTTGTTTTGCAAAGGTGTGAAGACACTAACCTAGTTCTTAATTGGGAAAAGTGTCAATTCATGGTTAGGGAAGGAATCGTATTAGCTCACTTAGTCTCTAGTAGAGGGATAGAAGTAGATAAAGCTAAGATAGAGACCATAGAGAAACTTCATCCCCCAACTTCGGTGAAAGGGATAAGAAGTTTCCTAGGACATGTTGGATTCTATAGGCGTTTCATTAAGGACTTTTCTAAGATATCAAAACCGCTCACTAATCTATTGATGAAGGATGCAGTTTTTGAGTTTTCGCAGGAATGCTTGGATGCGTTTAACACAATTCGGCAAACTCTAATTTCAGCACCCATTATCCAACCTCCGGATTGGACTCTTCCCTTTGAAGTTATGTGCGATGCTAGTGACGTAGCAATTGGAGCTGTTCTTGGACAACGAAAAGAAGGGCGAACCCATGCCATATACTATGCTAGCAAGACGCTAGATGAAGCGCAACTCAACTACGCCACTACCGAGAAAGAGTTTTTAGCCATTGTCTATGCTATTGACAAGTTTTGCTCTTATCTTGTAGGTGCAAAGGTGATTGTCTACACGGATCATGCTGCGATCCGGTACCTCCTTGCGAAGAAAGATGCGAAGCCAAGGCTAATTAGATGGATTCTTCTCCTACAAGAATTCGATCTTGAGATCCGCGACAAGAAAGGTTCAGAAAACTCTGTTGCGGATCATTTGAGTCGCCTAACACATCTAGAGGACGACCATTTGCCCATCGATGACTCCTTTCCGGACGAACACCTACACCTTATTGAAGAGTGCATCGATGTGATCTCCAAAGGTAACGAACCATGGTTTGCTGATTTTGTTAACTATTTGGTTTGCCAGGAGATACCGCCCGGACTATCCTACGCACAAAGGAAGAAGTTCTTTAAGGACGTCCGGGAATACTATTGGAACGAGCCTCTCCTCTTTAAGAGAGGTCCGGATGGCATCATTCGGCGATATGTGCCGGAAGATGAGATGCAAAGTGTCATCCGCCATTGTCATTCACTACCTTGTGGAGGACACGCTAGTTCGAACAAGACTAGCGCAAAGGTATTGCAATCTGGATTCTTTTGGCCTACTTTGTTTAGAGATGTGCAATCCTTTGTTTCTTGTTGCGATGCTTGTCAAAGAACAGGCAATATCTCTAGAAGGAATGAGATGCCCCTCAACAACATCCAAGAGGTGGAGATTTTCGACGTTTGGGGAGTTGATTTCATGGGACCATTCCCATCTTCTTGTGGAAAGCAATACATACTATTGGCGGTAGACTACGTTTCTAGATGGGTGGAAGCAATTGCCTCTCCCACAAATGATGCCTTGGTGGTGGTTAAGTTCTTCAACAAGACCATCTTCCCGCGATTTGGGACGCCAAGGACTATCATTAGTGATGGAGGTTCTCACTTCATAGCCCGTCGCTTTGAAGCTCTTCTAGCTAAGTATGGGGTTACTCACAAGTTCGCCACCCCTTATCATCCACAAACTAGTGGACAAGTTGAAATCTCAAATAGGAAAATCAAAGGAATTCTGGAGAAGACGGTTTCAAGGACTAGGAAGGATTGGTCTTTGAAGCTTGACGATGCATTGTGGGCATACCGGACTGCATACAAGACTCCCATAGGAACCACACCATACAACCTTGTGTATGGGAAGTCTTGTCACTTACTGGTAGAGTTGGAACACAAGGCGTTTTGGGCTATCAAGTGGTTGAATTTCAACATAAAGGAACCGGAGAGAAGCGTCTCCTAGACCTTAATGAGCTGGATGAACTCCGCTTGAACGCTTATGAAAACGCTAAGATCTACAAGGAGAGAGCAAAGCGTTGGCATGATAAGCATATCATTCCAAAGGACTTCAAAGAAGGAGATCAAGTTCTCCTCTTCAATTTAAGGCTCCGTCTCTTTCCAGGTAAGCTTAAATCTCGTTGGACCGGACCTTTTCTAATTAAGCGTATTTTCCCCCATGGTGCAGTTCAAGTATGGGGTGAAACGGGAGGAAGCTTTAAGGTGAACGGCCAACGACTCAAGAAGTATACGCCGGAACTCCAAACTGAAGAGTTCGCGCCTACCGCACTTGAATAAATGCGAGATTGGTCTAGCTACGGACCTTAAACAAAGCGCTTCTTGGGAGGCAACCCAAGGTAATGCATTCTTGTTTTGTTTTCGATTCATAGTTTAGCTTAGAATAGACGTTTTGCTTTGCTTTTGCCTCGATTTCTTCTGGTATGTTCGTGTTTTTGGATGTAGGAACGATGGAGAAGGAAAAGGGAAGGATAATGTTGAAGAAAAGTGATGAAATTTAGACTTTGGAGCTTTACAGAGAGTTCCACGGCCTAAACCACGGTCGTGACAGCTACAGTACCCGTAATTTCCAAAAGCCTTTGAAAAATCACCAAAACCACGGTTCCGTACATTTCCACGTCCGTGGAATACCCCGACAGACCGTGATTTTCAAAAATTTTGCCTGTGACTATATAAACCACGTTCTTCACAAAAAATCACCCCAAAACCCCTCTTCCACGACCTAATAGCCGAAATCCACGACCCTCTCTCAAATCCTCGTTTCTCAATCGTTTTTAACGATTCTTCTTCCTAAACTGAAGCAAATTCGACCACCAACAAGATCCAAGCAACAAATCGAGTGGAAATTCACCAAGGAATGCGCAATTCGGATTTTTCAATCCGAAAAATAGGTTTTTTCTCTCTTCTTGATTCTTGCCGATTTGGTTCGTTTTTGTTAGAGATTTTAGGAAGAACTGATTGAGATTGGAAGAAATTAGATTAGGACTGCCTGTTTGTTGAGATTGAGTGCTGATTTGCTGAGATTTGCGATTTTTTGAGACGAATCACGGTCTCTGGAGGAATTACGGCCGTGGTTTCTATAGAACAGCCCGTAATTTTGAACAGAATGGACTTTATAAGGAGAGTTTCGGGGAGAATAAAAGAGAAGAAGAATGATCAGAATAAGAAGAGGAAGGGTAATCCCTCCTCCTCCTCATCCTCTAGGGCACCACCACCCTCTTCCCCTTCACCTCCATCCTCACCTTCACCTCCATCCTCACCTCCTCACCCTAGAGTCCCGACCATACATGAGGATCATCTCGATGCACTCGAGAGGATCAAGGAGAGGGCTGTGATTGGTCCTAGATACTTGTTGTTGGAGGATCTAGCTCCTCTCAACATTGTGGATGATCTTACTTGGCTCTTGGATAGAGCCGGACTAGTTGTCTTCTCGGCTATCCGAGAAGACGCTTATGAGGAGATTACACGGGAGGTTGTGACGTCTTTTGAGCACAGTCATGTAGACAGGACCGTCTCTTTCCGTCTTATGGAGAGAGACTATCATTTTAGCATCCGTGAGTTTGGGACCTTTTTCGGGTTTCATGAGACCTTTAATGGTCGATTTTCTAGTGGCGTTTACGCCCAGGACTTTTGGGAGGAGGTTGCGATGATTTACGCCGACGAGGACCGTTGGCAACCTGCTGATACCAAGGCTAGGTTGATGTACCACCTAGCCTTGAAGATTGCTCACCGTGTTCTTTCGGAGTGTCTCTTTCCTAGGACGGAGACGCCCCAAAAGATCAAGACGGATGAGCTGTTTTTGCTATACTCCATGTTGTACGGGCGCCGGGCTGATTGTGCCACTCTCTTGGCTGCTACGATGAGCAAGCTCAAGAACAAGAAGAAGGGCAACATAGGATATGGTGGGATAGTTACCCACATTGCTAGGAGCTTGGGTGTTGATTTTTCTACTTGCACCCGTATACTGGCCGTACCTTTAGGGCTACATGCTTTCATGACTAGGGGTCTCATTTTCCCCATACATAGAGGTCCGCCTTATGCGGGCATGCATTGGGAGAGCAGGACGGGTAGGGGTATAGAGTGGCTTCCGGAGTACTCCATTATGGCGGGACGCCATAATTGGAAGGAGACGTTCGCTGCTATGCATGCGAACAGGATAGTAGTTCCCCCGTATGTCCCACCACCGGTTGTTGAGGAGGAGGATATTAGAGATCAGTTTGAGGGTGGAGGAGGAGCCGAGCAGGAGTTTGGCACATTTCCGGATCAGCCGGAGGCGGCCCCCGATGTACCGAGACGTTCTCCACGTCCAGCTAGAGCTTCAGGCTCGTCTTCTCGCCGCGCTAGCGTGAGTGAGAGACCCACGTGGATGACCACACCTCCTACATGGTATGGCGTTCCCCCTCCTTGGTCCACAGAGCAGCCAGCAGCACCAGCACCAGCAGTTTGGGTGGTTTTATGATCCTAGCTTCTCTCCATTCCCGCCTCCACCAGCGCCGCAGTGATGAGGATTTGATGATTGACCGTTCGCTTTAGACATTCCACCGCCACTTTGTGAGTTCTTTTTCTTTTCTTTCTTTTCTTTGTTTCTTTTGAACATTAGGGACAATGTTCATCCTAAGTATGGGGTGGGATGTACTAAAAGTTTGTAATAACTTCTACTCACTATGTTTGCTTTTATTCGAGACTATCATTGCATGTTCATTATATTGTTGCACGTTTCATTATTGCATTGCATGAAAAAGAACTTGAAAAACCCATAAAAATTGAAAAATTTTGAAAATTTTGTGCTTCTAATGAATTGAGATGATTTCCATGATAATCACTACTTGTGAATTGAGTTTGGTGACAATTGCATGCTTAAGAGAATAGTGAATTGAAAAGAACTTGAATGAATGAATTTTACCTCTTTTGCAAATTTCATAATGTGAAGAATATTACCTAAATCATGTTTAGAAATTGAAGTTGAAATCACACTATAAGTTCTTATGCTTCTTGTTGAGATGATTAAGGCAATTCGATATTTTCTTTCTTCTTTCTTTGATCATTTAGCTCCTCATTGAAATATTAACCTCCTTTACCTATCCGGGAACTTGGAGAAGTGAATGAAAAAGGCATGTTTGATGTGGGAGGGCCATGAGAGCAATTATTTGCAATCAAAAGAATAGAAAGAAATTGTAGGTTTGGGGAAGTCAATCATGACGATGAGTAACTCGGCACCATTCACATAGCCGGGTGTTTGTATCTTGCCAAAGTCGGATTGAGCGATATTCCTAGCGGATTGTGGTATGTGCGCTAAGGGTTTGAGGCATCTCATGAAAATTGAGAAACGCCAATCTCCTAGGCTTCGGTTTTTGTGCACCTCTATCCATAACTCCAAAAGTAAAGTCGAAAAATGAAGAGAAGAGAGCGAAGCTCTAAGTTGAAAGTGCTGCGGAAACCGCAAAAGAAGAAGAAGGAGTAGTTGTCCACTTTCCCGGATTCATGCACCACAATCCCTAAAGGTTTCCTTCCCTTCCACATTCTAGACCTTTTCTTTGAAAGTCCTTAAGATCAAAAGAATGTTATATGACTTTGTGGTCTAAATTGAAGTTTCTTATGATTGATTTTGATAATGTTTGAAGGTTATGATGCTTGTTTAGAAGTTTAATTGATTCATGAGTTTTCTTTGCTTTTTACTCTTTGGATAAGTGTATGAAAGTCTTATAAACGATTGAAGCAATGTTTGAGAATGATCTATTCTTTAGAAGGCACATTCATCCAAAAGAAGTATTGCTTTGAGAAGGTACACATATTTCATCCTAACTCTTTTTCTAAAAGCTTTTTGAGAGACCTTGCTTAGGGACAAGCAAGTTGCAAGTATGGGGTTATTTGTTAGCATGAAATATTGTGATACTTTAGGCACGTTTTCTAAACGTATTTGATTCATATTGATAGTCATTGATTGAGCATTGTTGCATATGTGAGCTAGTTTGCCTATATTGTCGATATAGATGTCTACACAAGCTTTATGTTGATTATAGGTACAGCCATTTCCGAACGAAATCGAGCAAAGATGAGTTGATTTGATATGTCCATGTATTGAGGACATTCTTAGGAGCAAAAAGGAGTTCAACTTGAGGAATGCACGAGGCTAAGGAAGAATCGCGTTCTTGCCCATAACCATCTACTACTGCACTACTACTAGCATATCCTATCCTCTGCCGCTTATCCGGCCCACCAGACTGAACTGCTCTCCTCGGAACTGGCATATCTCTCTCATATGCAGACGCATTATCTTGATAGTCTGACAGAGACTCACAGCGAAATCCTGCCAGATAAGAACGGCCGTGGAAAACTAAGAACAGGCCGTGATTTTGGTTCGTCGACGAGATCTCTCTAACTCTCAGGGTCCAATCAAATTACGATCGATCTATCATCATCTAAGCCACAACTATCAACCCTTCACCTTAGAATTGCTAAAGGGTTTTACCCAATAATCATTATCATTATATCAATATTCAAATTAAAAAGAATGAAAGATGAAAACCCTCGAATACTCAATAAGACTTCAAAACCAATTCTCAAATCCGAAACACAAGAAGCAATGTTTAATGGATTCAAAATGTATAACACAAAACCTCACAATGATCTAAGGTAAGTATTAAGAACAGGTTGTCAATCTATCTTCAATATCAAAACCTAAGAAAGAGGCTAAACCTTCGGCGATCTTCAATCAACCCTAGGCGAAAATGCTCCAAGCAAGATCAACGGCCGTCTATCCCGAAGTGTATGCGAGATGTATGCGGCGTCCAAGCGGCGATAAGCAGGGATCCCCAAAACTCTCTTTTCCAACCTTTTATAAGACGAGAAAGAATAACCGTCCAGGCCCATTACATAGATAACGTGGCAAATAAAGACACGTCAAAAGATCGCCTAAATCACGGTCTCATGGGTTTCCACGACCGTGGTTTAGAGCGTGAAAAAGGGTTACGGTGTCTTGTGACTTCCACGACCGTACTTTAGGCCGTGTAACCTACTGGAGTGCTCCACGTTCATGATGCCAAGATCCACGGCCGTGGTTTAGAGCGTGGACTCTTCTACGGCCATAATTTAGGGCGTGGAATTGTAAAATGCTTGTGGTTTCCTTTGTGTCGTGACATTCTTCATCCTAGCTCCTTCCTTAGCTTCCTTGATGTGTTCCTAATCCTCGAACATGATCGATTACTCTCTTTTCTCTATATATTTCGCTTATTTAGCTCCTTTTCACCTACAATCAACACAAAGCTAGTGTAGACATCCATATCGACAAAATAGACGAACAAGCTAACAATTGCTTCTAAACTTCATCCATGTACACATTAATAAGGGAAAAACAACCAAAATAAGTTCCTAGAATATCGCAATATTTCATGCTAACAAAATACCCCATACTTGTCACTTGCTTGTCCCCAAGCAAGGTTTTTAAAAGCTTAGAATACAAGTTAGAATGAAATATGCATGCAATCTCAAAACAAAACTATCCTTTAGGTAAATGTGCTTCTAGTCAATAGATCATCCTCAAACCTTGCTTCATTCATCCTTGAAAACACTTTTATAGATAAACCAAAGAATGTAAGGGAAAGAACATCATGAATCGCTTAAACTTCAAGACAAACATCATAACCTTCAAGTATTGTCAAAATCAAGCATAAGAAACTTCAATTTAGATCACCAAGTCAAATAACATTCTTTTGATCTTAACGACATTCAAGTAAGGTCTAGAATGCGGAAGGGAGGGAAACTTATACGGGATGTGGTGCATGAATCCGGGAAAATGAATAACCCAACTCTTTTTCTTTTTACTTTGAATTCCAACACCATCAACTTTGAGCTTTGCTCTCTTCTTTTCACATTATTTTTTGACTTTACTTTTTATGAAAGATGGACAAAGGTGCACAAAAACCGAAGCCTAGGAGATCGGCGTGTCTCAAATTTCGAGATGCCTCAAACCCTTGATGCACATACCATAATTCGTTAGGAATATCGCTCAATCCGACTTTGACAAGACACAAACACCCGGCTCTGTGAATGGTGCCGAGTTACTCATCGTCATGGTTGACTTCCCCAAACCTATTAATTCTATTCTTTGAATACAAAATTTTGCTTTCATGGCCCTCCCACATCAAACATGCAAAATATCAACTCCTCCAAATTCCCGGATAGGTAAGGAAGGCAATTACTTTTATTGAGGTGCTAAGTGATCAAAGAAAGAAAAAAAGAAAATTGAATTGCCTTAATCATTTCATTAAGATGTATAAGAACTCATCATGTGATTTCAACCTTAATTTCTCAATATGATTTAGATCAAACTTTCACATTATGAAATTTGCAACAAAGGATAAACAACACATTCAATTTCTTTTCCATTCATTATTCTGTTTAAGCATATAATTGTCATCAAAAAATTCATTCCACAAGTGAGAGCTATCATAGGAGTCGTCTCTAGTCTTAGAATCACAAGAACTCTTTCAAAATTTTCCAAAATTTTCAAATTTTTATGGGTTTTTCAAACTTTTTCATGCATTAATGAAACGTGTGACTATGAAAATGAAACATGCATAGTGTTATGGATAGAACCAAGCAAATCTAGTAGAGTTATTACACATAATAGTCACACCCCACCCCCATACTTAGAACATACATTGTCCTCAATGTTCGAAAAGAAATAAAGAAAAGAAAAGAAAAATGAACTCACTAAAATGGTGGTGGGGCGTGTTAGCATGAAATATTGTGATACTTTAGGCACGTTTTCTAAACGTATTTGATTCATATTGATAGTCATTGATTGAGCATTGTTGCATATGTGAGCTAGTTTGCCTATATTGTCGATATAGATGTCTACACAAGCTTTATGTTGATTATAGGTACTTAAGAGCCATTTCCGAACGAAATCGAGCAAAGATGAGTTGATTTGATATGTCCATGTATTGAGGACATTCTTAGGAGCAAAAAGGAGTTCAACTTGAGGAATGCACGACGCTAAGGAAGAATCACGTTCTTGCCCTAAACCACACTCTAAAATACGGCCGTACTACAAACCACGTTCAGTTCCACGGCCGTGGAACCTTGAAAGAGAGGCGTGATGCATTCCAGTAACTATTACGGTCGTGGAATCCATGGTTCAAACCGTGACACTTTCCACGCTCTAAATTACGGTCGTGGAACCTTCCACGACCGTGATCTTGGCGATCTTTTTTGCCACACTTTGAAGCCACGATCTTTTGAAGATTGGGCCGGGCCGATATTTTATCTTGCCCTATAAAAAGACGGACGAAGGGAGATTCCGTCACCTCGGCTTAGACGCGTTTACATCACCGCTACTCGCTTTAGATCGACGCTTACCCCCGTTGAGATCGTTGCTTACGCTTGCTTACTCTCGCGGAGACGCATTTACATCTCGTTGGAGATCGACGTTCGTGCTTGGATTTGCCCTAATCTCGCACTTTGGTGGAGATTATTGTTGGGATTTCCAGATTTCTCGGATTGACGGAAGATTCGGAAGGTTTCTCGCAAGAAGACTTCTCTTCTTGTTTAGGTTTGAATTAGAAGACGGATTGACATCCCGTTCTTCCTTCTTACCTAAAATTGTGTTTATTCCTTCTATTCTGGAATTAGTGACATTATTCGTTCTTGATTGTAACTTTGAGATTGGTTTGGAGTTTATTGAAAGTTTTCGGAAGTTTTCATCTTTCAATCTTTTAATTCTTGAATTTGATATCAACATGACTGTTATTGGCTAAAAACCCTTAACAATTCTAAGGTGAAGGGGGCTTAGATGATGATAGATCGATCGTAAATAGATTAGACCCTGAGAGTTTGAGAGAATCGTCGACGAACCCTAAATCACGGTTTGTTCTTGAGTTCCACGACCGTGGAATCTCAAGATCTGCCCGTAATTTCTCTTAAGTTTACGAACCTGCTTTTACTTTAATCCAAAGTTAAAGATTTGCTTTAACTTAGTTTAGGCTTGCCTTTTCTAGGTGGTAGTGAAGCCTCAACAACCTCTACCTCGATTGTGAGTGTCAAAACCTCAATCGGTTAAGTTAGTCTTGATCCTTGGATTACAAGTTTGGGTATTTGACATTTATTCTTGCCTTTAGAACCTTCTATATTGAAGCCTCAACAACTTGTATAGAGAGTGTCTTGTAGGTGAGTCATATAAGGTTTTTGGAACTTCATCGTACGATTACCTTACATTAGCATACCTTTGCATATCTCAACGCTGTCTTTATATCAATAGTAAATCTTGAATCGATTGCCACAGCTGGATACTTGGATCTTTAGGATTGTTGTTTTCCTAATATTTGCAAAAACTCTCATATTTACTCGCTTGATAATCTGCAATTGAATTTGTTCCCTCCCAAATCCCTATGTTCGATACTCTGGAATTCTTGCTTAACTATATCGATCCGTACACTGCGGGTTCGCTTGCTTGATTCTAGTTTTATAATTAAAACTTATTTGCATGCACGTTTAAGGGCGAACAGGGCGGCTAAAACGGTCAATCGGCATAGCTCATCATTGCGGAGGCGGCGGCGGTGGGAATGGACGGAAGCCATGGATGTAGTATCGCCCGAACTGCTGGCGGTAGATATCACTCATCATCTCATCATGTTCCCGGCTCCGAGTCTCCTGCGTCTTCTGATGGATCTCCAAGTCACCAACTCGCCTAGAAAGGTCGGTGGCCCACTCCGGTAGCTGCTGGTACCAAGATGGTGGTTGACCGTATCATGCCGGTGCGTCTTGTGCATTCGGTGCTGCTGGTGCTGCTGGTGCCTGATCATACCAAGGAGGCGGAGCTCCCATCCATGAAGGTTGCGCTCCATACCAAGTGGTAGGAGCGTCCATCCAGGTCGGCCTCTCACTCACGCTAGCACGGCGAGAGGAAGAGGCTCCCGAAGGTCCAGTGGGTCGTGGTGAACGCCTAGGAGGGTTAGGGAAGTGTGCCGGCTGATCCGGAAAAGTGCCAAAGTCCTGCTCATCACCTCCTCCCTCAAAACCATCACCTTCTCCTACCTCTTCTTCAACATCTACAGCCAGAACCTCATCGGGGACATAGGGAGATGCCACTAGCCTATTTGCATGCATAGCAGCGAAAGTCTACTACCAATTATGGCGTCCGTCCATAATGGAATACTTAGGGAGCCACGGGATGCCTCTACCTCCTCTCTCTTCCCAAAGCATACCGGCAGTAGGTGGACCGCGGTGCCTAGGGAAGATGATACCTCTCGTCATCAGGTTGTTGAGACCCAAAGGTCTCGCTGCAATCCTATTACAGGCAGAAAAGTATATCCCCAGCTGCCTAGCATTGTGTGTAACCATACCACCCTATCCTATGTTACCGGCTCTCTTGTTCTTGAGCTTAATCATGATGGAGGCTAGGAGGGTAGCACAGTCAGCAGGTCTACCATGAAGCATAGAATAGAGAAGGAAAAGTTCATCTGTCTTAATCTTCTGAGGGGTCTCGGTCCTAGGAAAAAGGCACTCGGAAAGAACCCTATGAGCTATCTTCAAGGCTAAGTGATAGATAAGCTTAGCCTTGGTGTCGGCCGGCTGCCAACGGTCCTCACTAGCATAGATCATGGCTATGTCCTCCCAAAAGTCCTTAGTGTAAACGCCACTAGGAAACCGACCATTGAAGGTCTCTTGGAACCCAAAGAAGGCTCCAAATTGCAAGATTGAGAAATCATAGTTCTCCTCCATCAGCCTAAAATAAATTGTCCTATCCATGGCACTGTGCTCAAAGGAAATCACGAACTCCCTAGTGATCTCCTCATATGCATCTTCTCTAATATCGGAGAAGATGATCAAACCGGCTCTATCTAAAAGCCACGTCAAGTCATTCACTACATTCAGCGGCTCTAGCTCCTCAAGCACTAAGTAGTGCGGTCCTATGATCGCTCTCTTCTCGATCCTTTCCAAGGCATCGAGGTAATCCTCATGGATTATTGGAATTCTAGGAGGTGGGGGTGATGGTGGTTCACTAGGGGGTGCTTGGGAAGAAGAGGAAGTGTCTCCTTTCCTCTTCTTGTTCCTATTCGATTTCCTCCTAAACAAATCCATTGTAGAGGGAAAATCACGGTCTGTTCTATAGAAACCACGGCCGTGGAACCTACAAGGACCGTGGTTCGGCTCTGTTTTGCTCAAATCTCAACCAAATCACACCAAATTCAGCAGGCACAGTCCTAGACTAATTCCAATCCGATTCTAATAAGTTCTCCTAAAAAAATCTTGCAATAATTTAGCCAAATCGACAAAGTAGAGAAAGAGAAGAAAAACCTAGGTTTTGGATTCTTAAAATCCAAAATCTGTCTTCTGTAGGGATTGTTCACTTGATTTGTTGATTGGATTTTATAGATGATTGAATTTGCTTTACTTTAAGCTCAAGAATCGTTTGAATCGGACTCCGAACAAAGATTTGAGAGAGGGGGAGTGATTTCGGCGTTCCGGTCGTGGAATAGGGTCGTGGAATGGGGTATTTTGTGTTGTTTTTGTGAAGAAGGTGGTTTATATAGTGACTGTAAACTTTCTGGAAAATCACGATCACTCAGGGTGTTCCACGGCTGTGGTTTTATACGGCACTGTGGTTTTGGTGATTTTTCTCAGATTTTTGCAAATTACGGTCTTTGTAGCTTCCACGACCGTGGTTTAGGGCATGGAACTCTCTGTAATGTGCCAAAATCCAAGTTTCGTCAATTCCTTCTAATATTTTCTCTTCCCATTGCCTATTCCATTGTTCCTGCATCCAAAAACACGACATACCGGGAGGTATCGAGGGCAAAACAAAGCAAAAACGACTAAACTAATCTATTCTAAGAATGAAAAACAAAAGCATAAGTGCAATACCTTTGGTTGCCTACCAAGAAGCGCTTGTTTAAGATCCGTAGCTAGACCATACTTGCATCTATTCGAGTGTGGTAGGTGCAAACTCCTCAGCTTGGAGCTCCGGTGTATACTTCTTGAGTCGTTTACCGTTCACCTTAAAACTTCCGCTCTTTTCACCCCATACTTCAACTGCACCATGGGGAAAACATGTTTGATTAGATAAGGTCCAGTCCAACGATATTTAAGCTTACCTGGAAAGAATCGAAGTCTCGAATTGAAGAAGAGAACTTGATCTCCGTCTTTGAGGTCCTTTGGAATGATATGCTTATCATGCCAACGCTTCGCTCTCTCCTTATAGATCTTGGCGTTCTCATAAGCGTTTAAGCGGAGTTCTTCAAGCTCATTAAGGTCCAAAAGGCGCTTCTTGCCCGCTTCCTTCATGTTGAAGTTCAACCACTTAACTGCCCAATATGCTTTATGTTCCAGCTCCACCGGTAAGTGACAAGACTTCCCATACACAAGGTTGTAAGGTGTTGTTCCTATGGGAGTCTTGTATGCAGTCCTATACGCCCACAATGTATCATCTAGTTTCAAAGACCAATCCTTCCTTGTCTTTGAAACTGTTTTCTCTAGGATTCCCTTGATCTCCCTATTCAAAATCTCCACTTGTCCACTCGTTTGTGGATGATAAGGGGTGGCGATCTTGTGAGTCACCCCATACTTAGCTAGTAGAGCTTCGAATCGTCGGGCAATAAAGTGAGAGCCTCCATCACTAATTATAGTCCGTGGTGTCCCAAACCTTGGGAATATAGTTCTATTAAAGAACTTAACCACAACCATGGCATCATTAGTTGGAGAGGCAATTGCTTCCACCCATCTCGAAACATAATCTACAGCTAGAAGTATGTATTGGTTTCCACAAGATGATGGGAAAGGTCCCATGAAGTCTACTCCCCAAACATCGAAGATCTCTACCTCCTGAATGTTGTTAAAAGGCATTTCGTTTCTCCTAGATACGTTCCCTGTATTTGACAAGCATCGCAGCAGGAAACAAAGGTTTGCACTCCTCTATAAGACTTCAAAACCAATTCTCAAATCCGAAACATAAGAAGCAATGTTTAATGGATTCAGAATGTATAACACAAAACCTCACAATGATCTAAGGTAAGTATGAAGAACAGGTTGTCAATATGTCTTCAATATCAAATCCTAAGAAAGAGGTTAAACCTTCGGCGATCTTCAATCAACCCTAGGCGAAAATGCTCCAAGCAAGATCAGCGGCCGTCTATCCCGAAGTGTATACGAGATGTATGCGGCGTCCAAGCGGCGATAAGTAGGGATCCCCGACACTCTCTTTTCCGACGTTTTTATAAGACGAGAAAGAATAACCGTCCAGGCCCATTACGTAAATAACATGGCAAATAAAGACACGTCAAAAGATCGCCTAAATCACGGTCTCATGGGTTTCCACGAACGTGGTTTAGAGGGTGAAAAAGGGTTACGGTGTCTTGTGACTTCCACCACCGTACTTTAGGCCATGTAATCTACTAAAGTGCTCCACGTTCATGATGTCAAGATATACGGCCGTGGTTTAGAGCGTGGACTCTTCTACGGCCGTAATTTAGGGCGTGGAAGTGTAAAATGCTTGTGGTTTCCTTTGTGTCGTGACATTCTTCATCCTAGCTCCTTCCTTAGCTTCCTTGATGTGTTCCTAATCCTCGAACATGATCGATTACTCTCTTTTCTCTCTCAATTTCTCTTATTTAGCTCCTTCTCACCTATAATCAACACAAAGCTAGTGTAGACATTCATATCGACAAAATAGATGAACAAGCTAACAATTGCTTCTAAACTTCATCCATGTACACATTAATAAGGGAAAAACAACCAAAATAAGTGCCTAGAATATCACAATATTTCATGCTAACACTCTCCCCAGTGGAGGTCTACCTCCACGGCCCAGACCTCTAACAACAGAAATCCTATCAACTCTATCATGTCTAGCTGGAGGAAGAGGTGGACGACCTCTACCTCGACCACTTGCTGGTGTAGCCCTAGTACGTGACATCTGCACGAGCGATAACAACTACAGTTATAATCTAACTAATCTGTCAAAAGTAGTAAAAGTCTAAAGTGATCATACTAAGAATACCGAGATCCGCGGAGGTAGTGGTGGTCGTCCGTACTTTCTATCCCAACCCGACTATGCATGCATTTTAAAACAAAAATTCCTTGGAAAACACAGACCCCTTTTGGGTTCTACTTGTTTACTTATTTGACCTTTTAGGAGATTTCAAGTTCCATTGCTGTCAACCTCGCTCTGATGCCATGTTGTAACACCCCCAGTTTCAGAACTCGGAGAGCTACTGGTTAGGACCTCACAGTGGGTCCCGGCCTTAGTTTGACAACAACTTAACTAGATCTTACAACAAGGCACGGATAAGGAAAAGCCAAAAAACATAAAGTATGTTTTTAAATAAAGTCATGAATGTGACCAAAAGTACTTACAACCAGAAAACACAAAGTATCACAATTCGAGAAAAAGGAAAATGTCATAACTGAAAGACCAACAAAAAGGAAACTGTAACTCGTCCTAAGAAGTACAACACCCCGGCTAACCACTAACATCTGGATCACTCGACATCTGCTCTAACTTGTGATACGTCTATAAAACAATTACAACTGTTAGCTAATTATCCAAATATAAGCAGATATAATAATAGCACAAACACACTCAAGATAACATAAACAATCATCATGCTAGCACACAACTGGTTATTATCTATTACTTAAGTGATTCACCTTATTCAATTTTACAATTGTGGCACGAGAACTCTTAACAGTTTTCGCCTCCGTTCCTTATCCAACTGGGTGTAGGTCTAGCTTACCTCCGTCGGTAGCATCACTACAACCGAGTGTGGACTAGTCCCTAAAGAAACCCCCAGCGCCCTCAGGCTAACTGAGCAGAATGCCACCCCCCCCCGTTACTCTTAGGTCAAAATATAAGTCGGTAGATAATAAGTTTTAATTTATAAAACTGAAATCAAAGCAAGCGAACCCGCAGTGTACGGATCGGCGTAGTAAAGCAAGAATTCCAGAGTATCGAACTCAGGGATTTGGGAGATCAAATTCAGCTCACAAATTATCAACAAAATAAAGTATAGAAGCTTTGCAAATATTGGGAAAACAGCAATCCTAAAGATCCAAGTATCTAATTGTGGAAATCGATTCAAGATATTCTAGAGATATAAGGACAGAGTCGAGATTGCAAAGGTATAACTAATGTACGGTGAAGTTCCAAAACCCTATATATCTCACCCAAAGGCTCTCTCTATAAAGGTTGTTGAGGTTGCGGTATAGAAAGAATCAAAGGATAAGAATCACTCTCAAATACCCATGCCCAAACCAAAGGAATCAAAGATAAACTAAAACGGTTAAGGTTGTGACACTCGAAACCGAAATAGAGGATGTTGAGTCTCACTATTACCTAGGAAAGGCAAGTCAAGGCTAGGTCAAAGAAAATCTTTAACTTTGGATTAAAGCAAAAGCAAAGGTCGTAAAACAAAGGAAATAACGGCTACATCTTGAAGAACCACGGCCGTGGATTAGGTTGTCGACGAAGTCTCTCACACTCTCAGGGTTCAATCTGTTTACGATCGATCTATCATCATCTAAGCCACAACTATCAACCCTTCACCTTAGAATTACTAAAGGGTCTTAGCCAATAACCATAGTCATTGAATCAAATATCAAATTAAGAAGAGAGAAAGATAAAAACCCTCGAAAACTCAATAAACAATCAAAGTCAATCTTAAATCCGAACAACAAAGTATTGTGTTTAATGAATTCAGAATATGGAACAAGAATCCTCACAGCAATCTTAAGGAACAACGAAGAACGGAGTGTCAATCCGTCTCCAAAAGCAAACCCTAAGAAAATCTCGAAGTACACAATCTTCAATATTGCGTCTTTCTCAAGCAACGATCCGAAATCTTCAATCCTTCGTATCAACCCTAAGCGCAGAATTATAAGTGAAGGTAAAATGAAACCCTAAGCGACCGTCCTCGAAACTCCCTTCTCGAGCCTTCTTATAGGGCAAAATAGGGTTACGAGAAAAGCCCAATAACCGTCGCTGACATGGCAATTATGACACGTCACATCGTCATGGAAATCACGGCCTAGTACAAGATTCCACGGCCGTGATTTAGGGCGTGGAATCCTGTGATGTGCTCCAAAATCACTCTCCAAGAACTCAATGCCTAATCACGGTCGTGGTTTAGGTCGTGGAACTCTCTGAGCTTCGTGAAAGTCTTTGTTTCGTGATATTCTTCACTCATGCTCCTTCCTTAGCTTTTCCAAAGCATCTCCTTGACATTTAGCATATTCAAACACTCCTATCCTTCCACATTATGCTCCAATTCGAGCCTTTATTCATCTATAAACAAAACAAAGCTAGTGCAGATCTCTATATCGATAAAATAGGTGAATGTGCTCATAAATGCTTCAAACTCATATCCATGTACACATCAAAGAGGGAAAAACAATCAAAACAAGTGCCTAAAATATATTTATATTTCATGCTATCAATACCCCTCTAAACAAGCTGTAAAAATTGGACCGGACAATTTAAAATGTGTGCAACCATTCAACACACATTAGCAATTCCTGTCTATGCCCTTCCCTCTCATGACTCACACTCTCAGCTAACCCCTACCCCTTACTCAGATACATGCTGAAGGTAAAGTGCTAACCCAGTCTCAATAGTAGTCCAGTTGCAACAGCTCCTGGTAGATGGCTCGTGATAGGGCAGTCAGGGTCCTGGTTCCGATCGAAGAAGGTCCTATATATAGGTGTTGTAAAGAAGTATATAGTCACTTCATGGTTTACTGCTCAGAAGCTAGAAAGAAGTGGCAAGGACTCACCTATCTTCTACCGCTCAGCAAGGCTTCTGGAGTGGACAACCAGCACCATCCTGAGGCTTCCAACAATTGGGTAAACAAGTATGTTCAGCAGGGAGGACACACAACAGAAGGAATGTAAGAAATGGTCAGAGCTCACCTTGTTCTGATGTAGGAGTGGTGTCGCTAGTCCCTGTTGCAACCACCACTTGCTCTCGGTTACAGATGCAAGGTCGTCCGTTGTGTAGTGATGGCCGACTTCGAGGATGTTTTTGTACAGCAACGTGAGAGGGAGGAGGTTTGTGTGGATCTGAAAGGGGCGTCAGAAGCAGAACCTAGACAGATTATAGGGTAGGTGTTTCGAAAGGTTAAAGGAAGGGAGATAAGCAGAGAAGGAGAGGCGAGATATGGGGCGATGATTGAGGAGTTATCACGATATGAGAGAGATTAGACAGTTAAGAGTGAAGGAGAGAGAATCCGTAACAACTACCTTGTTGATCTCTTCATGTAGTTGGGCCGACGTAAGTTGTAACTGTGATCCTTGCTGCTCCTTCATGTAGTTGGGCCGACTGCAACTCAAGGCTGAAGCAAAGGGCCACGATATGGGCTGCAGCAGAGAAGAGAAATTGATGGGCTTGAAATAGGAGGGAAAAATATGTGGGCTGAGTTTTGTCAAGGCTTTGTCAAAACATGTCATGGCTTTGTCAAGCCCATGCATGGCTTTGTCATAATCTTCTCATGGTCTCGTCATAACTTGCCATGGTCTCGTCAAAAGGACGTCACGGCTTTGGCAAGAACATATCATAAAATAACTTAGGGTTTGGTGGATTAGGGTTTGCTATAAAAATCTTATCATTTTATGTGAAGTGAGGTTAAATAAAATGATAAAATTTTGAGATATCGTGTCCGACTAGGTAGACATAAGGATCAACGGATTGAAATCTTGTTTGCTACGGAATTAAACGGAATAAAAATTCCGGATATTACACTTGGATTCTTCAGATTATGACTCAAAAAGTTCTCGAAAATTCGACACCAGTAGCAATCTCGGGGGAAATCTCGGCCGAGATTCTTTATGAACTAGCCGAGATTGTTGAAAATCGGTTCTTTGTGTCGACGTTCAGCAATCACCTTTGGGGTTCTATTCCTTGGTTTCCTTGGGATCTTTTAGTGCTGCAGAAGCATATATAACGTTGCTTGGAAATAATGGATAAGACCCTATGTACTAGATAAGATCTCTACTTTTAAGCACAAACTTTGATCGCACGTTCCGAAGGTTGGGCGAGGTTTTCAAGGTTAATGGTTGGCTTGTGTTTGGCTATGGCGTGTCTCTCTTCCAAAACTTGCATAAGTCAACGCACGTTAATCTCAAATAATTTCGCAAAGATGGCGAATAAGAATAAACACAACTTTTATATGACTCAAAGAAGACTCAAAAATAAAAGGACTCAACCTGAAACGGACTTCGATCACTTAGCTCTGATACTACTTTGATGTGGGGTTGAAGTCACAGTTCCCGATCTAGATTGAAAGTCCTCGACAAACGCAAATCTTGGATGGATAATAGAAATCTCGGGCAAGATTTAATGAAGAACAGACCGAGATTTATCAAAAATCAACAAATGATTAATGAATGATATGGAAAGATAAGAAACTGAATATGGAATGATAAATGATAAATATAGGAAGATGTGAACCAAGATATTCTCACAAAGAACCTTCACCATTGATGTGTCAAAACCCCTTAACGAAGAGCTTACCTTAACCCGCACTTCTTTAACCTTACACAAGTCTTCTAAGTAAGACAAGCACAAGGAGGGACTAGTATTGATGAGGAGCACCAACCTTCAAATAGATTAACACAACAAGGACAATCTAACAAGGACTTCACAACGATTCAAGCAAGGCTCTCTCTTTGATTGAATAGGAATGGATACAACACAAGCTTCATAAGCGAAGTTGCGAGTTCACACAATATGTGAAAAAATATCAAAAAATATAATCTATATAACAATCTCCCCCTCTAAGGCTATTTATAAGGGATATCTTCTATGTAAACTAAGAAAGATATATTTTAAAAGATAATCTAGAAAATATATCTTTAAAAAAATATATAAATAATAATTTCAAAGATAGGATCAAAACTAAAAATTTCCTTAATATGGTTTGAGAGCTTTAAGGAAAAAAAATATAAAAGATAACTGCCAAGTTTAAAAGATTATCGGCCGGATCTTCAAGCACGCGTCAGAGAGAAAATCTTGGATGGAGTCTCGGCCAAGAGTCTAGTAGGTGGACCGAGATTTCTTTTCTGAGACTCCTTCTTCGTTCTAGTCACCTTCTATGCTTGATGGCTCTTCTTGGTCGTGGTTTGGATCTTCCATAGCAGCCAATAATGTCACCAAAGGACTCCTAAGAGTGAGTAGGGTCTCCTTGAGTGTACATGTGTGATGATGCCCGTAACTTTATCTTGAATATCCTTTGCTCTTGACCTTGTGATTGCTCCTTCCATGATGGAATTTGGTGAAGGTGTAGCTAGCTTGTCCTTAAATGCTTTAGCCCTTGATCTAGTGACTAGTCCTTGAGGTAGTGTTGGGGATGGTCCCTCATTATGAGAGTTGTATATTTCTCGTGTCACACCATTAAATGGATTCTGAGTGTTTGACTTATAAATAAAATTAAACGGAAAATGTGTGATAGCATGCTTGGTGTTTATTGAAATCCTTATGTGTGTATGTGCTTATGTATTAATCTTATATATGAATTGTTATCTAACCGTTTATACCATGTTGTTGATGTCTTGCATGATAGGAGGACTATTGTAACACCCCAAGTCTGTAGGACCCAGATTGCTCCTGGTTTAGGGCCTCACAATGGGTCATGACCCTAGCTAGACAACAAGCACATTGGATCTTACAATAAGGTACAAAAAAATAAAAAACATCCTTCATAAAACTGAAACATCTGATAACATAATACATACAAAACCCCACATCCGAATACAAAGCAACATCAACGTATATGTACACAACCCAAAACCCATAACACCTAAATGTACGAAAGTCCTCGGTTGATCACTCCTCCAAATCAATCTACATTATTCCTAACCTACAAAGGATCTACAACACGGTATGAAACCGTTATCTAACAATTCATATATAAGATAATGCATAAGCACATACACACATCATAATAACGATAAACACCAAGCATGTTATCACACATTTACCCGTTTAATTATCTTTATAGCGTTATACACTCAAACCATATTAATAGATGTGACATGAGAAGTATATCATTCTCGCCTCTGGGTACAATAGCCATCTTGGATTGAAATTCAACACACGCCCCCGAAGGCCATATGATATAGGGAGGTGACATATCTGGTCCGTATACCAGGTATGGCATGACCTCAGAGAACCTCGGACTCCCTTGGATGATAGAGAAAGGTTATCACTACCCGCTATAAGGAGGTCAATCACACGTCGGTAATAAACAATTTTGCATGCTAATAAGCACATAACAATCACCACTCATCCATATATCCAATATAGGAATGCAGTTAAGTAAGTCCTAAGAACTCACCTGAATCCAAATATCTACAACAATCGATCAACCTCGAATTCCCGTAGGAATAATCACCACGCTTGATAAATAAGGCATAAACATCAATCATCTAAACACATGCTAGAAGACTCTACTGCTAACCTCATAGATCCTCAAAGATCATAACTATCAATCCAAAAACTCAACATCTCACAATTCCTCAAACCTCTCAAGGTATCATCTAATCAACATTCCTCAATCTCGATTCTAATCCTAATTTCATTAATTAATCATCAATTAATTAATTAACTTTTATCAGAATAATGTTTTGCTCGCATGCAATTTTTGAACCCACATGTCATCATATTTCATCAAACAAACAACCCATAATCACCAGAATAATATAACAAGCACAATGGAATTTCCGATTATCCATTTTGACAACCCTAAGGTCAATTTAGGCCAAATTACAAAATAAAAAACGAATCAATTCATAACTTATTCGTTACTAACCCGATTGACGATTTGAAAGAAGATTCAGAATCACAGCGGCGCAAGCTACGGTCTGACACTATCAAATTCACCGGAATCTGAGCAACGGAACCGACCCAGTAGCATATATGCTCGACCAGATCTTCTCTTGCTCAACAACGCTACCAAAATGGAAGAGAGGAATCCAAAAACTCAAATGGATTTGAAATCGGATTAGAGACGGAGAGTAGATCTGAGTTTGAAGGTTGAGGGAAATCAGAGCTTTTACGAGGAAACGTGAAAGGAAATGAATTAATAAATGATTTTCCGCTATTTATAGCAATGAAGATAATTATCCTTTCTCCGATCTAAAGGCGGGTTGAACCCCCTTCTCCAAACTTCTCAAAATTGGAACAATAAATCTTGAATATTGTAGAGATAATTATTCCGCAACTGTCTAGGAAAATGCGTATTCTTAAGCCGTCTTTCTTAGCCTCTAAGAAACGAAATAGCTACTCTTTTAGCCGTTTTGTCTTTCCATGTTATTTCGTATCTAGGGCATATCATTTCTCTCAACTCATCCGAAAGGCACGGAGGTAGAACATCTCCGGAAATCCATACCCATCACAAAGGCACATAGGCAAAACATCTCCGGCAAACCATAATCATAACAAAAGTATGGAGGAAGAACATGTTCAACAACTATAACCACAACTAAAGCATGGAGAAAGAACATCTTCAGCCACAGAAATCACAAAGATGGAGGAAGGACATCTCCATCAAAAAATAACGACGGCATGGAGGAAGAACATCTCCAGCAAAGAACACTATCACAACTCAAATCAGGGAGGGGAAAAAATCATCTCCAACTATCCTAATCTCACTTTATAGCATGGAGGTACAACCATCTCCAAGTAGACTAGTCTCATAACTCAATAGCATAAAGGTAGAACCATTTTCAGCTATAATCACAAATTATGCTAGCACAACAAGATCTACTAAGATCCCATATCACAGTCTCGCACGACAATAATAATACATATCAAATCACAAAATTACATAATCACATAAGTTTTACAAGAACCACCAAAACTTTCTCTCGGCAATCCTGTAACGGCAGTTATTCCTGTATAAAACTCTGGGTAGCTCCAATGGATACTACACTTCATCTCCTAATTGTTCACATTGGCTATCCAACAAAATCACTGAATCCATACTATTTGGACGTCCTTCGAGCGTAAGCGTCTAGAACCTATTCTAGGACCGCTATTGGATGCTCAACAAACATGTGGTTTGGCTCAACCCTAAATCCTTGTAACTCATAATGTGTCTCGGCTCGGGCATATACTCCTCCAGCGGAGACACATGAAAACGGGGTAAACATCTTCTAGTCTGGTGGCAACACAAGCCGGTATACCATCACCTTAACTCGCTTCAGTACCACACACAATGTGGCGTATTAAGGAATCCATTTCCCATAATGTCGAAACTTCCGACGCCTGATGTCAATGTCATTCTCATCTAGGAAAGAGCTCCTACTCGGAACTCTAGAGGTCCATGCCTCTTAACAGTTCATAACTACAGGCAGTTCTATGCTATCAGTATCCACTCTTGGCTCACATCATTCTGTACCTTCTAAGATTTACACCATTAGCACCATTCGGTTCATTGCATCATATAATATTTCCTTCATACAACGCTTCATGTAAAGGTACCCTGACCAACACATGTTAATTATCGTTACACGGTCTTAACCATAATTGGGAAACTGACCATACCAATATCCAAATTAGTGTGCAAGCTCTTAACATCCTTCTTCGAGTTGGTACAAATACGATCCTGCTAGTATAACCATCATTTCAAGGATGATCGGCTATCATGATAAGTGCGCTCGTATCTACAATTGCATGCATCGACTGTAGAATTATTAAGGAAAACTCATCCATCTCTATTAGAGATAATAAACCACGGTATCCCATGAAATTTCACTATCTAACATTTGAATTCTTTAATTAGTTGAATCATCAACCACGTGTTTCCTTGGTGGAAATAACACTTGATGTACTAGAAAATTTGTCTCTTACAACTCAGGTAGCATTAAAGTTCTTGCTTGGTCTTAAACCGATAACAAAGTTCATGGAGATGTCCTCCCACTTCCAATGTAGCACTGAAAGTGGATGGAGTTCTCCTTCGAGTCTTACAATGCTTTGTCATAACCTACTAACAGGTCGCACACTTAAGTCACAATTCGTTCACATCAGGCTTTAGCCAATTTCACTAAAATGATCGTCTCACAACCTAATACATCTTACTCACATTTGGGTGCATTGAGTAAGAGGGGGTGTGAGTCTCCTGTAGAATCCTCTACCTCAACTCTCTATCAAAAGGTACACATAAGCACTCGCGGCGTTTCATCAATCCATCAGGGCCTACGGAGAATTGTGGGGTCTCCCATGGGGCATTCTATCTTGGATATGTATCAACGTTTGGCATATCTCTTGTATCTATGGGACCTTACCTAATAGGTAAGGTAGAACCTCTAAAGTAAACAATTGACCGTCCTCATCAGGGAACTGAATGTCTACCTCTAGCCATGGTAGGTTTCTTTGTAACTGAAGTTGAACCATCAGTTGGGCAATCGCCTTCTCTCGAGGCGTCCTCCTGTTAAGGCATTAGCGACAACATTCGTCTTCCTAATGATTCAAGTTTAAAATCCCTAATCAACTCAAGCCATCATTTATAATGATTATTCAATCCTTCTAATTGCAATTACACTTCAGACTTTTACGGTCAGTGATGATCTGAGTTGAAACTCCATATGGTTGATGCCACAAGATCTCGCTACATTAACACACACCCCAAGCCAAGCTTGGAGAGTAACTATACACCACAAAATCATCAGTGCCCTATGATTGTGCTAAAATAGGAGTAGAAGTCAATCTTCTCTTCATCTCCTCAAACTCTGAGTGCATGGCTCGGACTATACCAACCGGGTAGTCTTTCTCATCCGGCTAATAAGTAATCGGGCAATCGTAGAAATTTCTTCCACAAAACCGGCGGTAATATTTGGCTAGTCCAAAGAACTACAAACTTTCTCGATATGTGTTGGTGTCATCTATGTTGTTACAGACTCGCTCTTCGCCAGATCAACATTGACCCCTTCAGCGGAAATCACATCACCTTAAAAGGTCACCTCAAACATCCAAAACTCGCACTTAAAGAGCTTGCCATACAACTCTCTACCCTGTAAAACTCGTAAACCCGTCCTTAAATATTCTGCGTGTTCCTCTCTACTACGAGAGTACACCAAAATATCATCAATGAAGACTACCACAAACTGATCCAGAAAGTCGATAAAGATGATATTTATTAACTCCATAAAGACGAAAAGCGCATTCGTCAGCCCGAATGGAATCACTACAAACTAGTAGTGGTCATACCGAGTCCGAAATGCCATTTTGGGCACATCCTTCTCTCTTACCCTCGACTGGTGATATCCGGATTTCAAATCTATCCGGGAAAACACTAAAACTCCCTACAACAGATCCAACAGATCATCACTGCAGGGCAATGACTACTCGTTGTAGATTGTCATCTTATTTAACTCTTAAATAATCCATGCACAGCCTCATCGATTCATTTTTCCGCACGACACACATCGGCGCACCCAATGGGTAAACGCTAGAGCGTATGAAGCCCTTCACTGCTAACACTTTGAGTTGTTTCTTCCACTCTAACAGCGCCATATAATATGGTGCGTTCAAAATCGGTCTCATACCGGACTCTAAATCGATGTCGAAATTCACGCTCTTTAGTAACAATAAATTGGATGGAGTATAAAACACATCCACTAACTCGTATACCAAAACATGTCCTCTAACGTCGGACTCTCACCATCCCTATAGCGTAACACGAGAAGGCCTCGCAAGCTTGTGCAATCAGCCTCGCCACTCTGACTACACTAGTAATAGTACATGTCTCTTCAAGATCCTTACTTCAAGAAAAAGTCTCAAACTAACCTATCGCAGTAGTGACCGATACGGTCTACCTACCATTATCCAAACCACACTATGGCAGTCTACTCGATCCATCCTTAAAATGACTTCCTCACGTTCAAATGACATGACAAAGAAGTCTACAAGAAAATCACAAGTCCCTAAATGAATGGGATAAACACGTATCTCGCGGGTACCTCCGACCCTAATATCATCGGGTAACCCTATAGTAAAGGGTATCCCCTCTATCATATCTAACACCAATCACTCAACACATAACACAAAAATCAATAAGTGCATAGAACTCGTATCACAAAATCTCTAACAGGTAAACCATTAATCTGAATGGTACCTGCAGTAGCTGACGATATCGGCTCTTCAGCTCCAACACTCACAAATGAATTTCTTAGGTATGCACAATACTATCACACGTCTAATATCAAGACTTCATCTTGATACAGGATCCCATGAAGGAAGATATGATATAAAGGAATAACATGTTCGTTTTTGTATCGAACCTCATCATTATTAGAAGTTCCACTCTTAATATTGGTATACTCTAATCTCTGCCACTTCTTTGGCTTATTAGAACGAACAACCTTTTTTATTAGGTCCACACATCGTCGACAGCCTCGGGAATTACATTCTCAACATCTTCCATAATTTTGTCTTCCGCCTCTGGCAAATCAGGAATGGGACTCGACCCTGACCTCTTGCTACTGGAGGTCCACCAACTCGTCCACGGCCTAGGACAACCGGAGATAGAGGTGGTCTACCTCCTCCCCGTCCTATAGTAGATGTTGCTCTAGTCTGAGTCATCTGTGGTGTACTTGTTTCGAGTATATAAGGATAACTATTTCATATATAAATAAAAATCCAGTCCAATACACATACACAGTCTAGTATATACATATATAGAACTAAAATGTTTAGATCCATGGAAGGAGTGATGACTTCCCGTAGATTCTATCCCAAATCGACTGTGAACCGGGTTTAAAATCAAAACTGTTTTTGAAAACTCAAACCCCTTTCGGGTTATGTTTATTTATCTATTCAGCCTTTCAAGAAGATTGCAAGTGTCATTGTTGTCAAGTCAAGCCTCTGATACCATATTTGTAGCACCCCAAGTCCGTAGGACCTGGAGTGATACTAGGTTAGGGCCTCACAACGGGTCCTGACCCTAGCCTGACAACAAGTTCACTAGATCTTACAACAAGGCACAAATAAATAAAAGACATCATTTATAAAACAAAAACATCTTATAACATAATACATACAAAACCCCACAGCCGAGTACAAAACAACATCAACGTATATGTACACAACCCAAAACCCATAACACCTAAATGTACGGAAGTCCTCGGCTAATCACTCCTTCATATCACTCTACAGTCTTCCTAACCTGCAAAGGATCTATAACACGGTATGAAACCGTTAGCTAATAATTCATATATAGGATATTGCATAAGCACATACACATCATAATAACAATAAACACCAAGCATGTTATCACACATTTACCCGTTTAATTATCTTTATAATGTTATACACGCTAACCATATTTATAGATGTGACACGAGAAGTATATCATTCTCGCCTCTGGGTACAATAGTCATCTTGGAGTGAAATCTGGCACACGCCCCCGTAGGTCATATGATATGAGGAGGTGACATATCCGGTCCGTATACCAGGTATGGCATGACCTCAGAGAACCTCTCAGACTCCCTCGGGATGAAAGAGAAAGGTTACCACTACCAACTATAAGGAGGTCAATCACACGTCGGTAATAATCAAATTTGCATGCTAATAAGCACATAACAATCACCACTCATCCATACATCCAATATAGGAATGTAGCTAAGTAAGCCCCAAGGACTTACTTGAATCCAAATATCCACAACAATCAATCAACCTCGAATTCCCGTAGGATTAATGACCATGCTTGATAATCAAGGCAGAAACATCAATCATCAAAACGCATGCTAGAAAACTCTACTTCTAACCTCATAGATCCTCAAAGATCATAACTATCAATCCATAAACTCAACATCTCACAATTCCTCAAACCTCTCAATGTATCATCTAATCAACATTCCTCAATCTCAATTTTAATCCCAATTTAATTAATTAACCTTTAATTAATTAATCAACTTTTATCAGAATAACGTTTCGACCGCATGCGAACCCACATGTCATAAGATTTCATCAAACAAACAACCCATAATCACCAGAATAATATAACGAGTACAATGGAATTTCCAATTATCCATTTTGACAAGCCTAAGGTCAATTTAGATTAAATCGCAAAACAGAAAACAAATAAATTCATAACGTATTCGTTACTAACCCGATTGACAATCCGAAAGAAGATTCAGAATCACAACGACACGGGCTACGCTCGGACACTATCAAATTCACCGGAATCTAAGTGATGGAATTGGCCAAGTAGCATATATTCTCAACTAGATCTTCTCTTGCTCGGAAACGTAAAAACTCGGTACCAAAATGAAGAGAATGAAGAGAGGAATCCAAAAACTCAAACGGATTAGAGACGGAGAGTAAATCTGAGTTTGAAGGTTGAGAGAAATCAGAGCTTTTACGAGGAAACGTGAAAGAAATGAATTAATAAACGATTTTCCGCTATTTATTGCGAAGACGATAATTATCCATTAGAAAAATCGATAATTATACTTTCACCGATCTAAAGGTGGGTTGAACCCCTTATCCAAATTTCTCGAAATTGGAATAATAAATCTGGAATATTCTAGGGATAATTATTTCGCAACTGTCTAGCAAAACGTGTATTCATAAGCCGTCTTTCTTAGCCACTAAGAATGAAATAGCGACTCTTTTGGCCGTTTTACATTTCCATGTTATTTTATGTCTAAGACATATCATTTCTCTCAACTGCATTTTTATTAATGGAAGGTCCCAAATGGTCCAATTAACACCGGAAGGTAAAAATAATTACACGGGGAAAAAGTGAAAGTTTTCCATAAGTCTAAATTTTCGCTAGAAATATAACGGTGGGACTCATACTCATCACTTACGCACTCTTCTCGAGTTATGTGTCAATTACTATCGATGATTAAGTTAATCAACATTAATCATCATTAATTAGGATTCAAAATTCCTAGCTCTTACAACTTTAGAGTAATCTGGCGGGAGTGATCAGCTGAGGGTTTCCGTACATATAGGATGGTTATGGGTTTTGTATGTATAGATACATGTTTATACAGTTTTGGTTCTCTGATGTGAGTCTTGTATGTATTTTGACATATGATCTTTCGGTGTCATATTTGTTTGTGCCTTGTTGCAAGATCTATTCAGCTTGTTGTCATGCTAGGGTCAGGACCGATTATGAGGTCATATCCCATAGCATTCCGAGTCCTATGGATTTGGGGTGTTACAACTGAGGTGTTGAGTAGCCGATGACGGGAAAGGGTTGGCGATGGCAGTCGGCAGAGCCGTAGAGGAGCGACCGGCACTAGAGACGTTGAGGACTGGTCACTGGAGTCTAGACTCTACAGACTTGAGAGTGGGGGACTGGGGTTCAGCTTTGAGCAGCGGGTTTTATTTTGAGGCTTTAGGTTTTTGAGAAGCGGGAGTGATCTGGAGGAGTGATCTTGTATCCTTGCAGGGTAGTCGTTGTACTTCGGTAAACATCCACGATAAACCATTCTTCAAGCCCATCTACTATGGCCCAAAAATGCCCTGTACTCATCTCCGTAAAGGCACAATCTTGCCTCATAAGGTTTCAGTGGCATGTTTGATGAGGCTATTGGCAAAATCATTATAGTCGTTCTACTTACATGTGTAAATTGGGTGGATTAAGGCTAAATTAGCGTTACAAATTACTAAATGGCATTTCCCACTACTTGAAACCAACAATTTTTCACTCTTGTACTCCAACTCCTTGATACAAATTTGATATAAACCATCTCCTTTTCTTACAACTTATTACCTTTCCTGTTGTTCTTTACTAATTACTTTATTATCCCTTCTAGTTATACTTATTTACATTTCTATCTTGTTCTTGAAAGATTAGATTGACTAGTTGGCCTTGCAACAAACAAAATTTGATGGAGATAAAAGGGGAAGTAGGCTAATTATGTATTAATGTAGATTAACTAGTCTCTTTTGTAAAAATATAGATAAAGTAGGCCCCTAGTAATTTTATGATAAAGATTAATTCTCAAATAAATTGATACCCCTGCTGGAAATAAAAAATGATGATGTGACAGTTTTTTTAAATAAATATGGTTATTTAATGTGGTCCCCTACAAATCACGATGTTGTTAGGATAGCAAATATACTTTCCTTGTAAACGTGATCCCAAAATCACGAAATTCCCCATTTCTGAAGCCATAACCACCATGCTACAGAGTTATTCGTTTACTGTCAAAAACATTTTCTCTATTTTTTTTGCGATTACTGCCGATTTATTTCGTTTTGATGATCTGTTTCTTCAATTTGCTCTGCGTAATTTATGTATATAGTTAATATTATGTATTTCGTATATTTATATGTCGGTGATTTTTTATGTGTTGAGTGTTGGTAATAATGAAGGGGAGGAACATAATTTATGTATCTGCTAATATTATGTAGTTGTTAATTTTATGTGGAGTTGATTTTTATGTGCTGAGTGTCAGTAATGATGAAGGTGACGAACATAATTTATGTATATGCTAATATTATGTAGTTGTTAAATTTATGTGGCGTTGATTTTTATGTGTTGAGTGTCAGTAATGATGAAGGTGACGAACATAATTTATGTATCTGCTAATATTATGTAGTTGTTAAATTTATGTGTTAGTAATGACGAAGGTGACGAACATAATTTATGTATCTGCTAATATTATGTAGTTGTTAAATTTATGTGGCGTTGATTTTTATGTATCTGCTTAAAATTATGTACATAATCTTTCATCACTGTTGATTCGAATACATAAATTTCACAGAAATGGATAATTTCAAAATTAAGGCCATGTAGTTAAAGATCAACAATGGCGGTTTTGAGTATGGATTTTAGGGAAAACGTTCATCAACTGTTTTTCGGTTTGAACCAAAATCAAAGCCATTAAAATGGTATATTGTTGAGAGAATTTGGAATACTTACAAGGATTGATTGTTGTTACACAAAGAATAGATCAGACAGGAGGTTGAAGACGGTCGAAGTTCACGATTTGAAGATGGAGGTTGCGAATGGAGAATCTCACGATCCAATGGAGGTTCCAAATGGCGCTTGATTTTTGGGATGAAATGTTTAGGAAAGAAGACGAACCGAAGATACCGTATCATGTTGTTGCCTTTTTTTATGGATTTAATATATCTTTAACAAATTGGTGTAGAAGATACCGTATCATGCTGTAGCCTTTTTTTTAATTTAATATATCTTTAACTTTTAGGCAGTTATTATGCTACATTACTAATTTGCCCTTAAATAGCTATCTTATTACCCATGATTTATAATTTCTTTTAGCTTTATTTTTTGGAAGAAAAATAAAGGGGCCTATTTTGTATCATGCATACAAAAAGGGCCCTTCTACACCAATTTTCTCAATTGGATTCATAAATTCAAATTTGCCCAAAATAACATGCAAAGGACGACTTTTCCTAATCATCTAGGTAAATGGGAATCCGTCAAAAGTTTATAAATACCTCCTTCTTGGCGAAAGGGTTAAGCTTCTTGTAATTAATACACACCCTCTAACCTATCACGGTTTAGTGTGCACTAACTCACCCTCATCATTCTCAATAACAAATAAAACCACCTATCTTAGGTATAACATGAACATCACTAACTCTAAGTACTATAAATAATATTTATAGGATAAATGATCCTTATATCTAACAATTTTAAGGATATATTTTTAGCTACCTTTTTTCATATCAGGATTCAGACTATGTAGATGGTCAATGGATGGTTTATGATTCTCTTCCAGGAAAATCTTATTCATACACATACAAGGGAAAATTCATATCAAGTCATCATTCACATAACTCGATGTCTTTCTATGGGTTCTTAAATATCAAATAGCTTTGTCACATCTACATCATTGAGATTTGTATTAATAATCACATGAAAAGTTTTATTTGTCATACTTGAGAGAAGAATGATGTTGCTTCAGTTCTCTTGATATTGTAGTCGGTTCAATCAATGTGACAATAAGTCGATCATTGCAACTTTGTCTTCACTAGATTGGCTTCATAAGAGATCGTTCTAGTTACTAGTTTTTGTTGGTGATTGAGTTCACCGACTAAGGTGGTTGGGTTAACTCAGCCTTTTTCGGAAGTATAATGCATACGTACAAAAGGTATAATGAAGACATGAATTTTTGTGTGGATCAAGTTAACTAGTACTGATGAACGAGTCGATTACAACAAGATGTGTCGAAAGAGCCTCAAGAAATTGGGTTTTTAACTCAAGCGCTTAGGGGAGTTCTTGAGAATCTAGTTTAGGGTCGAGGAAAAAGAAGAATATTTTAAATATATTATTATTATGTTCTACCTTCTCCTATCAATTTGAAATGCAAAGATTCCTTGTTTTGCATTGTTGACGGCATATGTTGTGTGCGAGATTGTTGACGGCATATGTTGTGTGCGAGATTGTTGACGGCATATGTTGTGTGCGAGAATGGACATTCAAGAATGATGGAATATTTGTATCTACATCAATATCAAGTACAATAAAGTCCACCGATATAAAAAAAATTGCCTACTTTAAAAAGGATGTCTTATAAGATACTCTGAGGGTTAGCAATTGAATGCTCTACTATATAGAGTTGTATTTATGTAAGCTTTAATTTCGCTACGCCAAGTATGTTATATATAGAGAGGGGGAGTTGACTAGCTCACATTAGCCCCAAAGTCACAAAAACATTATAGAATATTGTATCGACTTGAATAGGAATATAGAAACTACATCTACGATAGCAATTAGTGAATTACGTTCCTGATAGCCAAGAATGGTCCATCTTCCAGAATCCTTTTATTAGATAGTAGCTCACATAGGTCGGGTTTCCTTAAGAGCATCGGTAAAAGGGTGATGATATGAATTTGCTTCATCATTTTTATAAACTTCACAAATTTGTTTTCGAACAAAGCATGATTCCTGCATTAATGGAAAGAAAGAGGAGGAACATAACTTTTCACCTTAGCGATAAGTTTTTTATCAATCGAGTTAGCCACTACAATTGAGTCATCCACCTTCGCAAAAGTGTAGAATTCTCCCCTTCGTTCATCTTTAATGCATTTAGAAGGGTTATGACAAGGAGTTTGTGTATTAGCTCCTTAAGAATCCACTTATCCGTCCACAAATTAATCGTTTTTCCATCTTCAACCTAGCACGCGAGTCCTTTTCAAGGATTCTTTGAGACTAGTTATTTTTTCTAGAGATATGATATGGTTCCTTTTGTTTAATGTTGTAAAACCTTAAAACCAGTGGCGTAGTTAGGGAGATTGTTTAAAGGGGGAAAATGTTTTTAAAATAAATAATGAAACTAATTAAGCTCTAAAAGTTAGTTAGAAATCAAAAACAAGGAATTGATCACCATAGGAACCGAACTCGGCCCAATATAAAGTTTTATTAAACAAGCTACCAGCTGAGCTAATCAATTCATTTGCTACCTATGCACTCTCAAATGTATATATCTTTTTGTCAATAGGGACAGTTGCCCCTGCCAGCCTACACCTTTGTTTAAACCCTTTGTGGAAATACTTCAATTTACGAAGTGTTTTTTAGTCAAAATTTTACATTTTATATTACAAGGGATCGTGGTGGTATTTGGCCAATATGATGGCACTGTAATACAATTATATAAATTTTAGTACATAATATAATAATAACAATAATAAATTAATATTGCCTCCGTTTCATTTTAATTGCTCATCTAGTTTAAAAGACATTTTTCCAAAAAATTTTACATAAAATTCATTCAAAGTCAAAATTTTCTAATAACAAAAATTTACATTTACTATTTTTTTAAAAGAAACTTGTATTTATTACCTTACTTTATTTTTTTATTTAATTTATTTTAATATGTGTCAAGAATATTATTTTTTTAGTTTCTATTTAATATTTCATGATATGCATAAACATTATAGATGGACAAATATAGTGAAACGAAGAGGTATCTAATAAGGATGAGCTTGAAAGTCCTTCTTCTCTTATTGCTTTGAATTGGGCTTTTAATGAATGCAAATTCCATATACGTGTTATAATTGGCCTGATCATTTTATCAGGCTCAATATATATATATATATATATATAGGAATCGATAGACGTACCGGCGAAAAATATCTAGTAGTCACCACAACTACGCACGCGATAGGGTCTCCAACTATGTATATGGGTTGCGTAGTTGAAGTCCATGAAAAAAATTAAAAAAAAATTCAACTACGTGTATAGGGAGCGTAATAGTCAAAAAAAAACTACGTTCCCTATATTCATAGTTGACGACCCTATCAACTAGGCATGCAAAGTGTGTAAGTGTGGAGACTATACTAAAGATTTTTGTTAGTATATTTAGAAACCACGTGTGTATGCAATGTGCGTAAGTGTGGAGACTATATTAAAGATTTTTGTTGGTATATTTAGAAACCACGTGTGTATACAGACGGAGTCATTTGTTTATTTATTTTTTGAATTTTTAAAATTCATTTTTTTGTTGAATGTTTATTTCCAACCAGCCATATCAGAATCCAAATGATTTTGGTCGGCTAAAATCACAAAACATCACTAAAATTTCCAAGCAGCAACAACACCATCTTTGGGCACACAACTTCATATTGTATTCTCGGATTACTACCCATACCGTCAACTTAAATCCACACTTTAAGCTACAAAATTAGCACCTTTCAGGCTTTTACTACCCCACTTTTTGAAAAAAGAAATAGTACATCAACCAAATTATGATTAATAAAATTAAAATAAAAAATACATTATTAAACCGAAACACTTATTATATTTTCACCATTAAAAGTAGGGGCTTCATATTTCCACGGTAAAAAAGTACAGTCTACTTTTATGGTAGAATGTTGTACACGCACCTAGGATGTGAGGTTAATCGGTTAATTTTATTTTGTTATTTTTTCTGTTATCTATTTTGATATTTTTTTGTTATATTATAAAATTCGATTTTGTTATTTTACCGTTATCGTTAAATTTCTATTTTTATTAGGATTTTTCCGTTTGGTACCCCTGAATTTTTGGCTTTTTCGGATGGTGCCCAAAGATTTTTACGTTTCCGTTTGGTACCTCCGAGTTTTTGGCTTTTTCGGATGGTGCCCTAAATTTTTCACGTTTCCGCTTGGTACTCCTGAGCTTTCGGTTTTTCGGTTCCGTACCCTTATTTCTTATTTTTTGTCTAAAATAACGTTTCTTTTATTAAATTTATTAAATAAAAAAGAAAAAAATATAATAACAATTCTATATTATAAATTTCGAAGACAATTATATTTTATTTCATTTTTGGTGGAGACAAGTATATTTTACTTAAATTAATTTAATCAAATATTAATAAATTATGATATTTTATAAAATATAATTTTGTTTAATTTTATTGAAAGAACGTGGATCAACCGAGCCGGGATCCGGGTTTGAATAATACTTAACGTCTCCACCATGACTCTTATGCTTTAGTTCAGAATCTCTTATGGTGTCTTTCATGATCTCGGTTGCGTTGAACGTTGGATCAACGGAAGCTTCTCCGACGAGAATGGGATTGAATCAGCGACTTCGCGGGGCAAGAAGGTGATTTTGTCCTCGCTGTTGGCTTTGGTAGTTGTTGGGGCAATCCATTGAATCTTAACCTTTTTTCCTGGAGTCGTATCTTTTGCTACCAAAAACATTTGTCCGAACTTCTGCATGTATTCATTTACTTGATCTGGAGTCATGTCTTTTCCTGGAGTCACAATTTCACAAACTCTTATGGCAGTCCATTATCTTTTAAAAAAGTATATTTTACATGTGTTCAATACAACCCGTTCAAACCCGGATCCCGGCTCAGTTGTATCCACATTCTTTCTACAAAATCGATAATTTATTAATATTTTAAGAAATATCAAAATTTATATTTTAAAGTATTAAATAGTGTTAAATATATTAAAAATCATAAAATAAAATGTAGGAATCTTATATTTTAAGAAATATCATAATTTATTAATATTTAATTAAATTTGTTCAACTAAAATATAGTTGTCTCCCACCAAAAAAAAATACTTGTCTTCGAAAAAAGGAAATAAGGGTAAGGAACGGAAAAACCGAAATTTCAAGGGTACCAAGCGGAAACGTGAAAAACTTTGGGCACCATCGAGAAAAGCCAAAAACTCGGGGGTACCAAACGGAAACATAAAAAACTTTGGGCACCATCCGAAAAAGACAAAAACTCAGGGGTACCAAACGAAAAAATCCTTTTTATTATTACGTGATTGACGTAAATTTTTCCGTGTTTTTAATATTGTAGTTATTTGGTTATGTTATTATGTTTTTAAATTTCTGTATGGATACTATAACTTGTAAAATCCAAAACTCGTAATATCCGAAACTCGATCTTAAAACTCATAAATAGGAACCAAAATACCCAAAACTCATAAAATCACTTTAACATCGTAACATAATAAAATGACCGTAACAAAATCCAAAAACTCGTAAAATCAAAAATAAAAACTTTAAACCGAACAAATGAAACTCCTAAAATCCTCAAAAATATAAACTTAAAACCAAACTTGTAAAATCCAAAACTTGAAACAGACTAAACAGATATAGATCAAATACATTAAACGGATATCCAAATTAAACGGACCAAACAATATCCGAATTCAATTAAAGTCAATTTCAATCAAACGGATTTGACTAATGTCATTCGAATTACCAATCATATATTCGCGTATAATTATATGCGATATTGCAAAATCTAAAAGCTGAAACTCGTAAAATCTGAACTAAGCGCATAAAAAATTGAAATGTCTTACCTATAGTGCGTTAATACAAACAACAAAATGCCTTACTCTCACTTATAATGCGTTAATACCAACAAAAATAATTCTTAAAAGCCCTTAATGCACCTTGTGTGCGTTAACATTTAAAATGGGTACAACATAATTGGAACTAAGTTCCGCCTAAAAGTAGGATCCATCCACCCCTAAATCATATTCTATTTTCTATTCCTTTTTCATTTTACCTACAGTTTCCTAGAATATATATTAAAACAAAATTAATTAAGTAGCGAACAAATATTGAAATATATAGGAAGGAAATATTTGCTACCTTATTATCTACAAAAATGAAATTAATTAACGAAATTAGACATCTTGCTGCAACAACAATCTTAAACATTCCAACAACAAAACAAGTTGGTTTTCTTTGTTAGTATCCATTTCAAAACGAAAATCCTCAAAAGAAATTATGCGTACCAAGTTTAACTAAAAAAACCCAATATGAAAGAAGAATCAAAAGAAGAGTTAGAAACTCAAGGAAACGCTTGGTATGTCTAACAAAGAAATGACTTCTTTGAATACTGATGAATCTAGTTACTACACTAATGATCGAAGAAGAAATGTATCAGCAAATGGAAATAATCAAACTAAAAGACCGAGAAATTATACCCTTAAGTGAAGTCAAAATAGAATTAGATAAAAAGATGTGGAAAAGAGTCAAAGATGTTAATGAAGTGGAAGAATAAATAGTTCCAAAACATGAAATTAACAAGGCCACTAATTATCGAGAATATGAACAAGTGTCAACGAGTCAACAAAGAGTTAATTTAAAACCCAAATTATATCGATCATAGTTTGTATGGGTTCGTGGCAGATTGACATGAAGGAATCGAAAAAGAAATTAAAGAAACATTAAGAGCATTAGAACCACCAGATATTTTGTTTAGGCAATTCAACAAAGCCTTAGAATTTGATTTTATTGGAGACAAAGATGATAAAGATATAAAAAAACTAATCGAATGGCAAAGACAATTAAATACTCTTTAAACTTGTAATACGAGATATTTAGAAAATTATCTTTCAAAATTTGAATATTATTACTATAAGGTGGGAGAAAATCGAATAAACCTACAAATGCTATTCGATAAACTCCCTAAACCAATAAAGGAAGAAACTAGTTAAGGGTACCAAGAATGGAGAGAAAAACATAACTCGAAGGATACCCTAAGAAATATACTAAGGTTCATTAGAAAATGGATAGAGAAAAAATGTCGAGAAGTTAAGGGAACTAAACACATGGTTATGAAAGAAAGGATTATAGGAAGAAAAGCTTTAACAAACAAAGAAGAGAAAAATATCAGAAAAATGTTATTTAAAGGCCTTTGTTAAGTAAAGATGATTTGTTAAATAAGCCTCTTACTGGCCCGAAAAGAAAAAGAATTGCAAATGTTTGACATGCGGAGAAATAGGTCATTATGTTAATGTATGTAAAAATTGAAAGAATAATAAACTTGTTGAAGTTTTAGGGTGCTTAGATTATATTGAAATAACAAAAGAAGTTCTTGACCTAGCATTAAATAGTAATAAAGGAATTGTAAAAGTAGTAGAGGAAGAAGAATATGAAAGTTCATATTATGAGGAATATGTGAAATGATGAAAGGAGAAGATAGTGTAACTCAAAGAAAAATGAATGCAATGTTTTCTTCAGAAAAAAAAAATTACTTTAGCCCAATTGCAAGAAGTTGATACCTCCATTGACGAAAAACAATTGGAAAAAGTGCATAGATTAGGGGTTGAATTCTCAATCATTGCTAAAGAACAATTCTTTAAAAGAACATTCACTCTAATATTCTCAAAGTCTGTCTGTGAAGAAATGGTTGAGGATATCGTAGTAAAACATAATGAAAATCAAGCTACTAAAATAAAACCTAATTACTTAGAGTAATATCCAAAAACACAACAAAGATAAAAAAAAATATAAGTACATTTATGTTTGTGCAATTCAGGTCATCATTACTCCATTACAATACTTCGGTAAGACTGTACATGCATTAATTTTGTTTGTGACACTACACACAAAGAATTTAGTGACCAAACTATTAGTGGAGTAATATGCAATCTAAGTCAAGGACCGATATCTTGGGTATGTAGACCAAATTATAATGTAAGTCTTGAAGATCAATTTGCACATAAATTCTTATCATTAAAATTGCTAACTAAAGGAATTAGTATTTACAAAAGAACTTGCCCCTTACAGTTGAAGTGGAGGTCAATTATAAGCTAGAAAATACTACCAATCCACCTGCTACAACTCAAATAGTAGAAGCAAATAAATATTAAGTAGTTGGCCCACGACAAAAAGCGGTACCAATCGAAGTAAGGTCAGACCATATAATTTTAAAGACAATGTGGATCAATGCTTTCGGAAATCCTTCCACTCCTAACCAAGGAAAAATTTGAACTATTGATGAAGATGAAAGAATTCATACGAATTCACAACCACCTCCAAAAAATAGAAGTCTTGTGTTCGCTTTCAAACCTGTGTGAATAATGAACGAATATAGTCTTAAATTTAAACTTGTAATAAAAGCCTAATCAATATGTGAACCCGCAATGTACGGATCAAATTACAGTACAAGCAAATATTTCAAGGTCGATCTCAGGGACTATGAAGAAATCAATAGGTGACAAATCAATAATAGAATAGACTAATGAAATAAACAAAAAGCAATAAAGATGAATAATATGAAGATCGGGGAAATACAAATTTTGGAGATCAAAGTATCCAGTTGTGGTTTTCGATCCAAGATTTCTAAAAACTGGGACAAAGCTGGGATTGCTAAGGAAAGTTGTTTCTAAGGTGGGAAAGATCACGGGAAAGGTCTCACAAGCCACTATCTCAAACCAAAGCTTCTATCACCGGATAAGTCTCAAGGATCTAAGGAAAGGAACATATACTCAAACCAACAACTCAACCTAAGGATCAAGAACAAACCTTTATCGGGTAAGTCTTAGGTTAAGCTTACTCAGGCAAGAAGAAGGCACACTCAAACCTAATAAAGGGTTTTGAATCCCTTATTACCTAGAACTCGTCATCTTTGGTAACCAAGAAAGGGAATCACCGGGTAAGTCTCTTCCCAAGCTTAGATGTAAGCCTTAACAGGAACTAAGGGTACAAAACTCTAAACAAAGACTAGGATTTGGGCAATCTATAACCTAAGCGTAAGGATATAACAAAAACGGATCAAAAAAAGAAACCTCGAGTTGTTCTAAGGATAATCTCGGCCGAGATTCCAGAAGAACAGGTCGAGATTCGTCTACTCGAAGTTCAAACCAACTCTCAAGGTCAAATCTAAACTTAAAGGCTTAGTCCATAATCATCTAAACCACAACCATCAACCAATCACCCTAGAATCACAAGGGTTTAGCCAACAACACACATATATATTCAAATCAAGAAAGATATATGAAGAATTCAAGAAAACCATAAACCAAAAGAAAAGTAAGAAATACTTAGCAAAGTGTCTTCAATATCCAAAAGCAAAAGCAATCCAATAACAAACATCCAATCCAATAACAAAGATCCAATCTTGACGACAGAAATGTCAAAAGATCAAGTGTCAAACGTTCCCAGAGCACTAAAGACACCGCCCCTGTGGCACTCCCAAGCTGCCCTCGCGACTAAGCTAAAGATGGAGCGTTTTGCACTAAACTTGTAAAACCCCAAATCTGCGGGATTCGGGGCGCTACTGGGCTAGGATCTCATAGTGGATCCCGACCCTATCTTGACAACAAGTTCACTAGACCTTACAATAAGGCACCAACACATATAAAACAAATGCATAAAACGATGTAACTATATGACAAAAGAGTATACAAAATCATAGCCGAGTGTAAAACAACAACATCATATCCAACATATACCAATATCCCAAAAACCCATGCAACACCTATGTACGGAAGTCCTCGGCTAGTCACCCTGCCGGATTACCCTATAGTCCTCCTATCCAGCAAAGCATCTACAACACTATATAAAATCATTAGCTAACCATTCATATATAAGATAATGCATAAGCACAAGTACAAGCACAAGTCATGGAATCACAAACATATAATCATGCTGTCATACATTTACCCGTTTTAATTATCTTTATATATATGGTCATCCACTCAAATCATATATATATATATATATATATATATATATAGAGAGAGAGAGAGAGAGAGAGAGAGAGTATAGATCATATGAAAACAGGCTTATCGTGTAATGAGAACAAATTCGTAATTATTGTTAGTTTTGTTACGAAAATGTGCCATATCGTTTAATGTATTATTCGTAATTATTGTTGGTTGAGTGGATTATTCGTAGTTATTATTAATTATGATATCTACTCTAAATCTCGACCCTTAATACTCATCATCCGATGGTCTAAGATTGTTCTCATGATTACACGATAAGCATGTTCTCATGGGAACCGCACCCTATATATATATAAAACTATGTGATACGAGGAAAATATCATCCTCGCCTCCGGGTGCTATAGCCATTTGGAGTAGTATCGGCGCACAACCCGTGTACCCTAAGAGAGTGGTGAAATGCCCATCCCGTATACCAGGTCTAGCCTGACCACAAAGAACCTCCCAGACTCCTTACAGGATGAAAGGGAAAGGTTATTACTGCCATTGGAAGGGGGCTATCCAATAAAACATATCGGTGATAATCAACTATCGCACGCTATAAAGCATATAACACGTACCACTTATGAATACACCCAATATAGGGATGATAGCTAAGTAAGTCCTACGGACTTACCTCAACCTCTGATACTCTCAACCACGATCAACCTCAATCCGGATAACAACACTACCTAATAACAAGGCATAAAGAGATATCAAATCTCTTATCAATCCAATGGGTCATACCTAGACCCAAGGGATCCATAAGGATCATAATCAACCTATAAGCCTCACAACCTACTAATCCTCAAAACCATAACCGACATATATCGATATCATGATCATCCCCATTCTATCCTCATACCCATGCCTAACATGCTACTAAACCACTCATACTAGGAAAGGAAAGGATCCGTACCACTCTCGGTAGGTCTTGCACAAGACGCACCTGCATGACAGGATGGATGCAGGGGCGAAGCACTGGGAGGCGCAAGGGCGGCGACACTGGTGGCGCAGGGGCAGCTCAGGGGTGGCACAGGGGCGGCTCTTGTGCAAAATGTAACCCTCAACTTCTCTTTGATCCTTCACTCGATTCTCTTCAACTCTTCACCATCAAACATCCAGATACATACATATAAATAGATATATACATCAATACAAGCCCATGAATATCAACACAAGATCAATCTTGTGGAATCCTAAGCTAAAGAAGAAGGAAAGAAGAGAAAAAGAAGAAAGAAAGAAAGAAGAGGAGAAGGGGAAGAAATAACTCACCACAACTGCTCAAACAGAACCCTCGCCACCTCAACATATACCACAACACATCAACAATAACGTCCAACACCATCATCAATCAAAGCCACACAAACTCTCAAACAAGATCAAGAAACTCAAGGAGAAGATCAAAGGAAGAAGAAGAAGAAGAGAAGAAGAATGTGAGGAGAGAAGATGGAGCTAGAAGAAGATGGAACCACCATCAGGAGGTGAAAGGAGAAACGTATAGGAGAAGAAAGGGTAAAACATTGGTCAAGAGTCAACAAAGTCGGCTGCAGCCGCACAAAACCGTAGGGGCGGATCTGTAGGGCCGCAGGGATGGACCACAAGACCCGTAGGGCCGGCCCATTGGACACGCAGGGGCGGCTGGGTCCTGGGTCATCACTGCTCAACACCTGCGTCTCGGTTGAGGCACAGGCGCGGGATCTCAAAAAAACTAAGGCTCTTACATCTCACCCCCAAAAAACATGTTTCGTCGCGAAACTTGCATAATCCCAAATTCTCTCGGACCCATATGCCGAGGTATAACTCTCTCTATCGGAGATATCACATCTCCACTCAAAAGGTCACAACCTATATCATTCTATAACCTCAAAACATATGCATGGAGGAATCACCATCTCCAACAACAACATCAATATGCTCTCTAGTGGCATAGAGGAAAACCATCTCTAGCCAGCCTATAATCACATCACAAAGGCATAGAGGAAACACATCTCTTGCCATAATCACAGCGCAAGGCATAGAAGATACGTATCTCTAGCCATATCATACTCATAACACGAGGCATGGAGGAAACACATCTCCAACAAAACTATGTCCATCAAAAATAGCGTGGAGTAATAACCATCTCCATCTAAATCCTAATCGCATCCAAATAGCATGGAGGAAAGAACCATCTCCAACTATAATCCTAACTCGAGCTAGCAAATCAAGATCTAGTAAGATCATATATCACATCATATCTAGCACAAAAATAAACACATCAAAACATATAAGCACATAATCACAACACTCACCAAGATAGCACGAAGATCTACTCGTCCATCCTACATGTGCATCTATCTCGGTTTAAAACTCTGGATAGTTCCTCTGGATACTATCCTCAGTCTCCCATGTAGCCTCATCAGGTCCACGTCTCAACCACTGTATCCTCAACACGGGAATGTCCTTCGAACGCATGCGTCTCATACCTCGCTCTAGGACTGTAATCGGATGCTCAACAAAAGTGTGGTCCGGCTCAACCACTAAATCATCATAACTCACAATGTGTCTCGGATCTGGTATATACTCCCTCAGCTGAGACACATGAAATACAAGGTGAACACCCTCTAACCTCGGAGGCAAAGCTAATATGTATGCTCCTCTCCCAACTCTATCAAGTATCTAAAAAGGACCAACATATCGGGGACACAACTTCCCCTTTATGCCAAAACGTCTAACGCCTCCTGTCGAAGATACTCTCAGCCAGACATGAGATCCCACTCTGAACTCTAGAGGTTGATGCCTCCTATCTGCATATGACTTCTGGTGACTCTGTGTAACCAACATCCTCTCTCTAATCAGTGCTACTTGAGCCATATCATCCTAAATCTGGTCAGGTGCTAAACCACTAACACTGCTAAGCTCATCCCAACATAGCGGTGTACGGTATCTACGCCCATACAGTGCCTCATATGGGGCCATCCCAATCGAGGCATGCCATATGTTGTTGTATGAGAACTCAACTAGTGGGAGATGAGCTGTCCACAGTTGTCCCCAATCCAACATACAAGCTCACAGCATATCCTCAAGGGTGTGGATGGTCCTTTCCGATTGACCATCTATCTGAGGGTTGAACGCAATCGTAAAGTGTAGACTCATCCCTAGAATAGTCTAAATCTGCTGCCAAAACCTCGAGGTAAATCGCCCATCTTGATCTGAGACGATCGTCCTCAGTACACCATGGAGTCTCACTATCTTCCAAGTGTACTTCTCAGCCAAATTGCTCAATGGCCACGTTTCCCTGATAGGGTTGAAACGTGCAGTCTTCGTCAGTCTATCAACAACAAATCAAATAGCATCAAAACTCCTACTGGGCCTTAATCCCGTCACAAAGTCCATGGAGACGTCCTCCCATTTCCACTGCGGTATTGGTAGAGGATGGAGCTCACCTCCAGGTCTGCAATGCTCTATCTTGACCTGTTGACTGGTCGCACACTGTGCCACAAATCTGGCCACGTCGGCCTTCAGCCCTCCCCACCAATATGATCGTCTCACATCATGGTATATCTTACTCGTACTTGGATGTATTGAGTAAGATATACAGTGAGCCTCCTGTAAAATCCTTTGTCTCCGCACCACATCAGCGGGTACATAGATGCGGTCGCGGCGTCTCATCAGTCCATCTGCTCCTATGGAGAACTGTGGTGCCTCACCACGAGACATCCTCTCTCGAATCCTCATCAGGGTCGGACAGGTCCCCTGCTTCTGTTGGATCTCACCCAACAGATCAGGTAGAACCTCTAAAGTGTACAAGTGGCATCCTCATCATGAAACTGGATGTCTAACTCTAGCCAAGCTAGATCTCTCTAAAGCTGAGGATGAACTGTCAGTTTCGCAATCGCCTTCTCTCAAGGCGTCTTCGTACTCAAGGCGTCGGCGACAACGTTTGCCTTCCCTGGATGATACAGTATCTCAAGGTCAAAGTCCTTGATCAACTCGAGTCACCTACACTAGCGGTTATTCAACTCTTGTTGCGTAAAAATATACTTCAGACCCTTATGGTCTGTGAAGATCTGACATGTAGCACCATACAAGTAATGCCTCCAGATCTTCAAAGCATGAAACTACCTATGCCAACTCCAAATCATGAGTTAGGTAGTTCTCCTCATACGTCTTCAATTGTCTAGACGCATATGCAATCACTCTACCCCTCTACATCAACACACATCCCAACCCTAGCTTGGATGCATCACTATATATCACAAAATTCTCAATACCCTCTAGCTGTGCCAAGATAGGAGCAGAAGTCAAGCATCTCTTCAGCTCCTCAAAACTCTGGGCACACTACTTAGACCATACAAATCTGGTAGTCTTCCTCACAAAACTCGTAAGTGGACGGGCAACCACAGAAATACCATCCACAAAGCGTCGGTAATTACCAGCTAGGCCAAGGAAGCTACGCATTTCCTTGACGTTCATCGGTGTCATCCAGGCTGCTCTTCCGGATCAACTTTGATCCCCTTGGCGGAAACGATATGACCCAAGAACGCTACCTCTGGCATCCAAAACTCGTACTTAGAGAGCTTGGCGTACATCTCTCTATCCTGTAAAACTCGGAATACAATCCTCAGGTGTCCTGCATGCTCCTCTCTCCTACGAGAGTACACTAGGATATCTTCTATAAAAACCACCACAAACTGATCTAGCAAGTCGATGAAGATGATATTCATCAACTTCATGAAAATAGTTGGGGCATTCATGAGCCCAAATGGCATCACTGCAAACTCATATTGTCCATATCGGGTCCGAAATGCCGTCTTGTGCACGTCATGCTCTCTCACCCTCAACTGGTGATATCCTAAATGCAAATCGATCCTGGAAAACACAATCGCTCCTTGAAGCTGATCCAGCAAATCGTCAATATGGGGTAGTGGATACTTGTTCTTGATAGTCACCTTGTTCAGCTCTCTGTAATCGATGCACAACCTCAACGATCTGTCCTTCTTCCGCATGAAGAGGACAGGTGCTCCCCACGAGGATACGCTAGGGCAGATAAAAACCTTCTCAGCTAACTCCTTAAGTTGCTTCTTCAGCTCCAACATCTCGACAGGCGCCATACAATATGGGGCCTTCGAGATCGGTCTCGTACTAGGCTCCAACTCAATGTTGAAATCCACACTCCTCTGAGGCGGTAAACTAGGCGGCTCAACAAACACATCTGTAAACTCACAAACCACTGGAATATCCTCCAATGTTGGAATCTCCTCATCCTTCATGACATAACACCAAAAGGTCTCACAACCCTGAGCGATCAATCTCTTTGCACACACCACATTAATGACGGAACTTGTCTTCCCAAGTTCCCAACCTCGGAAGACCACTATCTGACATAACTCGGTAGAGACTGTCACAGTCCTTGTTCGCTTCAAAAGGTGTGTGCAAGCTTTAATATTTATAACCCAAGATATATGCCTGAACAAAATGCGAACCCGCAATGTACGGAGCAATTGTAATAATTAAAAGCAAATATTCCAGGGGTCGATCACAAGGACTATGGTGAAACAAAGCTCGGTAAATCAGGTTGTCAAATAACCACAAGCAACAAATCAAAGTTATCAAAGATGATATAAAATTCAAGTAAAAGGGAATGCGGATTCTAGAGATTAAAGCATCAAGTTGTGGTTTCGACTCAAGATCTCAATAACTGAATGAATCAAACAAACAACAATCAACGTTCTTCAATCACAAATCAAAAAAGACAACAAAACCAAACCAACTAAGGAAATCTTACAAACTTCCTTCAAAGCCAACTTCAACTTGATTCCTTCCTTCCTTGAACTTCAACCTTCAAAAACTCTTCAAAACTCTTCAGAAAATCCTCCAGAAAATCAGTGATCCGAAGATGGTTGAATTGTAGAAAATCAACCCTTTATATAGGAGAATTATCTTCCAAAGATAAAATATCTTAAAAAGATAATTTTCAAAAAATATATCTTCATATCTTCTCAAATAAATCAACCAAAAAGATATCTTCCATCCAAAAATCTAGCCAAAAATAGTGATATTCGCTTACCAAAAATAGAAGATCTCAACCAAAAATAAAGATCTCGTTGTCCCATCATCAGTTCGCCTCGGTCCAAACGCTCCTCAAGATCACCTCGGTCGAGGTGATACTATAGCTGATCGAGATGAGTCTCAACTAAAAGTGTAACTCTCTAATCTTTTCCAAAATCAATCTTCTAAATCATTTCCATGCGTCGTGATATCTTCTTATAACTCCTCAATGCTCCAGAATGTAGCTCCAATGACTCCTTAGCTTCCTTAGCTCCATTTCAGTTCAAAACGTTCCATTTTCCCTACAATTACAACGAAACTAGGTGTAGACCTCGATTCCCGCAAAGGTAGATAAAACAACAATATAATCAAAGAATATACATCCATATATGTAGATTTATGAAGATAAAACGTCTAAACCAATCCTAAAATATAGACTAGAATACATGCTATCAAAATACCCCATACTTGTCCTTTGCTTGTCCCCAAGCAAGTTCCAAATCTTAGATACAAGATAGAATGGATTATAAGTCAGAAAGATCAATGAAAAACATTTAAAAACCTTTTTGTGGCGTGCTCCACTCATAGATCATCCTAGAGAATGCTTCATGGCAAATAAAATCAAAACATGATCAAAACATTTTATAAATATAAGAAAGTTGTTTAGATTTGCATAAAATCATAGAATGCATAATAAATCATATTTATCAAAATCAAACATGTACAATCCAGTTTAAACTACCAAGTCAATCAACATACTCGAGGTCTCAAGGGCTTCCAATAGAGGTCAAGAAACGTGTCAGGGTGGGATGTATATAGGGTAATGTGGTGCTAGAATCCGGGAATAGGATTTTTTTTCTTCACTTTCTTTGAATTACAACATCTTCCACCAATAAGCTTTGCTTATTTTACTTTACTTTTTGGGATGCATGGACAGAGGTGCACAATAACCGAAGCCTAGGAGATCAACAATCATCAATTTCTCGAGCTGCCTCAAACCCTTGATGCATATACCATGACCCGTTTGGAATATCGTTCAACCTGACTTTGGCAAGACACAAACACCCGGCTATGTGAATGGTGCCGAGTTACTCATCATCATGATTGACTTCCCCAAACCTAATTGTTTCTTTCTAACACTTTCAGCCAACAACTCAACTTCACTTCACTTGCTTTTCGTCACTTGCTTTTCGTCACTTGCTTCTGATAGCATGAATTATAGTCTATATTTTGGGGTTTGTTTGGACGTTTTATCTTTCATAATCTGCATGTTTGTATGTGCATTATGTGATTTTACTACCATTTCATCTACCTTTGCGAGAATCGAGGTCTACACCTAGTTTTGTTGTAATTGCAGGTAATTTGGTACGTTTTGCATCAAAAAGGAGCAAAAGGAGTCATGAGTCAATTGGAGCTACATCCAGGGAGCATAGCCATGGATTAAAGATTTACTTTGGAGCAGATTCGAGAGATTTCACATTCTGTTGTGACTCACCTCGGTTGACCAGAGATTCATCTCGACCGAGGTGATCCAGAGACGCCGACTCGACCGAGGCGAACACCTAGGACGCGGCGAGAATATTTTATTCTTGGATGAGATCTTTTTAAGTTTGGAAAGTGATCTTATATTTTTGGGCTTGGCTCCTGGAAGGAAGGAGATATGCAGAATCATATATTTTACCTATATTTATGGGAAAATATCTTTCTAAGATTGATTATCTTTGGAGGGTTATTTTCCTATAAAAAGGGTCGGATTTCCCATAATTCCGGCATCCGCTATTAGCGCAAGAGAGTCGCTTACGCAGCAGCAGCAACATACTCCGGACTTGGAGATTCGAAGAACCTTGTTGAAGGTTGAAGGAAGATTGAAGATCATAGCTTTTATAGCTTTTTGGAAGGTTTTGTAAGATTATCTTCAATTCCTTTCCTTGTTGTCTTGTCTTGTTGGATTGCTATCCAAGGAACGCTTTTGTTGTGATATTTGATTCAGTTATTGAAGTCTTTTCATTAAATTCTTCTTTGCTCAAATAATTCACCTTCTTCCCATATATTTTAATACTTTCATGATGATGATGAGTGGCTAATTTCCTTGTGTGATTCTAGGGTGATTGGCTGAAGGTTGTGGGAAAAACAATGATAGAATAATCTTAGATTCCAGTAGGATCCTGAAAGTTCGAGTCTTTAACCTTAACCCTAAGCATCTCGTTCGGTTGATGAACATCTCGGCCGGGGTGGAATTCTTCTGATCGAGGTGACTTATCCGACCTAAAACAGAAAGTTAAGTGTTAGAGTTTGCTAAATCCTATTCTTATTACACCTTCCTGGTTCAATGCAAGCTTAGGATGAGACTTACCCGGTAATTCCCTAGTTTGTTTACCAACGATCATAAGTGTAGGTAATAAAGGTTTATCTTTTGTTGGGGTTTGAGTGTGCTTCCATCCCATCTTTGTGAGTTAGCCTGAGACTTATCCGGTAAAGGTTGATTCTATTCCCTTAGGTGGTATGTTAGTTTGAGGTTATAATTCTTTATCTTGATTCCTTGAGACTTACCCGGTAATAGGAGTTACGGTTTAGGATTAGTGTGTAGTGAGACTTACCCGGTGATCTACTCTACTTTAGAAACACCTTCCCCACGCAAAAATCTCAGCTTTGTCCGCTTATCTATAGATCTTGAGTTGGAACCACAACTTGATGCTTTAATCCCTAGAATTGCATGTTTGCTTTATTGACTTCTTATTCATCTTTGATTGTGTTAATCACTCTTGTGGTTAGTATTGACATAAGCACACCGTATTGACTTTGTTTCACCGAGTCCCTGTGATCGACCCCTGGAATTTTCTTGCTTTTACTACGATTGACCCGTACACTGCGGGTTCGCATCCTTGTTTTAAGCTTAAGTCTAGGGTTATAAATTTAAAGCTTGCACACACCGTTTGGAGCGAACAAGTTTTTGGCGCCGTTGCCGGGGACTTGGTCTAGACCGAGCCGGTACGGTTTGCTCTTGGGGCGCTTGCCACGTTTCATCTAACCACTCTACTTGAGTGACGACTTTTGCAGGTTCTTTCTTAGGTATATGCAAAGAACCCGCGCTGGGAAGGAAATCGTCCCTTACGATCCCGAACCAGAAAAGAAATACAAGCGACGCTTAAGAGAAGCAAAGATGGCCCAACAAGACGATCGCGATCTTGCGGCCCAATTGAAAGAGGCGCTAGAACTGCTACGCCTCAGCAAGGAAGAACTCAGGCAAGAGAAAGAAGAGAATCGCACCAAGACTGTAGCAATCGAAGCTGAGATAGCAGTCGTACAAGACTAGATTCTACTTCGACCGAGGGAAGATCCTCCTGTTGATCCTCGACCGATGCAGGATCCAGTAGTTGACCAGCGACCGAGGCAGATCCCAGTACCTGACGCCCCGGCCGATGTACTTCCACCTCGGATGCCAGTCCGAGATGTTCTTCTTGCAGGAATCCCACAAACCCTAGGTCAAAGGATGGACCCTAATCAACAACTGAGGCGTCCAGGGGTGAACCTAGGAGATCCAACGGATCATGACTACGAACTTCGACCGCAAGTTCTATCCATGATTCGCCAATGCCAATTCGGAGGGCTAGAGAAGGAGTCACCGCATCAACATCTTCAAAACTACGAGATCTTGATGGAAACCTTGCGACCTTCCAAAATTGGAAATAACAACTACAAGCTAAGACCTTTTTACTTTTCTTTAAAAGATAGAGCTCTTACTTGGTATCAATCTCTTCCTCCAGGAAAAATCAGCACATGGGAGGAGATGACTACGGAATTCTTAACCAAATTCTTTCCCCCCTTGAAGACCGCTGAAATGAGAGGGAAGATCAATGCTTTCATCATGAAGGACAAGGAGAGCTTGTCCAAATCTTGGGAGCGGTTCAAGGATATCCTTTTGGATTGCCCACATCATGGGATTCCAAAGATCGAGTTGTTGGAGATCTACTTCAAAGGGCTGGACGGAAGCACCCAGTTCAATCTCCAACTACTCTCCGCCGGTACCTTCATGGACATGGCGATTGATGAGGCTTGGGACTTCATTGAGAAGCAAGCCTTGCACATGGAGAAATATACCCACCAAGGAACTGAAGGTGGAGTTAAAAGAGTCAACTTTCAAGAGACTCAATCCAACAACAATCAACTCACGTCGTTGAAGAATGACGTGAAGCAATTGAAGGAGCTCTTGATGGCTCAAACTAAGAAGGAAGAGCAAGGGCAAAGGAACAATAATAATGGGTACCGTAACAACAACAACGGTCCCCGAAACAATAACTACAACAACAACAATAGAGGATCCAATAGCAACAACTGGAGGACGAATAACCAAAACCACGGTAACAATCATTCAAACTCCAACTCTAATGATTCCTCTAACCCTTTCCTCTCTTCCCCTTCTTCTTCTTCTACTCCATTGAAGAGCCAAGGGCAAGGATCAAGTTCGTCTCAGCCAGAAAAGAAAGACGCAGTTCTGGAGGCAATCTTGATCAAGCTTAGCGCTATGGAGAATTCTATGAGTTCATTTTCGAGGGCCCAAAAGTCCTTCGAACAACAACTTGCTAATAGGGCGAATGAAGCGCCAAGAGATCCAGGGAAGCTTCCAACAAAGACGGAAACTAACCCTAAGGGCCAATGCATGGCCATAACGACGAGGAGTGGACTCAAAGCTGCAGATCCAGTACCTCGCTCGATGCAGACCACCTCGGTCCAGATCCAGTCGAAGAACACCTCGACCGAGATGCCAACCGAGGCGGAGCAACAGAAAGCAGGAGGGACGACAGAAACTTATGTTCCACCTCCTGCATACAAACCACCACTTCCATTCCCTCAGTCCAGAGCCAGAGCACATCTAGACAAGCACTTTGGTAAGTTTCTTGACTTGATGAATAAGCTACATATTAATATTCATTTCCTTGATGCTATTTTAGGTATGCCCGCCTATGGGAAGTTCTTAAAAGAAATCCTATCAAGGAAGAGGAAGCTGGAGGATGTTGGTGAAGTTAGGATGACATCTAAATCTTCGGAGCTTATCAAGATCATGAAGGAAAAGATGCCACCTAAGTTGAGAGATCCCGGCTCATTTTGCATTCCCATTCAAGTTGGGGACGTCACTTGTGAAGCCCTTTGTGATCTAGGAGCCAGCGTGAGCATCATCCCGCTGGAGCTATGCACTAAGATCGGTCTTGGAGAGCCCAAGCCGGTCAAGATTCGACTTTACATGGCGGATCGCTCCATTACCCATCCCGTGGGCATCTTGGAAGACGTTCCGGTCAAGTTAGGTAATTTCTATCTACCTATAGATTTTGTTGTACTTGACATTCCCGCAGATTATCTTGTTCCTATTATTCTCAGGAGGCCATTTCTAGCAACTTCGGGTTGCAACGTGGATTGCAAGAACGCCAAGTTGAAATTCAACGTTGGTGGCGATGAGGTGGAGTTCGCACTACTTGCAGCCATGAAAGGGGAGCAGCTAACTGATGATATCTTCAACATCTACGATGAAGAAGAATCAAGAGAATTGGTGAGCTCTATCCTTATTAACGACCCACTCGAAAGAGTTATTAGCTTCAGTTTAATGGAGGAAGGTATAGATGCTTCTTGTGATGCAGATATACGGAGCTTGAAGGCACTGGAAGAGGATCCAGGAGCTAAAACTGAAAAGCTAATCCAGGAGACGAAGATCCCCAATCTCGAATCCGGTAGCAGTACCTCGATCGAGGCACTTTCTGGACTGAGCGAGGCGACCGAAGAACATCTCGGTCAACGCCTATGCGCCTCGACCGAGGTTGATGGCGAGACGATTCTAACTGAGACTGCATCGAGTCCAGTTACTGACACCACTCCACTGGAAAGAGGAAGCAGAGATCCCTCTCAGAAAGCACCCCCAGTTGTGGAGCTTAAACAACTCCCTAGTCACTTGAGGTATATCTTTCTTGGGCCGGATTCTACTTATCCCGTTATTGCTAGTGCTTCCCTCTCCGATTCTGAATTGTCTAAGTTAATGCATGTCCTGAGAAAGCATCGAAAAGCTATAGGTTACACCACGGATGATCTTATTGGCATTAAACCTTCTTTCTGCATGCATAGAATTCTAATGGAAGATAATCATAAGACTTCACGGGAACCTCAAAGACGGTTAAATCCGATCATGAAAGAGGTTGTGAAGAAGGAAGTTCTTAAGTTGTTGGATGCAGGTATTATTTATCCTATCTCGGACAGCAAGTGGGTTAGCCCGGTGCATTTCGTTCCGAAGAAAGGAGGGATGACCGTTGTGACGAATAAGAACAACGAGTTGATCCCAACGAGGACCGTTACGGGCTGGAGAGTTTGCATCGATTATAGGAAGCTGAACACGGCAACTCGGAAAGATCATTTTCCGCTTCCCTTCATCGATCAAATGCTCGAACGGTTGGCCCAGCATTCACACTTTTGCTACTTGGACGGCTATAGTGGATTCTTCCAGATTCCTATCCATCCGGATGATCAGGAGAAGACTACTTTCACTTGTCCTTGGGGGACGTTTGCCTATCGGAGGATGCCATTTGGATTGTGCAATGCACCCGCTACCTTCCAGCGATGCATGATGGCTATCTTTTCCGAGTACATAGAGGAGATCATGGAGGTATTCATGGATGACTTTTCTGTATATGGTTCCTCTTTTGATGATTGCCTATCTAACCTTTCTCTAGTGCTTAAAAGATGTGAAGACACTAACCTTGTTTTAAATTGGGAGAAGTGTCATTTTATGGTTAATGAAGGCATTGTGCTAGGACACCTCGTTTCTAATCGAGGTATTGAGGTCGATCGAGCTAAGATCGAAACTATTGAGAAACTCCCTCCTCCTTGTTCCGTTAAAGGTGTGAGGAGTTTTCTCGGGCACGCAGGTTTCTACAGGAGATTCATCAAGGACTTCTCTAAGATTTCTAAACCTCTAACTAACCACTTGAATAAAGATGTTGTTTTTGAGTTTTCGCAGGAGTGTCTTGATGCTTTTTACAGGATTAAGGAAGCGTTGATCTCCGCTCCCATTATCCAACCTCCTGATTGGACCTTGCCCTTTGAGGTCATGTGTGACGCTAGTGATGTACCCGTAGGAGCGGTGCTTGGATAGAAGAAAGATGGACGGACCACCGCCATTTATTATGCTAGCAAAACGCTAGATGAAGCACAACGCAACTACGCTACCACCGAGAAGGAGTTATTGGCGGTTGTATATGCTTTCGAGAAGTTTCGTTCCTATCTAGTAGGAGCGAAGGTCATTGTCTACACCGACCACGCAGCCATTCGTTACTTGTTGGCTAAGAAAGATGCCAAGCCGCGCCTTATTCGATGGATTCTCTTGCTTCAAGAGTTTGATCTAGAGATCCGCGATAAGAAGGGATCCGAGAACTCAGTTGCGGATCACCTCAGCCGGCTACCGGAATCTTCCCGCGAGACGGACGATCCACCCATAGACGATTCATTCCCCGATGAGCACTTACACTTGTTGGAGCGTTTGATGGATCTACTTACTTCACCCCACGATGGAGGTGAAGTATGGGGTGAGGGCACCTCCCACCTCGTTTGAGACGCATCATGGTCCAGCTAGCGACCTTAAATCAAGCGCTTCTTGGGAGGCAACCCAAGGTATTGCTTTCTTTTCCCGTTTTCTAGTCTAGCTTAGATAGTTTTTGTTTTTGCTTTGCTTTGCTTTGTTTTTGGCGTTCTGGACAAACAACAGGGAATATCTAAGGAAGGAGCACAACTGGAAGGACAGAAGTTCGAGATTCTGAGAAGACAGAAGCATCTCGGTTACTGTCAGAGCACCTCGACCAAGTTGATTCTTGAGCAACCGAGGCGACTAGGGTTTCTGCAAAACCACCTCGGTCCGTACCACCTCGGCCCAGTTGAGACCATCTCGACCGAGGTGACAACAGATCCAGAAACAGTATAAAAAGGAAAAATTTTTATTTTTTCACTTTTTATTTTACCCACCTCGACCGCGGCGACTTCCACTTCGCTCTCTCTCAGGTCTTGCTCGTTTTCGAAGATTTCTGCTTCTAAACTGAGATTGAAGGGTAGAGGAACCGATTGCAACAACAAATCTGCAGAGAAATCGAGCGACTCGACCGAAACGAGGTAAAACAAGTCGAAACCCTAACTCGTCCATTCGCTTCGATTTGGGCTTTGGTTGCCCCTGATTTCGCTGAGGAAAAGCTTAAGTACCCCTGAGGAAGCAATTGTAGTGATTATAGGGGGAAAAAGAACTGAATTTCTGAGAGTTGGAATCGTAATTGCTACGCCTCGGTCCGGTCGAACTGCATCTCGACCGAGGTGATTCTTGGAGTTTGTCAGTGACTGAGGTGGTCTGACAGTGCTGACTGAAAATGAGTTCCGATCGTCGCCTAGCCCTGAGAAACAGATCTTCACCCTCGCCTTCTTCCTCTTCTTCCCGTCCTTACCGCCCGGTTATCCACGAGAGATGCCGGGTAGACTATGAGCGGATAGCTAGCCGTCCAGTTATCGCACCACGATTTCTGGACGTGTCGGCTTTTGATTCCCTAGGGTTAGATGCTGACCTTAGGAGGATGATTGCTACTGTCGGGCTGGATCAGTTTACTGAGATCCGAGCCCCAGCTTATTTGGAGCCGACCTTAGAGTTTGTTAGCTCCTTCTCCTACCTCCCCACAGACTAGTCTGTGAAGTACCGGTTGATGAACCGGAACTTCATAGTTGCCTTAGAGGTTTGGAGAGAGATTTTTTGTTTCTCTGAGCCCACCGCCACTGATTTCCCCTCCCGATCCGTAGCTAGGGAGTTCTGGGGGCAGATTGCCCATATTACTGAGCATGCAGACAGATGGCGCCCTGGAGATTCCAGGGAGAAGGTCATCTTCCACCCAGCTTTCAGACTAGCCCACAGGATTTTCAGCGAGACACTTCTAGCGCGTACTGAGACGCCCCAAAAGATCAGACAGGGCGAGCTCTTCAGCCTCTACTGCATGGTCACAGGAGGTTTCCCAGACTTTGGCTTGCTCTTGGCAGAGGATCTGCACAGGATCAAGGCCAAGGCGAAGGGAGACATTTGCTGCGGAGGTCTAGTCACCCATATCGCTACCTACCACGGGATGGACCTCAGTGTTTGCACGATGGCAGCGGCTCCGAAGCCGCTAGGATTACAGGAGATGATCACACGGAGGATTCTGGTTCCCCGTGGTTTGACCACTCCATACGTCGCCATGCCTTGGGAGCGGACTGCACCTCAGGGGATCCGCTGGTCTGCACAGTTCACAGTCTTTGATCCACATTACTGGCAGACAGCTTGGGCTACACTGATGGAGGATCATAGAGTGGCAGCAGCCGCCCCTACTGAGGAGGAGGAGGACGACGACGATGAGGAGACGGTGGATGAGAGAGAGGGTGGTGTCCCGATGGATACAGGGACAGATACTGCAGGTACGAGCGCACCACCGATCATCGACTTAGATGACGAGGAGATACTGAGCCTGCACCTGCTACACCTCCCGCTAGATCTGTTAGACGTCGGACACGCCGTCATAGAGATGCAGAGACTCATCGTCGGATCGACGACTTGACAGAGCAGATGATAGATTCTTATGCTGCCCTTTCAGTGGACATGCATGAGAGATTTGCCTCCCAGCACCGACACCTTGACAGCTGAACTCAGCAGATGTTGGAGAGGCAACACTATCAGCGTAGGATGATGGAGCTACAGTTCCAGCAGACTATGGGCTATCCGTTCGATCCGACTCAGTATCCCTACGTACCACCACCACCACCGCCGGATCAGGATTATTGAGGAGCTGCAGGATTTTCTTTATTTTCTTTTATGCAGTTCGGCCATTTATCCGGTGAGTACTCTCATGTTTAGACTTTTTATTTGACCCACTGGGACAGTGTGTCCCAAGTATGGGGTGTTTGTACTTATCTGACTATGTGATATATTTATTCGACTACCTTTGATGTATTATATTTATCGGATATTTTCATATTTATGCTTCAGTTGCCTTTATATGATTATCTGATATTACATGCATACCTACAGGTTATTTGATTGAGAAAACGTCGAAACCGAAAAAAAAATGTTTAAAAAAAAAAAAAATTTTTTGACCTCGACCGAGTCAGTATTGGCCAAACGAGGCATTTCACCTCGGTTGAACCAAGAACATCTCGACCGAGGTGCGTAACAGAAAGTTTTCGAAAATGATTTTTGTGTTACTTATCTGGATATGATCTCAGTGAAGATTTTGTTTTCTTACTGGTTTTAAATTCTTTATGTGTTTGAAAGGTTTTATAATATGTTTAAGTTGCTAAATGCTTTGTTTGAAATTATTAGCACGTTTAATACTTTGTTTTTATCCAAATTATGTTGAATTTGAAAGTTGACACCGCAGGTTAAGTTCTCTCACTTTCTTCTTGGAAAGACCAAGGCAATTCATTCTTCTCTCTTCTTCTTCTTCTTCTTGATCATGCTTAGCCCCTCATATACATTTTGCCTCCTTTTACCTATCCGGGAATTTGGAAGCAAGCGAAGTGGTGAAAGCAAGTGGAGTTAAAGTTGAGAAGTGGCTGGAAGTGAAAGTGTTAGAAAGCAATAATAGGTTTGGAGAAGTCAATCATGAAGATGAGTAACTCGGCACCATTCACATAGCCGGGTGTTTGTGTCTTGCCAAAGTCGGATTGAGCGATATTCCTAACGGGTCATGGTATGTACATCAAGGGTTTGATGCATCTCGAGAAATTGATGATTGCAGATTTCCTAGGCTTCGGTTATTGTGCACCTCTGTCCATGCATCCCAAAAAGTAAAGTAAAAAGAAAAAGTGTGAGATAAGCGAAGCTTATTGGTAGAAGATGTTGCAAGTCAAAGTGAAAGTGAAGTTCATCCTTTTCCCGGATTCTAGCACCACATTACCTTACATACATCCCTACCGTACACGTTTCTTGACCTTTCTTTTGGGAAGCCCTTGAGACCTTGAGCTTGTTGATTGACTTAGTGGTTTAAACTGGATTATACATGATTAATTTTGATAATTATGATTTATTATGCATTCTATGATTTTATGCAAAGATGAACAACTTTCCTATATTTATAAAATGTTTCGAGCATATTGAGTTTTTAATTCCAGGAAGTACTCTCTTAGAGTGATCTATGATAGTTGCACACTATAAAATGTTTTTGAAAGACTTTTTCATCAATTTTAATGACTCATAATCCATTCTATCTTGTCTTCTATATGAGGAACTTGCTTGGGGACAAGCAAGGGCTAAGTATGGGGTATTTTCATAGCATGAATTATAGTCTATATTTTGGGGTTTGTTTGGACGTTTTATCTTTCATAATCTGCATGTTTGTATGTGCATTATGTGATTTTACTACCATTTCATCTACCTTTGCGAGAATCGAGGTCTACACCTAGTTTTGTTGTAATTGCAGGTAATTTGGTACGTTTTGCATCAAAAAGGAGCAAAAGGAGTCATGAGTCAATTGGAGCTACATCCAGGGAGCATAGCCATGGATTAAAGATTAACTTTGGAGCAGATTCGAGAAATTTCACATTCTGTTGTGACTCACCTCGGTTGACCAGAGATTCATCTCGACCGAGGTGATCCAGAGACGCCGACTCAACCGAGGCGAACACCTAGGACGCGGCGAGAATATTTTATTCTTGGATGAGATCTTTTTAAGTTTGGAAAGTGATCTTATATTTTTGGGCTTGGCTCCTGGAAGGAAGGAGATATGCAGAATCATATATTTTACCTATATTTATGGGAAAATATCTTTCTAAGATTTATTATCTTTGGAGGGTTATTTTCCTATAAAAAGGGTCGGATTTCCCATAATTCCGGCATCCGCTATCAGCCCAAGAGAGTCGCTTACGCAGCAGCAACGGCATACTCCGGACTTGGAGATTCGAAGAACCTTGTTGAAGGTTGAAGGAAGATTGAAGATCATAGCTTTTATAGCTTTTTGGAAGGTTTTGTAAGATTATCTTCAATTCCTTTCCTTGTTGTCTTGTCTTGTTGGATTGCTATCCAAGGAACGCTTTTGTTGTGATATTTGATTCAGTTATTGAAGTCTTTTCATTAAATTCTTCTTTGCTCAAATAATTCACCTTCTTCCCATATATTTTAATACTTTCATGATGATGATGAGTGGCTAATTTCCTTGTGTGATTCTAGGGTGATTGGTTGAAGGTTGTGGGAAAAACAATGATAGAATAATCTTAGATTCCAGTAGGATCCTGAAAGTTCGAGTCTTTAACCTTAACCCTAAGCATCTCGTTCGGTTGATGAACATCTCGGCCGGGGTGGAATTCTTCTGATCGAGGTGACTTATCCGACCTAAAACAGAAAGTTAAGTGTTAGAGTTTGCTAAATCCTATTCTTATTACACCTTCCTGGTTCAATGCAAGCTTAGGATGAGACTTACCCGGTAATTCCCTAGTTTATTTACCAACGATCATAAGTGTAGGTAATAAAGGTTTATCTTTTATTGGGGTTTGAGTGTGCTTCCATCCCATCTTTGTGAGTTAGCCTGAGACTTACCCGGTAAAGGTTGATTCTATTCCCTTAGGTGGTATGTTAGTTTGAGGTTATAATTCTTTATCTTGATTCCTTGAGACTTACCTGGTAATAGGAGTTACGGTTTAGGATTAGTGTGTAGTGAGACTTACCCGGTGATCTACTCTACTTTAGAAACACCTTCCCCACGCAAAAATCTCAGCTTTGTCCGCTTATCTATAGATCTTGAGTTGGAACCACAACTTGATGCTTTAATCCCTAGAATTGCATGTTTGCTTTATTGACTTCTTATTCATCTTTGATTGTGTTAATCACTCTTGTGGTTAGTATTGACATAAGCACACCGTATTGACTTTGTTTCACCGAGTCCCTGTGATCGACCCCTGAAAATTTTCTTGCTTTTACTACGATTGACCCGTACACTGCGGGTTAGCATCCTTGTTTTAAACTTAAGTCTAGGGTTATAAATTTAAAGCTTGCACACACCGTTTGGAGCGAACAGCTTCCAAATTCCCAGATAGGTAAAGGGAGGCAATATATATATGAGGGGCTAAAGCATGGTCAAGAAGAAGAAGAGAAGAGAATGAATTGTCTTAGTCATCCCAAGAAGAATCTGATAGAACTCATCATGTGTCAACCTTCAAATCCAACATAATTTTGATAAAAACAAAGTATTAAACATGCTGAAACTTCAAACAAAGCATTTTGCAACTTAAACATATCATAAAACCTTTCGAGCATATAAAGATTTCAAAACCAATCGGCAAACAAAATCATCATCGAGGTCATATCTAGAGAAGAAGCACAAAACGTTTGGAAAACCTTTCAGTTAAAGCCATCTCGGTCGAGGTGTTCTGGCGTCATCGGAGGTGTTCAACCTCAATCGGCCATGAAGGTCTCGGTCGAGGTCATAAATTTTTTTTTTCAAACCAGTTTTCGACATTTTTCTCAAACAAAAACCTGTAGGTAAGCATGTAATGACAGATAAGCACATAGAGCCAAATAAACAATAATATCCATAAGAGTCATACAACCATTGAAGCAAATAAGTCAAATAATACATCCAAATACCCCATACTTGGGACACATTGTCCCAATGGGTCAAATATAAGTCTAAGAAAATAGAGTACTTACCAGACCTATCTGAACTGCATAATAAATAAATAAGAAATCCATGAAGCTCTAATCATCGTCTGCTGGCGGTGGTGGATGTGGAATGTAGGGATGTTGGGTCGGATCGAAAGGATAGCCCATTACCTGCTGATGCTGGATCTCCATCATCCGTCTAGTGTAGTGTTGGCTCTTGTTCTCCCGAAAACGTGCGTGCAAATAAGCTTTATATGTATAAAACTAGAATAAAAGCAAGCGAACCCGTAGTGTACGGATCGGCGTAGATTAGCAAGTATTCTAGAGTATCGAACACAGGGATTTGGTGAAACAAAATCCAATTTCAGATTGTCAAGCATATAAGATGTAAAGCTTTGCAAATATTAAGGGAAAACAACAACCCTAAAGATCCGGATATCAAATTGTGGCAATCGATTCAAGATATACTAAAGAATTAAGGACAAAGTCAAGAATTGCAAAGGTATGCTAAGGTAAGGTAATGTACGGTGAAGTTCCAAAACCTTATATGTCTAACCAAAAGAACTCTCTATAAAGGTTGTTGAGGTTGCAGTAATGAAAGGATCTAAGGACTAGAATTGATCTCAAATACCCAAACTTATTACCCAAGGATCAAGATAAACTCAAACGGTTAAGGTTGCGACACTCGAAACCGAAATAGAGGATGTTGAGTCTCACTACTACCTAGGGAAGGCAAGCGAAGACTAGGTTAAAGCTAATCTTTAACTTTGGATTAAAGTAAAAGCAAAGTTCGTAAACTGAATTAAATCACGGTTGGATCTTGAGAGCCACGGCCGTGGAAACCTAAGAACAGGCCGTGATTTAGGGTGTCGACGATATTTCTCTAACTCTCAGGGTCCAATCAAATTACGATCGATCTATCATCATCTAAGCCACAACTATCAGCCCTTCACCTTAGAAGTGCTAAAGGGTTTTAGCCAATAACCATTATCATGATATCAATATTCAATTTAAAAAGAATGAAAGATGAAAACCCTCGAATACTCAATAAAACTTCAAAACCAATTCTCAAATCCGAAACACAAGAAGCAATGTTAATGGATTCAGAATATATAGCACAAAACCTCATAATGATCTAAGGTAAGCACGAAGAACGGGATGTCAATCCGTCTTCAATATCAAAACCTAAGAAAAAGGCTAAACCTTCGCTGTGAGCAATCTCCAATCTTCAACAATCGAGCGTTTCCGCAACTCTCGGCGACTTCCAATCAACCCTAGGCAAGAGTGCTGAAAGCAAGGGTAAGCGGGCGTCCTCGAAACTCTCTTTTCCGGCCTTTTTATAAGACGAGAAAGAATTGCCGTCAAGGCCCAATATGTAAATGAGTGGCAAATAATGACACGTCAAAAGATCGCCTAAATCACAGTCTTATAACTTTCCACGACCGTGGTTTAGAGCGTCGAAACAGATTACGGTGCCTTGTGACTTCCACGACCGTAATTTAGGCCTTGTAACTTATTGGAGTGCTCCAAACTCAAATCCACATTCATGATGCCAAGTCCATGGCCGTGGTTTAGAGCGTGGACTTCAAATCATCTTCTCCACGGCCGTAATTCAGGGCGTGGAAGTGTATATTGCTTGTTGTTGCTTTTGTTTCGTGTCATTCTTCATCATAGCTCTTCCTTAGCTTCCTTGATGTATCTCCTAATCCTCGAACATGATCGATTACTCCCTTTCCTCTCTCAAATGCTCCGATTTCAGCTCCTATTCACCTATAATCAACACAAAGCTAGTGTAGACTTCCATATCGACAATTTAGATGAACAAGCTAACCTTTGCTTCAAAATCTTATCCATGTACACAATAATAAGGGAAAAACAACCAAAATAAGTGCCTAGAATATCGCCATATTTCATGCTAATAAAATACCCCATACTTGTCACTTGCTTGTCCCCAAGCAAGGTTTTCAAAAGCTTAGAACATAAGTTAGAATGAAATATGCATGCAAATTCAAAACAAAACCATCGTTTAGACAAATGTGCTTCTAGTCAATAGATCATCCTCAAACCTTGCTTCATTCATCCTTGAAAATGCTCATATACATAAACCAAAGAATGTAAAGCAAAGAAACATCATAAATCGCTTAAACTTCAAGACAAACATCATAACCTTCAAGTATTGTCAAAATCAAGCATGTGAAATTTCAATTCAGATCACCAAGTCAAATAACACTCTTTTGATCTTAAGGACTTTCAAGTAAGGTCTAGAATGCGGAAAGGAGGGAAACTTGTAAGGGATGTGGTGCATGAATCCGGAAAAAGGAATAACCCAACTCTTTTTCTTTTTATTTTGAATTGCAACACCATTAACTTAGAGCTTTGCTCTCTTTTTCATATTATTTTTCGACTTTACTTTTGGAAATATGGATAGAGGTGCACAAAAACCGAAGCCTAGGAGATTGACGTTTCTCAATTTCGAGATGCATCAAACCCTTGATGCACATACCATATTCTGTTAGGAATATCGCTCAATCCGACTTTGGCAAGACACAAACACCCGGCTATGTGAATGGTGCTGAGTTACTCATCGTCATGATTGACTTCCCAAACCTATTTGTTCTATTCTTTGAATGCAAAGTTTTGCTTTCATGGCCCTCCCACATCAAACATGCCAAATATCAACTCCTCCAAATTCCCGGATAGGTAAGGGAGGCAATTACTTTTATTGAGGGGCTAAATGATCAAAGAAAGAAGTAAGAAAATCGAATTGCCTTAATCATCTCATAAAGAAGTATAAGAACTCATCATGTGATTTCAACCTTAATTTCTCAATATGATTTAGATAAAACTTTCACATTATGAAGCTTGCAAGAAAGGATAAACAACACATTCAATTTCTTTTCAATTCATAATCCCGTTTAAGCATACAATTGTCATAAAAAATTCAATCCACAAGTGAAAGCTATCATAGAAGTCATCTCTAATCTTAGAAGCACAAGAGCTTTTTAAAAAATTTTCAAATTTTAATGGATTTTTCAAAGCCTTTTTCATGCAATGCAATAACGAAACGTGTGACTATAGAATGAAACATGCAAAATGTCATGGATAGAAGCAAGCAAATGTAGTAGAGTTATTACACATAATAGTCACACCCCACCCCATACTTAAAACATACATTGTCCTCAATGTTCGAAAAGAAATAAAGAAAAGAAGAAAAACAAAATGAACTCACTAGACGGTGGTGGGGCGGCTGAACAAGCTCGTCACTGCGGAGGGGGCGGTGGTCGAAATGGACGGAAGTCATGGCTATAGTACCGCCCGAACTGCTGGCGGTAGATGTCACTCATCATCTTGTCATGCTCCCGGCTCCGTGTCTCCTGGATCTCCCGGTGGATCTTTAAGTCTTCAACTCTCTTAGAAAGGTCGGTGGCCCATGCTGGTAGCTGTTCGTACCAAGCTGGTGGCCGACCGTACCATGCCGGTGCGCCTTGTGGAGTCAGTGCTGCTGGTGCCTGACTATACCACGGAGGTGGAGCTCCCATCCATGAAGGTTGCTCCCCATACCAAGCGGGAGGAGCGTCCATCCAAGTCGGTCTCTCACTCACGCTAGCATGGCGAGAGAAAGAGGCTCCAAAAGGTCGCGGGGAACGTCTAGGAGGGTTTGTGAAGCGTGCCGGCTGATCCGGAAAAGTGCCAAAGTCCTGCTCATCACCTCCTCCCTCAAAACCATCACCTTCTCCTACCTCCTCCTCAACATCTGCAGCCGGAACCTCATCGGGTACATAAGGAGGTGCTACTAGCCTATTCGCATGCATGGCAGCGAAAGTCTACTTCTAGTTATGGCGTCCGGCCATAATGGAATACTCGGGGTTCCAAGGGATGCTTCTACCTCCTCTCTCCTCCCAAGGCATACCGGCGGTAGGTGGACCGCGGTGTCTAGGGAAGATGATACCTCTAGTCATAAGGCTATTGAGACCCAAAGGTCTCGCCGCTATCCTAGTGCAGGAAGAATAGTCTATCCCTAGCTTCGAGGCAATGTGTGTAACCATACCACCATATCCTATATTACTGGCTCTCTTGTTCTTCAATTTACTCATAGTGGAGGCTAGGAGGGTAGCACAATCAACGGGTCTACCATGGAGCATAGAATGAAGGAGGAAAAACTCATCGGTCTTGATCTTTTGAGGGGTTTTGGTCCTAGGGAAAAGGCACTCGGAAAGGACCCTATGAGCTATCTTCAAGGCTAAGTGGTAGGTGAGCTTAGCCTTGGTGTCGGCCGGTTACCAACGGTCCTCACTAGCATATATCATCGCGATGTCCTCCCAATAATCCTTAGAGCATACCCCGCTAGGAAAACGACCATTGAAGGTCTCTTGGAACCCAAAGAAGGCTCCAAACTGCAAGATCGAGAACTCATAGTTCTCCTCCATCAACCGAAAAGAAACCGTCCTATCGACGGCATTATGCTAAAAAGAAATGACGAACTCCCTAGTGATCTCCTGATAAGCATCTTCTGTAATAGCGGAGAAGACTATCAAACCGGCTCTATCTAGAAGCCATGTCAAATCGTTCACTACATTCAACGGTTCAAGCTCCTCAAGTACTAAGTATCGCGGTCCTATGACCGCTCTCTTCTCGATCCTTTCTATGGCATCGAGGTAATCCTCATGAATGGTTGGAATTCTAGGAGGTGGGGGTGATGGTGGCTCACTAGGGGGGACTTGGGAGGAAGAAGAAGTGTCACCTTTCCTCTTCTTGTTCCTACTCGACTTTCTCCTAAACAAATCCATTTCAAGGGAAAAATCATAGTCTGTTCTAGAAAAACCATGGCTGTGGAACCTTCAAGGACCGTGGTTCGGTTCTGTTTCACTCAAATCTCAACCAAATCACACCAAATTCACCAGACACAATCCTAGACTAATTCCATTTCCAATTCCAATTCCAATCAGTTATCCTAAAAAATCTTGGAAGAATTGAGCCAAATCGACAAAGTAGAGAAAGAGGAGAAAAACCTAGGTTTTGAATTTTTAAAATCCAAATTCCTTCTTCTGCAGGGATTGTTCACTTGAATTGTTAATTGAATCTTGTAGATGATCGAAAATTCTTCACTTTAGGCTCAAGAATCGTTCGAATCGGACTCCGAACAAAGATTTGTGAGAAGGGGAAGACTTTCGGTGATTAGGTCGTGGAAATGGGGCGTGGTTTTGAGAAATGTGGTGTTTTTGTGAAGGAAGGTGGTTTTTATAGTGACCGTAAAAATTTGGAAAATCACGGTCACTCGAGGTGTTCCACGGCCGTGGAATTGTACGGAACCGTGATTTTGATGGTTTTCTCAGATTTTGGAAGAATTACGGTCAATGAAGCTTCCACGACCGTGGTTTAGGGCGTGGAACTTTCTGTAATGTGCCAAAAATCCAAGTTTCGCAATTCCTTCTAACTTTCCCTCCTTCCATTGCCTATTCCATTACTCCTACATCCAAAAATACGACATACCGGGAGGTATCGAGGGCAAAACAAAGCAAAAAAGACTAAACTAATCTAATCTAAGAATGAAAAAGAAAAGCATAAGTGCAATACCTTGGGTTGCCTCCCAAGATGCGCTTGTTTTAGATCCGTAGCTAGACCGTACCTGCATCTATTCGAATGTGGTGGTTGCGAACTCCTAAGCCTGGAGCTCCGGTGAATACTTCTTAAGTCGTTGACCGTTCACCTTGAAACTTCCGCTCTTTTCACCCCATACTTCAACTACGCCATGAGGAAAAACATGTTTGATTAGATAACGTCCAGTCCAACGAGATTTAAGCTTACCTGGAAATAGCCGAAGTCTCGAATTGAAGAGGAGAACTTGATCTCCTTCCTTGAGGTCCTTTGGAATGATATGCTTATCATGCCAACGTTTCGCTCTTTCCTTATAGATCTTGGCATTCTCATAAGCGTTTAAGCGGAGTTCTTCAAGCTCGTTAAGGTTCAAGAGGCACTTCTCGCCCGCGTCCTTCATGCTGAAGTTCAACCACTTTACCGCCCAATACGCTTTATGTTCCAGCTCCACCGGTAAGTGACAAGACTTCCCATAGACAAGGTTGTATGGTGTTGTTCCTATGGGAGTCTTGTACGTAATCCTATATGCCCACAATGCATCATCTAGTTTCAAAGACCAATCCTTCCTTGTCTTCGAAACTGTTTTCTCTAGGATACCCTTGATCTCTCTATTCGAAATCTCCACTTGTCCACTTGTTTGTGGATGATAAGGAGTGGCGATCTTGTGAGTCACCCCATACTTAGCAAGTAGAGCTTCGAATCGTCGGACAATGAAGTAAGAGCCTCTGTCACTAATGATGGTCCGTGGTGTCCCAAACCTTGGGGATATAGTTCTATTAAAGAACTTAACTACAACCATGGCATCATTAGTTGGAGAGGCAATTGCTTCAATCCATCTCGAAACATAATCTACAGCTAGAAGTATGTATTGGTTTTCACAAGATGATGGGAAGGGACCCATAAAGTCTACTCCCAAACGTCGAAGATCTCTACCTCCTGAATGTTGTTAAGAGGCATCTCATTTCTCCTGGATATGTTACCTTTTCTTTGACAAGCATCGCAGCAAGAAACAAAGGTTTGCACATCTTTAAATAAAGTAGGTCAAAAGAAACCAGATTGCAATACCTTAGCGCTAGTTTTGTTTGACTAGCATGTCCTCCACAAGGTAGTGAATGACAATGACGGATGACGCTTTGCATCTCGTCTTCTGGCACACATCTTCGAATGATGCCGTCGGGACCTCTTTTTAAGAGTAGAGGTTCATTCCAAAAGTATTGCCGGACATCCTTAAAGAACTTCTTCCTTTGTGCATAGGATAGTCCGGGAGGTATTTCCAGACAAACCAAATAGTTAACAAAATCACCAAACCATGGTTCGTTACCTTTAGTTATCTTGTCGATGCACTCCTCTATGATGTGTAAATGCTCGTCCGGAAAGGAGTCATCTATAGGTAGATCGTCGTCTTCTAGATGCGGTAGACGACTCAAATGATCCGCAACAGAGTTTTCCGAACCTTTCTTGTCACGGATCTCTAGATCGAATTCTTGTAGGAGAAGGATCCATCTAATCAGCCTTGGTTTTGCGTCCTTCTTGGCAAGTTGATACCGGATCGCAGCATGATCCGTGTATACTATCACCTTTGCACCTACAAGATAAGAACAAAACTTTTCAAAGGCATAAACAATAGCTAAAAATTCTTTTTCAGTTGTGGCATAGTTAAGCTGCGCTTCATCTAGCGTCTTGCTAGGGTAATAGATAGCATGGGTTCGGCCCTCCTTCTTTTGCCCAAGCACAGCTCCAATAGCTACGTCACTTGCATCACACATAACCTCGAACGGGAGATTCCAGTCCAGAGGTTGGATGATCGGGGATGAGATTAGAGCTTCCCGGATCTTATGAAATGCATCTTAACAATCCTGCGAGAAATCAAAAACTGAATCCTTCATCAATAGATTAGTATGCGGTTTTGATATCTTAGAAAAGTCCTTGATAAAACATCTATAATATCCAGCGTGTCCTAGAAAGCTTCTTATCCCCTTCACCGAAGATGGAGGAGGAAGCTTTTCTATGGTCTCTATCTTAGCCTTATCTACCTCAATCCCTCTATTAGAGATCAAGTGTCCGAGTACAATGCCTTCCTTCACCATGAATTGACACTTCTCCCAATTAAGAACTAGGTTAGTGTCTTCATACCTTTATAGCACAAGATAAAGGTTAGAAAGACAATTATCAAAAGAGTAACCATAAATAGAAAAGTCATCCATAGAAACCTCCATGATCTCCTCTATGTAATCCGAGAAGATAGCCATCATGCACCTTTGGAAGGTGGCTGGGGCGTTGCAAAGCCCGAACGGCATTCTCCTATAAGCGAACATACCCCATGGGCACGTGAATGTGGTCTTCTCTTGATCGTCCAGATGGATCGGAATCTGAAAGAAGCCACTATAACTGTCAAGATAGCAAAAATAGGAATGTTGTGCTAACTTTTCAAGCATTTGATCAATGAAGGGTAATGGGAAATGATCCTTCCTAGTTGCATTGTTTAGCTTCCGGTAATCAACATCCTCCATCCAATCACGGTTCTTGTAGGAATGAGTTCATTGTTCTTGTTGGTGATAACCGTCAATCCTCCCTTCTTTGGAATAACTTGTACGGGGCTCACCCACTTGCTATCGTAGATAGGATAGATGATACCTGCATCAAGTAGCTTAAGAATCTCCTTCTTGACGACCTCCTTCATGATCGGGTTTAACCGACATTGAGGTTGCCGCGAAGGCCTAAAATCTTCTTCCATTAGGATCCTGTGCATACATAATGAAGGTTTAATTCCTACAAGATCCTCTATAGTGTAACCTAACGCTTTCCTATGTTTCCTTAGAACAACCATAAGTTTGTTATGCTCATCTTCACTTAAATCGGAACTAACAATTACCGGAAAAGTAGAATTAGTTCCTAGAAATGCGTACCTTAGATGTATGGGAAGTGGCTTCAATTCCATCACCATTGGAGTTTCTAATGGCTCTTGTGGAGTGTCTAATGCTTCCTTAGAAGTCTCTAAGGGTGTATGAATTGTTGAAGAAGACTCAAGAGCATTGGTGGAAAGAACGTAATTGTTCTCAGAATTTCCCAAAATTACGGCACCACTGTTACTTCCACGGCCGTGGTTTAGGAGTGGAAGTCAATTACAGCACCACTGGTAGTTCCACGTCCGTTAGTTTGGCCGTGTAACTTACTGGAGTCCTCTGAATAGCTGATTACGGTCATGTTGGTGGAAACCACGGCAGTGGAATAGCACGACTGGCCGTGATTCCTGACGTCTTCTGACCCATCGTAGAGTTTTTCAAACTCTTCTTCATGCACTTCCTTTAGCTCCTCCAAGGCTTCAATTTCCTCATTGCAATTCTCTTCTTCTCCTTTCTCCATAATGCTCATTGTGATAACCTTTTGCAATGGGTCCTTGAATAGAATCGAGCTTACTTCCTCTCTAGATGCCTCCTCGTCATAGATATTGAACATATCTTCTCCAAGAGTTGGCTCTTTTACCAAAGTGGAAAGAACAAACTCTACATTCTCCTCTCCTATGTCAAAGGCAAGTCTAGCATTCTTGCAATCCACTATACAACCGGATGTTGCAAGAAACGGTCTTCCGAGTATGATCGGGACCGGACTATCTGCAAGAATGTCAAGCACAACAAAATCTATTGGAACATAGAACTTACCAAGCATGACCGGGAGTCCTCAATGATACCGACGGGACGAGTTATGGATCGATCCGCCATGTATAATGTCATCTTCACCGGTTTAGGTTCACCTAAACCGATCTTCTTGCATAAGGCAAGCAGGATAATGCTAACGCTTGCTCCCAAGTCACATAATGCATCATAAGTGACTTCTCCTACTCCAATTGGAATACAAAATGACCCCGGATCCTTCAGCTTTGGGGGCATCTTTTCCTTCATCGTTTTGATGAGGTCCGAGGATTCCGAACTCATCTTGACTTCTCCAAAGTCTTCCAGCTTCCTCTTGTTAGAGAGGATCTCCTTTAAGAACTTCCCGTAAGCGGGCATACCTACATTTGCATCAATGAAAGGTATGTTAATGTGCAGTTTGCTCATGAGTTCATTGAACTTACCGAACTACTTGTCTAGACGCACTCTTGCTCTAGATTGTGGGAATGGTAGGGGAGGTTTGTAAGCTGGAGGAGGAATGCAGATGTCTTCCTTCTCCTTCCCTTTTTCCTTCTCCTTTTCGACGGGAACTTCAACAAACTTAGGCTGCGGGTCGTTAGTTATTGCTCCGCTCCTGGTTGTGATAGCCATCACCCTTCCCTTTGGGTTGTCCTCCGTCTTTCTAGGAAGCTTTCCTTGGTTTCTAGGAACTTCCTCGGCATTGCTGAACATTTGGTTTTCTCAAACTTTTTGAGCTTTATCAACCTTAGTGATGTGGTTCTCCAGTCCTTGAAACTTTCCCAAGATCGTTTCCAGCATGGGATCGGGTTTCACCTTTCCCGAATTGCTTCCGCTATTAGATGTTTGCCCTGGCTTTTCAAAGGAATGGAAGAAGAAGATGGTGGTGTTAGTGAATTTCCTGAATTGGGATAAGAATTACCGGAATTTTGCGATTGGAACGCCATTTGTTGTTTGAATTCCTATTGTTGTTCCAATTATTGTTCCGGTTGTTGTTGTTCCAATTGTTCCGGTTGTTGTTCCGGTTGTTGCGGTTAGTGTTCTCATTCCCTTGATGGTTATTGTTGCTTCCTAAATATCCAACATCTTGCTCCTTAGGCTTTTGAAAGCCAGCTCTAATGACTTCCTTCAACTCTTTAATTTCGGTGTTGAGGGAAAAGATTTGAGTTTGCGCAGCTTGTGTTAGCTTCGCTCCTTGCTCTACTTGGTTAGCTTCCGCCTTCCGGTGGGAGTACTTCTCAATTACTCGGGCTTGCTTCTCAATGAAGTCCCAAGCGTCATCTTCCCTCATGTCCATGAATGTGCCACATGAAAGGGATTGGAGCTTGAATTGTGTTTCCACATCCAGCCCCTTGTAATATATCTCCAACAACTCTAACTTGGAAATGCCATGGTGTGGGAAATCCAATAATAGATCCTGAAACCTTTCCCAAGATTGAAACAAACTTTCATTAGATTTCATAGAAAAAGCATTGATTTTACCTCTCAACTCCGCTGTCTTGGATGGCAGAAAGAATTTGGTAGGAACTGCGAAGATAGATCCTCCCATGTGTTGAGTCTTCCATTTGGAAGAGCTTGATACCAAGATAAAGCCTTTCCTTTTAAAGAGAAGAAGAATGACTTGATCTTGTAGTTGTTGGTGGTTGCATTCTTTGGTTTCATTGTCTCCATTAGAATCTCAAAGTTCTGTAAATGTTGGTGTGGAGATTCAGCACTCATTCCTCCAAATTTGCTTTGGCGAACGATGGTAATAACCTGCGAGTTAAAGCTAAACCCTTGAATATCTTCAGCTTCGAAGTTCACACCTAGACGGCGTGGTTGCTGAATCGGATTCATCCTTTTTTCAAGAGTTCTTGGTTCCTCATCTACACGAGCGGCTCTCGCACCCCTAGCTGGGATACGAGGATTGGCGGCCGGTATGGGATCGTTCCGGACTGGATTGATCGTGGGATCAATTTCCTCTAGCGGTGGCATATCCGGATCGAATTCTTCATCATCGGATGATTCCACCCTAATGGACTTAGTTTGTTTCTTGACCTTCTTCTTCTTCTTAGCATCATTCAGCTCCAACTTCATGTCCAACATCATAGCTTTGAGCTCATCAATTTGGAATTGATGACACTCCGCTTCTTCCTTACGAGCTTTCTCACTCAACCTAAATTGAGCTTGAGACTCCTCTAACTCCGCCTAGAGATCCCTCTCTCTATTTTCAGCCATCTTTCTTTCTTTAGGTTTCTTCCTAAGAGTCTTTTCAAGTTCCGGATCAAAAGGTATGAGGTCCTTGTTGGATCTAGTCCTGCGCATATACCTAAGAGAACCTGCAAATAGCACTCAAGAGAGATATCAAATAACAAGAGCAAAGCTCCCAAGCTCGACAACCGAGAACCGAAGTTTAGTCTAGACCAAATCCCCGACAACGGCGCCAAAAACTTGTTCGCCCGAAAACGTGCGTGCAAATAAGCTTTATATTTATAAAACTAGAATAAAAGCAAGTGAACCCGCTGTGTACGGATCAACGTAGATTAGCAAGTATTCCAGAGTATTGAACATAGGGATTTGGTGAAATAAAATCCAATTTCAGATTGTCAAGCAAATAAGATGTAAAGCTTTGCAAATATTAAGGGAAAACAACAACCCTAAAGATCCGGATATCAAATTGTGGCAATCGATTCAAGATATACTAAAGAATTAAGGATAGAGTCAAGAATTGCAAAGGTATGCTAAGGTAAGGTAATGTACGGTGAAGTTCCAAAACCTTATATGTCTAACCAAAAGAACTCTCTATAAAGGTTGTTGAGGCTGCAGTATAGAAATGATCTAAGGACTAGAATTGATCTCAAATACCCAAACTTATAACCCAAGGATCAAGATAAACTCAAACGGTTAAGGTTGCGACACTTGAAACCGAAATAAAGGATGTTGAGTCTCACTACTACCTAGGGAAGGCAAGCCAAAACTAGGTTAAAGCTAATCTTTAACTTTGAATTCAAGTAAAAGCAAAGTTCGTAAACTGAAGTAAATCACGGTTGGATCTTGAGAACCACGGCCGTGGAAACCTAAGAACAGGCCGTGATTTAGGGTGTCGACGATATTTCTCTAACTCTCAGGGTCCAATCAAATTACGATCGATCTATCATCATCTAAGCCACAACTATCAACCCTTCACCTTAGAATTGCTAAAGGGTTTTAGCCAATAACCATTATCATGATATCGATTTTCAATTTAAAAAGAATGAAAGATGAAAACCCTCGAATACTCAATAAAACTTCAAAACCAATTCTAAAATCCGAAACACAAGAAGCAATGTTATTGGATTCAGAATATATAACACAAAACCTCACAATGATCTAAGACAAGCACGAAGAACGGGATGTCAATCCGTTTTCAATATCAAAACCTAAGAAAAAGGCTAAACCTTCGCTGTGAGCAATCTCCAATCTTCAACAATCCGGCGTTGTCGTAACTGTCGGCGACTTCCAATCAACCCTAGGCAAGAGTGCTGAAAGCAAGGGTAAGCGGACGTCCTCGAAACTCTCTTTTCCGGAATTTTTATAAGACGAGAAAGAATTTCCGTCAAGGCCCAATATGTAAATGACGTGGAAAATAATAACACATCAAAAGATCGCCTAAATCACGGTCTCATAGCTTTCCACGACCGTGGTTTAGAGCGTGGAAACATATTACGGTGCCTTGTGACTTCCACGACCGTAATTTAGGCCGTGTAACTTACTGGAGTGCTTCAAACTCAAATCCACGTTCATGATTCCAAGTCCACGGCCGTGGTTTAGAGCGTGGACTTTAAATCATCTTCTCCACGGCCGTAATTCAGGGCGTGGAAGTGTATATTGCTTGTTGTTGCTTTTGTTTCGTGTAATTCTTCATCATAGCTCTTCCTTAGCTTCCTTGATGTATCTCCTAATCCTCGAACATGATCGATTACTCCCTTTCCTCTCTCAAATGCTCCGATTTCAGCTCCTATTCACCTATAATCAACACAAAGCTAGTGTAGACTTCCATATCGACAATATAGATGAACAAGCTAACATTTGCTTCAAAACCTTATCCATGTACACAATAATAAGGGAAAAACAACCAAAATAAGTGCCTAGAATATCACCATATTTGATGCTAACAGCTCTCCATCATTTGATGCGTCCATCCCTCAATATGTCGGCGCTCCTCAACGAAGTGCTCATGAATGTCAACTATCAAGGCTGAGTATGTATTTATCATCTGGTCAGTGAGATCATCAATCCTCTGGTGTGCCTCGGGATCTCTACGTCTGCGGGATCTGCGTTGTGGTGGCGGTGGTGGTGGTGCTTCTCTCTCATCCTCTATCGCCTCATCATCATGGTCAACAACGGGAACACTAGGGCCTTCAGTTTCAGTACCGGTCTCCATGGCAGCTCCTCCATCATACCCCTCATCATCATCATCATCATCATCATCATCATCATCATCATCATCATCATCATCATCATCATCATCATCATCATCATCAACGGCGTCTCTAGCATCCTGCATGTAAGGGAACCAAGCAGCTGACCAGTACTGATGATCAAAGATAAAAAACTGAGATGACCACATAATGCGTTGTGGTGCAGTCGTCTCCAATGGCATAGCAACGTAAGGCGTGCCAAGGCCACGAGGAACAAGAATACGTTTGGTGATCATCTCCTGCAGTCCCAACGGCTTTGCAGTCGCGAAAAGTGTACAACTAGACATATCCAATCCCATAGAAGTGGCGATGTGGGTCACCAACCCACCATAGTAGATATCACCTGTAGACTTGCCCTTGATCCTGTGCAAATCATCTGCCAACATGGCAGCAAAGTCTGGCACTCCTCCAGTTACCATACAGAACAAACTAAATAGCTCCCCTTACGGATCTTCTGGGGCGTCTCAGTACGCGCCAAAAGTGTCTCACTAAAGATCCTATGAGCAAGGCGGAAAGCAAGATGGAAAATAATACGCTCCCGGGAATCTCCGGGCCTCCACCTGTCACTATGGTCCGTCACATGGGCTATCTCGCCCCAGAAACACCGAGCCACCGCTCGGGAAGGAAATCAGTCACAATCGGTGTAGGAAAGCCGAAAATCTCCCTAAACTGGTCCATAGGAACTTTGTAGTTCCTGTTCAACGGCCGGTACTTGATTCCATTATGCTCCGGAACGTATGTCACAAAACTGTCAAACTCCATCGTTGGCTCCAGATAAGCCGGCGCTCTAATATCCATGAACTCCTCAAGACCAACCATGGAGATCATCTTCTTCAAGTCCTCCACCCCATGGAGGCACTCAAAGGCATCAACATGAAGAAAACGCTGGGCAACTATTGGACGCCCACAAATACAATCATAATCCTTCTGGTGTCGCTCGTGGATCACCGGAATGGAGAACTGAGAAGTAGAGGAAGGGGAAGACTGGTAGGAACTGCTAGGCTTGTCCCTCAAGGACAAATGATAATCAGATTTGTTGCTGATGTTTCTGGAAGAAGAACACCTCGGTTGCCCTAAGAACACCTCGGTCGAGACATAGTCGACTGGACTGAGGCGAACTGCTACTCGAACCCAATCTCTGAATTTGTAAGCCTCCCCCACCCAAATCACTACCAAAAGCTTCCTAAGGGGTACTTATATTTTTTTCAACAACAATCGGTGGCAACCAAAGCCAGATCTACTCAAAATCTACAAAAGAAAGAGGGAGTTAGGGTTTGGAACGAAATACCCTAGTTTCTGCAAATTGAAGCGTTTTCCTTGCTGTTTGATGCTTGGAAACTGAATCTCTTGCTTCCTCCGGTGAATTCGAGCCATGAAACGTGAAAAACGAGCAAGAATCGAGAAATTGGGAGTAGGGGGTCGGCCACGGTCGAGGTGAGAGTAGAGAGGGAAAAAGTGGTAGAGTGAGAAACCGTCGCGCCTTTTATACCCCTCGCTGAATTTGATTACACCTCGGTCGAGGTGGTCCTGAGCGGACCGAGGTGTCAAATTGGATGTCAAACCTAGTCGCCTCGGTTGGCTAAGAACATCTCGGTCTAGGTGCTGTGACAGCAACCGAGATGTGCCTCAGTCAAGCTCCGTCTTCTCAATTTCTCGAACTTCTGTCCTTCCAGTGTAGCTCCTGAGCTGTAATCCTTCCTTATAAAGTACCTGGTTCCTGTTTAGAGGACGCAAAAACAAAACGAAGCAAACTATCTAAAACTAAGCTAGAAAAGGGAAAAGAAAACAAAACCTTGGATTGCCTCCCAAGAAGCGCTTGATTTAAGGTTGCTAGTTGGACCGTACGTCATCCTCAAACAAGGTATAGTGATGCAATCTCCTCATCCGGGATTTCCGGTCGATACTTCTTCAGCCTATGACCGTTGACCTTAAAACTTCCGCTAGTTTCGCCCCATATTTCAGCTGCACCATAGGGAAAAATAGTTTTCACAACGTAAGGCCCCGTTCATCTAGATTTCAACTTACCTGGAAAGAGGCGGAGGCGGGAGTTGAAGAGTAGAATAAGATTTTCTTCTTTGAGCTCCTTAGGAATAATATGCTTGTCATGTCATCTCTTCGTTCTTTCCTTATAGATCTTGGCATTCTCATAGGCATTTAAGCGCAATTACTTCAGCTCATTAATGTCAAAAAGTCTCTTCTCTCCGGCTTCCTTGATGTCAAAATTTAACCACTTGATCGCCCAATATGCCTTGTGCTCTAGCTCAACGGGTAGATGACAAGACTTCCTATATACCAAATTGTAAGGGGTGGTACCAATGGGAGTCTTGAATGCAGTCCTATAAGCCCAAACAACATCATCGAGCTTCATGGACCAATCCTTCCTTGTCCTTGAAACGGTCTTCTCCAAAACTGCATTGATTTCTCTATTTGAGATCTCAACCAGCCCACTAGTTTGAGGGTGATAAGGGGTTGCTACCTTGTGGGTTACCCCATACTTCAATAAAAGTTCCTTGAACTTCCGGTTGATGAAATGTGTCTCTCCATCGTTGATGATGATGCACAGTGTCTCAAAAACGTGGAAAGATGGTCCTATTAAAGAACTTCACAACCACCATGGCGTCATTAGTGGGATAAGCAATGGCTTCCACCCATCTAGAAACGTAATCAACAACTAAGAGGATGTAGAGGTTCCCCGCGGAGGATGGGAAAGGTCCCATGAAATCAACTCCCCATACATCAAAAATCTCAACCTCATGAATGTTGTTGAGTGGCATCTCGTTCCTTCTAGATATGTTCCCTGTTCTTTGGCATGCATCACAAGAAACAACAAAAGCTTGCACATCCTTAAATAATGTAGGCCAAAAGAAACCAGAACGTAATACCTTAGCGCACATTTTGTGAGCACTAACATGTCCTCCACAAGGAAGCGAGTGGCAATGCCGTATGACACTAGCAGCTTCATCCTCCGGAATGCATCATTGAAGTATCCCATCCGGACCTCTCTTGAATAGTAGAGGTTCATTCCAATAGTAGTGACGAACATCCTTGAAGAACTTCTTCCTTTGAGCGGACGTTAATCCGGGCGGTATTTCCTGACAAACAAGATAATTGAAGATATCAGCATACCAAGGCTCTTTACCATTAAAAACTTGGCGAAGCCAATGCTCCACAAACTGTAAGTGACCCTCAGAAAGTTTGTCGTCCTCAGTTGACGACATCTCACCTACTGTCTCGGTCTGGGCCCGAGGTGAGTGACCGAGGTGTTATTCAGATAAAAGCACATCACTTGCTCCAGGAAGTGCTTCGGTTGAGGTATTGGAACTGGAACCGAAACCTAATGTGCTTTTCTTCTCCTGAATCTGTTTATCAAATCTAGCTCCTGGATCTTCTTCCAATGCTTTTAAACTTCGCAAATCTGCATCACAAAAGACATCTATACCTTTCTCCATTAAAGTAAAACTAACAACTTTTTCAAGAGGATCGTTAATAAGGATAGAGCTCATCAATTCTCTAGATTCTTTTTCATCATAGATGTTGAAGATGTCATCCTCCAACGGCTCTCCCTTTATTGCAACAAGCAATGCAAACTCCACATGATCTCCACCAATGTTGAATTTCAACTTGGTGTTCTTACAATCCACGTTGCAACCCGAAGTTGCTAGAAATGGTCTCCAGAGAATGATAGGGATGGGATAATCTGCGGGAATGTCAAGCACAACAAAGTCTATAGGTATGTAGAAATTACCTAACTTGATGGGAACGTCCTCCAAAATACCCACGGGACGGGTAATGGAGCGATCCGCCATGTGTAATGTCATCTTAACGGTCTTGGGCTCTCCAAGTCCGACTTTCTCACATAGCTCCAACAAGATGATGCTCACGCTGGCTCCTAGATCACATAATGCATCATAGGTTACATCCCCAACATGAATTGGAATGCAAAATAAACCGGGATCTCTTAATTTAGGTGGAATCTTCTCCTTCATGATTGGAATGAGCTCCGAAGATCTAGATGTCATCCTTACTTCACCAAAATCCTCCAGCTTCCTCTTCCTTGATAAGATCTCTTTCAGAAACTTCCCATAGGCGGGCATCCCTATAATGGCATCAATGAAAGGGATGTTAATATGTAGTTTATTCATAAGGTCTAGAAACTTATCAAAGTGCTTGTCTAGATGTGCCCTCACCCTTGACTGAGGGAATGGAAGTGGTGGTTTATAAGCAGGAGGTGGAACATAAACTTCTGATTTTCTTTCGCTTTATGGGGCTCCATCTCGGTTTGCACCTCGACCGAGGTGTTCCTCGTCTCATCTTGATCCGAGGTACTAGATCTGCAGTCTTCAGTCCACTGCGTGTTATAATTTCCCTGATATGTCCTTTAGGGTATCTCTCTGTCCTTGCTGGAAGCTTCCCTGGATCTCTTGGCGCTTCATTCGCCTTGTTGAAAAATTGTTGCTCTAAGGCTTTTTGTGCCTTCGAAAATGAATTCATCGATGTGTCCATAGCGTTGAGCTTGATCAAAATTTCCTCCAGCACAACATCTTTCTTTGGTGGCTGGGATGAACTTGGTGCAGGCTATTGGCTTCTCAATGGAGTAAAAGAAGAAGAGGGGGGGGGGGGCATTAAGAGCATTTTCAGCATGAAAATAAGGGTTACCGGAATTTTTGTGATTAGATCTCCAATTGTTGTTGTTGGAGTTTCTGTTGTTGTTGTTGTTGTAATTGTTGTTCCGTGGCCCTTGATAGTTGTTTCTTCCTTGGTAGCCACCGTCTTGCTCCTTCTTCGTTTGAGCTACTAAAAGCTCCTTTAATGCTTTTACTTCATTGCTAAGCGAGGTGAGTTGAGCTCCATTTGATGATGTGTCTTGGAAGCTAACTCTCCTTGCTCCATCTTCAACTCTTTGATGGGAGTACTTTTCCATGTGTAAAGCTTGCTTTTCAATGAAATCCCAAGCTTCATCTATCGGTATATCCATGAAGGTGCCGGCGAAAAGTAATTGGAGCTTGAATTGAGTATCTCCATCCAAAACCTTGAATTATATTTCCAGCAATTCGATCTTTGGAATCCCATGATGTGGGAAATCCAACAAAAGGTCCTTAAACCTCTCCCATGACTTGGACAAACTCTCTTTGTCCTTCATAATAAAAGCATTGATCTTTCCCCTCAATTCAACGGTCTTAGAAGGGGGAAATAACTTTGCAAGAAACTCCGTCGTCATCTCTTCCCAAGTGTTGATTTTTCCAACCGGAAGAGCTTGATACCAAGCAAGCGCCTTGTCTTTCAAAGAGAAATAGAAAAGCCTCAACTTGTAATTGTTATTCTCCACTCTTGATGGTCTTAGAGTCTCCATCAAAATCTCATAGTTTTGCAAATGTTGATGTGGAGACTCTCTCTCCAAACCTCCAAATTAACATTGTCGAATCATGGTTTGAACTTACGGTCGAAGTTCATAATCATTCTCAGCTGGATCTCCTAAGTTGACTCCTGGACACCTCACTTGCTGATTGGGGTCAATCCTTTGTCCTAGGGTTTGTGGAGCTCCAGCAAAACGAACATCTCAGATAGGCATCCGAGGTGGTAGGTGTATCTAGGCCGGTGCAACTAGGGTTGGGTTGATAGCATGAATTATAGTCTATAATTTGGGGTTTGTTTGGACGTTTTATCTTTCATAATCTGCATGTTTGTATGTGCATTATGTGATTTTACTACCATTTCATCTACCTTTGCGAGAATCGAGGTCTACACCTAGTTTTGTTGTAATTGCAGGTAATATGGTACGTTTTGCATCAAAAAGGAGCAAAAGGAGTCATGAGTCATTTGGAGCTACATCCAGGGAGCATAGCCATAGATTAAAGATTTACTTTGGGCCAGTTTTGAGAGATTTTACATTCAGTTGTGAGTCACCTCGGTTGACCAGAGATTCACCTCGACCGAGGTGATCCAGAGACGCCGACTCGACCGAGGCGAACACCTAGGACGCGTCGAGAATATTTTATTCTTGGAGGAGATTTTTTAAAATTGGAAAGTGATCTTATATTTTTAGGCTTGGCTCCTGGAAGGAAGGAGATATGCAGAATATATATTTTACCTATTTTTATGGGAAAAGATCTTTCTAAGATTTATTATCTTTGGAGGGTTATTTTCCTATAAAAAGGGTCGGATTTTCCACAATTCCGACACCCGCTATCAGCGCAAGGAAGTCGTTTACGCAGCAGCAGCAGCATACTCCAAGTTGGGAGTTTTCGAAGAACCTTTTTGAAGGTTGAAGGAAGATTGAAGTCCATAGCTTTTATAGCTTTTTGAAGGGTTTTGTAAGATTGTCTTCAATTCCCTCAATTGTTGTCTTGTCTTTTTGGATTATTATCCAAGGAACGCTTTGTTGTGATATTTGATTCAGATATTGAAGTCTTTTCATTAAATTCTTCTTTGTTCAAATATTCACCTTCTTCCCATATATTTAATACTTTCATTATGATGATGAGTGGCTAATTTCCTTGTGTGATTCTAGGGTGATTGGCTGAAGGTTGTGGGAAAAACAATGATAGAATAATCTTAGATTCCAGTAGGATCCTGAAAGTTCGAGTCTTTAACCTTAACCCTAAGCATCTCGTTCGGTTGATGAACATCTCGGCCGGGGTGGAATTCTTCTGACCGAGGTGACTTATTTGTTCCGTAACTGAGAGTTAAGTATTAGAGTTTGCTAAATCCTATTCTTATTACACCTTCCTGGTTCAATGCAAGCTTAGGATGAGACTTACCCGGTAATTTCTTAGTTTGTGTATTAACGATCATAAGTGTAGGTAATAAAGGTTTATCCTTTATTGGGGTTTGAGTGTGCTTCCATCCCATCTTTGTGAGTTAGCCTGAGACTTACCCGGTAAAGGTTGATTCTATTCCCTTAGATGGTGTGTTAGTTTGAGGTTATAGTTCTTTATCTTGATTCCTTGAGACTTACCCGGTAATAGGAGTTACGGTTTAGGATTAGTGTGTAATGAGACTTACCCGGTGATCTACTCCACTTTAGAAACACCTTCCTCACGCAAAAAATCTCAGCTTTGTCCGCTTATCTATAGATCTTGAGTTGGAACCACAACTAGATGCTTTAATCCCTAGAATTGCATGTTTGCTTTATTGACTTCTTATTCATCTTTGATCGTGTTAATCGCTCTTGTGGTTAGAATTGACATAGCATACCGTGTTGACTTTGTTTCACCGAGTCCCTGTGATCGACCCCTGGAATTTTCTTGCTTTTACTACGATTGACCCGTACACTGCGGGTTCGCATCCTTGTTTTAAGCTTAAGTCTAGGGTTATAAATTTAAAGCTTGCACACACCGTTTGGAGCGAACAAGTTTTTGGCGCCGTTGCCGGGGACTTGGTCTAGACCGAGCCGGTACGGTTTGCTCTTGGGGCGCTTGCCCCGTTTCATCTAACCACTCTACTTGAGTGACGATTTTTGCAGGTTCTTCCTTAGGTATATGCGAAGAACCCGCGCTGGGAAGGAAATCTTTCCTTACGATCCCGAACCAGAAAAGACATACAAGCGACGCTTAAGAGAAGCGAAGATGGCCCAACAAGACGATCGCGATCTTGCGGCCGAATTAAAGGAGACGCAAGAGCTGCTACGTCTCAGTAAGGAAGAACTAATGCAAGAGAAAGAGGAGAATCGCGCCAGGACTGCAGCAATCGAAGCTGAGATTGCAGTCATCCGAGACCAGATTCTACTTCGACCGAGGGAGGATCCTCCTGTTGATCCTCGACCGATGCAGATTCCAGTACCCAACGCCCCGGCCGAGGTACTTCCACCTCGGATGCCAGTCCGAGATGTTCTTCTTGCAGGGATCCCACAAACCCTAGGTCAAAGGATGGACCCTAATCAACAGCTGAGGCGTCCAGGGGTGAATCTAGGAGATCCAGCGGATCATGACTACGAACTTCGACCGCAAGTTCTGTCCATGATTCGCCAATGCCAATTCGGAGGGCTAGAGAAGGAGTCGCCGCATCAACATCTTCAAAACAACGAGATCTTGATGGAAACCTTGCGACCTTCCAGAATTGAAAATAACAACTACAAGCTAAGACCTTTTTACTTTTCTTTAAAAGATAGAGCTCTTGGTATCAATCTCTTCCTCCAGGAAAAATTAGCACGTGGGAGGAGATGACTACGGAATTCTTAACCAAATTCTTTCCCCCCTCAAAGACCGCTGAAATGAGAGGGAAGATCAATGCTTTCATCATGAAGGACAAGGAGAGCTTGTCCAAATCTTGGGAGCGGTTCAAGGATATCCTTTTGGATTGCCCACATCATGGGATTCCAAAGATCGAGCTGTTGGAGATCTACTTCAAAGGGCTGGACGGAAGCACCCAGTTCAATCTCCAACTACTCTCCGCCGGTACCTTCATGGACATGGCGATTGATGAGGCTTGGGACTTCATTGAGAAGCAAGCCTTGCACATGGAGAAATATACCCACCAAGGAGCTGAAGGTGGAGTTAAAAGAGTCAACTTTCAAGAGACTCAACCCAATAACAATCAACTCACGTCGTTGAAGAATGACGTGAAGCAATTGAAGGAGCTCTTGATGGCTCAAACTAAGAAGGAAGAGAAAGGGCAAAGGAACAACAACAATAACGGGTACTGTAACAACAACAACGGCCCCCGAAACAACAACTACAACAACAACAATAGAGGATCCAATAGCAACAACTGGAGAGCGAATAACCAAAACCACGGTAACAATTATTCAAACTCCAACTCTAATGATTCCTCTAACCCTTTCCTCTCTTCTCCTCCTTCTTTTTCTTCTACTCCATTGAAAAGCCAGGGGCAAGGATCAAGTTCGTCTCAACCAGAAAAGAAAGACGCGGTTCTGGAGGCAATCTTGATCAAGCTTAGTGCTATGGAGAATTCTATGACTTCATTTTCAAGGGCCCAAAAGTCCCTCGAACAACAACTTGCTAATAGGGCGAATGAAGCGCCAAGAGATCCAAGGAAGCTTCCAGCGAAGACGGAAACTAACCCTAAGGGCCAGTGCATGGCCATAACGACGAGGAGTGGACTCAAAACTGCAGATCCAGTACCTCGCTCGACGCAGACCACCTCGGTCCAGATCCAGTCGAAGAACACCTCGACCGAGATGCCAACCGAGGCGGAGCAACAGAAAGCAGGAGGAACGACAGAAACTTATGTTCCACCTCCTGCATATAAGCCACCACTTCCATTCCCTCAGTCCAGAGCCAGAGCACATCTAGACAAGCACTTTGGTAAGTTTCTTGACTTGATGAATAAGCTACATATTAATATTCCTTTCCTTGATGCTATTTTAGGTATGCCCGCCTATGGGAAGTTCTTAAAAGAAATCTTATCAAGGAAGAGGAAGCTGGAGGATGATGGTGAAGTTAGGATGACATCTAAATCTTCAGAACTTATCAAGATCATGAAGGAAAAGATGCCACCTAAACTAAGAGATCCCGGCTCATTTTGCATTCCCATTCAAGTTGGGGATGTCACTTGTGAAGCCCTTTGTGATCTAGGAGCCAGCGTGAGCATCATCCCGCTAGAGCTATGCACTAAGATCGGTCTTGGAGAGCCCAAGCCGGTCAAGATTCGACTTTACATGGCGGATCGCTCCATTACCCATCCCGTGGGCATCTTGGAAGACGTTCCGGTCAAGTTAGGTAACTTCTATCTACCTATAGATTTTGTTGTACTTGACATTCCCGCAGATTATCTTGTCCCCATTATTCTCGGGAGGCCATTTCTAGCAACTTCGGGTTGCAACGTGGATTGTAAGAACGCAAAGTTGAAATTCAACGTTGGTGGCGATGAGGTGGAGTTCGCACTACTTGCAGCAATGAAAGGGGAGCAACTAACTGATGATATCTTCAACATCTACGATGAAGAAGAATCAAGAGAATTGGTGAGCTCTATCCTTATTAACGACCCACTCGAAAGAGTTATTAGCTTCAGTTTAATGGAGGAAGGTATAGATGCTTCTTGTGATGCAGATATACGGAGCTTGAAGGCACTGGAAGAAGATCCAGGAGCTAAAACTGAGAAGCTGATCCAGGAGACGAAGATCTCCAGCCTCGGACCCAGTAGCAGTACCTCGACCGAGGCACTTTCTGGACTGAGCGAGGCGACCGAAGAACATCTCGGTCAATGCTTAAGCGCCTCGACCGAGGTCGATGGCGAGACGATGTCGACTGAGATTGCTGAGAATAACAATTTTCTTACTCCCTTCTCTGACATTCACCCACTGTTGGCGGACCATTCCCTCCACCAACTTTCTGATAATAAAGGTCCTTGGTATGCTGATATTGTGAATTATCTTGTTTGCAGGAGACGCCGCCCGGATTGACGTACTCTCAAAAGAAGAGATTCTTCAAGGAAGTACGACATTACTACTGGGATGAGCCGCTGCTATTCAAGTGCGGACCGGATGGGATGCTTCGAAGGTGCATTCCGGAGGATGAAGTTAATAGCGTCATAAGGCATTGTCATTCACTTCCTTGTGGGGGGCATGCTAGCACCGATAAAACGTGCGCTAAGGTATTGCGTTCCGGTTTCTTTTGGCCTACATTATTTAAGGACGTGCAATCTTTTGTTGTCTCTTGTGATGCATGCCAAAGAACAGGGAACTTATCAAGGAGGAACGAGATGCCACTTAATAACATCCAAGAAGTGGAAATCTTTGATGTGTGGGGGATTGACTTCATGGGACCTTTCCCATCCTCCGGAGGAAACCTCTACATTCTCCTTGCAGTTCAATACGTCTCTAGATGGGTTGAAGCCATTGCTTCTCCCACTAACGACGCCAAGGTGGTTGTGAAGTTCTTGAATAGAACTATCTTTCCACGGTTCGGAACTCCACGCATCATCATTAGCGATGGAGGAACGCATTTCATCAACCGAAAGTTTAAAGCACTTCTATCGAAGTATGGGTTAACCCACAAGGTATCAACCGCTTATCACCCTCAAACTAGTGGACAGGTCGAGATCTCGAATAGAGAAATCAAGGCAATTTTGGAAAAGACCGTCTCTAGAACAAGGAAGGATTGGTCCATGAAATTGGACGATGCTCTTTGGGCGTACAGGACCGCATTCAAGACTCCCATAGGTACCACCCCTTATAATTTGGTATATGGGAAGTCTTGCCATTTGCCCGTCGAATTGGAGCACAGGGCGTATTGGGCTATCAAATGGTTGAACTTTGACATCAAGGAGGCTGGTGAGAAGCGACTATTGGAACTTAACGAGCTGGAGGAGCTGCGTTTGAACGCTTACGAGAATGCCAAAATCTACAAGGAAATGACGAAGAGATGGCATGACAAGCATATCGTTCCAAAGGAGCTTAACGAAGGAGACTTAGTTCTACTCTTCAACTCCCGCCTCCGCTTTTTTCCATGTAAGTTGAAATCTAGATGGACCGGACCTTATGTTGTTAAACATGTTTTCCCTCATGGTGCAGTTGAGATATGGGGAGAAACTAGCGGAAGCTTCAAGGTCAACGGTCATAGGCTTAAGAAGTACCAACCGGAAACGCCGGTTGAGGAGGTTGTACTGATATACCTCGTTTGAGACGTATCATGGTCCAGCTAGCGACCTTAAATCAAGCGCTTCTTGGGAGGCAACCCAAGGTATTGCTTTCTTTTCCCGTTTTCTAGTCTAGTTTAGATAGTTTTGTTTTTGCTTTGCTTTGCTTTGTTTTTGGCGTTCTAGACAGACAACAGGGAATATCTAAGGAGGAGCACAGCTGGAAGGACAGAAGTTCGAGATTCTGAGAAGACAGAAACACCTCGGTTATTGTCAGAGCACCTCGACCGAGTTGATTCTTGAGCAACCGAGGCGACTAGGGTTCCTGCAGAACCACCTCGGTCCGTACCACCTCGGTCCAGTCGAGACCATCTCGACCGAGGTGACAGCAGATCCAGTGACAGTATAAATAGGGAAAAATTTTATTTTTCACTTTTTATTTACCCACCTCGACCGCGGCGACTTCCACTTCGCTCACTCTCGAATCTTGCTCGTTTTCGACGTTTTCTGCTTCCAAACCGAGATTGAAGGGTAGAGGAATCGATTGCAACAACGAATGTGCAGAAAGATCGAGTGAATCGGCCGGAACGAGGTAAAAACGATCGAAACCCTAAACTCGTTCGTTTACTTCGATTTGGGCTTTGGTTGCCCTTGAATCTGTTGAGGAATAGCTTAAGTACCCCATAAGAAGCATCTGTAGTGATTTTTGGGGGAAAAGAACTGGATTTCTGAGAGTTGGAATCGCGACTGTCTTCGCCTCGGTCCAGTCGACCTGCACCTCGGTCGAGGTGATTCTTGGAGATTGTCAGTCGACCGAGGTAGTCTGATAGTGTTGTTTGAAGATGAGTTCTGACAGGTTGTTAGCCCTTAGAGATAGATCCTCTCCTTCCTCTTCTTCTTCCTCATCCCGACCTTCTATCCCGGTGATCCACGAGAGACACCAGGTAGATTATGAGCGCATTGCTAGCCGTCCAGTGATCGCACCTAGATTTCTGGACATTTCTGCTTTTGACTGTCTCCACGTTGATGGAGATCTTAGGAGGATGATCACCACCGTCGGGCTGGATCAGTTTACTGAGATCCGAGCCCCAGCTTACTTAGAGCCGACGCTTGAGTTTGTTAGCTCTTTCACTTACCTCCCCACAGAGAGGGTTGTGAAGTACCGGTTGATGAACCGGAACTACTTAGTACCTCTAGACCACTGGAGAGATATCTTTGGCTTCCCTGCCCCCACTGTTGTAGACTTCCCGACCCAAGATGTAGCTAGAGAGTTCTGGGGTCAGATTGCCCACATTATAGAGCATGCAGATAGGTGGCGCCCTGGTGATTCCAGGGAGAAGCTTATCTTCCATCTTGCTTTTCGATTAGCCCACAAGATCTTCAGCGAGACGCTTCTGGCGCGTACTGAGACGCCCCAGAAGGTCCGACAGGGGGAGCTATTTGCTTTATACTGCATGGTTACAGGTGGATACCCCGACTTTGGATTGATGATGGCAGAGGATCTGCACAGGATCAAGGCCAAAGGGAAGGGAGATATATGATGTGGCGGGATAGTGACCCATATCGCTACTTATCAGGATATGGATCTGAGTAGGTGTACTATGGTGGCGGCTGCCAAGCCGCTCGGACTACAGGAGATGATTACTCGGAGGATTCTGGTTCCCCGAGGACTGACTACACCCTACGTCGCTATGCCATGGGAGCTGACTGCACCTCAGGGCATCAGGTGGTCTGCACAGTTCTCAGTCTTTGATCCACATTATTGGCAGACCGCTTGGGGTCCACTGATTGAGGATTACAGAGAGGGAGCAGCTGCCCCTGCTGCAGCTGAGGAGGAGGAGGAGGTTGAGGATGACGACGATGATGATGAGACATTAGATGAGAGAGAGGGTGGCGTCCCGATGGACACAGGGACAGATACAGCTGGGACGAGCGCGCCACCTATCATAGATTTGGATGACGAGGAGGATACAGAGCCGGCACCACCTGAGACTTCTCCAGTCAGACCTGCTAGACGCAGGAGGCATGGAGTGAGAGATAGAGCTGCTCACCGACGGATCGATGACCTGACGGATCAGGTTATCGACTCATATGCTGCACTTTCGCTGGATATCCGCGAGATGCAGGAGCGGCAGCATCATCAGCACATCATGGCTCAGCTGCAGTTCGAGCGGATCATGGGCCATCCTTACGATCCGACTCAGTATCCATATGCACCACCACCGGATCGAGACTACTGAGGAGCTGCAGGATTTTATTATTATTTTCTTTTATGCAGTTCGGCTTTTATCCGGTGAGTTCTCTCTTGTTTAGACTTTTATTATACCCACTGGGACAGTGTGTCTCAAGTATGGGGTATTTGTTGTTATTTGACTACGTGATGTATGTTATTTGACCACCTTTGATGTATTTTATTTATCGGATGTTTTATTTATGCTTCCCTTTTGCATTTATATGATTATCTGATATTACATGCATACCTACAGGTTATTTGATTGAGAAAAACGTCGAAACCGAAAAAAAAAAATGGTTTTAAAAATTTTTGCGACCTCGACCGAGTCAGTATTGGCCAAACGAGGCATTTCACCTCGGTTGAACCAAGAACACCTGGACCGAGGTGGGTTAACTGAGAGTTTTCGAAAACGATTTTTGTGTTACTTATTTGGATATGATCTCAGTGAAGATTTTGTTTACTTACTGGTTTTAAATTCTTTATGTGTTTGAAAGGTTTTATAATATGTTTAAGTTGCTAAATGCTTTGTTTGAAATTATTAGCATGTTTAATACTTTGTTTTATCCAAATTATGTTGAATTTGAAGGTTGACACCGCAGGTTAAGTTCTCTCACTTTCTTCTTGGAAAGACCAAGGCAATTCATTCTCTTCTTCTTCTTCTTCTTGATCATGCTTAGCCCCTCATATACATTTTGCCTCCCTTTACCTATCCGGGAATTTGGAAGCAAGCAAAGTGGTGAAAGCAAGTTAAAGTTGAGAAGTGGCTGGAAGTAAAGTGTTAGAAAGCAATAATAGGTTTGGGGAAGTCAATCATGAAGATGAGTAACTCGGCACCATTCACATAGCCGGGTGTTTGTGTCTTGCCAAAGTCGGATTGAGCGATATTCCTAACGGGTCATGGTATGTGCATCAAGGGTTTGATGCATCTCGAGAAATTGATGATTGCAGATTTCCTAGGCTTCGGTTATTGTGCACCTCTGTCCATGCATCCCAAAAAGTAAAGTAAAAGAAAAAGTGTGAGATAAGCAAAGCTTATTGGTGGAAGATGTTGCAAGTCGAAGTGAAAGTGAAGTTCATCCTTTTCCCGGATTCTAGCACCACATTACCTTACACACATCCCTACCCTACACGTTTCTTGACCTTTTCTTTTGGGAAGCCCTTGAGACCTTGAGCTTGTTGATTGGCTTAGCGGTTTAAACTGGATTATACATGATTAATTTTGATAATTATGATTTATTATGCATTCTATGATTTTATGCAAAGATGAACAACTTTCTTATATTTATAAAATGTTTTGATCATATTGAGTTTTTAAATTCCAGGAAGTATTCTCTTAGAGTGATCTATGATAGTTGCACACCATAAAATGTTTTTGAAATACTTTTTCATTGATTTTCTTGACTTATAATCCATTCTATCTTGTCTTCTATATGCGGAACTTGCTTGGGGACAAGCAAGGGCTAAGTATGGGGTATTTTGATAGCATGAATTATAGTCTATATTTTGGGGTTTGTTTGGACGTTTTATCTTTCATAATCTGCATGTTTGTATGTGCATTATGTGATTTTACTACCATTTCATCTACCTTTGCGAGAATCGAGGTCTACACCTAGTTTCGTTGTAATTGCAGGTAATATGGTACGTTTTGCATCAAAAAGGAGCAAAAGGAGTCATGAGTCATTTGGAGCTACATCCAGGGAGCATAGCCATAGATTAAAGATTTACTTTGGGCTAGTTTTGAGAGATTTTACATTCAGTTGTGAGTCACCTCGGTTGACCAGAGATTCACCTCGACCGAGGTGATCCAGAGACGCCGACTCGACCGAGGCGAACACCTAGGACGCGTCGAGAATATTTTATTCTTGGAGGAGATTTTTTAAAATTGGAAAGTGATCTTATATTTTTAGGCTTGGCTCCTGGAAGGAAGGAGATATGCAGAATATATATTTTACCTATTTTTATGGGAAAAGATCTTTCTAAGATTTATTATCTTTGGAGGGTTATTTTCCTATAAAAAGGGTCGGATTTTCCACAATTCCGACACCCGCTATCAGCGCAAGGAAGTCGTTTACGCAGCAGCAGCAACATACTCCAAGTTGGGAGTTTTCGAAGAACCTTTTTGAAGGTTGAAGGAAGATTGAAGTCCATAGCTTTTATAGCTTTTTGAAGGGTTTTGTAAGATTGTCTTCAATTCCCTCAATTGTTGTCTTGTCTTTTTGGATTATTATCCAAGGAACGCTTTGTTGTGATATTTGATTCAGTTATTGAAGTCTTTTCATTAAATTCTTCTTTGTTCCAATATTCACCTTCTTCCCATATATTTAATACTTTCATTATGATGATGAGTGGCTAATTTCCTTGTGTGATTCTAGGGTGATTGGCTGAAGGTTGTGGGAAAAACAATGATAGAATAATCTTAGATTCCAGTAGGATCCTGAAAGTTCGAGTCTTTAACCTTAACCCTAAGCATCTCGTTCGGTTGATGAACATCTCGGCCGGGGTGGAATTCTTCTGACCGAGGTGACTTATTTGATCCGTAACTGAGAGTTAAGTGTTAGAGTTTGCTAAATCCTATTCTTATTACACCTTCCTGGTTCAATGCAAGCTTAGGATGAGACTTACCCGGTAATTCCTTAGTTTGTGTATTAACGATCATAAGTGTAGGTAATAAAGGTTTATCCTTTATTGGGGTTTGAGTGTGCTTCCATCCCATCTTTGTGAGTTAGCCTGAGACTTACCCGGTAAAGGTTGATTCTATTCCCTTAGATGGTGTGTTAGTTTGAGGTTATAGTTCTTTATCTTGATTCCTTGAGACTTACCCGGTAATAGGAGTTACGGTTTAGGATTAGTGTGTAGTGAGACTTACCCGGTGATCTACTCCACTTTAGAAACACCTTCCCCACGCAAAAAATCTCAGCTTTGTCCGCTTATCTATAGATCTTGAGTTGGAACCACAACTAGATGCTTTAATCCCTAGAATTGCATGTTTGCTTTATTGACTTCTTATTCATCTTTGATCGTGTTAATCGCTCTTGTGGTTAGAATTGACATAGCATACCGTGTTGACTTTGTTTCACCGAGTCCCTGTGATCGATCCCTGGAATTTTCTTGCTTTTACTACGATTGACCCGTACACTGCGGGTTCGCATCCTTGTTTTAAGCTTAAGTCTAGGGTTATAAATTTAAAGCTTGCACACACCGTTTGGAGCGAACATGGGTCTTGCCTCGGTCGAGGATCTGAGATCGGTCGAGGCAGAAACGGAGCCCTTAGAGCGGCCATATCTACTTCAATTGCTTCAGTTCTTGCGCGAGTCTCTTCTCTCTCTCTCTCGCTGCAGTACTTCTCTATTGAGGCGCAGTTGTTCAAATGCTTCCTTCAATTCGGCTTCAAGATCGCGATTGTCTTGATCGGCCATCTTAGCTTCTTTTAATCTTCTCTTATAGGTCTTTTCTAGTTCGGGATCGTAAGGAACGATTTCCTTTCCAACACGAGTTCTTCGCATAAACCTAAGGAAAGATCCTGCGAAAACACTCAAGTAGTCAATAGTAACAAGGGCAATAGCCCCGAAAGACAACCGAAACCAAACTTGTCTAGACCAAGTGCCCGACAACGGCGCCAAAAACTTGTTCTTTGGCGAAACTCTGTTCCTTTTCCGGAACGAGAACTTCGTATGTACCTAAGAACACAAATCTGCAAGAAGACTCAAGCAGAAAGATCAATAGAAAAAGCAAGAACAATCCCCGGCAACGGCGCCAAAAACTTGTTCTCTCCAAAAGGTGTGTGCAAGCTTTAATATTTATAACCCATGATATATGCCTGAACAAAATGTGAACCCGCAATGTAGGATCAATTGTAATAAAAGCAAATATTTCAGGGGTCGATCACAAGGACTATGGTGAAACAAAGCTCGGTAAATCAGGTTGTCAAATAACCACAAGCAACAAATCAAAGTTATCAAAGATGATATAAAAGTCAAGTAAAAGAGAATGCGGATTATAGAGATTAAAGCATCCAGTTGTGGTTCCGACTCAAGATCTCAAAAGATAGTGTGGACAAAGTTGAGGTTTGCAAAGGGAAGGTGTTTCTAAGATGGGAATAGATCACCGGGTAAGTCTCACTACTCACTATCCCAAACCAAAGATCCTATCATTGGGTAAGTCTCAAGGTACTAAGGAAAGGAACTATAAATGCACACTCAAACCCCAATAAAGGATAAACCTTTATTACGTACACTCATGATCTTGGGTAAACAGGCAAAGGAATCACCGGGTAAGTCTCATCCTAGGCTTGCGTTGAACCAAGAAAGGTATAACAAGGATAGGATTTGGCAAACAGAAACTCTTAACTCAAATAAGGTTCAGAAAAGGTTCACCTCGTTCAATTATATTCCATCCCGTCCGAGATGTTCAATGACTGACCGAGGTGTTCGTCGGTTAAGGTAAAGGCTCGAGCTTTCAGGGTCCGCTGGAATTAAGATCATTCTATCATCGTCTTTCCCACAACTTTCAGCTTATCATCCTAGAATCGCATAAAGAACTTTGCCAACAATCATCACGACAATAATAATCAAATTTATAAGAAAGGATCCAATATTCAAACAAGAAAACGTTAACACAAAAGTCTCAATAACTGAATGAATCAAACAAACAACAATCAGCGTTCCTCAATCACAAATCAGAAAAGACAACAAAACCAAACCAACTAAGGAAATCTTGCAAACTTCCTTCAAAGCCAACTTCAACTTGATTCCTTCCTTCCTTGAACTTCAGCCTTCAAAAACTCTTCAAAACTCTTCAGAAAATCCTCCAAAAATTCAGTGATCCGAAGATGGTTGAACTGCAGAAAATCCAACTCTTTATATAGGAGAATTATCTTCCAAAGATAAAATATCTTAAAAAGATAATTTCCTTAAAATATATCTCCATATCTTCCAAAATAAATCAGCCAAAAAGATATCTTCCTTCCAGAAATCCAGCTAAAAATATGTGATATTCACTTTCCAAAAATAGAAGATCTCAGCCAAAAATAAAGATCTCGTTGTCCCGTCATCAGTTCGCCTCGGTCCAGACACTTCTCAAGATCACCTCGGTCGAGGTGATACTGTAGCTGACCGAGGTGAGTCTCAGCTGAAAGTGTAACTCTCTAATCTGGTCCAAAATCAATCTTCTAAATCATTTTCATGCTTCATGAGATCTTCTTATAACTCCTCAATGCTCTAGAATGTAGATCTAATGACTCCTTAGCTTCCTTAGCTCCATTTCGGTCCAAAATGTGCCATTTTCCCTACAATTACAATGAAACTAGGTGTAGACCTCGATTCCCGTAAAGATAGATAAAACAACAATATAATCAAAGAATATACATCCATACATGCAGATTTATGAAGATAAAATGTCTAAACCAATCCAAAAATATAGACTATAATAGATGCTATCAGTCCTCCTACCTACATCTAATACCGCACGATGTCTACGCATTCAATCCATACCCAAAATGACTTCCTCATGCACCAATGGCATGACAAAGAAGTCTACAAGCAACACATGAGTCCCTAAACAAACGGGACAATCACGTAACTCACGGGTACCTCTAACCCTACTACCATCAGGTAAACCTATAATAAAGGGTATCCCTTCTATCGTAGCTAGACCTAAACACTCAAAACATGCATCAGAATTAAATGAGTGCGTAATACCTGTATCAAATAAAACTCTAACACGTAAACCATGAATCAAAATGGTACCTGTAGCAACTAATGCAACTAGCTTCTCTGTACTTCTCAACTCATAAACTCTACCTTGGGCTCCTTTAGTATTAGTGGTACTCCCACCACGACCTATACCTCTACTCAACCCGGGAGAAGATCCTTGAGTAGAAGGACGATCTGGGACTCTCTAATGTCCTTGTATATGCTGTTGAGGTGGCCTCTACCCACCTCGTGTCACACTAGCAGGGGAAGAACCTTGCTGCGATGTAGCTCCACCCTATCTACAGAAGAAAACTCTATGACGTGGTCTACCACAAGTGAAACAAGTCACTAGCGGCCTCGTACACTCTGGTCGTATATGTCTAAGATCACCACAATTGAAGCACTATCGTCCCTTCTCTACAACCGGTGTAGATGAGGGGTAACTCTAGCGTCTTTGGCTCCTCCCAAAATTTGAAGCTCCACCAACACCACTTGTCTGCCCAGTCCGCTGTCTCTTCTTAGACCGTCCCGTCCAAGAAGTCCTCCTTTGACTGGCCCGCTCACGCTCATAAGTCGAGGCCCGGTCCTGATAATCTGTCAAAGACTCACAATGAAAACACGCCTTGTAATAACGTGTACTCTCCGTCAGTCGGCGGGAGAACAAATACACGTGCTGATCCTCAAAAGGTGCAGTTAGACCCAATAATGCCAGCTTCGTCTGGAAATGCTTGATCGCATCTGCTATCGGCACATCCTCAAAGCTTGCCTCCATAAAGTCATGCAATTTCTCCCTCCTCAGTGAGGTAGGGAAAAAAACACTCTCTAATCATGCTCCTCATCTGGTCATAACTAGTGGCTCGAACCTGCATGGTCCTCCACAACTACTAAGCTAGGTCACGGAATAGAGTCTATACTACCTCTATCCATCTGTCTTCTGGTCATCTGATAGTATCAAGAGTTGAGTCCACATGTCCAATTCAAACGTGTGTCTCCAATCCCACCTTCCCAAAGAAAGGAGGTACTCCTAGGCGATGAAATACCTTCAACAAAATGTCTGGTCGAGGCCCTTCATACTCCTCTAGATCTCTTACAATCTCAATAGCACGTGCCGACATAACTGGAACCTGAGTAGCTCCCTAGGACATCTCAAAAGATCCCTCCTGTGTTGGCAGATCCAGGGCACATCTACCCGCTCTAGCAGCCTCCTCCACTTGTCTCATGTACGCGTGGAACTCTGGTCCCCTCATTCAGACACGATCCAAGTCATTTGATTGGACTCGTTGTGATCATTGTCTCACAGATCCACCGCTCCTAGTCTCAAGAACGACCCTTTCAGCAATCTCCTCATGAACATCCTCCGTCACTGGCAGATCAGCAACATGAAATGGTCCCTGTCCTATCACCAACGTTGGAAGAGGTGGTCTACCTCTACCCCAGCCCACAACAGAAGTTGCTCTAGCCCGAGCCATCTACGGTATACACATCCACGCCTAAGGCTATATATATGCCATATGTATATATATATATATATATAACAAGTCCACATATAATCCATAATACATATATATACATATCTATACTGTTGAGATCCACGCTAGAGGTGACGCCTTCCCGTACATTCTATCTTAAAACACTGTATACACAGTTTTAAAACCAAAAATCCTTTTAAAATGTCAGACCCCTATCGGGTTCTATTTATTTATCTGTCCGACCTTTATTGTAGGTTTCAAATGTCATTGTTTTCAACCTAAGGCTAATACCAACTCTATAACACTCCAAATCCGCGGAACTCGGGGTGCTACTGGGCTAGGATCTCACAATGGATCCTGACCCTAGCCTGACAACAAGTTCATTGGACCTTACAACAAGGCACCGACAGATATAAAACAAATACATAAAACGATGTAACTATATAACAAAAGAGTATACAAAATCATATCCGAGTGTAAACAAACAACATCATATACAACATATACAAACATCCCAAAAACCCATGCAACACCTATGTACGGAACCCCTCGGCTAGTCACCCTGCCGGATCACTCTGCAGTCCTTCTATCCTACAAAGCATCTACAACACGGTATATGTCCGTTAGCTAACCATTTATATATAAGATAATGCATAAGCACAAGCACAAGTCATGGAATCATAAACATATAAGAATGACGTGTTGCAAGAATAGAATGTGTTCCTTTGGCAGCCAAAGATGCGGGATTCAGGGTTGATTAAGTAGGTCCTGAATGCAAGAGATGTTGTGATGCAAATGTTCCAGAATAATGTAGTAGCACTTGAGGAGATAGGCAAGTGGGAACATTCGGGTTAATTGGCTATTATTGAGGTTTATGAGCATGTTTGAGTTAAAGGAGATAAGGTGAACTGGTGTAAGATCATCTGGAACCCGTTACAGGCTCCTAAGCACTCGTTTATTACTTGGATGGTGATTAAGAATAGGTTGAGTACCTATGATAATTTGAAGTTTATGAATCTGGACCCTTCATGTAAGTGGTGTCATGTTGAAGAGGAAAATCATGACCATGTGTTCTTCTAGTGTGAATATGCAAAGCGGGTATGGGATGCTATTCAAAGGTGGGTAGGTATGAAGGTTAGATTTTGAACAATGGTGCAAGTGGTAGCATGGTTAAAGAAATAAAGAAAGGGCAAGAACTGGAGAAGTAGCATGAAGAGGCTGGCAGTGGTAAGTACTATGTACTTATTATGGATATCTAGGAACCTTAATAATGTATTTAAAGGAGAATTTGTGGAATCAGTTAGGATTGTGAGACTGGTACAAATACATGTATACAGAATCCTATTTTATAAGTTCAAAGCTAAATGAAAGAAGAGGCTACAGATGGTGGATGTTGCAGGGAAGATATGTGCGGGAGGTTGGCTGATTTTCAAACCAACGCCAGTGCAAAGGAAGAAACTTGGGAGGGTTCATGGTGATGTATGTCTTTTACCTATGAGCATTTTTGTTTACCGATAGGTTTGTATAGACTGAGTTGTTTTCCTCATCTTGTTGGTGAGTGAGTGGGGTGTTTGGAGGTATGGTTTGTAATGACTATTCGTTTGTGACTCAGACTTACCTCACGTTGAGGTTAAGTTTCATTTCTATATATTTACCGATTAGCCGATAAACATATAATCATGCTATCACACATACCCGTTTTAATTATCTTTATATATATGGTCATCCACTAGAATCGTATATATATATACATATATATATATATATATATATATATATATATATATATATATATATATGAAACTATGTGACACGAGGAACGTATCATCCGTGGTGAAGTGTTCATCCCGTATACCAAGTCTGGCCTAACCACAAAGAACCTCCCAGACTCCTTACAGGATGAAAGGGAAAGGTTATCACTACCACTACAAGGGGGTTGTCCAATAAAACATAGGTAGGTAATAATCAACTATCGCACGCTATCAAGCATATGACACACACCACTTATGCTTACACCCAATATAGGGATGGTAGCTAAGTAAGTCCTACGGACATACCTCAACCTCTTATACTCTCAACCACGATCAACCTCAATGCGGATAACAACACTGCCTAATAACAAGGCATAAAAAGATATCAAATCTCCTATCAATCCAAGGGGTCACACCTAAACCCAAGGGATCCATAAGGATCATAATCAACATATAAGCCTCACAACCTACTAATCCTCAAAACCATAACCGACATATATCGATATCATGATCATCCTCATTCTATCGTCATACTCATCCCTAGCATGCTACTAAACCACTCATACTAGGAAAGGAAAGGATCCATACGACTCTAGGTAGGTCCTACACAAGACGCATCTGCGTGACAAGAAGGACGCAGGGGCGAAGCACTAGGAGGAGCAGGGGCGGTGGCTCTCCCACGCAGGGGCGACGACACTGGTGGCTCAGGGGC
>BSUD01000003.1:66180034-66220489 GCA_033239045.1 Fagopyrum esculentum
ATATATATATATATATATATATATATATATATATATATATATATATATATATATATGAAACTATGTGACACGAGGAACGTATCATCCGTGGTGAAGTGTTCATCCCGTATACCAAGTCTGGCCTAACCACAAAGAACCTCCCAGACTCCTTACAGGATGAAAGGGAAAGGTTATCACTACCACTACAAGGGGGTTGTCCAATAAAACATAGGTAGGTAATAATCAACTATCGCACGCTATCAAGCATATGACACACACCACTTATGCTTACACCCAATATAGGGATGGTAGCTAAGTAAGTCCTACGGACATACCTCAACCTCTTATACTCTCAACCACGATCAACCTCAATGCGGATAACAACACTGCCTAATAACAAGGCATAAAAAGATATCAAATCTCCTATCAATCCAAGGGGTCACACCTAAACCCAAGGGATCCATAAGGATCATAATCAACATATAAGCCTCACAACCTACTAATCCTCAAAACCATAACCGACATATATCGATATCATGATCATCCTCATTCTATCGTCATACTCATCCCTAGCATGCTACTAAACCACTCATACTAGGAAAGGAAAGGATCCATACGACTCTAGGTAGGTCCTACACAAGACGCATCTGCGTGACAAGAAGGACGCAGGGGCGAAGCACTAGGAGGAGCAGGGGCGGTGGCTCTCCCACGCAGGGGCGACGACACTGGTGGCTCAGGGGCGGCTCCTATGCAAAATGTAACCCTTGACTTCTCTTCGATCCTTCACTCCATTCTCTTCAACTCTTCACCATCCAACAACCAGATACATACATACACAAAGATATATACATTTATACAAGCCCAAGAAGATCAATTTAAGATCAATCTTGTGGAATCCTAAACTAAAGAAGAAGGAAAGAAGAGGAAAAGAAGAAAGAAAGAAAGAAAGAAAGAAAGAAAGAAGTAATAGGAGAAGGGGAAGAAAGAACTCACCACAGCTGCTCAAAGAAAACCCTCACCACCTCAACATCTACCACAACACATCAGCAATAACGTCCAACATTATCATCAACCAAAGCCACACAAACTCTCACACAAGATCAAGAAACTCAAGGAAAAGATCAAAGGAAGAAGATGAAAAAGAGAAGACGAACGTGAGGAGAGAAGATGGAACCGTCATCAGGAAGTAAAAGGTGAAACTTATAGGAGAAGAAAGGGTAAAGCACTGGTCAAGAGTCAACAAAGTCGGCTACAGCCGCACAAAACCGCAGGGGCGGATCTGTAGGGCCGTAGGACCAGTCCCACTAGACACGCAGAGGCGTCTGGGTCCTGGCTTAGCATTGCTCAGCAACTGTGTCTCGGCTGAGGCGCAGGCGCGGGATCTCGAAAAGACTAAGGCTCTTACAAAACCGCCCCCGCGGCTCCTAGATCCGCACTCACGGTTGTGCAACAAACGACATTACTTTGGTTGTTTAAACCCCGGCTTTATGGTCATTAAAGTGGTTGTTTAGATAGCCTATTTACTCCCATTTAGTATGTTTTTTTAGTATAAATAGAGGTTCTAGGCTGATGTTAGAATCACATCATTTTCCCACAAAAACCTCTCTTTGTCATTTGTTATTTGTATGAAGTGTTAAGTCTCCTTGCTACATTGGGTTGATTTAAGCTTATATAAGTTGGTTGTAAGTCTCTTTTAATAGATGTTTTATTCAGAATTACATTTGTGTTCTATTCCTTGTATCTTACTTTGTTTGCATGATTATTTTCCACTTAGTTTGATCATCTAAGTTGTCTAAATTGCATGCAAAAGGCTAAGGTTAATTGGTTCCGGGTTCGGGCCATTAATCCAGTAGCAAACACTTTAGGTATTAATGGGTTGTAAATATCTAAGTGTAAAATGAATATAACTACATAATAAGATTAACGGGTTGTTTATCTTTTATGTATCTCTTTATCTTTGGTTGAATGATAACTTGTTGTTTGATCTTGTAGGTTTACGGATTAGCAACTTGTTAAGTTTTATTAAGGTTGGTAGGCTTAATATATATCAAGATCTATATATATATATATATATATATATATATATATAGAGAGAGAGAGAGAGAGAGAGAGAGAGAGAGAGAGATCCTGGCTCATATGTAAACAGCTCTTATCGTGTGAACGTGTAAAAACCGAATATATTTGAGCATACTGCCGAATATATGTGACTATACCGCCGAATATATAGATTCAGGTCCGGCAAATCTTCTTCCATTAATAACATGATTTTTTTTATCCTTTAATATCGCCTAATCTCATCCATCTATTTAACGATCTAACAGATACAATTTGTTCTCATTGAACACTATAAGGGTTGTTTACATGAGAGCCAAACTATATATATATATATATATATATATATATATATATATATATATATATATATATATAGGGTGCGGTTCCCATGAGAACAAGCCTTATTGTATATCATGAGAACAATCTTAGACCGTCATATGGTGACTATTAAGGGTCGAGATTTAGGGTAGATATCATAATTAATAATAACTACGAATAATACATTAAACGATATGACACATTCGTAACAAAAATAATAATAACTACAAATAATATATTAAACAATAAGGCATGTTCTCATGATTACACGATAAAGCATGTTCTCATATGATCTATACTCTATCTATATATATATATGATCAAGATGAGAACAAATGTTGAATGCTTCTATATAGAGCCAACCAAGTTATATGCAAGTGAATATCTAACCTAGAGTAGTGAATATGTTTGGGTTTTAAAACCCTTTTTTGGCCTGGTGAACGCGCCCCCAACGCGTCACGCCTCCACCCTCACCCCCCCATGGGAGGCCCTAAGCGCAACCGCAAACTCTCCGTTAAGATCTCCTAGCTCCCCTCCCCCAATAATGCCTCTTCACGTCCGGCCCAACCCTGCTCTTGACCTTCACCACCCAGTCCGTTCGAAGCCATCCCGGGAAGACCTTATCATCTCTAACAACCAAAGACTCTCCAAGGAACCTACTCCCCACCCATCGCCTATCCTTTCTGAAGCTCTCTTCCCTCCCCTTCCCCAGTCTGCCTCCCCCTCCCCATGTCCTCGCGCCCCTCCTATGGCGGTCTGTGAGGCCAGTGATAGCACCCCTCCAAATCTCCCTTCAAATATCTCACCGATCGTCAATGATGACACCTGGCCAACCATCAGCCAACCGGAAGTTACCCTCCCCCATCCTGACCCCCCATATGCCTTCATCAACTTGGGGAGCCCAAGAGCCCAGCTTCCTCCGCCCCCATGCATTCTCGATCTGAGTAACCTGTGAGACGCTGCCCCCATGCAAAAGAGCCTTCCTTCCTTTTTGGAGATTGTCTCGAAACACACCACAAAATCATGTCCCTCTTTATTTTCACCCGGGGCTCAAGAACGGCACCATCTGCTTCACGAATGAAGACATCTATGCAGTCTCAACCAAGTGGAACGTCTCACTCGTCGGCTTCCCTCTCGGATCCTCCATCAGTTACCAAAAAAGTTGTTCCGTCGTCTCCTCTTGGAATAACATCAAGTCCCCCAAAATCCTGCGTAACGAGAAAGGCATCTTCGTGTTCCAATTTGATTCGGAAGACGACCTCAACACCTCCTTCAAGGTAATCCTTGGATCATTACAAGATCCTTCACACTCCTTCTCAAGCTATGGCACCATGGCCTCGCCCTTGACTATTCCAGCCTTGGCTCCATACTTGTTTGGGCCAGCCTTCATGAGCTAGATTACCACTTCTGGTCCCCTCATATGCTTGCTCGTATTGGTTCGGCTATTGGCATTCCGCTCCTTACGGATTCATGCTCCACCCACCAAGACCGCATTGGTTTTGCCAAGATACTGGTAGAGATTGAAGCCTCCAAACCCCTCCTTCGTGAAGTCATATTTAAGGGACCAAACGGCGAAACCATTATATCACTTTTGACTGGCTTCTAGAGCATTGCTCTAACTGCATGGTTTTCGGGCACAGATACAAGCCTAGCAAAGCACCAGCCACGCTCCACCCTCATAACAAACCGGTTTGTAGGCCCTCTCGAACCAATCCTGACCCTAACCCTGAACCCCTATTACCTACCCCTGATCCCTCTCTTCTAATGAAGCCGCTTCCTAACCCACCTCAAGACCCCGTCAAAACCCTAGCCGTCACATCTCTTAAGCCTTCTACTGGAACCCTTGACGGTTCCTTGGAGGTTCCAGACCCCATCCCTCCACCCACCCCCACCACTTCAGTCACGTTGTTGACAAAACAACCTTCTCATACTTACCTTGCCTCTCCCATATACCCTCCAAAGGATGACCCCCTTCATTTATACTCACCAACCCTCCCCAAATCACCCTTCCCCTCCTCAGACAACAAGGATTGTTCTGATGTGTTACAAGTATCTCAATGAATCTAAGGATCTGTGCCTGGAACATTAGGGGTCTTAACCACCCTAATAAACAAAAATATATCCAAAACATTATAAAGAGACACAACCTTGCCCTGATTGCGATCATTGAGACATGCCTTCAGAAGTGTAAGGAGGACCGTATTGCTTCCCACCTTCTTCCTAATTGGAGCAACACCTCCAACTCTCCCTACTCTAACAACTGCAAAATGTGGATATGGTGGAACCCTTCTATCATCTCCCTTACCCCCATGATTATCATTGACCAATTGATCCACTTCCGAATTGCTTGCAATTTCAACCCAACCAACCTTCCATCCCTCTTTGAGTGCTCCTTCATCTATGGGCACAATGACCATCATAAACGCTCTAACCTCTGGTCCACCATCGCCACCATTCAACCCCTTAACCCTACGACTCCCTGGACTCTCTTGGGTGCCTTCAACGTCACCTTATCCCTAGATGAAAAAATCTCCAAATACGTCAACTCTTTTTCTCAAACCTCCACTGAACTTTCCGATTGCTTCAACTTGAACAACCTTTCCGATCTCCCTTATAATGGCAACAAGTATACATGGAAGGACAAACAAATTGATCTCACCACTTGGTGCAAGCTCGATCGTGTTGTCTCTTGTTACCCTAGAGATGTAGCACAAAAAGCTTACATTTATAAACTCGATCTAATCTCCTAAACTACCTAGCAAAACCCGCAGTGTATGGATCGTTTTGTAGCAAGGATAGTATTCCGAGGTCGAACACAAGGACTGAGGTGAAATCAAGTCATTCAATGATCATGTATAGTGCAAATCTAAACTAAGATGAGATGAGGAATAATGAAAGTGCAGAACACAATATTTTTGGCTGGTTTTGGGTGATCAAACAAGGATCACAAAATATGCAAGTCAAACAAGAAAACAAACACAAGAAAGGAGATAAGAGGTAAGAAATGCGGATTCTAGAGATTCGGAATTCCGTTTATGACAATGGACTCATGCTTCCAAAGATCAAAGGAAAGCTGCGGTTGTTCGGAGTTGGGTGTTTCTCTAATGGGAGCAATTACCGGGTAAGTCTCATGCTCCACTAGTCTCGCACCTAAGGTCCTATTACCGGGTAAGTCTCAAGGAACCTAAGGACGGGAATTCTACAAAAACCGGCCACTACCTAAGGGTCAAACCCCTCCTTACCGGGTAAGTCTCGGAAGAGGTAAGTCTTAGGCAACGGTCCTAGCACACTCAATCCAATAGCGGCTTTTTTGGCTCACTACTACCTAGAGTTCATCATCTTATGTATCTAAGAGAGGAAATTACCGGGCAAGTCTCATTCCTCAAAAAGGTAGCTAACATTAGGTCACCCTAAGCTAGATTAGGCTCAACAAACACTAGGATTTCAACACTGAAGAACCGTTAGGTGAAATAAATAAGTTAAATGATACTCTAGAAGAGGGGTTGAATACAGTATGGGAACTTTTCGCAAACCAAATCTCAAGGCCTTGAAACTCCTTTCAAGGACCTTGATGTCAATCTGTGCTTCTCGTGAAACTTACGAAGAGCAGGTAATGGTAATTTTCTTACCTTTGATAACAAAATCTAGAATCTATTCACCTCTCTCACGTCTTGCCGTTAAGTTTGCATAGAACAATCTGGTCAGTCGTGGATATGACGATTCTTCTAGATTTAACATAATCCAAATAGAGCTTCCTTGGAGCACTTCAAATCCCGGCATGGAAGAGCAGGTAAACAGTTCGCAATGGAATGGCTCACACATGCACTGATAACGATCATCATACTCCATGAGCCATTTCTTAGCTGTTGTTGGGTTAGCGAACCAACTTGATGGAAACCCTATTTTAGCAAAAATATCCACGTCGCTTGAGAACCCTGATGAACTTGAACTCGACCTAGAGTCGGAACTTGAGCCAGAGTCAGACAATACTTGAACGACCCTCTATCGTTTCGGAACAGAAGATGTTGCTTCGCTGATTGAAGGTCTCTTGGATGCCATTGAGAAAATTTTGAGAGGAAGATGAAGAGGGTTTTGGAAAATCAAAAGAGTAAAGCACCGTTATTTCAAAGGAAAAGGGAAGCGGAAGAAATAAAGAGGGAAGAGAAGAGGCTTTTATGGGAAAATCATAGATGATAAAAATTCATTCCATAAATTTTAGTAACCACTTTTCAAAATCTTTTGAATCTGAAAACAAAACCTTTTGAAATCCCTTTTAAAGAATAAAAATTAGATAATTCAATATCTAAAAGATATGAATTTCTAATTGATCCGTTTTATTTATATACCCTTTGAAATATGTTTCAAGGCCCCTTGAATTAAAATTCAAGGCCCTTGAAAGCATTAATAATTGCATGCGTAGGAATGATTAAAACTAGTTTACTCCCCCTACGTGAATGCTTCCTTGTTCAACATACCAAGCTCTAATCTAATAAAATTAAATTGTTCCTCAAGAAGAGGCTTGGTAAATATATCTGCAAGCTGCAAGTTAGTTGAGATAAAAGAAATCGAAACATCACCTTTCTCAACATGATCACGTATGAAGTGATGCCTTACATCAATATGCTTAGTCCTTGAATGCTGCACGTGATTTTTGGTTATAGAAATAGCACTAGTATTATCACATTTTATAGAAATACCTTTCAAGTCAAAGCCAAGGTCACGAAGTTGTTGAGCAATCCAAAGAACTTGAGCACAACAGGCTCTTGTAGCTATATATTCGGCTTCAGTTGTGGATAGGGCAACAAAATTTTGCTTCTTGGACTGCCAACTGATTAGGGATGACCCTAAGAATTGGCAACATCCAGAAGTACTTTTTCTATCGACCTTATAACCTGTAAAGTCTGCATCTGAATAGCCAACAAGATGAAACGAGCTTTGACGTGGGTACCATAACCCTAGATCCTTAGTGTCATTGAGATACCGAAAAATTCTTTTCACAGCTATCAAGTGTGACTCTTTAGGATCAGCTTGAAATCTTGCACACATGCACATGCTAAACATAATTTTAGGATGACTAGCAGTTAGATACAACAATGAACCGATCATACCTCGATACTCCTTTTGTACTACACTTTTTCCATTCTTGTCATGATCTAGTGAACGTGTTGAACTCATAGGAGTCATTACAACCTTAGATTGATCCATTTTGTACTTTTTAAGCAAATCTTTAGTATACTTTCTTTGATTGAGAAAAATTCCTTTCTTTGCTTGTGTAACTTGAAGTCTAAGAAAGAAATTTAGCTCTCCCATTAAGCTCATCTCAAATTCCCTACAAATAATATCTGAAAATTCATTGCAAAGGTAATCATTAGTAGCACCGAATAATATATCATCAACATAGATTTGTAGTACTAGAAAGTCGTCGCCTCTAGTTTTGATAAACAATGTTTTTATCAATCAAGCCTCTTTCAAAATTGTTTTCAAGAAGATATTCAGACAATCTTTCATACCAAACTCGAGGAGCTTGCTTAAGACCGTAAAGAGCTTTGTCTAATTTAAAAACATGATCTGGAAATTCATCATTTTCAAAACCAGGAGGTTGAGCAACGTAGACTTCTTCTTCTAAGAAGCTATTTAAAAAAGCACATTTTACATCCATTTGAAAAAGTTTTATGCTCATGAAAAATACAAATGCAAGTAGCATACGTATTCTAACCTGGCAACTGGAGCAAAAGTGTCCTCATAATCAATACCTTCTTCTTGGTTATAACCTTGTGCTATAAGTCGTGCTTTGTTTCGTATGATTTTACCACTTTCATCAAATTTGTTTTGAAAGACCCATTTTATGCCAATAACTGATTGATGCTTTGGTCTTGAAGTAAGAGTCCATACCTTGTTCCTCTCAAATTCATTTAATTCATTTTCCATGACAATAATCCAATCTGGTTCTTGAAGAGCTTGAATGTAGTTCTTTGGTTCGACAAGTGATACAAAGGCGGAGAAGGCACATAGATTGTTCACTTTGATCTAGTTTGAACTCCAGCTTTTGGATCTGAGATCACATTCTCTTATGGATGATATGAGGAGTGTTGAATTTTTCTTCTTTTGACAGATGAAGTAGATCCAGAAGGTTGAGCTGCATATGTTTGACTAGATTCAGGTACCGTTTGTGTATTACCTGTTGTTCCAATCTCAAGGTCTTGAAGTTGGGTTTCAAGCCCTTGAAGTGGAGTTCTGTTATCACATTTTCCAGTTTCAAGGTCTTGAAGGTGTGTTTCAAGGTTTTGAGGGTTTTCTTTGGTATCTTGAATCTTTTCCTGCATATTCTTGTCTTGATCTTTAGGATCTTCCTCTTCATCCGAAATGTGATCTTCTCTTCGATTCAGATTTAAATCTTTTCCATTCTTGTTCACGATCTCAGTGAATCTGGTGAATATTTCTTTGACTGTTTCATTTGGATTCATCTTGAATAGCTCGTATTGTCTAAGAAAGATGCTAATCTTTGTTTCCTTGACTTGACTTGTTCCTTCGTAAGTGACAACAAGCTTGTCCCATATTTCATTAGCACTCTTGCATGATGAGATGCGGTTGAATTCATTTGCATCTAATCCACAGTAAAGTAGATTCATTGCTTTGTAATTCTTTGACACACTATCCCGGTCAGCCTGTGTGAAGTCTGATTCCTTCTTTGGGACTTGGACGCCTTCAACCGTTGTCATTCGAACTTTAGGTCCATTTTGAGTAATGCTCCAAAGCTCCATATCTTGGTTAATAATGAACATCCACATGAGTGCTCTCCAATGGGCAAAATTGTTGCCACAGAAGAGTGGTGGTCGGGATGAGGATTTTCCTTGAGCAAATCCACCATCACCTACAGGATTCATAATTAGTTTCACTGATGGCTAAATCTATAAATGTGAGTCTAGCTTCGATACCAATTGAAGAACCGGTAGGTAAAATGAATAATTTAAATGATACTCTAGAAGGGGGGTTGAATAAAGTATGAGAACTTATCGCAAACCAAATCTCAAGGCCTTGAAACTCCTTTCAAGGACCTTGATGTCAATTTGTGCTTCTCGTGAAACTTTGATTTCAAGGGCTTTGAAACTCCTTTCAAGGGCCTTGACTTCTTGCTCCTGCAAAACAAGTTAGTCACAATAAAGTATGTATGGTGCAAATTTGAAAAGATTGACACGAGGATATGGTTACGAAGTTCGGCTCTAAATAGCCTACTCTCCGTCCCAAGGTATATCTGTACGATCTAACTATCTATTATCAGCTTCAAAGAGTCCTAGATACAAACTAGAAGAAATCCCCTTTTTCTTTCACTATAGCCAATGCTACGATCTAGCTCCAACTCTTAACCTATCTATAATAGCCTAGTTACTTCGCAGAGTAACACACTCTAGTATAACACTATTTAGGTCTTCCAATGGAGCTCTAGTGTTTTCTCTCTCTAAGGGGATAAAGCTTTTGCGTGAATGAGAGAAAGAAAAACAACGAATGAAGATGATTAGGTTGCTTGAAGATGTAAAGATGTTTTCCTGTGTAAGCTTGTGTCCTTGTCTTCTTCGACCATTGACCGAATAGTATTTCTATGGTCTTCTATACCCAATCAAAAGTAAATCCCGACATAGCACTAAGAACAAGTATAGTGATTAAGTAAGGGTCGAACCCAAGAGAGTTAAGGTGTTTTAGATGCGATTATCGATTATAGTGACAAGTAACAAAGGGGGGGGGGGGGTTGGTTGAATTGATGCAAACAAAACTTTTGAAAACGATTAATGCGACAAGTAAGACAATGATGGATGAATCTACACTAGGTTGATTCTAAGCATGCAATTTCTACTTTGGTGAGTTCCTTTTACAAGTTTTCAAGTAATCTCCAGTCTCGATAATATATATGTGTTGAGCCAACCGGCATCAACACAACTTAATAGGTTAGTGTTCCGTAAACCTACAAGAACAATTAACAAGTTAGCTTTCAAACAAAGACTAAGGGATATAAAGAGAAGATTAAAACCGTTAAACTTATCTTTATATTTGTGTTCCTTTTCTTTAAGTAATTACAACCCGTTATTACTTAAAGTTGCTACTGATAACACGATTTATGACTTAGGTTTAGGCACTCATTTAGATAGTTTTTCCGCTCATTCATGCATGGTTTGAACTAGTTCGTAATGACTTGCACTCAATTCATGTATTTTGTCGAGATAGACATCTACACGGACTTTTGCATGCTTTGTAAGTATTTTTGGAGTTTTAGGAGCTTAATCGATACATTCGAGGATCGTTCCTTGAGATAACACACCTTCGGACTCATTGGGATGCAAGCTAGGGGCTAAGGAGGACACATGGGACCTTATTGGTGCATGTCGTGCACCGAATTGTGGCTTAATGATCCATAGAATGCAGAAGCACCAAAACCACGGCCACTGGGACTTCCACGGGCGTGGAAATGGGCCGTGGTTTTGGCAAGAAAGTTGTGACAGCTGTCCCACGATCTTCATGGCCGACTCTTGCAAATTTAGAGGATAAAAGGTGGTCCTGCAAGGCTGTTATGGACAGACCCCTGACTCCCATTCTCTCCCACACTCTCAACAAGAAGGATTATCTCATTGGAAGATTGGATTGGAGCTACTCTTGGAGAAGAAGAAAAGCTTTCATTGGAGAAGAAGAGAAGAACATACCATTATTAGTCTTTCATAGATTTTAGAGTGAAGATTGCCGGAAACATTTTCTAGGGTTGTAAGAACGGATTGAACCTTCTTTTGAAGGGTTGTAAGTCTTTCTCAACATTTATTCAGCTTGCTTTCTTATTCCACTTGTTTCATCTTCCTTTCATTTCATCTTCTTGATATGGATTCCATGATTTTATGCTTGATGATCTTGATTGTGATGATGCATGTTGTTGGCTAGATAGATGTGATTCTAGGGTAAGGAAAAGATGGTTATGGCTTGGACTATGATAGAATAGACTTACATGTAGGCTTGGATGACTCGCTTGATTGAACCTAGTCACTGTCGAAAACCACGGTTTGATCTTGCCTTTCCACGGCTGTGGAAAGGGATGAACACCCCGTAATTTTGATTAACTTGCTTGTATTGATAATTCTAAGTGTTAGGTTGTTGATTTGTTGAAATCCTAGTGTTAGTTGAGCTAAATCTATCCTAGGATGACCTAGAGTTAGCAACTAAGAGTTAGAAGAGACCTACCCAGTGATTCTTGCTCTTAGATACCAAAGATGACGAACTCTAGGTAGTAGTGAGCCTCATAAGCCGCTATTGGACTAAGTGTGCTAGGATTAATGTTTAGGACTTGCCTTCCCGAGACTTACCCGGTAAGGAGAGGTTAGATCCCTAGATAACCATCCGGTTTGTGTAGAATTCCTATCCTTAGGCTCTTTGAGACTTACCCGGTGATGAGACCTTAGGAACGGACTAGTGGACCATGAGACCTACCCGGTGATTGATCCCAATCTAGAAACGCTCACTCCCAACATACTATAGTTGATCCAAGGAATTATTAGACAGCTTGAGTCCTATGCCATAACCAGAATTTCCAACCCCTAGAATCCGCTTTTCTCTCTTTGATCTCATATCTCGTGTTTGTCTTGCTTGTTTGTGTTTATTTGCTAGATTGTTAGTTTGTTTTGCCATATTGCATCATTGTGATCCTTGATTGATCACCACACAAAACCAATCCAAAAACATTGAGATTTTCATTTATTTGTTTCTTTCTCTTTTCTTAGCCTAGATCAACACTATCCTTAGTCACTAATTGATTAAATCTCACCTCAGTCTTTGTGTTCGACCTCGGAATACTATCCCTACTACGAAATGTCCCGTACACTGCGGGTTTGCTAGGAGTTAGGAAAAACATAACGAGTATAAATTTAAGGCTTTTTGCGTGACACGTTCTTAGCGTAACAAGTTTTTGGCGCCGTTGCCGGGGACTAGGTTAAGATTGAGTCGTTGTTTGTGATTGTTTATAGTGTAGGTCTTTCTTGTTGCTTTTGATCTCGTTTGGTTTTTGTCTTTGCTTTTCAGGACATCTCTCACTCTTTAGGTGCATGTGAAGATCTTGTGGCAAGGATTTAGCTCCATTCGATCCCGAACCGGAGAAAACCCTTAGATCTAGATCCAAGAGCATTAGAAAGGGAAAAGAGATGGCCGGAAGAGATCTCCAAGCTGAGTTGGATGAAGCTTTAGAGCAAATTAGGCTAAGAGATGAAGCCTTGGAGAATGAAAGGAGACTTGCCAATGAGAGGCAAGAAGCAACTAGGAGAGAGATTGAAGAGATTAGGCAAGCTCTTGTGCAAAGAGAACTTAATCGTCAACAACCTCCTCCACCTCCACCACAACCGCAGCCGGCGGTTAATATTCGGGTTGTTCCCATTGCTATCGAAGAGCCACAAACGTTAGGGCAACGTATGGATCCGGCACAAAGAGCACACCGTCCAGGTGTGAACTTAGGAGATCCCGCAGCCCATGATTACGAGCTCCGCCCTCAAGTTCTACAAATGATCCGGCATAATCAATTTGGAGGGATGGAAGGAGAGTCTCCTCATCAACACTTGATGAACTATGAGATCTTGATGGAGACTCTAAGACCGCCTAGATTGAAGAGCAACAACCATAAGCTTAGGGCTTTCTCCTTCTCTCTTAAGGATAAAGCCTTGGCTTGGTATCAATCTATTCCACAAGGGCGAGTGAGTACTTGGGAGGAGATGACAACCGAGTTTTTGACAAAGTTCTTTCCACCTTCCAAGACTACCGAGCTAAGAGGGAAGATCAATGCCTTCGTGATGAAGGATAGAGAAAGCCTATTCAAATCTTAGGAGAGGTTTATAGACCTTCTCCTAGATTGTCCACACCATGGAATACCAAAGATAGAGCTATTGGAGATCTATTTCAAGGGGCTTGATGAGGATAGCCAATTCAAGCTTCAATCACTTTCCGGTGGAACCTTTATGGAGAAGAATGTGGATGAGGCTTGGGAGTTTGTAGAGAAACAAGCTTTGGTGATTGAGAAGTACTCCCATAGGAAGAGTGATGGGAGGAAAGCGGGAGCATATGAGGTGAGTGAAGTCACCATGAGTAACTTCAAGCTTGATGCAATCAACAATGAGCTGAAATCTTTGAGGGAGTTGTGTGCTACAACTTTGAAGAGTCAAGCAAACCCTCAAATGCAAGTGCAAGCAAACTTGTCTTCCAAGGAGGAAGATGTGAACTACATGGGAAGGGGCAATTACAACAACTATCAAGGCCCAAGGAACTTCAACAACAATAGCCGACCATTCAACAATTACCGGCCTAACCATAACCATCCCGGGTTTTCCTATTCTAACCCGGATGGAGCCTTGAGCCCTCCCGCTTCCACAAGCGCAGCTCCACCACCAAAGGCTTCACAAGAACCTTCACCCTGATTCACTCAACCTCCAAAGGATAGAACCAAGATGATGTTTGAGCAATTGCTTGGAAGGTTGAGTGGTCTTGAGAGCACGGTGACTTCCATTTCTAAAGCTCAAAAGGTGTTGGAAGCACAAGTGTTCCAAAAGGCGGGTGAAGCTCATAGAGATCCGGGAAAGCTTCCCGGAAGAACCGAAGACAACCCAAGAGGCCAAGTGTTGGCCATCACAACAAGGAGCGGGTTGAGCATGAAGGATCCCTTACCTAAGGGAAATGACAAAGGGAAGCAAGTGGTGGTAGAGGAAGAGACCTTGCAAGAAGAAGGAGGCAAGAGCAAGGATGATGAGCAACCATATGTGGCCCCACCTCCATACAAGCCACCACTACCATTCCCTCAATCACGAGCAAGAGCTTGTGTGGACAAACACTTCGGTAAATTCCTTGAACTTATGTCTAAATTGCATATTAACATTCTGTTCATGGATGCTATCTTAGGTATGCCGGCATATGGCAAGTTTTTGAAAGAAATACTCTCCAACAAGAGGAAGTTGGAAGAGTATGGAGAAGTAAGGATGACAAAGAGGTCCTCGGAATTGATCCAAACCATGAAGGAGGAGATGCCTCCTAAGCTAAGAGATCCGGGATCCTTTTGTGTGCCAATTGGAGTGGGAGAACTGAAGTATGAAGCCCTATGTGATCTTGGGGCAAGTGTAAGCATCATACCGCTTGCACTTTGCAACAAGGTTGGACTAGGAGAGCCAAAGCCGGTCAAGATGACCCTTTACATGGCGGATCGTTCAATCACTCACCCGGTTGGAATCTTGGAGGATATACCGGTGCAACTCGGGAAGTTCTATGTGCCGATTGATTTTGTTGTCTTGGACATCCCGGCAGACTATCCGGTTCCCATCATCTTAGGGAGACCTTTCCTAGCCACTTCTGGATGTTTGGTGGATTACAAAAATGGAATTCTCTCCTTCAACATTGGAGAAGAGAATATCAAGTTCAAGCTGTCCACAATGATGAAGGGGTCAGCCCTTGGTGAAGATGTGTTCAACATTGTCGAGCAAGAGGATTGTAGAGAGATTGTGAGCTCGATCTTGATCAAGGACCCTTTGGAGAAGGTTATTAGCTTAAGTTTGATGGAGGAAGGAGTTGAGGAGGCTTGCAATGAAGAAATCAAGGCTTTGAAAGCATTGAAAAAGGAGACAAGAGCTGAATTTGAAGTACACGAAGGTGTGCTGAATTCCTGTAGGAACCACGGCCTGGGGGGAGAAACCACGCCCGTGGTTTTACCCGTGGAACCTACTGAAGTGCTCCGAGGTGAACGTTTTGCAAGTTCCACGGCCGTGGTTGTGCCTGAGCCCGTAATTTTGCCCGTGGTTTTCCCCATAAACTGCATTGGTTGTTGATCAAGCTTCAAGGAGCCTTGAGGAGTCTTCCATGGATTTGGATTCATCTCAACCAACATTATACGGATCATCTCCACTCGATAAAGGTCCTCCTAAACTTGAACTCAAACCCCTCCCCTCTCATTTGAAGTATGCTTTTCTTGGTGAGAATTCTACATATCCGGTTATTGTGAATGCATGCTTGAATGATGATGAACTTGCTAGATTGTTGCATGAACGAAGATTGCATAGGAAAGCTATAGGCTATACCATTGATGATTTAGTTGGCATTAAACCTTCTTTGTGCATGCATAAGATCTTAATGGAAGACAACCATAAACCTTCAATTGAACCTCAAAGAAGACTAAACCCAATCATGAAAGAAGTAGTCAAAAAGGAGATTCTTAAATTGCTAGATGCGGGAATCATTTTCCCGATTTCGGATAGTAAATGGGTTAGTCCCGTGCATGTGGTTCCTAAGAAGGGAGGGATAACCATAGTAAACAATGAGAATAATGAACTAATCCCAACTAGAACGGTTACGGGATGGAGGATGTGTATAGACTATAGGAAACTCAATGTTGCCTCTAGGAAAGATCACTTCCCTCTTCCTTTCATTGACCAAATGCTAGAGAGATTAGCTCAACATTCCCATTTTTGTTACTTAGATGGCTATAGTGGATTCTTCCAAATCCCTATTCACCCCGATGATCAAGAAAAAACCACATTCACATGTCCATGGGGTACTTTTGCATATAGGAGAATGTCATTTGGGTTGTGTAATGCACCCGCCACCTTTCAAAGGTGTATGATGGCTATCTTTTTTGAGTATATTGAAAACATCATGGAAGTGTTTATGGATGATTTTTCTGTTTATGGATCTTCCTTTGATGATTGTTTAGCTAACTTGTCTTTAGTGCTTAAGAGATGTGAGGAGACTAATCTAGTCTTGAATTGGGAGAAATGCCACTTCATGGTAAGTGAAGGTATTGTGTTGGGATACTTGGTGTCCAACCGTGGCATTGAAGTTGATAGAGCTAAGATAGAAACCATAGAGAAGTTGCCACCACCTACCTCGGTGAAGGGGGTAAGGAGTTTTCTAGGGCATGCCGGTTTTTACCGGAGATTAATTAAAAATTTCTCTAAGATATCTAAGCCTCTTACTAACCTACTAATGAAATATGTTGAGTTATTTTCTCCAAGGATTGCCTTGAGGCTTTTTGTAGGTTGAAGAACGCTTTGATCTCCGCACCCATCATGCAACCCCCGGTTTGGAGCTTACCATTTGAGATCTTGTGCGACGCGAGTGATGTAGCCATTGGGGCTGTTTTGGGACAAAGGAAAGATGGGCTTACACATGCCATCTATTATGCTAGCAAGACGCTAGATGAAGCCCAACTCAATTATGCTACCACCGAGAAGGAGTTGCTAGCGGTTGTGTATGCATTTGAGAAGTTCCGCTCATATCTTGTTGGAGCGAAGGTCGTTGTTTATACGGATCATGCTGCGATCCGTTATCTCCTTACAAAGAAGGATGCCAAACCTCGGTTGATTCGGTGGATCGTTCTTCTTCAAGAGTTTGATTTGGAAATCCGGGACAAGAAGGGGTCCAAAAATTCTGTGGCGGATCACCATAGTAGACTCCCACCATTGGAGCTTAAGAGAGATGACATCCCGATTGATGACTCATTACGGGATGAGCAATTGCAAATGGTGGAGGAGTGCTTGCTTCAAGTGTCAAGTAGTGAGCCATGGTATGCCGACATAGTGAACTACCTTGTGTGTGAGGATGTGCCACCCGGTTTATCCTATGCCCAAAGGAAGAAATTCTTCAAAGATGTGAGGCATTACTATTGTAGTGAACCGCTTTTGTTCAAGAGAGGACCGGATGAAGTCTTTAGAAGATGCATACCGGAGGATGAGGTAGAGAGTGTGACCCGCCATTGTTAGTCCTTGCCATGTAGAGGCCATGCTAGCTGACACAAGACATGTGCTAAAGTGTTGTAATCAGGTTTCTTTTGGCCGAGTTTGTTCAAGGATGTGCAGAATTTTGTTGTAGCTTGTGATGCTTCCAAAGAACGGGCAACATCTCAAGGAGGAACGAGATGCCCTTGAACAACATACAAGAGGTGGAGATATTCGATGTGTGGGGTGTGGACTTCATGGGACCATTCCCCTCTTCTTGTGGCACCTCTACATTCTATTGGCGGTAGACTATGTTTCGAGATGGGTGGAGGCAATCGCCTCTCCCACAAATGATGCCAAGGTTTTGGTGCGGTTATTCAACTGAGTGATCTTCCCTAGGTTTGGAACACCAAGGGTGATCATAAGTGATGGAGGGAAGCACTTCACTAATAGGAACTTTGGGGCACTTTTGGCAAAGTATGGGGTGACTCATAAGGTGGCAACACCTTACCACCCCCAAACTAGTGGCCAAGTGGAGATCTCCAACCGGGAGATAAAGGGAATTCTTGTGAAGACGGTTTCTAGGACGAGAAAGGATTGGGCTATGAAGCTCGATGATGCTTTGTGGGCATATAGAACAGCTTTCAAGACACCGATTGGCACCACTCCTTACAAGCTAGTCTATGGCAAGTCTTGCCACCTTCCGGTAGAGATGGAGCATAGAGCGTATTGGGCTATAAGGTGGCTGAATTTTGACCTCAAGGAGGCCGGTGAGAAAAGGTTGCTAGACATGAACGCCCTTGAGGAGATCCGGTTGGATGCCTATGAAAACGCCCGGATCTACAAAGAAAGGACCAAACGTTGGCATGATAAGCGTCTCATCCCGAAGGAGTTGAGTGAAGGCGACCTTGTCCTTCTCTTCAACTCAAGGCTGCGGCTCTTCCCCGGAAAGCTAAAGTCAAGATGGGTGGGTCCTTATGTGGTGAAGAAGATCTTTCCCCATGGAGCGGTTGAGATAGGAGGGGAGCATTGCGGAAATTTTAAGGTGAATGGGCACCAGTTGAAGAAGTATATCCCGGAAGCTCCGGTGGATATGATTGCCCCACTTCACCTAGAGTGAGACGCCCCCGAATTTGGTCAAGCTAATGACCTTAAAGAAGCGCTTAATGGGAGGCAACCCATTGGTAACATTTTTTCCCTTTTTCGTTTTCGTTTTTGTTTTTGTTTTGATTTTTCTGTTTTTGTGTGCTTGGTGTGCTTTGTGTGTGTGCTAGAGTCTTGGTTGCATGGAAGCCTTGCATGGCATGTGGATGATGATGATGAGTCCCTCATCAATTGTGGGTGGAGCGGACGCGGGACTTGGACGGCTAGCGGCGCCTAGCGCGGATCCCGACGCCTTAACGAACACTTTGAGCTCTCTACCATCGTTGATAGGATCATCCACCATCACTCCATTTGAATGATCCCAAATACCAAAGCAAACCATTTTTACATTGTGAGAACCCTCTTTCACTCTTCTTTACTTCATTTACACATTGGGGACAATGTGTTTCTAAGTATGGGGTGGGGTTTGCATGATATTTTGCATGATTAGCATCTAGGGTAGTTTCTTTTAGTCACATGATTCATTATGTCTTGCATTGTACATACACACTTTGAAAAAATCCAAAAAAAAAATCAGAAAATTTTTAAAAAATTTTTTTTTTAGTGCTTCTAAGCTTGGGAATGACCCTTATGATGAGATTGTCTTGTGAATTGGCTATGGATGGCCTTATGTGTTGAATAGATGAATGCATATGTGGACTTGAAGTACTTATCTTGAATCCCATGAATGGATTGTGATCATGATGTTTGCCTTGATTGGATTGAGTATTGAAAGTCGAAATTACATGCTAGTTCTTGCACATCATCTAGGAGTGATTAAGGCAATTCATCTTTCTCTACTTCTCATCTTGATCATGTTGTTTGAGCACCTCAATTGATATAAATTTGACCTCTTTTGACCCATCCGGGAATAGGAGCATGTTAGTGTGTTGAGTGTGTGAAAAGCAAGTGTGGGGTGAAGTTGTTGATGGATGAATGTTATGAATGAAGTGCTGAATTTGTTGTGAAAAGTGTAGAAAAAAATATAGGTTTGGGGACGTTGGTTTAAATGACGAGTAACTCGGCACCATTCACATAATCGGATGTTTGTGCCTTGTCAAAGTCAAATAAACCGATAGTCCTAACGAGCTTTGGTATGTGTGCCCGGTGTGGATGCACCTCGAAAAATAAAAAAAACCCGAGGACGGATAATCACCAAGGTTTCGGCTTTTGTACACCAATGCCATTGTCTCAAAAATAAGTGAAAGAAAAAGAAAAGAAAAGAAAGAAAAAAATGGAGAAAAATGTACACTTGTGGGAAGTTGATAGAAAATGTGAAGTTGTGGTTGTTTAGTTCCTTTCCCGGATTAGCATCACATGACCTTAAAAATTCCAACCTAATCACAACGTTTCTTGTCCTCTCATTTCACAAGCCCTTGTGACCTATTTGCATGTGTGTAAGGCTTAGTGATCTAGATTGAATATGCTCATGATCATCTTGACTTCTTCATTTTTACATTTCATGCATGCTTTCGAGTTAAGTATAATTGTCTTTCCGTGCCTTCGTTTATTTGATACATGATTGCTTGTCCATTGCCATGAAACATGACTATGAAGGTGATCCAATATTAGAAGCACAACTCCAAAAAGATTTTGTTGTTTTTCTGCATGCATAAATCATGTCATCTCTTAGTCTATAATTGGGACTTGCTCGGGGACGAGCAAACCTTAAGTATGGGGTATTTTTGATAACACGATTTATGACTTAGGTTTAGGCACTCATTTAGATAGTTTTTCCGCTCATTCATGCATGGTTTGCACTAGTTCGTAACGACTTGCACTCAATTCATGTATTTTGTAGAGATAGACATTTACACGGACTTTTGCATGCTTTGTAGGTATTTTAGGAGTTTTAGGAGCTTAATCGATACATTTGAGGATCGTTCCTCGAGATAACACACCTTCGGACTCATTGGGATGCAAGCTAGGGGCTAAGGAGAACACATGAGACCTTATTGGTGCATGCCATGCACCGAATTGTGGCTTAATGATCCATAGAATACAGAAGCACCAAAACCACGGCCACTGGGACTTCCACAGGCGTGGAAATGGGCCGTGGTTTTGGCCAGACAGTTGTGACAGCAGTCCCACGATCTTCATGACCGACTCTTGCAAATTTGGAGGATAAAAGGTGGTCCTATAAGGCTGTTATGGACAGACACCTGACTCCCATTCTCTCCCACACTCTCAACAAGAAGGATTCTCTCATTGGATGATTGGATTGGAGCTACTCTTGAAGAAGAAGAAAAGCTTCCATTGGAGAAGAAGAGAAGAACACACCATTATCAGTCTTTCATAGATTTTAGAGTCAAGATTGTCGGAAACATTTTCTAGGGTTGTAAGAACGGATTGAACCTTCTTTTGAAGGGTTTTAAGTCTTTCTCAACATTTATTCAGCTTGCTTTCTTATTCCACTTGTTTCATCTTCCTTTCATTTCATCTTCTTGATATGGATTCCATGATTTTATGCTTGATGATCTTGATTGTGATGATGCATGTTGTTGGCTAGATAGATGTGATTCTAGGGTAAGGAAAAGATGGTTATGGCTTGGACTATGATAGAATAGACTTAAATGTAGGCTTGGATGACTCGCTTGATTGAACCTAGTCACTGTCGTAAACCACGGTTTAATCTTGCCTTTCCACGGCCGTGGAAAGGGATGAACACCCCGTAATTTTGATTAACTTGCTTGTATTGATAAATCTAAGTGTTAGGTTGTTGATTTGTTGAAATCCTAGTGTTAGTTGAGCTAAATCTATCCTAGGGTGACCTAGAGTTAGCAACTAAGAGTTAGAAGAGACCTACCCGGTGATTCTTGCTCTTAGATACCAAAGATGACGAACTCTAGGTAGTAGTGAGCCTCATAAGCCGCTATTGGACTAAGTGTGCTAGGATTGATGTTTAGGACTTGCCTTCTTGAGACTTACTCGGTAAGGAGAGGTTAGATCCCTAGATAACCATCCGGTTTGTGTAGAATTCCTATCCTTAGGCTCTTTGAGACTTACCCGGTGATGAGACTTTAAGAACGGACTAGTGGACCATCAGACCTACCCGGTGATTGATCCCAATCTAGAAACGCTCACTCCCAACATACTATAGTTGATCCAAGGAATGATTAGACAGCTTAAGTCCTATGCCATAACCGGAATTTCCAACTCCTAGAATCCGCTTTTCTCTCTTTGATCTCATATCTCGTGTTTGTCTTGCTTGTTTGTGTTTATTTGCTAGATTGTTAGTTTGTTTTGCCATATTGCATCATTGTGATCCTTGATTGATCACCACACAAAACCAATCCGAAAACATTGAGATTTTCATTTATTTGTTTCTTTCTCTTTTCTTAGCCTAGATCAACACTATCCTTAGTCACTAATCGATTAAATCTCACCTCAATCTTTGTGTTCGACCTCGGAATACCATCCCTACTACGAAACATCCCGTACACTGCGGGTTCGCTAGGAGTTAGGAAAAATATAACGAGTATAAATTAAAGTTTTTTGCATGACACGTTCTTATCGTAACACCTACTAGATTAAAGACCCTTACCCGGAACCTATTAATCCTAGTTGTTTGCATGCACTTTAGAACCTAAGGTGATCAATCTCAAGCAATAGTAAACATGCAATTAGACAATGGAGATCAAGGAAACACAAAGAATTACTGAATGCAAACTTATATTATAAAGAACTTACAACCAAAGTACCAATGCAGCTTCAAACCAATCCAATGTAGGAAGGGAGTTAGCAACTCATTACAAAGGTAGCAAGACAATCTAAGTGGATAATTTGTTGGCTAACAAGATGATAAGGTGGATGATTCTAGCAATCAACCCAAGACTATTTATACTACAAAAAACACTAAATAGGAGTAAGTGGCCGGCCAAAAATAGCCACCTTTAATGCCATAAAGGTGGTGTAAACAGCCGGAGTAAAGCTTTTGGAGTTAAACCGCAAGGGCGGCCTTCAGGTCCGTAGGGGCGGTGAAGGCCAAAAACGCTTGATCTTCTTCATGGCCGCAGGGGCGGCTAGGTAATTCCGTTGGGGCAGATCTTTAATGCTCTTCAAACGTCTGACCCTTCGACTTTCTGACGTTTCTGATGCCAAACCACCGGGGCGTCCCTAGGTCGACGCGGGGGCGGTTACACAGCCTCTTCGTCTTCCAGCTCCCAAGTTGAGGCGCAGTGGGAGGCGCATGGGAGCTGGTCTTCGTCTCTTCAGGGCAGGTCACTGCAGGAGCGCCAAGGAGTGGCACAGGGACGGTGACACACTTCATGGTCGGTGCTGGTGAAGGCGCAGGGGGCGCTCCAGTGTATGGCATCACCCGCAGGGGCGGTGGCAAGGCTCCGCAGGGGCGGTGAGGCGACAGAAGCTTTGCTTCGTGATCGATCTTCACTCCTAAATGCTTATAATTCCTTCCTTAGCTTCTTTTAGTCTTCTCCTTCTGAACCAAAGAGTTAGTAGCATAAACCGACACAAATGCAATAAAAAGACTCTAAAATCTACCCTAAATGATAGTGATTCCATCAGCTATCAAACTCCCCCATACTTAGACCTTTGACTCGTCCCGAGTAAAACAAATGACAACAACTAGACTCAAAGGCCTCAAGAAGCATGGGTAAGCAAGAAAGACAATGAAAACAAGAGAAAAACCAAGAAAGAAAGAAGGAAAAGAGAGGAAATGTGAGAAAAAGAGAGAAACTACCATCCTTATTGCTCCAAGAGTGGCCTACCCGGACAACCTCCTTATGACTCCCCTTCTTATGTTTCTAAACGCCGGAAGGGAAACCTACACTCGGTGTCGCTCATTTTGCCAAGGCACCCTTTCGGGTTTTCACCTTGCCACTCTTCTTCTTTTCTCACTTGAACTCACATCCCTCAAGTCCAATTTTGCACCAACCTAAGGTTGGTCGGACTACCTTCTTTTTGCCTAAACCGCCCTTTCGGTTTTTGGTTTATCCAAGGATTTTCATGCCTTTTTTTCAATTTCTTTGGCTTTTACTCTTTTTTTTTGTGAATTTTAATCTGAATTCAACAGATGCAAAACAAACTCAAAACAACTCAATGAACTGTACAAGCAATGATATATCCCTCCCCCATACTTGAAGTACACTTTGTCCTCAAAGTGGAAAATGAGGCAAAGATAAATGTGAGAGAAGGGAAGAGAAATGTACCCCTCAGTGGGGTGGTCCGGATGGACCACCATGACCCTCCTCCGGTGGGTAAGGAAAATGGCGGAAGAAGTGCTCCTGCCGGCGGTGGAGCGTGTCGATACGGTCCTCCTGAGCCTCCATCCTCTCTCTGAATGATGTCTCGTACCTAGCTTGCCAAGCTAGCTGCTGAGTCTCCAACTGCTGATGATGAGCCGCTTGCCAAGCATCATGACGGCGGTCAAAGTGAGTGGTCATGGAGGAGGCAAAACTGGACTGCCACGCCTGTTGCTGCTCAAGCATGGACCGCTGGTATTCGGTCTGCCATGTCTGGTGTTGAGTAGTCAAGGCTGCCATCTGAGCCTGTAGACTCTCCATGGCCTTACTGTCGTGTGCTACCGTCGGCATCTCTTCATCAGTGGTGGGGGCTCGGCCGAAGCCGGCTGCGTATCTCCCAACAATATCCTCCTGAGGTCATCTCGGAGGAATTGGGTCAGCTGGTACATACAAATCGAAGAGCTCGTCTCCCAATGGAAGTCGTCGGGGGAGGTAGGTGATGTGACTCCCATCTGCTAACGAGAGCCAAAATCGGTGCTCCCCGTCTCTCTTGAGGAGCATGCACCTCCTCAACATACCCTCTATATAAAGTGGGGCTTTTAATCCGTCCTCTAGGGTAGAAAGATCCATCACCCATGCCGCCAACATGGAAAAGATCCATCCTTCCACTATATCTCGTGGCTCATTCTTCCTAATCCGCTTCAAAGCGGTAAGGAACAGGTATGGCCAATCCGGTACCTAGTCGTTTGTGGAGAGGCAGGCGTATAGCAGTGGAAGGTCCTTAAGAGCAACCTTATTCTCCTCCTTATGTCCACAGAAGACACTCATGAATACCTTCGAGATAAGCCTCAAACGGGGGTGAGTGAATTTGTTGGAGTACTCACCCCCTGCATGTAACTCAGACCTGGTGGTCGCCTGCCAAAACTCCATCAAATCAGGTGTCGGAATAGGTTCCCACCAATCGTCGCAAGCGGCTATAGTCACCCCTAATGCCTCCTGCAGCTGGGTGTAGTCCAATGTGTACTTCCTTTTGTTGAACTAGAATGTAAGTCCAACACACCCATGGTCCACCGTTTCCATTTTGAAGGTGGCAATGAACTGGCGGTTGAGCTCGGGGTATGTTGGAGCGCTTGTTATCAGAAAATCCCCGAGCCCAACGTTATTGAGAAGTTCCTGCATGCTCTCCAACAAACCCAATTGTTCCAAAGTAGGAACGTCCACAAATCGGGTTGCATACACATCCCGACTTTGTGCAATCCTATACCGTATCGTCTCGGCTTCTGAAAACTTATACTTCTTCTGATTCTCCATCTCTTGCAGTTGAGACAATCAAAGGAATTGGAAATTTCATAAAATTGAGTAAGAAACGAACCCTCTGTTGTCTTTTCCGCAGGGGCGGGCAAAGAGCAGAAGGCGATTTGGGCGTTCGGCGAAGGTGGTGACGATAGGTCTTTTCCGGCGTCTTCTTTCCTGTTGCAGACGTCACCGGAGGTGGGGCAGTGGAGTTTTGATTAAGGTGGTGTTTGTGAGTGGTGGTGGAGAGGGTTGGTGTCGTAAAGGGGGCGGCGACACTAAGTTGCCAGAGGCGGCGCAACAACGTCTGGACAGGGCGGTGTGAGATCTTCTAGAGGGTGCGAGGGCGTGGGAGGCGAGTCGGCTAGGTTTTTGAAGGATGAATGGATATGGAGTAAATAGGGCGGTAGATGTAGGTTATTTTTGGGAAGTGTATTTTTTTTCTTTCCTTAACAGAACCGCGGGGGCGGTGACAAGGAAGAGGAGGTACGCAGCCTCAGCGCCGGGGGCGGAGCTGAGGATGTGTGTCAAGGGTGGCCGCCACAGGGGCGTGGGGGTGTCATCGCGGGGGCGGTGACAAGTGATAACACGATTTATGGCTTAAGTTTAGGTAATCATTTAGTTAGATTTTCCGCTCATTCATGCATGGTTTAGCACTAGTTCACGACGTTTGCACTCAATTCACATATTTTGTCGAGATAGACGTCTGCACGGACTTTTGCATTGCTTTGTAGGTATTTTGGGAGAATTAGGAGCTTAATCGATACATTCAAGGATCGTTCCTCGGGATGGCACGCCTTCGGACTCATTGGGATGCAATTTAAGAGCTAAAGAGGACACATGGGACCATGTTTGTGCAAGCCATGCACCAAATCGTGACTCAATGATCCAAAAACAAGCTGTGGCACCAAACCACGGTCACTGGCACTTCCAAGGCCGTGGACTTGGACCGTGGTTTTTGCCAAACGGTTGTGACAGCTGTGCCACGATTCTCATGGCCGACCCTTGCAAAGTTGTGTATAAAAAGTGGTCCTGCAAGGCTGAGAGGGGTATCAAAATTTCAGAATCAAAATCCACACTCTCCACCATACTCTCAACAAGAAGATTTTCTCAAGGGGAGCTTGGAGGAGAGCTACCATTGGAGGAGAAGAAAAGCTCCATTGGAGAAGAAGAGAAGAAGACACCATTGCTAGTCTTTGATAGGTTTTGTAGTGAAGATTACCGGAATCGTTTTCTAAGGTTGTAAGAATCGATTGAACCTTATTTTGAAGGGTTGTGAGTCTTTCTAATCTCATTTTCAGTTTGGTTTTACTTGTTTCACTTGTTCATCTCTTTCTCTTCATTATCTTGCAAATAGATGCCATGATTTTATGCTTGATGATTTCGATTGTGATGATGTATGTTGTTGGCTAGATAGATGTGATTCTGGGGTAAGGAAAAGAGGGTTATGGCTAGGACTATGATAGGATGGACTTAGATTTGCCTTTGGACGATTCGTTCACTTGGACAGAGCCACTGTTGAAGTCCACGGTTTGTTCTTGCCAGTCCACGGCCGTGGAAGTAGATGAACAACCCGTGGTTTGCCTGGTTCCTTTGATTTGACGAATCTAAGTTTCAGAATGTTAGAATGTTGAAATCCTAGTGTTTGTTGAACTAAATCTATCCTAGAGTGACCTAGGGTTAGCAACTAAGTGTTAGAAGAGACCTACCCGGTAATTCTTGCTCTTAGATACCGAAGATGACAAACTCTAGGTAGTAGTGAGCCTCGCAAGCCGCTATTGGACTAAGTGTGCTAGGATAGTGTCTAGGACTTGCCTTTCCGAGACTTACCCGGTGAAGAGAGGTTAGATCCCTAAAATACTATCCGGTTTGTGTAGAATTCCTATCCTTAGGCTCTTTGAGACTGACCCGGTGATGAGACCTTAGGAACGGACTAGTGGACCATGAGACTTACCCGGTGATTGGCTCCAATCAAGAAACACTTACTCCCAACATACTATAGTTAATCCAAGGAATGATTAGATAGCTTGAGTCCTATGCCATAACCGGAATTTCCAACCTCTAGAATCCGCTTTTCTCTCTTTGATTCGTATTTCGTGTTTAGCTTGTTTGTTTGTGTCGATTTGTTAGCTTATTTGATTGTTTGTTTTGCAGGATTTGTGATCCTTGATTTATCACCTAAAAACCAAACAAAAAACATTGAGATTTTCATTTCTTTATCTCTTTCTCTTTTCTTAGCCTAGATCTTCACTAAACCTAGTCACTAATCGATTCAATCTCACCTCAGTCTTTGTGTTCGACCTCGGAATACTATCCCTACTACAAAACGTCCCGTACACTGCGGGTTCGCTAGGAGTTAGGAGAAATATATCGAGTTTATAAATTTAAAGCTTTTTGTTCTACACAATCCTAGCGTGAACAACAAGCATGTCGAAGGCGCAGGCCTAGCGCCGGGGGCGGCATTGGGCATGAGTGTTACCGTAGGGGCGGGGACTTAAAGCCGCAGGGGCAGTTTTCTTGACAGAAACTCCTCTTCTTAATCCTTCGGGTTGCCTCCCGAGCAGCGCCTTTGTTTTACGTCGTTGGCTCGACGTAGGGACTCTTCCTCTATGATTTAGCCTCTTCCAGCATCACCTTTGGGTTTATAACCGTTTGTGAAGGTAATCCTCCGGAGGACCAAGTTTCGATCCTTGTAATAGCTTCCTCCATTTGACCAACCTGTTTTTCAAGGTTCTTGATGCTAGATTCTGTTGTTTGGACATGAGTAGCAAAGTGTTTAGTTATAACCTGCAACATATCTTCAGTTGAGTGATGCTTACCTTGACGGGGCTGCTGTTGTTGGTTTTGTTGATCCCTGCAGCGAAAATTCTGTTGGTCACGCCAGTTTGGCATGAAATTCTGCGCATAGGGATTGTTCCTAGGCCTTTGCTGTTGTGGTTGTCCATAACCCATTGCGTTTACCTCAGCATCGTCATCCTGGACTTGTGGGCACATGTCCGTTGGATGGTATGGGTCATCACAAACTCCACAAGCTTTGAGCTTCTGTGGCGTTCCCATAAGTGTTAGTCTCTTCACCATTTCCTTCAACTCCGCGAGCTCGGTGGAAATTTCGCTCTTCCCGGAACTCACAGCATGAACTCCTTTCTTAGCCGGGGTTCTTCCAAAGTTCCGAGTACCTTCCGCTAGTTCCTGTATCTTTTCCAAAGCAAGGTCAGGATTAGAGTTAATAATATTACCTCCGCAAGCTGCATCGACGATCTCCTTTCATTGTCTAGCAAGCCATTGTACAAGTACAAGACTAGATCTTGAGTTGAATATCTGTGAAAAGGACAGCTGGATCGGAGGCGTGCAAACCTCTCGAAGTACTCAAAGAGAGTTTCATTTGCCTCTTGCTCGATGTTGCTTATAGCTTTCTTCAAGCTATTGGCCTTCTTAGCTGAAAAGTATTTCTCCAAAAACGCCTTGTGAAGGTTTTCCCAAGTGTCAATACTCCCGGATGGAAGGTGCTAATACCAATCATCCGCGGAATCTTTGAGTGTGAAACCGAATGCCCTCATCTTGATTTGTTCTTCGGTAATGTTGGCCGGCTTCATGCTCATACACACGTTATGGAACTTCCCAAGGTGCTTGATGGGGTCTTCACCACTTAGCCCATGGAAGGTTGGGAGCAAGTGGATGAGGCCCGGCTTGAGCTCAAAGTTGACTCCTTCCCCTAATGTCGGTATAGTAACCGCAAGAGGGTTTTGAGCCAAGGTGGGCTGCATGAGTTGACGAAGTGTAAGGTCAGCCATCACTTGTTGAAGTTGTTGTTGTCTTCGTTGCTGGATGTGCGTCCTCTCAATTTCTGGATCAAAAGAAGCAAAGCCGGAGTTAGTAGCTGATAGCATGAATTATAGTCTATATTTTGGGGTTTTTTTGGACGTTTTATCTTCAATAATCTGCGTGTTTGTATGTATATTATGTGATTATATTACCATTTCATCTACCTTTGCGGCAATCGAGGTCTACACCTAGTTTTGTTGTAATCGTAGGTAAAATGGCACGTTTTGCATCAAAAAGGAGCAAAAGGAGTTATGGAGTCATTGGACCTACATTCAGGAACATAAGGAAACATCCAGGAAGCATAGCCGAGATTCAATTTGGACTAGATTTGAGAGATTTCACATTCAGTTGTGATTCACCTCGGTTGACTACAAAGTCACCTCGAGCGAGGTGATCCAGAGGAGTCGACTCGACCGAGGCGAACACGTGGGACGCAGCGAGAATATTTTATTCTTGGCTGAGATCTTTTATCTTTGGAAAGAGGATCTTATATTTTTGGGCTTGGCTCCTGGAAGGAAGAAGATATGATAGATCATATATTTTACTTATTTTTATGGGAAGAGATCTTTCTAAGATATCTTATCTTTGGAGAGTAATTTTCCTATAAAAAGGGTCGGATTTCCCACAAATCCACATCATGCTATACATCTCGCATAGATCCTAATACACCGTTGCAGCCATACTCTAGTTGGGAGATTTGAAGAACCTTTTTGAAGGTTGAAGAAGGAAGTTTGTAGCTTTTATAGCTTTTGAAGGGTTTTTGTAAGATCATCTTAGATTCCCTCCTTCTTTTTTTGTTGTCTTGTTGGATTTCTATCCAAGGAATGCTTGTTGTTTTGATAATTGATTCAGTTATTGAAGCCTTTCTCTTAAGGTTTTCTTGTTCAATTATTATCTTTCTTCCCATATATTTGATTAATACTTTCATGATGATGAGTGGCTAATCTCTTTGTGTGATTCTAGGGTGATTGGCTGAAGGTTATGGGAAAAACAATGATAGAAATAATCTTAAATCACAATAGGACCCTGAAAGTTCGAGTCTTTATCCTTAACCCTAAGCATCTCGCTCAGTCGATGAACATCTCGGCCGGGGTGGAATTTGGCTGACTGAGGTGACTTATCTGATCCGAAATTGAGAGTTAAGTGTTAGAGTTTGCCAAATCCTATTCTTATTACGCCTTTCCTGGTTCAATGCAAGCTTAGGAAGAGACTTACCCGGTAATTCCTTAGTTTGTTTACCTATGATCATAAGTGTAGGTAATAAAGGTTTATCCTTTATTGGGGTTTGAGTGTGCTTTCATTCAATCTTTGTGAGTTAGCCTGAGACTTACCCGGTAAAGGTTGATTCTATTCCCTTAGTTGGAGTGTTAGTTTGAGGTTATAGTTCTTTATCTTAATTCCTTGACACTTACCCGGTAATAGGAGTTACGGTTTGGGATTAGTGAGTAGTGAGACTTACCGGTGATCTATTCCACTTTAGTAACACCTTCCCTTTGCAAAAACCTCAGCTTTGTCCGCTTATCTTTAGATTTTGAGTTGGAACCACAACTAGATGCTTTAATCCCTAGAATTGCATATTTCTCTTATTGACTTTTATCATCTTTGATTGTTTTAATTGCTTGTCGTTAGTGATTGCTAAAGCTTACCTATTCCGACTTTGTTTCACTAAGTCCCTGTGATCGACCCCTGGAATTCCTTGCTTTTACTACGATTGACCCGTACACTGCGGGTTCGCATCCTTGTTTTAAGCTTACGTCTAGGGTTATAAATTTAAAGCTTGCACACACCGTTTGGAGCGAACAAGTTTTTGGCACCGTTGCCGGGGACTTGGTCTAGACCGAGCCGGTTACGGTTTGCTTTTGGGGCACTTGTCCCCGTGTCTACTAACCACTCTACTTGAGTGACTTTTGCAGGTTCTTTCTTAGGTTTATGCGAAGAACCCGCACTGGGAAGGAAATCGTTCCTTACGATCCCGAACCAGAAAAGACATACAAACGACGCTTAAGAGAAGCAAAGATGGCCAACCAAGACAATCGCGATCTTGAGGCCGAATTGAAGGAGGCGTTAGAACAGCTACGCCTCAGCAGGGAAGAACTGAGGCAAGAGAAAGAAGAAACTCGCACCAGGACTGAAGCGCTCGAAGCAGATATAGCAGCCTTACGAGACCAATATCTACTTCGACCGAGGGTAGATCTAGTTCCCGATGCTGGACCGATGCAGGTCCCAGTCGCACACCCTCGACCGAGGCAGGTCCAGCACTTGTTGCCCCGGCCGAGGTACTTCCACCTCGGATGCCAGTCCGAGGCGCTCTTTTTGCAGGAATCCCGCAAACCCTAGGTCAAAGGATGGACCCCAATCAACAACTGAGGCGTCTAGGAGTTATCCTAGGAGATCCAGCGGACCATGACTATGATCTTCGATCGCAAGTTCTTTCTATGATTCGCCAATGCTAGTTTTGAAGGCTAGAGAAGGAATCCCCACATCAACATCTTCAAAACTATGAGATCTTGGTGGAGACCTTGAGACCCTCAAGAATTGAAAATAACAACTACAAGATAAGACCTTTTTACTTTTCTTTAAAAGATAGAGCTCTTACTTGGTATCAATCTCTTCCTCCAGGAAAAATTAGCACTTGGGAGGAGATGACTACGGAATTCTTGACTAAATTCTTTCCCCCCTCTAAGACCGCTGAAATGAGAGGCAAGATTAATGCATTCATTATGAAGGACAAGGAGAGCTTGTCCAAGTCATGGGAGAGGTTTAAAGACATTCTTTTGGATTGCCCACATCATGGGATTCCAAAGATAGAGTTGTTGGAGATATACTTCAAGGGACTGGACGGAAGCACCCAGTTCAACCTCCAACTACTCTCCGCCGGTACCTTTATGGACATGGCGATTGATGAAGCTTGGGACTTTATCGAGAAGCAAGCTTTGCATATGGAGAAGTATACCTACCAAGGAGCGGAAGGTGGAGTTAAAAGAGTTAACTTCCAAGAAACTCCGCCAAACAACAATCAACTCACGTCTTTGAAGAATGACGTGAAGCAATTGAAGGAACTCTTGGTTTCTCAAACCAAGAAGGAATATCAAGGATCAAGGAATAACAACAATGGATACCGTAACAACAACAACAACGGTTCCCGGAACAATAACTACAACAACAATAGAGGATCCAATAGCAACAATTGGAGGGCGAACAACCAAAATTCTGGTAACAATCATTCTAACTCCAACTCTAACGATTCCTCTAATCCCTTCCTCTCTTCCCCTTCTTCTTCTACTCCATTAAAGAGCCAGGGGCAAGGATCAAGTTCGTCCCAGCCGGAAAAGAAAGACGCAGTGCTGGAGGCTATCTTAATCAAGCTTAGTGCTATGGAGACATCCATGACTTCATTTTCGAAGGCCTAAAAGGCCTTTGAACAACAACTTGCTAATAGGGCGAATAAAGCGCCAAGAGATCCAAGGAAGCTTCCAGCAAGGACGGAAAGCAACCCTAAGGGCCAGATTATTGCCATAACTACGAGGAGTGGACTGAAAACTGCAGATACAGTGCCTCGGTCGGTGCTAGTACCGACGAAGACCACCTCGGTCTAGGTGCAGTTGAAGAACACTTCGGCCGAGATGCCAACCGAGGTGGAGCCACAGAAAGCGGAGGGGAAAACTGAAGTTTATGTTCCACCTCCTGCATACAAACCACCACTTCCAATCCCCCAGTCAAGGGCCAGAGCACATCTAGACAAGCACTTTGGTAAGTTCCTTGACTTGATGAATAAACTGGACATTAACATTCCTTTCCTCGATACTATTCTAGGGATGCCCGTCTATGGGAAGTTCTTGAAGGAGATCCTATCAAGGAAAAGGAAACTGGAAGATTTTGGTGAAGTAAGGATGACATCTAAATCCTCGGAGCTTATTCAAATCATGAAGGAGAAGATGCCACCTAAATTGAGAGATCCCGGCTCATTTTGCATTCCCATTCAAGTTGGGGATGTCACTTGTGAAGCCTTATGTGATCTAGGAGCCAGCGTGAGCATCATTCCTCTAGAGCTATATGTTAAGATCGGACTTGGAGAGCCCAAGCCGGTCAAGATTCGACTATACATGGCGGATCGCTCCATTACCCATCCCGTGGGAATTTTGGAAGACGTTCCGGTCAAGTTAGGTAACTTCTATTTACCTATAGACTTTGTTGTACTTGACATTCCCGCACATTACCCTGTTCCTATTATTCTCGGGAGGCCATTTCTAGCAACTTCGGGTTGCAACGTGGATTGTAAGAACGCCAAGTTGAAATTCAACATTGGTGGAGATGAAGTGGAGTTCGCATTACTTGCGGCCATGAAGGGAGAGCAGCTAAGTGATGATATCTTCAACATCTATGATAAAGAAGAATCAAGAGAATTGGTGAGCTCTATCCTTATTAACGATCCACTTGAACGAGTTATTAGTTTCAGTTTAATGGAGGAAGGTATAGATGCTTCTTGTGATGCAGATATACGGAGCTTAAAAGCAATAGAAGAAGATCCAGGAGCTAAAACTAAGAAGCTAATCCAGGAGACGAGGATCTCCAGTTTCGGTTCCAGTTAGAGTACCTCGACCGAGGCACTTCCTGGACTGAACGAGGCGACTGAAGAACATCTCGGTCAACGCCTCTGCGCCTTGACCAAGGTGGAATGCGAGACGACTTCAACTGAGACTTCCGAAAGTCCAATTTCTGGATCTACTCCACTGGAAGAAGGAAGCCAGGATTCCCCTCAGAAAGCACCCCCAGTTGTGGAGCTTAAACAACTCCCAAATCACTTGAGGTATGTCTTTCTTGGACCGGATTCCACTTATCTCGTTATTGTTAGCGCTTCCCTCTCCGAATCTGAATTGTCTAAACTAATGCATGTCCTGAGAAAGCATCAAAACGCTTTGGGTTATACTATAGATGATCTTATTGACATTAAGCCTTCTTTCTGCATGCATAGAATTCTAATGGAGGATGATCATAAGACTTCACAGGAACCTCAAAGACGGTTAAATCCGATCATGAAAGAGGTTGTGAAGAAGGAAATTCTTAAGTTGTTGGATGCAGGTATCATATATCCAATCTCGGACAGCAAATGGGTTAGCCCGGTGCATGTAGTTCCGAAGAAAGGAGGGATGACCGTTGTGACGAATAAGAATAACGAGTTGATCCCAACCAGGACCGTTACAGACTGGAGGGTTTGCATTGATTATAGGAGGCTGAACACGGCCACTCGGAAGGACCATTTTCCACTTCCCTTCATCGATCAAATGCTCGAACGGTTGGCCCAGCATTCACATTTTTGCTACTTAGACGGCTATAGTGGATTCTTCCAGATTCCTATCCATCCGGATGATCAAGAAAAGACCACTTTCACTTGTCCATGGGGGACATTTGCTTATAGGAGGATGCCATTTGGATTGTGCAATGCACCCGCGACCTTCCAGCGATGCATGATGGCTATCTTTTCCGAGTATATAGAGGAGATCATGGAGGTATTTATGGATGATTTTTCAGTATATGGTTCCTCTTTTGATGATTGCCTATCTAACCTTTCTCTAGTGCTACAATGATGTGAGGATCCTAATCTTGTTTTGAATTGGGAGAAGTGTCATTTTATGGTTAATGAAGGCATTGTGCTAGGACACCTCGTTTCTAATCGAGGCATTGAGGTCGATCGCGCTAAGATCGAGACTATTGAGAAACTCCCTCCCCCTTGTTCTGTTAAAGGTGTGAGGAGTTTTCTCGGGCATGCAGGTTTCTACAAGAGATTCATCAAGGACTTCTCCAAGATTTCTAAACCTCTAACTAACTCTTGAATAAAGACGTTGTTTTTGAGTTTTCGCAGGAGTGTCTTGATGCATTTTACAGGATTAAGGAAGCGTTGATCTCTGCTCCCATTATCCAACCTCCGGACTGGACCTTGCCCTTTGAGATCATGTGTGATGCTAGTGATGTAGCCGTAGGAGTGGTGCTTGGACAGAAGAAGGATGGCCGGACCACCACCATTTACTATGCTAGTAAGACGCTAGATGTAGCCCAGCGCAACTACGCTACCACCGAGAAGGAGTTATTGGCGGTTGTATACGCTTTCGAGAAGTTTTGTTCTTACTTAGTAGGGGCGCAAGTCATTGTCTACACCGGCCATGCAACCATCCGTTACTTGCTTGCTAAGAAAGATGCCAAGCCACGCCTTATTCGATGGATTCTCTTGCTTCAAGAGTTTGACTTAGAGATCCGCGATAAGAAGGGATCCGAAAATTCTGTTACGGATCACCTCAGCCGGCTACCTGCGTCTTCACGCGAGAAGGACGACCCACCCATAGACGACTCATTCCCCGATGAACACTTACACTTGTTGGAGCGTTTAATAGACTTACTTACTTCACCCCACGATGGAGGTGAAGTATGGGGTGAGGGCACCTCCCACCACGTTTGAGAGACGACATATGGTCCAACTAGCGACCTTAAATCAAGCGCTTCTTGGGAGGCAACCCAAGGTATTGCTATCTTTTCCCTTTTTTCTAGTCTAGCTTAGATAGTTTGATTTTGCTTTGCTTTGTTTTGTTTTTGGCGTCCTAGACAGACAACAGGTGACATCTGAGGAAGGAGTACAAACCAGGAGCATAACTGGAAAGACAGAAGTTCGAGAATTTGAGAAGACGGAGTTTGACTGAGGCACATCTCGGTTGCTGTCAAAGCACCTCGACCGAGGTGATTCTTGAGCAACCGAGGCGACTAGGGTTTCAGAAGATCCACCTCGGTCCGTACCACCTCGGTCAAGTCGAGACCACTTCGACCGATGTGACAGCAGTTCTAGAAAGGGTATAAAAGGGGGGTTGACTTTCTCTCTCTTCTTTTTACCTCTCCTCGACCGCGGCAGCCCCCTCGCCTCGTTTCGCCCTTATTCGATCATTTTCGACGATTCTTGCTTCCAAACTGCAAAGAAAGGATAGAGGATCGCAGTGCAAGCGTCACTCTATGAGAAAAACGAACTAAATCGACCGAATCAGGGTAAACATCGAAAAAACCCTAACCTTTTTTTCTTTTTCACTGTTTTGCTTCGAATTGGGCTTTGGTTGCCCTTGCATTTGCTGAGAAACAGATTAAGTACCCCATAGGAACCATTTGTAGTGATTTTGGGGGAAAAAAACTGGATTTTTGAGAGATTCGATCGCGCAGTTATTCGCCTCGATCCAATCGTTTTGTGCCTCGGCCGAGGTGTTCTTGAGTTGTGTTAGGCCGACCGAGGTGATCTGACAGAGTGTTTTAGAGATGAGTTTTGATAGACAGCTTGTCCTGAGGGATAGATCGTCCCCTTCCCCTTCTTCTTCTTCCTCTAGACCGTATAGACCGGTGATCCACGAGAGACACCAGGTCGACTATGACCGTATTGTAGCCCGTCTAGTGATTGCACCGCGCTTCCTGGACATTTCGGCTTTTGATTGTCTCCATGTGGATGGAGACTTGAGGCGGATGATATCGATGGTAGGGCTAGATCAGTTTACTGAGATCCGTGCACCTGCCTATTTAGAGTCTACTTTGGAGTTCATTAGCTCCTTCACCTACCTCCCCACAGAGCGTTCGGTGAAGTACCGGTTGATGAACCGGAACTTCCTAGTTCTCTTAGAGTACTGGAGAGACATTTTTGGTTTCCCGGCGCCGACTGCTGTTGATTTTCCCTCCCGGGCTGTAGCTAGGAAGTTTTGGGGTCAGATTGCTCATGTAGTTGAGCACGCAGATAGATGGCGCCCTAGAGACTCCAGGGAGCGTATCATATTTCACCTAGCCTTTAGGTTGGCCCACCGTATTTTCAGTGAGACGCTTCTGGCGCGTACTGAGACGCCCCAGAAGGTCCGACAGGGGGAACTTTTCAGCCTTTACTGCATGGTGACTGGAAGGATCCCAGACTTTGGCTTGATGTTGGTAGAGGATTTGCACAAGATCAAGGCCAAGGCGAAGGGGGATATCTGCTGCGGAGGCCACGTGACTCACATAGCGAGTTACCAGGATATGCATCTCAGCGCTTGTTCTATGGTGGTGGTTGCCAAGCCGCTAGGACTGCAGGAGATGATCACTCGGCGGATTCTGGTTCCCCGAGGACTCACTACACCATATGTAGCCATACCATGGGAGGCGACTACACCACAGGGGATCAGATGGTCGCCCCAGTTCTCAGTTTATGACCCTCACTACTGGCAGACTGCTCGGATCCCGTTGATGGAGGATGCTAGAGAGGCAGCAGCTACACCAGTTGAGGAGGATGAGGTAGAGGAGGAGACTACTGATGATGATGACGGGGATGGCGGAGTTCCTATGGATACAGGGACAGATACTGCTGGGACAAGTGCGCCAGTTATTGACATAGATGATGATGATACTGAGCCTGCACCAGCTGCATCACCAGTCCGACCTGCTAGGCGTAGGGTGCGCCGACATAGAGATCTAGAGGCTCACCGTCGGATCGATGATCTGACGGATCAGATGATAGACTCTTATGTTGCCCTTACTGTGGACATCCATGAGAGATTTGCTGACCAGCACCGACAGCTCGACAGTTGGACTCATTCGATGCTAGAGGATCAGCACTATCAGCGCCGGATGATGGAGATCCAGTTTCAGCAGACTATGGGTTATCCATTTGACTCATCCCAGTATCCGTACATGCCACCACCACCACCACCGGATCAGGATTACTAGAGCTTGTAGAATTTTTCTTTCTTATTTATTATGCAGCTCAGCTTTATGTGCGGTGAGTATTTTATTTCCTTAGACTTATTTTGACCCACTGGGACAGTGTGTCCCAAGTATGGGGTGTTTATGTATTTGATTAACTTATGTGATGTATGACTCGACATTCTTGGATATTTATGCTTATTTTGCTTCTATGGTTTATTTTGAGATTACATGCATGCATACAGGTTATTTGATTGAGAAAACGTCAAAACTGGACAGGAAAAAAAAATTTTGACCTCGACCAGGGCAGTTCTGGGCGAACGAGGTATTTCACCTCGGTTGACCTAGAACACCTCGACCGAGGTGGGTTAACTGAGAGTTTTCGAAACGATTTTTGTGCTTTTTATCTGGATATGATCTCAGTGAAAATCTTGCTAACTGACTGGTTTTGAAATCTTATGTGTTTGAAAGGTTTTATGATATGTTTAAGTTGCTAAATGCTTTGTTTGAAATTTTTGGCATGTTTAATACTTTGTTTTTATCCAAATGATGTTGAATTTGAAGGTTGACACCACGTTATGAGTTCTCTCACTTTCTTCCTGAAAAGACCAAGGCAGTCATTCTTCTCTCTTCTTCTTCTTGATCATGCTTAGCCCCTCATATACATTTTTGCCTCCCTTTACCTATCCGGGAATTTGGAAGCAAGCAAAGTGGTGAAAGCAAGTGAAGTTAAAGTTGAGAAGTTGGCTGGAAGTGAAAGTTTTAGAAAGAAATAAATAGGTTTGGGGAAGTCAATCATGATGATGAGTAACTCGGCACCATTCACATAGCCGGGTGTTTGTGTCTTGCCAAAGTCGGATTGAGCGATATTCCTAACGGGTCATGGTATGTGCATCAAGGGTTTGATGTATCTCAAGAAATTGATGATTGTTGATTTCCTAGGCTTCGGTTATTGTGCACCTCTGTCCATGCATCCCAAAAAGTAAAGTAAAAAAGAAAAAGTGTGAAATAAGCAAAGCTTATTGGTGGAAGATGTTGAAAGTCAAAGTGAAAGTGAAGTATATCCTTTTCCCGGATTCTAGCACCACATTACCTTACATACATCCCTACCTTACACGTTTCTTGACCTTTCTTTTGGGAAGCCCTTGAGACCTCGAGCTTGTTGATTGACTTAGTGGTTTAAACTGGATTATGCATGATTAATTTCAATAATTATGGCTTATTATACATTCTACGATTTTATGCAAAGATGAACAACTTTCTTATATTTATAAAATGTTTTGATCATATTTTGATTTTAAATTTCATGAAGTATTCTCTTAGAGTGATCTATGATTGTAACACATCATAAAAATGTTTCTGAAAGACTTTTTCATTGATTTTCTTGACTTATAATCCATTCTATCTTGCCTTTTATATGCGGAACTTGCTTGGAGACAAGCAAGGGCTAAGTATGGGGTATTTTGATAGCATGAATTATAGTCTATATTTTGGGGTTTGTTTGGACGTTTTATCTTCAATAATCTGCCTGTTTGTATGTATATTATGTGATTATATTACCATTTCATCTACCTTTGTAGGAATCGAGGTCTACACCTAGTTTTGTTGTAATCGTAGGTAAAATGGCACGTTTTGCATCAAAAAGGAGCAAAAGGAGCTATGGAGTCATTGGAGCTACATTCAAGAACATAAGGAAACATCCAGGAAGCATAGCCATGGATTAGAGATTCCATTTGGACCAGATTTGAGAGATTTCACATTCAGTTGTGATTCACCTCGGTTGACTACAAAGTCACCTCGACCGAGGTGATCCAGAGGAGTCGACTCGACCGAGGCGAACACCTGGGACGCGGCGAGAATATTTTATTCTTGGCTGAGATCTTTTATCTTTGGAAAGAGGATCTTATATTTTTGGGCTTGGCTCCTGGAAGGAAGAAGATATGATAGATCATATATTTTACCTTTTTTTATGGGAAGAGATCTTTCTAAGATATCTTATCTTTGGAGAGTAATTGTCCTATAAAAAGGGTCGAATTTCCCACAAATCCACATCATGCTATACATCTCGCATAGATCCTAATACACCGCTGCAACCACACTCCAGTTGGGAGATTTGAAGAACCTTTTTGAAGGTTGAAGAAGGAAGTTTGTAGCTTTTATAGCTTTTGAAGGGTTTTTGTAAGATCATCTTAGATTCCCTCCTTCTTTCTTTGTTGTCTTGTTAGATTACTATCCGAGGAACGCTTGTTGTTTTGATAATTGATTCAGTTATTGAAGTCTTTCTCTTAAGGTTTTCTTGTTCAATTATTATCTTTCTTCCCATATATTTGACTAATACTTTCATGATGATGAGTGGCTAATCTCTTTGTGTGATTCTAGGGTGATTGGCTGAAGGTTGTGGGAAAAACAATGATAGAATAATCTTAAATCACAGTAGGACCCTGAAAGTTCGAGTCTTTATCCTTAACCCTAAGCATCTCGCTCAGTCGATGAACATCTCGGCCGGGGTGGAATTTGGTTGACCGAGGTGACTTATCTGATCCGAAACTTAGAGTTAAGTGTTAGAGTTTGCCAAATCCTATTCTTATTACGCCTTTCCTGGTTCAATGCAAGCTTAGGATGAAACTTACCCGGTAATTCCTTAGTTTTGTTTTTGGCGTCCTAGACAGACAACAGGTGACATCTGAGGAAGGAGTACAAACCAGGAGCATAACTTGAAAGACAGAAGTTCGAGAATTTGAGAAGACGGAGTTTGACTTAGGCACATCTCGGTTGCTGTCAAAGCACCTCGACCGAGGTGATTCTTGAGCAACCGAGGCGACTAGGGTTTCTGAAGATCCACCTCGGTCCGTACCACCTCGGTCCAGTCGAGACCACTTCGACCGAGCTGACAGCAGTTCTAGAAAGGGTATAAAAGGGGGGTTGAATTTCTCTCTCTTCTTTTTACCTCTCCTCGACCGCGGTAGCCCCCTCGCCTCGTTTCGCCCTTATTCGATCATTTTCGACGATTCTTGCTTCCAAACTGCAAAGAAAGGATAGAGGATCGCATTGCAAGCGTCAATCTATGAGAAAAACGAACTAAATCGACCGAATCAAGGTAAACATCGAAAAAACCCTAACCTCTCTCCTTTTCACTGTTTTGCTTCGAATTGGGCTTTGGTTGCCCTTGCATTTGCTGAGAAACAGATTAAGTACCCCATAGGAACCAGTTGTAGTGATTTTGGGGGAAAAGAACTGGATTTTTGAGA
>BSUD01000003.1:66220499-66237347 GCA_033239045.1 Fagopyrum esculentum
ATCTTGCTAACTGACTGGTTTTGAAATCTTATGTGTTTGAAAGGTTTTATGATATGTTTAAGTTGCTAAATGCTTTGTTTGAAATTTTTGGCATGTTTAATACTTTGTTTTTATCCAAATGATGTTGAATTTGAAGGTTGACACCACGTTATGAGTTCTCTCACTTTCTTCCTGAAAAGACCAAGGCAGTCATTCTTCTCTCTTCTTCTTCTTGATCATGCTTAGCCCCTCATATACATTTTTGCCTCCCTTTACCTATCCGGGAATTTGGAAGCAAGCAAAGTGGTGAAAGCAAGTGAAGTTAAAGTTGAGAAGTTGGCTGGAAGTGAAAGTGTTAGAAAGAAATAAATAGGTTTGGGGAAGTCAATCATGATGATGAGTAACTCGGCACCATTCACATAGCCGGGTGTTTGTGTCTTGCCAAAGTCGGATTGAGCGATATTCCTAACGGGTCATGGTATGTGCATCAAGGGTTTGATGTATCTCAAGAAATTGATGATTGTTGATTTCCTAGGCTTCGGTTATTGTGCACCTCTGTCCATGCATCCCAAAAAGTAAAGTAAAAAAGAAAAAGTGTGAAATAAGCAAAGCTTATTGGTGGAAGATGTTGAAAGTCAAAGTGAAAGTGAAGTATATCCTTTTCCCGGATTCTAGCACCACATTACCTTACATACATCCCTACCTTACACGTTTCTTGACCTTTCTTTTGGGAAGCCCTTGAGACCTCGAGCTTGTTGATTGACTTAGTGGTTTAAACTGGATTATGCATGATTAATTTCAATAATTATGACTTATTATACATTCTACGATTTTATGCAAAGATGAACAACTTTCTTATATTTATAAAATGTTTTGATCATATTTTGATTTTAAATTTCATGAAGTATTCTCTTAGAGTGATCTATGATTGTAGCACATCATAAAAATGTTTTTGAAAGACTTTTTCATTGGTTTTCTTGACTTATAATCCATTCTATCTTGCCTTTTATATGCGGAACTTGCTTGGAGACAAGCAAGGGCTAAGTATGGGGTATTTTGATAGCATCAATTATAGTCTATATTTTGGGGTTTGTTTGGACATTTTATCTTCAATAATCTGCGTGTTTGTATGTATATTATGTGATTATATTACCATTTCATCTACCTTTGTAGGAATCGAGGTCTACACCTAGTTTTGTTGTAATCGTAGGTAAAATGGCACGTTTTGCATCAAAAAGGAGCAAAAGGAGCTATGGAGTCATTGGAGCTACATTCAAGAACATAAGGAAACATCCAGGAAGCATAGCCATGGATTAGAGATTCCATTTGGACCAGATTTGAGAGATTTCACATTCAGTTGTGATTCACCTCGGTTGACTACAAAGTCACCTCGACCGAGGTGATCCAGAGGAGTCGACTCGACCGAGGCGAACACCTGGGACGCGGCGAGAATATTTTATTCTTGGCTGAGATCTTTTATCTTTGGAAAGAGGATCTTATATTTTTGGGCTTGGCTCCTGGAAGGAAGAAGATATGATAGATCATATATTTTACCTATTTTTATGGGAAGAGATCTTTCTAAGATATCTTATCTTTGGAGAGTAATTGTCCTATAAAAAGGGTCGAATTTCCCACAAATCCACATCATGCTATACATCTCGCATAGATCCTAATACACCGCTGCAACCACACTCCAGTTGGGAGATTTGAAGAACCTTTTTGAAGGTTGAAGAAGGAAGTTTGTAGCTTTTATAGCTTTTGAAGGGTTTTTGTAAGATCATCTTAGATTCCCTCCTTCTCTCTTTGTTGTCTTGTTAGATTACTATCCGAGGAACGCTTGTTGTTTTGATAATTGATTCAGTTATTGAAGTCTTTCTCTTAAGGTTTTCTTGTTCAATTATTATCTTTCTTCCCATATATTTGACTAATACTTTCATGATGATGAGTGGCTAATCTCTTTGTGTGATTCTAGGGTGATTGGCTGAAGGTTGTGGGAAAAACAATGATAGAATAATCTTAAATCACAGTAGGACCCTGAAAGTTCGAGTCTTTATCCTTAACCCTAAGCATCTCGCTCAGTCGATGAACATCTCGGCCGGGGTGGAATTTGGTTGACCGAGGTGACTTATCTGATCCGAAACTTAGAGTTAAGTGTTAGAGTTTGCCAAATCCTATTCTTATTACGCCTTTCCTGGTTCAATGCAAGCTTAGGATGAAACTTACCCGGTAATTCCTTAGTTTTGTTTTTGGCGTCCTAGACAGACAACAGGTGACATCTGAGGAAGGAGTACAAACCAGGAGCATAACTTGAAAGACAGAAGTTCGAGAATTTGAGAAGACGGAGTTTGACTTAGGCACATCTCGGTTGCTGTCAAAGCACCTCGACCGAGGTGATTCTTGAGCAACCGAGGCGACTAGGGTTTCTGAAGATCCACCTCGGTCCGTACCACCTCGGTCCAGTCGAGACCACTTCGACCGAGCTGACAGCAGTTCTAGAAAGGGTATAAAAGGGGGGTTGAATTTCTCTCTCTTCTTTTTACCTCTCCTCGACCGCGGTAGCCCCCTCGCCTCGTTTCGCCCTTATTCGATCATTTTCGACGATTCTTGCTTCCAAACTGCAAAGAAAGGATAGAGGATCGCATTGCAAGCGTCAATCTATGAGAAAAACGAACTAAATCGACCGAATCAAGGTAAACATCGAAAAAACCCTAACCTCTCTCCTTTTCACTGTTTTGCTTCGAATTGGGCTTTGGTTGCCCTTGCATTTGCTGAGAAACAGATTAAGTACCCCATAGGAACCAGTTGTAGTGATTTTGGGGGAAAAGAACTGGATTTTTGAGAAATTCGATCGCGCAATTATTCGCCTCGGTCCAATCGTTTTGTGCCTCGGCCGAGGTGTTCTTGAGTTGTGTCAGGCCGACCGAGGTGATCTGACAGAGTGTTTTAGAGATGAGTTCTAATAGACAGCTTGTCCTGAGGGATAGATCCTCCCCTTCCCCTTCTTCTTCTTCTTCCTCTAGACCGTATAGACCGGTGATCCACGAGAGACACCAGGTCGACTATGACCGTATTGCAGCCCGTCCAGTGATTGCACCGCGCTTCCTGGAGATTTCGGCTTTTGATTGTCTCCATGTGGATGCAGACTTGAGGCGGATGATATCGATGGTAGGGCTAGATCAGTTTACTGAGATCCGTGCACCTGCCTATTTAGAGTCTACTTTGGAGTTCATTAGCTCCTTCACCTACCTCCCCATAGAGCGTTCTGTGAAGTACCGGTTGATCAACCGGAACTTCCTAGTTCTCTTAGAGTACTGGAGAGACATTTTTTGTTTCCCGGCGCCGACTGCTGTTAATTTTCCCTCCCGGGCTGTAGCTAGGGAGTTTTGGGGTCAGATTGCTCATGTAGTTGAGCACGCAGATAGATGGCGCCCTGGAGACTCCAGGGAGCGTATCATATTTCACCTAGCCTTTAGGTTGGCCCACCGTATTTTCAGTGAGACGCTTCTGGCGCGTACTGAGACGCCCCAAAAGGTCCGACAGGGGGAGCTTTTCAGCCTTTACTACATGGTGACTGGAGGGATTCCAGACTTTGGCTTGATGTGGGTAGAGGATTTGCACAAGATCAAGGCCAAGGCGAAGGGGGATATCTGCTGCGGAGGCCACGTGACTCACATAGCGAGTTACCCGGATATGGATCTCAGCGCTTGTACTATGGTGGCGGTTGCCAAGCCGCTAGGACTGCAGGAGATGATCACTCGGCGGATTCTGGTTCCCCGAGGACTCACTACACTATATGTAGCCATGCAATGGGAGTCGACTACACCACAGGGGATCAGATGGTCGCCCCAGTTCTCAGTTTATGACCCTCACTACTAGCAAACTGCTTGGATCCCGTTGATGGAGGATGCTAGAGAGGCAGTTGCTGCACCAGTTGAGGAGGATGAGGTAGAGGAGGAGACTACTGATGATGATGACAGGGATGGCGGAGTTCCTATGGATACAGGGACAGATACTGCTGGGACAAGTGCGCCAGTTATTAATATAGATGATGATGATACTGAGCCTGCACCAGCTGCATCACCAGTCCGACCTGCTAGGCGTAGGGTGCGCCGACATAGAGATCTAGAGGCTCACCGTCGGATCGATGATCTGACGGATCAGATGATAGACTCTTATGTTGCCCTTACTGTGGACATCCATGAGAGATTTGCTGACCAGCACCGACAACTCGACAGCTGGACTCATCAGATGCTAGAGGGTCAACACTATCAGCGCCGGATGATGGAGATCCAGTTTCAGCAGACTATGGGTTATCCATTTGACCCATCCCAGTATCCGTACATGCCACCACCACCACCGGATCAGGATTACTAGAGCTTGTAGAATTTTTCTTTCTTATTTATTATGTAGCTCAGCTTTATGTCAGTGAGTATTTTATTTCCTTAGACTTATTTTGACCCACTGGGACAGTGTGTCCCAAGTATGGGGTGTTTGTGTATTTGATTGACTTATGTGATGTATGACTCGACATTCTTGGATATTTATGCTTATTTTGCTTCTATGGTTTATTTTGATATTACATGCATGCATACAGGTTATTTGATTGAGAAAATGTCAAAACTGGACAGAAAAAAAAATTTTGACATCGACCAAGGCAGTTATGGGCGAACGAGGTATTTCACCTCGGTTGACCTAGAACACCTCGACCGAGGTGGGTTAACTGAGAGTTTTCGAAACGATTTTTGTGCTTCTTATCTGGATATGATCTCAGTGAAGATCTTGCTAACTGACTGGTTTTGAAATCTTATGTGTTTGAAAGGTTTTATGATATGTTTAAGTTGCTAAATGCTTTGTTTGAAATTTTTGGCATGTTTAATACTTTGTTTTTATCCAAATGATGTTGAATTTGAAGGTTGACACCACGTTATGAGTTCTCTCACTTTCTTCCTGAAAAGACCAAGGCAGTCATTCTTCTCTCTTCTTCTTCTTGATCATGCTTAGCCCCTCATATACATTTTTGCCTCCCTTTACCTATCCGGGAATTTGGAAGCAAGCAAAGTGGTGAAAGCAAGTGAAGTTAAAGTTGAGAAGTTGGCTGGAAGTGAAAGTGTTAGAAAGAAATAAATAGGTTTGGGGAAGTCAATCATGATGATGAGTAACTCGGCACCATTCACATAGCCGGGTGTTTGTGTCTTGCCAAAGTCGGATTGAGCGATATTCCTAACGGGTCATGGTATGTGCATCAAGGGTTTGATGTATCTCAAGAAATTGATGATTGTTGATTTCCTAGGCTTCGGTTATTGTGCACCTCTGTCCATGCATCCCAAAAAGTAAAGTAAAAAGAAAAAGTGTGAAATAAGCAAAGCTTATTGGTGGAAGATGTTGAAAGTCAAAGTGAAAGTGAAGTATATCCTTTTCCCGGATTCTAGCACCACATTACCTTACATACATCCCTACCTTACACGTTTCTTGACCTTTCTTTTGGGAAGCCCTTGAGACCTCGAGCTTGTTGATTGACTTAGTGGTTTAAACTGGATTATGCATGATTAATTTCAATAATTATGACTTATTATACATTCTACGATTTTATGCAAAGATGAACAACTTTCTTATATTTATAAAATGTTTTGATCATATTTTGATTTTAAATTTCATGAAGTATTCTCTTAGAGTGATCTATGATTGTAGCAATCATAAAAATGTTTTTGAAAGACTTTTTCATTGGTTTTCTTGACTTATAATCCATTCTATCTTGCCTTTTATATGCGGAACTTGCTTGGAGACAAGCAAGGGCTAAGTATGGGGTATTTTGATAGCATCAATTATAGTCTATATTTTGGGGTTTGTTTGGACATTTTATCTTCAATAATCTGCGTGTTTGTATGTATATTATGTGATTATATTACCATTTCATCTACCTTTGTAGGAATCGAGGTCTACACCTAGTTTTGTTGTAATCGTAGGTAAAATGGCACGTTTTGCATCAAAAAGGAGCAAATGGAGCTATGGAGTCATTGGAGCTACATTCAAGAACATAAGGAAACATCCAGGAAGCATAGCCATGGATTAGAGATTCCATTTGGACCAGATTTGAGAGATTTCACATTCAGTTGTGATTCACCTCGGTTGACTACAAAGTGACCTCGACCGAGGTGATCCAGAGGAGTCGACTCGACCGAGGCGAACACTTGGGACGCGGCGAGAATATTTTATTCTTGGCTGAGATCTTTTATCTTTGGAAAGAGGATCTTATATTTTTGGGCTTGGCTCCTGGAAGGAAGAAGATATGATAGATCATATATTTTACCTATTTTTATGGGAAGAGATCTTTCTAAGATATCTTATCTTTGGAGAGTAATTGTTCTATAAAAAGGGTCGGATTTCCCACAAATCCACATCATGCTATACATCTCGCATAGATCCTAATACACCGCTGCAACCACACTCCAGTTGGGAGATTTGAAGAACCTTTTTGAAGGTTGAAGAAGGAAGTTTGTAGCTTTTATAGCTTTTGAAGGGTTTTTGTAAGATCATCTTAGATTCCCTCCTTCTTTCTTTGTTGTCTTGTTGGATTACTATCCGAGGAACGCTTGTTGTTTTGATAATTGATTCAGTTATTGAAGTCTTTCTCTTAAGGTTTTCTTGTTCAATTATTATCTTTCTTCCCATATATTTGACTAATACTTTCATGATGATGAGTGGCTAATCTCTTTGTGTGATTCTAGGGTGATTGGCTGAAGGTTGTGGGAAAAACAATGATAGAATAATCTTAAATCACAGTAGGACCTTGAAAGTTCGAGTCTTTATCCTTAACCCTAAGCATCTCGCTCAATCGATGAACATCTCGGCCGGGGTGGAATTTGGCTGACCGAGGTGACTTATCTGACTTGAAACTGAGAGTTAAGTGTTAGAGTTTGCCAAATCCTATTCTTATTACGCCTTTCCTGGTTCAATGCAAGCTTAGGATGAAACTTACCCGGTAATTCCTTAGTTTGTTTACCTATGATCATAAGTGTAGGTAATAAAGGGTTATCCTTTATTGGGGTTTGAGTGTGCTTTCATTCCATCTTTGTGAGCTAGCCTAAGACTACCCGGTAAAGGTTGATTCTATTCACTTAGTTGGAGTGTTAGTTTGAGGTTATAGTTTTTTATCTTAATTCTTTAAGACTTACCCGGTAATAGGAGTTACGGTTTGGGATTAGTGAGTAGTGAGACTTACCGTTGATCTATTCCACTTTAGTAACACCTTCCCTTTGCAAAAACCTCAGCTTTGTCCGCTTATCTTGAGTTGGAACCACAACTAGATGCTTTAATCCCTAGAATTGCATATTTCCCTTATTGACTTTTATCATCTTTGATTGTTTTAATTGCTTGTGGTTAGTGATTGCTAAAGCTTACCTATTCCGACTTTGTTTCACTAAGTCCCTGTGATCGACCCCTGGAATTCCTTGCTTTTACTACGATTGACCCGTACATTGCGGGTTCGCATCCTTGTTTTAAGCTTACGTCTAGGGTTATAAATTTAAAGCTTGCACACACCGTTTGGAGCGAACAGTAGTACGGGTTTGAACCATAAAAATGGTTCAAACCAATAATCAATAATAACAATAAAATACTAAAACTCCCGGGCAACGGCGCCAAAATTTGACCGAGTAGTATTTCTATGGTCGTCTATACCCAATCAAAAGTAAATCCCGATTTAGCACTAAGAACAAGTATAGTGATTAAGTAAGGGTCGAACCCAAGAGAGTTAAGGTGTTTTAGATGCGATTATCGATTATAGTGACAAGTAACAAGCGGGGGGGTTTGGTTGAATTGATGCACACAAAACTTATGAAAACGATTAATGCGACAAGTAAAACAATGATGGGTGAATCTACACTAGGTTAATTCTTAGCAAGCGATTGCTACTTTGGTGAGTTCCTTTTTACAAGTTTTAAAGTAATCTCCCGCCTCAATCATATATATGTGTTGAGTCAACCGGCATCAACACAACTTAACAGGTTAGTGTTCCGTAAACCTACAAGAAAAATTAACAAGTTAGCTTTCAAACAAAGACTAATGGATATAAAGAGAAGATTAAAACCGTTAAACTTATTTTTATATTTGTGTTCCTTTTCTTTAAGTAATTACAACCCGTTATTACTTAAAGTTGCTACTAGATTAAAGACCCGAACCCGGAACCTATTAATCCTAGTTGTTTGCATGCACTTTAGAACCTAAGGTGATCAACCTCAAGCAATAGTAAACATGCAATTAGACAATGGAGATCAAGGAAACACAAAGTATTATTGAATGCAAACTTATATTATAAAGAATTTACAACCAAAGTAATAATGCAGCTTCAAACCAACCCAATGTAGCAAGGGAGTTAGCAACTCATCACAAAGGTAGCAAGACAATCTAAGTGGATAATTTGTTGGCTAACAAGATGATAAGATGGATGATTCTAGCAATCAACCCAAGACTATTTATACTACAAAAAACACTAAATAGGACTAAATGGCCGGCCAAAAACAGCCACCTTTAATGCCATAAAGGTGGTGTAAACAGCCGGAGTAAAGCTTCTAGCGTTAAACCGCAGGGGCGGCCTTCAGGTCTGTAGAGGCAGTGAAGGAAAAAAACGCTTGATCTTCTTCATGGCCACAGGGGCGGCTAGGTAATTCCGTTGGGGCGGATCTTTAATGCTCTTCAAACGTCTGACCCTTTGACTTCCTGACGTTTCTGATGCCAAACCGCCGGGGCGTCCCTATGTCGACGCGGGGGCAGTGACATAGCCTCTTCGTCTTCCAGCTCCCTAGTTGAGGCGCATGCAGGGGCGCAGTGGGAGGCGCAGGGCAGCTGGTCTTCGTCTCTTCAGGGCAGGTCACCGCAGGAGCGCCAAGGAGTGGCGCAGGGGCGGTGACACACGTCATGGTCGGCGCTGGTGAAGGCGCAAGGAGCGCTCCGGTGTAAGGCATCACCCGTAGGGGCGGTGGCAAGGCTCTGTAGGGGCGGTGAGGCGACAGAAGCTTTGCTTCGTGATCGATCTTCACTCCTAAGTGCTTGTAACTCCTTCCTTAGCTTCTTTTAGTCTTCTTCTTCTGAACCAAGGAGTTAGTAGCATAAACCGACACAAATGCAATAAAAAGACTCTAAAAACTACCCTAAATGATAGTGATTCCATCACCTATCAACCATCATCTTCATTTATACTCTTTTATGGAAAGGTCTTCTAGCCGTTGTAGAGATGACCGTTTGAAGATGAATCTTCTTTTCCATGAAGATCGTTTCTTGTTTCGAGATAAGGTAGACGTTGCAATTCTTCAGCTCCTGGGAACACGTTGAGTCCTTAACTCCTTGATCTTCTCGTCTTCTATTAAATCGAGAGAGAAGATATTTTTTCCGTTTGTTTTTTTAGATAATCTTCTAGAAAAGATTCTCTATTCTTTGATTGAGATCTTCCTTCGGTTAATAAGATCATCCTTCGGTTGATAAGATCTTTGGTTGATGAGATCTTTCTGTTACAAAATCTTCCAAGAAAATCTTCAACTCATTTCGAATCCTTGTTCCGTGCATCTATAATTCCATGGCCCTTGATTTCGTTCTTTTTTACTTGCTATCTTCCTTTGAACTTATCAAGGCCCTTGACATTTGCATAAAACGTGCACTAAATTCAAACCAATCAAATATCTAGAGAATATAATCAATACATTGTTAGTATATCCAACTACTACATTTGTGTGAAGTCTTCATTCATCAACACCTGTAAACCATTTTAATCAAGGCGGAGTTGTCAAACACATCTACATCTTAACATCCAGATTCATCAATATAAGCACAACAGAGAAAACCATGGTCTGATCATGAGAAACCACGGTCGAGATTTCAGATGAACAGACTGTGGTTTGGGTCTGAGTTGGGGTTTCGAACACAAATCCATCCTAAGCTAACATGGAAGTCCATACAATCATAGTCCAAAGCATAGACATCATTCTTTCACCCTAGAATCACATCTACTCAGCCAACAACATACATTTGAAGATTAAACTTCATAAATAGAGCATGCTTGCAAGTCATAGCTAGATAATGAAGAATAAACCAAATAAAAGACATTATAAAGCTAGAATAGAAATTACCAAGTCTTACAAAGGGTCCAAGATGCAGCTCCAAGGTATCAAAAAAGGAAACCTCACTCAAAACCACTCAAATCTCACTACAAAACTAAAATCTACACTAATCTCTCCCAAGAACACCCACAAGGGTGCTTGGAAGAGAAGCTACAATGGAAGAGCTAGAGGAGAAGGGTCCAAAAAGGAGGAAGATCCCCAAAACCAGCCTGCATGACCACTTAAGTACTCCAACAAAAAGAAAGGGTCGGACAAAGAAATCGTGGGACACGTGGCGAAGTGGTCCAGAAGAAACAACGGCCAAAACCACGGTCGAGATTTTGGCCTCTAGGCCGTGGTTCTCTCTGTTCAACCCACTTTGGATCACCAAGTAATGAATTGGTGTGAGGCATGCACCAATAAGGTCTTTTGTGTTCTCCTTTGCTCCTTAAAGAGTCCAGAAGTGTGTCATCACGAGGAATGATCCTCGAAAATGTCGATTAAGTTCCAAAAGCTCCCCAAAATACCTACAAAACCGACAAGAGCTCGTGTAGACGTCTATTTCGACAATATGCATGAATTAAGCGTAAATGTCACGAACTAATGCGGAGACATGCATGAATGGAAAGGAAAACTATCTAAAAGAGTTTCTAAACTAGTGTCATAAATCATGTCATCAAAATACCCCATACTTGCCACTTTCTCGTCCCCGAGCAAGGTTCAACTATAGGCTACGAGATGGCATGATTTATGAATGCGTAAAAACAAAAAATCTTTTTGGAATTGTGCTTCTAAAGATGGATCACCTTCATAGTCATGTTTTATGGCAATGAACAAGCAATCATGTATTAAATTAATGAAGGCACGGAAAGACAATCATACTTAACTTGAAAGCATACATGAAAGGTGAAAATGAAGAAGTCAAGATGATCATGAGAATATCCAATCTAGATCACTAAGTCATACACATATGCAAATAGGTCACAAGGACTTAGGAAAGAAGAGGCCAAGAGATGTAATGATAAGGTGGGATTATTCTAAGGTCATGTGGTGCAAATCCGGGAAAGGAACTAAACAACCACAACTTCACATTTATACTTCATCCACCAAAGTGTATTTTTCTCCTTCTTTTCTTTCTTTTCTTTTCTTTTTCTTTTTCTTTTACTTATTTTTGAGACAATGGCATTGGTGTGCAAAAGCCGAAACCTTGGTGATTAGCGGACCTCGGGATTTTTCCGAGGTGCCTCACACCGGGCACACATACCAAGGCTCGTTAGGACATTTGGTTTATCCGACTTTGGCAAGACACAAACACCCGATTATGTGAACGGTGCCGAGTTACTTGTCATCAAAACCAAAGTCCCCAAACCTATATTTTTTCTACACATTCACAACAAATTCAGCACTTCATTCACAACATTCATTCATCAACAACTTCACCCCACACTTGTCTTTTCACACACTCAACACACTAGCATGCTCCTATTCCCGGATGGGTCAAAAGAGGTCGAATTTTTTATTAAATGAGGTGCTCAAACAACATGATCAAGATGAGAATAAGAGAGATGAATTGCCTTAATCATTCCTAGATGATGTGCAAGAACTAGCATGTAATTTCAACTATCAATCCTCAATCCAATCAAGGCAAGCATCATAATCACAATTCATACATAGGATTCAAGAGAAGTATTTCAAGTCTACATATGCATAAATACATTCAACACACAAGGCCATCCATATCCAATTCACAAAACAATCTCATCATGAGGGTCATATCCAAACTAGGAAGCACAAAATATTTTTTAAACTTTCTGATTTTTTGGAAATTTTGAGATAAATATGTACAATACAAAAACCAATGAAACATGTGACAATAAAACGAAACTATCCTAGATGCGATCATGCCATGCTAAGAATCATGAAAACCCCACCCCATACTTAAAAACACATTGTCCCCAATGTGCAAATCAAGTAAAGAAGAGTGAAAGAAGTCCTCACAATGTAAAAATGTAGTGTTTCCGATATTATGGTTCGCTCATGTGGAGTGGTGGTGTAGATGATCGATCAAGCATGGTAGAGAGCTCTTCATAGTCATTTTGGCGTCGAGACCCACGCCAAGGTGTATGCGAGATGGGAGCTCTTCCACCCCTCCAAGATACCTTATGTCGTCCAAGTCTCACATCCGCTCCACCCATGGTTGAAAACGGGATCATCATCATCAACTCGCCTTGTAAGGCTTCCTTATTACCTACAATCTACCACACAAACACAAAAACACACAAAAACAAAAGCAAAAACAAAAACGAGAACGAAAGAGAAAAGGGAAAGAGTTGCTACCCTTGGGTTGCCTCCCAAGAAGCGCTTCTTTTAGGTCATTAGCTTGACCAAACTGCATGGATGTGTAAATCTACCTCGAATACCATGGTTTGCTTGAAGAGTCTAAGCAACCATCGCTTTTCGGCATCCATGATGACAAGCACGGGCCACTTGATTCCCAAATAAGCTTTAAGTTCTCTCTTCACCGGTGAGTAGTAGACTCCTTCATCACCGCTTCCTTGATGATAGTATGGTGTTGCAACCATAGGTGTCACCCCATACTTAGACAATTGGTACTCCGCGGTCACAACGGTGAAATGCTTGCCATCCTCATCCTCTATGATCCGAAGAAAGCCGTTTCTTGGAAAGAATTCTTCATTGAAGTGCTTCATAACCATCATGGATCCATCATGCTTGCCTCCATCATTCAACATGGGAGACTCTTTAGGAAAGGGACTCCAATCTTCGTGTGTACTCCGGGCAAGCAAGAAAGGATTGGAAGGAGTTGAAGTTAACTTAGGGCTCTCTACGACAGAGCTTTCCACGGGCTGAACTGTTGAAAGCACGGGCGTGGTTATGGCCCCCAAGCCGTGGTTCTTTCTATTTTATTCCTCCCTCGTGAGCTCTTCAAGTGTGATTCCAGGTTTGATGGCAAGGATGTCCAAGGGTGAGAATACTTTATTGCACTCCTCCAAAGGTGAAGGAGTTGGAGGTAAGCCTTGAAGGATGGTATGATCTCCTAGCATAAGAGCATGCCTAATCTCCTCAATCTCCCTCCTCAATTGTTCTTCTCTCTCAAAATTCAATCTTCTTGCATCCTCCAGGGCCAAATCCCTTAGCCACAATTGCTCCCGAGCTTCATTCAACTCTTCCTCAAGGTCTCTATTGGTTATGGTTGAATCGGATAACTCTTGGATCTCCTCATGGTGAACCTCCTCTTGTTAAAATACTTCCACTTCAAGCACCATGTGGACAGTCGAAATGGAAGCAAGGTTACTCTCTAGATCATCCATCTTCCTCAAAATTTCTTCTAGCATTGATTCCAATCGATTTCATGAAGTTGATGGTGAGGTTCCTCATGAGGCAATGTAGTCATGTGAGCTTGATCATGGAACTCCTGATAGGAATTAAACTCCTCCCAATACTCAAACTCATCATGGAGAGGTCCTAGATCTTGGTTTCCCATCCATCCCCCATACTCCATGTCGTCAAGGTCGTCTTGGAAGTATAATCCGTCCATGGCAAACATGAAAAAGGCAAAGACAAAAACAACACAAGATCAAAAGTAACAAATAAGATAAATACTATAAACAATCAAAATCAAATGACTTAATCTAGACCTAGTCCCCGGCAACGGCGCCAAAAACTTGTTACGCTAGAGATGTAGCACAAAAAGCTTTACATTTATAAACTCGATCTAATCTCCTAAACTACCTAACGAAACCCGCAGTGTATGGATTATTTTGTAGAAAGGATAGTATTCCGAGGTCGAACACAAGGGCTGAGGTGAAATCAAGTCATTCAGTGATCATGTATAGTGCAAATCTAAACTAAGATGAGATGAGGAATAAAGAAAGTGAAAAACACAATATTTTTGGTTGGTTTTGGGTGATCAACAAAGGATCACAAAATATTCAAGTCAAACAACTAAACAAACACACAAACACAAGATAGGAGATAAGAGGTAAGAAATGAGGATTCTAGAGATTCGGAATTTCGATTATGACAATGGACTCATGCTTCTAAATATCAAAGGAAAGTTACGGTTGTTCGGAGTTGGGTGTTTCTCTAATGGGAGAACTACCGGGTAAATCTCATGCTCCACTAGTCTCGCACCTAAGGTCCTATTACCGAGTAAGTCTCAAGGAACCTAAGGACGGGAATTCTACACAAACCGGCCACTACCTAAGGGTCAAACCACTCCTTACCGGGTAAGTCTCGGAAGAGGTAAGTCTTAGGCAATGGTCCTAGCACACTCAATCCAATAGCGGCTTTTTTTGGCTCACTACTACCTAGAGTTCATCATCTTATGTATCTAAGAGAAGAAATTACCGGATAAGTCTCATTCCTCAAAAAGGCTGCTAAGATTAGGTCACCCTAAGCTAGATTAGGCTCAACAAAAACTAGGATTTCAACACATCTACATCCTAACATCCAGATTCATCAATATAAGTACAACAGAGAAAACCACGGTCTGATCATGATAAACCACGGTTGAGATTTTAGATGAACAGGCCGTGGTTTGGGTCTGAGTTGGGGTTTCGAACACAAATCCATCCTAAGCTAACATGGAAGCCCATACAATCATAGTCCAAAGCATAAACATCATTCCTTCACCCTAGAATCACATCTACTCAGCCAACAACATACATTTCAAGATTAGACTTCATAAATGAAGCATGCTTGCAAGTCATAGCTAGATAATGAAGAATGAACCAAAGAAAAGACATTATAAAGCTAGAATAGAAATTACCAAGTCTTACAAAGGGTCCTAGATGCAGCTCCAAGGTATCAAGAAAGGAAACCTCACTCAAAACCACTCAAATCTCACTATAAAACTAAAATCTACACTAATCTCCCAAGAACACCCACAAGGGTGCTTGGAAGAGAAGCTACAATGGAAGAGCTAGAAGAGAAGGGTCCAAAAAGAAGGAAGATCTCCAAAATCAGCTTGTAGGACCACTTAAGTACTCCATCAAAAAGAAAGGGTCGGACAAATAAATCGTGGGACACGTGTCGAAGTGGTCACGGCCAAAACCACGGTCGAGATTTAGGCCTCTGGGCCATGGTTCTCTCTGTTCAGCCCACTTTGGATCACCAAGTCATGAATTGGTGCAAGGCATGCATCAATAAGGTCTTTTGTGTTCTCCTTTGCTCCTAGCTTGCTCCTTAAAGAGTCTGGAAGTGTGCCATCACTAGGAATGATCCTCGAATGTGTCGATTAAGTTCCAAAAGCTCCCCAAAATACCTACAAAACCGACAAGAGCTCGTGTAGACGTCTATTTCGACAATATGCGTGAATTAAATGTAAACGTCACGAACTAATGTGGAGACATGCATGAATGGAAAGGAAAACTATCTAAAAGAGTGCCTAAACTAGTGTCATAAATCATGTCATCATCTCTAACGGGGTCTGGACCTCCTCTTTCCACAACTCCTTCGCTCTCTTTGACCAACCCATTCTCTCGGATCACTCCCTAGCCATTCTTTTCCTTGATAACCAACACAATAATCCCTCACCCCACTTTAGATTCAACAATGCATGGACCACCCATGAGAGCTTCATCCCCAACGTCTCCCTTGCGTGGAGTTGTAACTTCCTTGGAAACCCAATGTACCAACTAGTCAAGAAGCTCAAACATCTCAAACCCATGCTTAAGAAGTTCCCCAGTGCCAAGCTCGAAGGCATCCACAAAACTATCCAAGAGAAGCAAAACGAACTCTACAACTACCAAGAGGCCCTCCAAAAAGATCCTCTACACCATGATCATCTGGAGAAAGAAAAGAGTGTCACTCTCACACTCAACACATCCCTTAGCACCCTCCACACTACCTTAGCCCAGCTCGCTAAGTCTAATTGGATTAAAAATGGGGACCAATGCAACTCTTACTTCTTTAAGAGCATAAAATCCAAAAGAAGCTTCAATAAGATCACCTCCCTCACGGACCAAAACAACATTACCACCAACATCCTGGACCAAATTGCCTCCACCCTGATCAACCACTTCACTAACATCTTGAACCCCACTCCTCCTCAAATCAACCCTGCTCTTTCCCACATTAACCTTCTAACCCTTCCCCCTCTTGCTTTTCATTCCATTCACAGACCGGTTACTAACGACAAGATCAAGAAGGCTCTCTTTGATATGGGTGACAATAAGGTTCCCGGCCCGGATGGTTTCAATGTTTTCTTCTACAAATCGTCCCGGGACATCATCAAAGATGACGTTGCTCTAGCAATCCAAGATTTCTTTAGCTCGGGTAAGATGCTCAAGCAAATCAACAACTCTTCTATATCCCTTATTGCCAAGTTTAAGAACCCTTGCCGCCCATCTGACTATAGACCTATCTCGTGTTGCAACATAACCTACAAAACAATTGCAAAGATCTTCTCTTCCAGAATAAATGAATTCCTTCCCTCTTTAATTGGCCCATACCAGAGTGCCTTCATCAAGGGCAGGAACATCAAGCACAACATCCTTGTTTGCAATGAACTCCTCAGGAAATACAACCAAAGGAACATATCTCCTAGATGTGCTATGAAGATTGATATTACTAAAGCTTTTGACTCCATCAGCCATGACATTATCATCCACTGCCTTCGCCTCATAGGGTTCCCTGACAACCTCATTATGATCAAAGAGTGCATCACAACCACTTCCTTTTCCATTAACATAAATGGTGATTTAAACTGTCACTTCAAAGGTACTAGAGGATTAAGAAAAGGTTGCCCCCCCCCCCCCCC
>BSUD01000003.1:66237523-66320212 GCA_033239045.1 Fagopyrum esculentum
CCCCCCCCCCCCCCCTTCTTCATCATCGTCATGGAAGCCCTATCCTCCATGCTGAAGGAAAACACGGCCGATCCAAAGTTCAACACCCACCCTAAGTGCAATAACCCTCTCATTACTCACCTTTGTTTTGCAATGACCTCATGTTATTTTGTAGGGATGACCTTCTCTCGATCAACATCATCAAGAAGATGTTGGATTACTTTGGAAGCATCTCGGGACTACACATCAATCTCAACAAGTCTACCATTTTCCTTGGTGGACTTAACCAACATGATAGTGACATTATTTTAAGTGCTACATGTCTCTCTCAAGGTATTCTCCCCTTTCACTACCTTGGTATTCCGGTGGGAAGTAGAAGATTCAATGTCGCGGACTATCAACCTCTTATCTCAAAGATCACAAGGAAAATTCAATCCTAGAGTGCAAAACAACTCTCGTATGTTGGCCGCTTACAAGTCACTTCCAACATCTTAATGGCTCTCCATTCTTACTAGTGTTATGTTCTCATTATCCTCCACAAAGTCATGGATAAGATCCAAAGCTTGCTTAGATCTTTCCTTTGGACGATTACGGACTCTAGTAGACATGCTCTAGTTGCTTGGGACACCATTTGCTCCCCAAAAATCCTTGGTGGTTGATGACATGAATTATATACCATTATAATCATGCACATTGTAGAGGTTTACCTCGATTTACTTTGCATTTAGAGGGAACTTGTGTATGTTTTATGTTTTATTCAATTATATTTCGGAAATAGAGGTCTACACGAGTTTCAGTTGAATTGTAGGTAAATTGAGTGGATTTGGAAGCAAAAGTGGAGCAAGGAGCATCTAAGGTCATTACGGAAGCTAAAGGAGTCTTAGAGGAACCACAAAAAGCAAAGGAGTTGCGTAAAAGAAGCATAAAGGGAGGAAGGAAACAAGCCAAGAGACGAGCATTCTCTGTTAAAGAAAAACGTGTCATTAACTACATAAATCGGACGATTTATCTCCTTAAAAATCGAACGATTTTGTGTGTAAATCGACTAGCTCGATTTTCTTTGTTTTTGGCCCAATGGTAAAGATGACTCAAAGACATCACTTTTAGGCTAGAGAAGTGTTTTGCCAAGCGGCCCATTAGCAAGAAACTATAGGTTGGAACCCTAGGAACGAAAACGGGATGGCCGCAGCGGGAAATCTTTACACGTTTGTGAGAGATTGAAGATTTTTGGAGAGGGATTGAAGCAATATTGCCGGGAAGTCAATCTTGATCATATTTGTGAGATTCCTTGTTTCCATTACGATCTTTGTGGTTTTTTGAACACAATATTGAGTTGATTGAGAGATACATTGATTGGTTTTGAGATTGGTTTACAGAATTGAAAGTTATTGAGTTTTTATTCAAGATTCGGGTTTATTTGATTTATTCACTCAATCTTAAATTTTATTTGATTTTGAAAATGGTTGGCTAAAACCATTGTGATTCTGGGGAGAATAGTTGATGATTGAGGCTTAGATGATGATAGACTGAACTCATTCAACCAATTGGACCTTGAGAGTTTAGATTTTAACTTTGTGACAACAGGAAAATCGGGCTGTTCTTGAAGAAAATCATCCAATTTAATGATGAACAACACGATTTATTTCCCTGACGATCTTTAATTGATTTAATCTTTAACCAAAGTTAATCCTTGCCTAAATCCCAATCTTGCTTAACCTTTTTAACCTCTATTTAGGTGTATGAAGAGACTTCAACCTTGATTCTACATTTAATAGATTAAGATTACAAGATTTGGGTAATAGAGAGACTCAACATCCTTTATTAAGGTTTTAAGTGTGCTTTCTATCTTTACCTTGGAGAGTCACATCCTGGGGTTTTGGATAGTTAGTTTGAGTGTAATTCTTGTTCTTAGATCTTTCTATATTGCAGCCTCAACAACCCTTATAGAGAGAATCTTTGGATTAGACAAATAGGTTTCGGAACTTCATCGTACAATATCTACCTTTGAACACATAACCTTGGCAATATAAATTCTGTCCTTTGATCTTTAGAAGTGTCTTGAATCGAAAGCTGCAGTCGGATACTTGAATCCTTGGAATCATTTCTCCCTTTATAAATCACAAAAAACTTTTGCACTTTGCTAGATAATTGAATTCGATTTTATTCTCACCAAATCCCTGAGTTCGACTCTGGAATTTCTTACCTTGCTACAGCTGATCCGTACACTGCGGGTTCGCTTTGCTTTGAGTTCTAGATATAAATTTAAGACTTTGACGCACACACTTTTGAGCGAACAAGTTTTTGGCGCCGTTGCCGGGGATTTGGTCTAGACCAAATTCGGTTTTCGGTTGTCTAGCTTGAGAGCTCTTGCTCTTGTGATTTGATTAGTCTACTTGAGTGATCTTTGCAGTTTCTTTAGGTATATACAAAAGACTGGATCCACTAAAGATCTAGTTCCTTTCGATCTCGAATTGGAGAAAACTTTAAGAAGGAAGTTGAAAGAAAGGAAAATGGCTAAAAATAACGAGAGAAACATCCAGGCTGAGTTGGATGAAGCTCAACGTCAACTAAAGTTGAGTGAGAAAGCTTGTGTAGATGCTGAAACAAGTCATCAATTCCATATTGATGAACTCAGGGCTATGATGTTGGACTTGAAGTTGGAATTGAATGATGCTAGGAAGAAGAAGAAAGTCAAGAAGCCAAATAGGTCCACTAGAGATGATTCATCCGATGATGAAGAACTCGATCCGGACATGCCGAAACTTGAGGAAATCAATCCAGTGATTCATCCTGTTCGTAACAACCCAAGACCACCGGTTGTTCCTCGCAATCCAGTTGGGGATGTGACAGTTGCTAATGAAGGTGATGAACCCCGAACTTTGGGGCAAATGATGGATCCAATTCAACAACCACGCTGTCTAGGTGTGAATTTCGGAGCTGAGGACATCCAGGAGTTCAGCTTTACACCACAAGTTATCACCATGGTTTGCCAAAGTCAGTTTGGTGGAGCAAGTGCTGAATCTCCACACCAACACTTGCAGAATTTCGAGATTCTCATGGAGACCATGAAGCCGAAGAAGGCTACTACAAGTAATTACAAGATCAAACCGTTCTTCTTTTCTTTGAAGGACAAAGCTCTAGCTTGGTACCAAACACTTCCAGCTGCAAATCTAGCCACATGGGAGGATCTATCTTCGGAATTCCTCACCAAGTTCTTCCCGCCATCCAAAACGGCGGAACTGAGAGGTAAGATAAATGCTTTTTCTATGAAGCCTAACGAAAGTTTGTTTCAATCTTGGGAAAGGTTTCAGGATCTCTTATTGGATTGCCCACACCACGGCATTTCAAAGCTGGAATTGTTGGAGATCTACTATAACAGATTGGATGTGGAAACACAATTCAATCTCCAACCTCTCTCTTGTAGCACATTCATGGACATGAGAGAGGATGATGCTTGGGACTTCATTGAGAATCAAGCCCATGTGATTGAGAAGTATTCCCACCGAAAGGTGGACCCAAATAGCAAGAATCAAGGTGATCCGGGAGCTAAGTTGAACCACGCTTCTCAAACACAAATATTTTTCCCTCAACAATGAAATCAAAGAGTTGAAGGAAGTCATCAAACTAGTCTTCAAAAGGCTAAGGAGCAGGAAGCCAACTATATGGGAAGGGATAACAATCAGAGGAATGACTACCGGGATAATAACCGGAACAACAACTGGAATAACAACAATAGGAACTCCAACAACGGCAATTGGAGATCCAATCAACAAAATCCAGGTAATCCCTATTCTCTTGCTGAAAAAGCTTTAACATCTCCATCTTCTTCTACTCCTTGGAAAAGCCAGGAGCAGTCATCAAATGGATCGAACAAGCCCGATCCCATGCTGGAGACGATCCTAGGGAAGTTACAAGGATTGGAGAGCTATATAACTTCGGTTGATAAAGCCCACAAGGCTTTAGAAAACCAAGTGTTTAGCAAAGCCGGAGAAGTACCAAGAGATCAAGGGAAGCTTCCTGGTAAGACGGAAGATAACCCAAAGGGAAGGGTTATGGCAATCACTACTAGGAGTGGTGTAACAACTACCGATCCTCAACCTAAAGTAGTTGAAACCACCACCGAAGAAAGGAAAGGAAAAGAGAAGGAAGATTTCTATGTTCCTCCTCCCGCCTACAAACCACCTCTACCTTTTCCTCAATCTAGAGCGCGGGCGCGCCTAGATAAACACTTCGGTAAGTTTATTGAACTTATGAGTAAGCTGCATATTCATATAACTTTTATGGATGCAATTTTAGGTATGCCAGCTTATGGGAAATTTCTCAAGGAAATCCTCTCTAACAAGAGGAAATTAGAAGACATTGGAGAAGTTAAGATGAGCACGGAGTCATCCGAACTCATCAAGACTATGACAGAGAATATGCCACCTAAGCTGCGTGATCCGGGATCATTTTGCATACCCATCACCTTAGGAGAAGTTACTTATGATGCACTTTGCGACCTTGGAGCAAGTGTGAGCATCATACCACTCGCTTTATGCAAGGCGGTTGGTCTAGGAGAGCCTAGACCGGTGAAGATAACACTTTACATGACCGATCGTTCCACCACTAAGCCAGTTGGGATAATAGAAGACATTCCTGTAAAACTTGGTAAGTTTTACATTCTTATAGATTTTGTCGTTCTTCACATCCCTACAGATTATCCAGTTCCCATCATTCTTGGGAGACCATTCCTTGCAACATCCGGATGCATGGTAGATTGCAAGAATGGACAGCTATCCTTCAATATAGGTGAAGAGAAAGTGGAGTTCGTACTCTCCTCTTCAATCAAAGAGCCAGCCTTGAGAGAAGATTATTTAACATTTTTTATGAAGAAGAGTCTAGAGAGGTGGTAAGTTCAATCCTAATGAAAGACCCACTTCAAAAGGTTCTTAGTATGAGCATCATGAAGGAAGGAGTATAGCATGATTGTGATGATGAGGTAAAAGCATTAGAAGATGTGAAGGAAGAACTAGGAGCATGATTTGAAGAGTTAGAATTAACCCCGGAAACTGTGAAAAAATCGACCTACATGAACTAAATCACTTGATTTCTGAAAAGGCAAACTCGATTTTTGACAACAGGAAGAAAAACCGACCTAAAAATCGGACGATTTTCTTCACAGGGGGTCGATTTAGCAATGAATTCTCCGGTTTCTACAAACTTGACTGCAGTTGTTCTCAACTCTAATAGTGCACCTTCCCCACCTTCAGAGGCTTCTCCCATGACATTAGAAGGTCATGAATCATCAATCAAAGCACCTCCTTCATTGGAATTGAAGCCCCTTCCTACACACTTAAGGTATGCATTCCTTGGCACTAACTCTACGTATCCGGTTATAGTTAGTGCGAAACTGAATGATGATGAATTAGAGAAGCTTATGAATGTTCTAAGGCAACATAGGAGAGCATTAGGCTATACTATTGATGATTTGATAGGCATTAAACCTTCTCTATGTATGCATAAAATCTTAATGGAAGAGGATTACAAGCCTTCACGCCAACCTCAAAGACGGTTAAATCCGATCATGAAAGAGGTCGTGAAGAAAGAAATCCTTAAGCTACTTGATGCAGGTATCATCTTCCCTATTTCTGATAGCAAGTGGGTGAGTCCAGTACAGGTAGTACCAAAGAAAGGAGGCATTACCGTTGTTGCCAACAAAAACAACGAACTTATTCCCACAAGGACAGTTGCGGGGTGGAGAATGTGCATCGACTACCGTAAGTTGAACGTGGCCACTAGGAAGGATCACTTTCCCCTTCCTTTTATTGATCAGATGTTGGAAAGGTTAGCCGAACACTCTTACTTTTGTTATCTAGATGGATATAGCGGTTTCTTTCAGATTCCCATTCACCCGGATGATCAAGAGAAGACGACCTTCACGTGCCCTTGGGGTACGTTTGCTTATAGAAGGATGCCATTCGGCTTATGAAATGCTCCAGCCACCTTTCAGAGGTGTATGATGGCAATCTTCTCAGAATATGTAGAGAATATGATGGAAGTATTCATGGACGACTTTTCGGTATATGGTTCTTCCTTTGATAACTGTCTCTCTAACCTTTCATTAGTTCTTAAGAGATGTGAAGATACTAACTTAGTTTTAAACTGGGAGAAGTGTCATTTCATGGTCACCGAAGGAATTGTGTTAGGTCATCTAATATCAAATAGAGGAATAGAGGTTGATAGAGCTAAGATAGAGACTATTGAGAAGCTACCTCCTCCATCCTCTTTGAAAAGAATTAGAAGCTTTTTAGGACATGCGGGCTTCTATAGGAGATTCATAAAGGATTTTTCTAAGATTTCAAAACCCTTAACCAATCTTTTAATGAAAGATGCAACTTTCGAATTCTCGAAAGATTGTCTAGAAGCTTTTTGCAGGATCAAAGAGGCTTTGATTTCAGCACCAATCATCCAACCACCCGATTGGACTCTTCCTTTCGAGGTCATGTGCGATGCAAGCGGCGTCGCTATAGGAGCCGTACTCGGATAGAAGAAAGATGGTCGCACTCACGTCATCTACTATGCTAGCAAGACGCTAGACGAGGCTCAATCCAATTATGCCACTACGGAAAAGGAACTTCTAGCCGTAGGTTATGCTTTTGAAAAATTCCGTTCCTATCTTGTAGGTGCGAAGGTGATTGTCTATACAGACCATTCGGCAATCCGCTACTTGTTCACGAAGAAGGATGCGAAGCCAAGGCTTCTAAGATGGATCTTACTCTTACAAGAGTTTGATTTAGAGATCCGTGACAAGAAGGGCTCGGAAAACTCAGTTGCTGACCATCTTAGTCGTCTTCCACGCCTCACCAACGAGATGGATGAACTCCCTATAGACGACTCGTTCCCTGACGAACAACTATATGAGATTGAAGAGTGTCTTCTACACATCTCAAAAGGTAATGATCCATGGTTTGCTGACATTGTAAATTAACTTGTTTGTCAGGAGATTCCCCCCGGGCTTTCATATGCTCAAAGAAAGAAGTTCTTTAAGGACGTCCGGCACTTCTATTGGAATGAGCCTCTTCTCTTCAAAAGAGGTTCTGATGGAATATATAGAAGATGTATTCCAGAAGACTTTTGCCACTCTCTACCATGTGGAGGACATGCTAGTTCCCACAAGACTTGTGCTAAGGTACTTCGTTCCGGTTTCTTTTGCCCTACCTTATTCAAAGATGTGCAAAAATATGTTGTTGCTTGTGATGCTTGTCAAAGGACAGGTAATATTTCTAGGAGGAATGAGATACCTCTCAACAACATACAAGAAGTAGAGATCTTTGATGTATGGGGAGTAGACTTTATGGGACCTTTCCCATCCTCTTGTGGAAACCAATACATACTCCTAGCCGTAGACTATGTCTCAAGATGGGTTGAGGCAATCGCTTCTCCTACTAATGATGCAATGGTAGTGGTGAAGTTCTTCAATAGAACGATCTTCCCAAGGTTCGGAACTCCCCGAACCATCATTAGTGACGGAGGAATGCATTTCACGGCCCGTCGATTTGAGACTCTATTGGCTAAGTATGGGGTGACCCATAAGATAGCTACACCATACCATCTGCAAACTAGCGGACAAGTCGAGATATCCAATAGAGAGATCAAGGGAATTTTAGAGAAAATTGTCTCTAAAATAAGGAAGGACTGGTCAATGAAGCTTGACGATGCACTATGGGCGTACAAGACTGCCTTTAAGACACCAATAGATACGACTCCATATAATCTCGTTTATGGTAAATCTTGTCATCTTCCTGTAGAGCTAGAGCATAAAGCATATTGGGTTGTCAAGTGGCTCAACTTTGACATGAAAAAAGCCGGAGAGAAGCAGCTTTTGGATATCAACGAGCTGGATAAGATCCGGCTGAATGCGTATGAGAACGCAAAGATCTACAAGGAAAGGACTAAGCGTTGGCATGATAAGCATATCATTCCAAAGGATCTGAAAGAAGGAGATCAAGTCCTTCTATTCAACTCAAGACTTCGACTATTCCCAGGTAAGCTTAAATCCCGTTGGACAGGACCTTATGTAATTAAACGAATTTTCCCCCATGGTGCAGTTGAAGTATGGGGTGAACAAAGCGGAAATTTCAAAGTGAATGGCCAACGGTTGAAGAAATACACACCGGAAGTCCCGGTTGAGGAGATAGCTCCTATCCTCCTCCATTGAACACAAAACCAAACACCGTCCAGCTAAAGACGATAAATCAAGCGCTTCTTGGGAGGCAACCCATGATAGTATAACTTTTTATTTTCTTTTATCACTTAGTTTAGCTTAGTTTAGTTGCTTTTCTTCTTTTGTTTTCGCTTTTGTTTGTTCCTCGATGCACCCTTGGTTTGTTTGTGTCAATAATCGCAGGAAATTAGGTCCAATTTGAGAAATCAATGAAGATGGGGAGCATAAATTAGTTCAAATTGCAATCTTCAAGAAATACAAGGAAAGAAATCGAGCTACACAAAGCAAATCGTTCGATTCAGGAACAGAGCAAGTCCATTTTTGGCAACAGGAAGAAAAATCGATCCACGAGATCGACCCCCCTGAAATAAATCGTCCGATTTTCTTCTTGAACTGAGAAAATGAAGGAAAATCGACCCGACGAATAAATCGCCCAGATAAATCGTCCGATTTTCTTCATTAAATCTCCTGCCTATATGAAGCCTTCACCACTCGATTCTCTCATTCCACAAACCCTCCATTCCCGATTTCCTTCTCTCAAAGAACCGAAAACCGCCCACCCTCTCATCTCCTCATTCCTTAATCGTTTTGAACGATTCTTGGCCCTAAACTAAAGCATTTTCGACAAGGAACAAGGATCTAGCAACAACTAGCTTGGCAATCGACTCATCCATCCGGAATTTAGGTTTTTCATTCCGAAACCTAAGTTTTTTGTTCGATTTTGATTCTTGCTTAGAAGTTGTTTGTTTGTTGCGATTGATTGAGGGGTTTGCTTAGGAACAACTATAGGAGACTCTGTGTGGTGATAGTTTAGTCAGAACTTTACAGAATTATGAGAATTGTTAAAATCGACAGAAAAATCGACCCAGCCTAGATAAATCGTCCGATTTATTGAAGAACGGTCCGAATTTTCTTTGCAGAAATGGAGACTTTGAAGAGAATCACTCGAAATGCGGGGAAGAAGAAGGGATCTTCTTCCAAAGCCACTCCACCACCTCCACCACCCTCTCAAACCATACCAAAACTTCCCCCTCCCCTATCCAAACATAAGAAGAGATATGAACGTCTCTTAGATCGTCCCTTCACCCCTCCTCGATACATTGTACTAGATGACTTAGACTCTTTGTTTGTTCGAGAGGATGTGGATATGATGTTAGATAGAGTTGGGCTGAGTCAGTTTGCTATGATTAGAGAAGATGCTTACACTGAGATCACCCTAGAATTCCTTAGCACATTTGAGGATGATCCTAGAGAGAGGACGGTCTCTTTCCACCTCATGAACCACAACCATGCTATGACTATCGATGACTTTGGAGATTTGTTTGGTTTTCCCTACTCTGATGCAGGCACATTTGCGAGAGGAGTTAGTGCTAGTGCCTTTTGGGAGACCATCTCAATGGGAGAGTATGATCGTGATAAGTGGAGACCCGGAAATTTGAAAGAGGCTAGCATGTACAACCTTTCCTTTAAGGTAGTGCATAGGATCCTTAGTGAGAGCTTGTTTGCACGGACGGAGACCCCACAGAAACTCAAGGCTGACGAGCTCTTTATCTTGTATTGCATGACATGTAGCACCATTCCCGACATCACCTCTATGCTTGCTGACTATCTAGGAAAGATAGCCAACAAGGCAAAGGGTGACATTTTTGTTGGAGGCCTTTTCACTCATGTGGCAAAGGCATTGGAGTTAGATTTCTCGGGTTACACCCTAGCTGAGAGTGCCCAGCCCTTAGGATCACAGAGATTGATTGCTAGACAGGTCTTGATTCCTCGAGGGAGAGGAACCCTTCATGTGCCCATGCCGTGGGAAAAGGATCCAAAGAAGAAGCCATCCGAGATTGTTTGGAAGTCCGAATACACCATTCAGAACAAGAGGAATTGGAAGGAGACATTCGTACTAATGCTTGAGGAGATAGCTCCTCCTTTGTATTATGATGATGATGCAGGTGACACTGAGGATGAGGAGGATCATGAGGATGGAGTACACCAGGGGACCATGCTCGAGTTCGAGAGTGACACTTATAGTGGTCACGCCACGGATGCCATGGACACCGACACTCATGGTGCAGAACCTAGCCGGACTAGTCGAGGCACTGAGGAGACAGAGGATGACATGCAGCCACCTCGCCACTCCTTTGCACATGCTCCTAGCCACGGTAGAGGCCATGGACGAGGACATAGACTTCCCCGCCATTTTAGAGACTTAGTCTCTAGTTTCCAGGGTCTACGCACCGACTATCAGGCCCTCCACACCGACTACAGCACCTTGAACACTCAGTTCAAGGAATACCGACAGGAGACGGAAGCTAGACACTCCTCCAATGACGGCCAGATGAGAGATATGTACTACCATCAGTTCGGCCACTTCTATGATCCCGGTGCACCGATGTATCCATATCCTCCACCTCCGCCACCACCGACCAAGGATTGAGATTCCACTCCTTTTACATTGTAAGTATTTTTCTCCATCTTATGCTTGATTTTTCACATTGGGGACAATGTGAGGGTTAAGTATGGGGTGGGGTACTTACAATCTCTTTTACTTCATTTTAGCATTCTATGCACTTTGTATTACTTTTGATGATTTGGCTTGTAATAACTCTTGCACTACTTGCTTTCCACTATGACAATCGCATTTGCATGCTTTCTTTCAAATACTATGAGTTTTCAAAACAAATTTGTGCTTCTTATGATGGAAATGACCTCTATGATGAGAATTGTGATGTGGAAAGGCAAAAAGATGACATGGTTATGTTGAGATTTTGATTTTAGCATGGATGAGCTTACTTTTATTACTTGAACACATGAATGATCTATATGATTTTGATGTTTTGATAAGAGAATGAAATAATGGTCGAAGCTATATTATAAATTCTTTTGCATCATATAAGAATGACCAAGGCAATTCACTTCTTCTCTACTCATATCTTGTTCATGCTAGCTCCTCAATGAAATATGTGACCCTCCTTTTACCATCCGGGAATTAGGATAAGTGATTGAAAAAGGCATGTTTGATGTGTGAAGGCCAATAAAAATGTTGATAACACGATTTATGACTTAGGTTTAGGCACTCATTTAGATAGTTTTCCCACTCATTCATGCATGGTTTAGCACTAGTTCATGACGTTTGCACTCAATTCATGTATTTTGTCGAGATAGACGTCTACTCGGACTCTTGTCGGTTTTGTAAGTATTTCGGGGAGCTTTTGGACTTAATCGACACATTCGAGGATCATTCCTCGTGACGGCACACTTCCGGACTCGTTAAGGAGCAAGCTAGGAGCAAAGGAGAACCCATAGGACCTAGTTGGTGCATGCCTTGCACCAACTCATGGCCTAATGGTTCAAGGAGAGCTTCTGGAGCAAAATCACGGCCAGAGACCATTCCACGGCCGTGGAATCTGCCCGTGGTTCTTGCCAGGACCACGTTGACACGTGGCCCACGATCTCTTTGATGACTCTTGCTCTTGGTGGGTATTTAAAGGACCTTGCAGGCTGTAATTGGGGATCCTCTCTTCCTCTTTTTTTTTTACATATCTTCTTCCCCAAGACATTTCTCCATTGTAGCCTCTCTTCCAAGCACCCATTGTGAGTGTTTTTGGAAGAGATTAGTGTAGATTTTCATTTTAAAGTGAGATTAGAGTGGCTTTGAGTGAGTTTCCATTGTTGACAACTTGGAACAGCTCTTGGAGCCTTGTAAGATTTGGTAACTTCTATTCTATGCTTTTAATGTCTTTTCTTTAGATTGTTCTTCATCATCTAATCATGACTTGCAAGCATGCTTTATTTGTGAAGTTTGATTTTGAAATGTATGTTGTTGGCTGAATAGATGTGATTCTAGGGTGAAGGAATGACGTTTATGCTTTGGACTATGATTGTATGGACTTCCATGTTAGTTTAGGATCGATTTGTGTTTGAAATCCCAACTCAGAACCAAACCACGGCTTGTTCTTCATGCTTCCACGGCCGTGGTTTTGCATGATCCACCCGTGTTTTGTTCTGTTGTTCTTAAATTGATGAATCTCGAAGTTAGGATGTAGATGTGTTGAAATCCTAGTGTTTGTTGAGCCTAATCTAGCCTAGAGTGACCTAGTGTTAGCAACTAAGAGTTAGAAGAGACCTACCCGGTGATTCTTGCCCTTAGATACCGAAGATGATAAACTCTAGGTAGTAGTGAGCCTCACAAGCCGCTATTGGATTGAGTGTGCTAGGATCATTGCCTAAGACTTAACGTTTCCGAGACTTACCCGGTAAGGAGGGGTTTGACCCTTAGGTAGTGACCGGTTTGTATAGAATTCCCGTCCTTAGGATTCCTTGAGACTTACCTGGTAATAGGACCTTAGGTGCGAGACTAGTGGAGCATGAGACTTACCCGGTAATTGCTCCCATTAGAGAAACATTCAACTCCGAACAACCACAACCTTCCTTTGATCTTTAGAAACATGAGTCCATTGTCATAATCGGAATTCCGAATCTCTAGAATCCGCCTTCTTACCTCTTATCTCCTATCTTTGCGTTTGTGTGTTTGTGTTGCTAGCTTATGTTGATATGTTTGTGATCCTTGTTTGATCACCCAAAACCAACCAAAAATATTGTGTTTTGCTCTTTCTTTATTCCTCTCCTCATCTTGGTTTAGATTTGCACTATCTTTGATCATTGAATGACTTGATTTCACCTCAGTCCTTGTGTTTGACCTCGGAATACTATCCCTACTACTAAACGTCCCGTACACTGCGGGTTTCGCTAGGTAGTTTAGGATTTTAGTTTGAGTTTATAAATGTAAAGCTTTTTGTGCTATTTCCTAGCGTAACAAGTTTTTGGCGCCGTTGCCGGGTACTAGGTTAAGATTAAGTCATTTGCTTTTGATTGTTTTTAGTGTTTATCTTTCTTGTTACTTTTGATCTTGTGTTGTTTTTGTCTTTGCCTTTTCATGTTTGCCATGGACGGATTGTACTTCCAAGACGACCTTGACAACATGGAGTATGAGGAGTGGATGGAAACCCAAGATCTAGGACCTCTCCATGATGAGTTTGAGTATTGGGAGGAGTTTAATGCCTATCATGAGTCCCATAATCAAGCTCACATGACTATATTGCCTCATGAGGAACCTCACCAACAACCTCACAATGATCGGGTAGAATCAATGCTAGAAGAAATGTTGAGGAAGATGGATGATCTAGAAAGCAACCTTGCTTCCATTTCGAGTTCCAAAATGGAGCTCGAAGCGGATGTATCTCAACAGTCGGAGGTTCACCATGAGGAGATCCAAGAATTGCCCGAATCAACCATGATCATTAAGGAACTTCAAGAAGAGTTGGATGAAGCTTGGGAGCAAGTGAGGCTAAGGGATTTGGCCTTGAAGGATGAAAGAAGATTGAATTTCGAGAGGGAAGAACAAATGAGGAGGGAGATTGAAGAGATTAGGAATGCTCTTATGCTAGGAGATCCTACCATCCTTCAAGATCTACCTCCACCTCCTTCACCTTTGGAGGAGTGCAATGAAGTAATCTCACCCCCGGATATCCTTGCCATCAACCCCGGAACAACACTTAAAGAGCTCACGTGGAATGAAGACAACAGAGAGAACCACGGCCGTGGAGGACAAACCACGCCCGTGGAAAGTTCTGTCATAGAAAATCCTAAGCTAATTTCAACCCCTTCCAATCATTTCTTGCTTGCCCGGAGTACACACGAAGATTGGAGCCCCTTTCCTAAGGATTCTCCATTATTGAATGAAGTGGGCAAGCAAGATGGATCCATGGTGGTTATGAAGCACTTCAATGAAGGATTCTTTCCAAGAATCGGCTTTCTTCGGATCATAGAGGATGAGGATGACAAGCATTTCACCGGTGTGACCGCGGAGTACAAATTGCCTAAGTATGGGGTGGCCCCTATTGTTGCAACACCATACTATCATCAAGGAAGCGGTGATGAAAGAGTCTACTACTCACCGGTGAAGAGAGAACCTAAAACTTATTTGGGCATCAAGTGGCCCTTGCTTGTCACCATGGATACCGGAAAGCGATGGTTGCTTGGACTCCTCAAGCAAACCATGGTATTCGAGGTGGATTGACATAATCCACGGAGTTTGGTCAAGCTAATGACCTAAAAGAAGCGCTTAATAGGAGGCAACCCATTGGTACAACTCTTTCCCTTTTCTTGTTCGTTTTAGTTTTTGCTTTTGTTTGTGTTTTTGCGTGTTTTTGTGTTTCGTGTTTGTGTGGGATTCTAGGTAATAAGGAAGCCTTGCAAGACGAGTTGATGATGATGATCCCATCTTCAACCATGGGTGAAGCGGACGTGAGACTTGGACGGCTTGAGGTGACTTTGTTGGATGGAAGAGCTCCCATCCCGCACACACCTTGGCGCGGGTCTCGGCGCCGGGATGACTATGAAGAGCTCTCTACCATGCTTGATCGATCATCCACACCGCCGCTCCACACGAGTTTACCCAAATACCGAAGACACTACATTTTTACATTGTGAGGACTTCTTTCACTTTTCTTTACTTGATTTGCACATTGGGACAATGTGTTTTTGAGTATGGGGTGGAGTCTTCATGATTCTTAGCATGGCATGATCACATCTAGGATAGTTTAGTTTAATATTGTCACATGTCTTACATTGTATATAGATATTTCGAAATATCCAAAAAAATCAGAAAATTTAAAAAATTTTAGTGCTTCTAAGCTTAGGAATGCCCCTTATGATGAAATTGTCTTGTGGATTGGCTATGGATGGCCTTATGTGTCGAATAGATGAATGCATATGTGGACTTGAAGTACTTATCTTGAATCCCATGAATGATTTGTGATCATGATGTCTTGATTAGATTGAGTATTGAAAGTCGAAATTACATGCTAGTTCTTGCACATCATCTAGGAGTGATTAAGGCAATTCATCTTTCTCTACTTTTCATCTAGATCATGATGTTTAAGCACCTCAATTGATATAAATTTGACCCCTTTTGACCCATCCGGGAATAGGAGCATGTTAGTGTGTTGAGTGTGTGAAATGCAAGTGTGGGGTGAAGTTGTTGATGAAAGAATGTTATGAATGAAATGCTGAATTTGTTGTGAAAAGTGTAGAAAAAAATATAGGATTGGGGACGTTGGTTTAAATGACGAGTAACTCGGCACCATTCACATAATCGGGTGTTTGTGCCTTGCCAAAGTCAAATAAACCGATAGTCCTAACGAGCTTTGGTATGTGTGCCCAGTGTGGATGCACCTCCAAAAATAAAAAAAAAAACCCGAGGACGGCTAATCACCAAGGTTTCGGCTTTTGTACACCAATGTCATTGTCTCAAAAATAAGTGAAAGAAAAAGAAAAGAAAAGAAAGAAAAGATGGAGAAAATATACACTTGTGGGAAGTTGATCAAGGAAAAAATTGTGGAGTTAGTTCCATTCCCGGATTAGCATCACATAACCTAGAAAAATCCCCACCTAATCACAACATTTCTTGGCCTCTCATTTCACAAGCCCTTGTGACCTATTTGAATGTGTGTAATGTAAAAGCTAGGATTTTCAAATCCCAATAAAGGATGTTTAAGGTTGATTAAATTAATCATCGATATCAATTGGCCCATAAATCGCGAATAGTGTGTAGATGACGAGTAGGAATTCCACCGTCACGATCCTGACGTAAATTTGGACTTATGGGAAAATTTTCACCTTTTCCTCCGGGGAATAATTTTTACCCTCTCATATTATTTGGAGCATTTGGGAGCTTCAATTAATAAAATTGCAGTTGAGAGAAATGATCAAAACATTGGGTATGTTTTAGATATGAAATAACATGGAAAGACAAAATGGTCAAAAGAGTCGCTATTTCGTTTCTTAGCAGCTAAGAAAGACGGCTTAGAAATGTGCGTTTACCGAGAAAGTTGCTGAATAATTATCCACACAATATGTCAGATTTATTGTTCCAATTTCGAGAAGTTTGGAGAAGGGGCTCAAACCACCTTCGGATCGGTTAAAGGATAACTATCGTCTTTGCTAAAGGATAATTATCGTCTTTGCTATAAATAACGGAAATTCATTTATTAATTCATTTCCTTTCACGTTTCCTCGTAAAAGCTCTGATTTCTCTCAACCTTCAAATTCAGATCTACTCTTCGTTTGTAATCTGATTTCAATTCCGTTTGAGTTTTCGGATTCCTCTCTTCGTCCTCTTCATTTTGGTACCGAGTTTCTGCATTTCCGTTGAAGTTAAGGTCAGGTCGAGCCTCCCCTTATATGGCCGGTCCCGTTGCTCAGATTCCGGGGAATCTGATGGTGTCCGAGCGTAGCCTGCGTCGTTGTGATTCCGAATCTTCTTTCGGATCGTCAATCGGGTTAGTAACGAATAAGTTATGAATTTATTCGTTTTCAGTATTGCGATTTGGCCTAAATTGACCTTAGGCTTGTCAAAATGGATAATTGGAAATTCCATTATGCTCGTTACTTTATTATGGTGATTATGGGATATTTGTTTGATGAGATCTGATGACAGTTGGGTTCAGAAATTGCCTGCGGGCAAAACGTTATTCTGGTGAAATTTAATTGATTAATTAAAGATTAATTAATTAAATTAGGAATCTAGAAAACGCTATAAGCTAATTAAACTGAAAGGAATGAATTTAATTGATGTTTGAAGCAAGAAGTTTAATACGAGGAATATGATATTCTCGACAGGTGGTGTTGAAGACGGTAGACTAACTATAGCTTAGTTGCTCAGTGAGCGTATCTAGGTAAGTCTTCGGACTTACTTAGCTTCGATCTGCAGAAACCGTGCCTGAGAGATTTATATCTCACTGTGTTGATATGTGTTGTTGTTTTGAAACGTCTTGTTGTGTTGAAATGTGAATGTTGATTTGCATTGAGATGTGTTATGTGTAAAGCATGCTTGATGTGTTTTATGATGAAAATGACGTTATGATATGTAAAGCATGCTTAATGTTGTTGTGATTATTATTATGTCATAATTATGAGAAATGGTTAAATGAACATGTGTTAGCCTATTGAGGCGTGCTATTGAATGACATGATAAGCTTGTTGAAACATGATAATGTATGAGATAAGCCTTTTGAGGCACGTGATATGATGATGACCTGTAAAGGTCAATAGTATGTAAATTGTTTAAGACTCTGAGCTAACCATTAGCCAGGTCGCTAGCTATTGCAGTGAATGCCGGAGCTCGGCCAAGCCCGGATCACTTGCGTTTGTATAAGAATGACACTGAGTCTGATGGACTTCAGGCTCGGGTCGCACACCTAATGAAAGTGGTAAATGTTTGCATTAACATGAATGGAAAAATGTTGCATGTGGTTAGGGGTTAAGACCATAACCCACCACGAGAAAGCCTGGCCCGTAGACTTGATCAGTCTGGCTACGACCTAAGAGAAAATGTCTGAATTAACCTAATATGTGCAATGGTGAGCTCACACCAAAGCCAGAACCGTATAAGCAATGATTCCGGATTTGGTCCGGGATCGCAAATTGTAAATTTCATACTGCATTCACGTGCATCATTCATAAAAGCATGATATCATCTCATGAGCACGGTATATGGTATTTGTATATATTTGTTGTGTTGTGATGTGATGATATAATCTCTCGTGGATAGATTATGATCGGTAGCTAACGGTTTTAAACCGATCCTTTTTAGGAAATGCCGAACATAGGAATGCTTCAGGGATGTCAGTTGTAGGAAGTGGGCAGCCGAGGCAGTGTTAACCCAAGGGTTGGTTGAACTACTTTTGAAACTAATCGCTTGCAAGCAAGTCTTTTATTGGTTGTGTGCAACTGTGTACACATGTTGATTTCAGGCTGAAGTTTTAAGACACCTGTTCAGGTGTCATGTTTTAAAGTGTCGTTTTGGGATATACATACTAACTGCATGCACGGTTGTTATGTAAATGTTTTCTAAATGACAGGTTGGATGTTTTCATTATTTTTCGTGCTTCTTGTTGCAAGGTCCTATTTGTGAAGTTGTTGTCAGGCTAACTGATGGGACCCACTGTGCGGTCCTTAGCCTAGTGACGTCTTGGGTTACTTAAAACTCAGGTTGTTGCAAATTGGTATCAGAGCTTAGGTTGACAACAAGAGCACATGTGACTTGAGATGAGACATGATAGTTCAACCTAACTACAACCCAGTCCGGGTTGGTTTTTAAAGGACATTTAAGTTTTCAAAAGATTTTGGAAATTACTAACATATGGTTTTAATGAATTTAAAATCATATGCATAGTCGAGATTGTGGGTAAAGACACTGCCTTCCACTCCTCAGCGTGACTCCTTGTAAGTGTAGCTCTCTCTCTCTAACTTGTTAAGATTATAGTATTCTTATAGATATCACTATTGTTATAAGTAGTGGATATATATGAAGAGAGAACGATCGTGAATGTTCCGGTTTGTCGAAACCGTGATAAAGGCAACCGTAAGCGTTTTGATTAAGAGACAAGGAAGTTGCAGCTTCATTACGAGTATGTCAATGGGAGCACAATGTGCAAGTGTGTCAGTGGAAGTACGACAAGCTGGAATACATGAGAGTATAATGTTTAAAGTAAGTGGTCAAGGTCACGTACCTCTACCCATCGAGCTACATGAGATGAGAAGATGCAAGAATATAGCGGTAGAAAGGGTTATTGCTACGATAGAAACGCAAGGGCAAGCACGAGTTGTTGAACCCCAAACACTAGAAGTTCCATATGAGGAACAAGAAGGTAGTGAACTTCATTAGAGAAGTGGCTAAGGCCATAAAAAAAAAAAAGAAGAGATGTGTTAGTGTTTATAGGAGCTTATGTAATGCAAGTTGGTTGGCGGTTGAACCACATACACATGACTTTTGGGGACATTGGACGGCTAGAAAAGTATAAGATGAAACTTGTAGAAACCTTCATGCAGAACATTGGTGCATGTTGGTGGATGAGAAATCGTGCAATCATTGTGGATTACGAGACTTTCAAGAGTCGGATTTGGACTAACTTGTTAAAGTCTTTTCTGGAAGCAACATTTGGAGGTTCGCCTATGATGGAGGTTAATTTCACGAGGAGTATACATCGTTGGATGAGAGTGCACCACTTTATGATCAATTGATAAGATTGTTTACGATAGGATGAAACGACCTCTTAGTTAGTGTTGTCACCTAAGGTATGACGTTATTGGAGTATTAGGAGAGGATAATAAAGCTTGAAGCAAGACAAGGCTTTAGGAAAGAGGTGGATTCCTAAAATAGTGGAGGAAAGAGGCAGAAGTCTACTCCAAGTTTCTTGAACTTGTGAGTACGAGACGTGTGAGTCAAGAAACAAGGCCTTCTCCACAACCATGATCATAAGAGAAATTGGAGGGAAGAACATGTTTCGATTGTGGAGACCTAAATCATTACAAGAATGATTGATCAAAAAGTCCAACTACATGTTTCAGATGTAGTTAACCTAGAGATATGATAAAGTTTGTGAGACTAAGGGATAATGTTATTTCAGGGATCTTGTCCTAATTTGAGAGGAGGAAGAAGTCAAAGTTTACGTGGAAACTAGGCAAGTAAAGTAGCCAACCGATATCCTTATTACCGGATTGGATAATGATGACGTGATTCTAGGCATCGATTGGATGATCAAGTATATGGATAAGATAGATGCGGAAATGCTAACAAAAATGATGTTAGCCAAAGATGATACTTGTCATGTGTTCAAAGTAAGTGAGCTACAAGACCCGCTAGTGATGATCTCTGCGATGAAAGTAAGTAAGCTGGTAAGGAAAGGATGTGAAGCATATTTATGTTATGCTTTGGAGAAAGAATGAAAGATTCAATTGAAATACATTCCAGTTGCACGCGAGTTTAAGGATGTTTTTCAAGATGAATTACCTGGATTGCCACCTACTAGGCAAGTTGACTTTAGAATCGATCTAGAGCCTGGAACTAGACCAATTTCTAAAGCTCCGTACAGAATGGCACATGTGGAAATGCTTGAGTTGAAGAAGCAATTGGAAAAATTGGCAGATAAAGGATTTATTCGGCCAAGTGTATCACCATGGGGAGCGCCAGTATTGTTCGTGAAGAAAAATGGATGGTACAATGAGGCTATGTATCGACTATAGAGAACTGAATAAGATGACGATTAAGAACAAGTATCCACTGCCACGAATTGATGATTTGTTAGATCAGTTACAAGGAGAAAAGGTGTTCTCCAAGATAGACCTACGGTCAGGCTATCACCAGTTGAAGATTCAAGAAGATGACATCCATAAGACAGCATTCAAGACTCGGTATGGACAATACGAGTTCGTGGTTATGCCATTTGGATTAACAAACGCACCTGCTACGTTTATGGAATTGATGAATCGGATCTTCATTGGATACTTGGATAGGTTTGTTGTGGTCTTTATAGATGATATATTGGTTTATTCACGAAGTAGTGAAGAGCATGCAGAGCATTTGAAAGCAGTTCTTCAAGTATTGAGGAAAGAAAAGCTTTATGCTAAGTTGTCCAAGTGTGACTTCTGGATGAAAGAAGTAACATTCTTGGGACACATGATTACTGCGGATGGAGTCAAAGTTGACCCATCCAAGATCGAAACCGTGCTAGCATGGGAACCACCCAAGAACGTCAAAGAGATACGTAGTTTCCTAGGATTAGCAGGATACTATAGACGTTTTGTAAAAGGGTTTTCCATCATAGCAAGACCTATGACCAACTTACTTCAGAAGAAGGCAAAGTTTATATGGGCTGACAAATGTCAAGCAAGCTTTGAAGAGATAAAGAAGAGGTTGACTACTGCACCTGTGTTAGCTCAGCCGAATGGAACACTAGGGTTCATTGTTTACAGTGATGCATCTAAAATGGGCTTGGGATGCGTCTTGATGCAAAATGAAAGAGTCATCGCCTATGCATCAAGACAACTGAGACAATATGAGCAGAACTACCCTACACATGACTTCGAGTTAGCAGCAGTAGTTCATGCACTTAAGATTTGGCGGCATTACCTATTTGGGACGACGTGTAAGATCGTGACAGATCATAAGAGCCTGAAGTACATTTTCATTCAAAAAGAGTTGAATATGAGACGAAGAAGGTGGTTGGAGTTGATAAAGGATTATGACTTAGAGATACTATATCATCCTGGTAAAGCTAATGTGGTGGCTGATGCTTTGAGTAGGAAGTCAGCTCAAGAAAAAGCGATTGCTCGATTAACTGTACAAGTTGAAATACAAAAAGATCTGATTTGTAGTGGCATTGAAATATGGGTTCAGAAGGAACAAGGGTATCTGTGTACCTTGGAGATAGTGCCCAATTGGTTGAAAGAAATTCAACAAAAACAACTAAGTTGTCCTAATTTAATCAAAATAAGGTCAGTGATCGGAAATGGTGAATCTTTAGATTTCCATATTGATACTGACAATATAATGAGATATCAGGGAAGAGTATGTGTTCCTCAAGATGAAGAGATTAGAAAAAGGATTCTTGTGGAAGCCCATGCAACACCATATTCCATACATCCAGGATCGAACAAGATGTATCAGGATATTAAACCTTACTTTTGGTGGCAAGGTATGAAGAAAGATATTGCTGAGTTTGTGTCACAGTGTCAAACATGTCAACAAGTTAAAATTGAACACCAAAGGCCAGGAGGAGAACTCCGATCATTGGAGATACCGGAGTGGAAATGGGAACACATCACCATGGATTTTGTAACCAGTCTACGTAGTAGCAAGGGTTATGACTCCATATGGGTGGTGGTTGATCGATTAATAAAGACTGCAAGATTTATTCCTATCAAGGAAACTTGGATTGTGAACAAGTTAGTAGAGGAATTCGTGAATCAGATAGTCAGATTACATGGAGTTCCTATGACCATAGTTTCAGACAAAGATGGACGATTTACTTCCCGATTTAGGAGTCAGGTACAGACAGTAATGGGAACCAAGCTGAATTTTACAACAGCGTTTTCATCCACAGTCAGATGGTCAGTCCGAACAGACTATTAAGACTTTAGAAGATTTGTTGAGGTCATGTGTGCTTGATTGGAGACCGATATGGCCAAATCATTTACCGTTGCTCGAGTTCACCTACAACAACAGTTGGCATGCATCCATTGGGATGGCACCATATGAAGCACTGTACAGAAGGAAATATCGAACCCCATTGTGTTGGGATGAGCCTGCCGATGTCATTGATACGGCTCCAGACAAAGTTAAAAGTGATATTGAAAAAGTTGCTTTGATTCGAGAAAGGATGTTGGCTGCACAGAGTAGAAAAAAAAATCTTATGCTGATAAGCGCCGACGTCCGCTAGAGTTTGAAACACGGACACACGTTTGGCTGAAAGTTTCACCGACTCGTGGAGTCAAACGGTTTGGTATCAAGGGGAAGTTAAGTCCTTGGTATATTGGACTATTTGAAATTTTGGAAAAAGTTGGTAAAGTAGCTTATCGTTTAGCATTACCGTAAAAAAAATAAAAAAATGGATGGTGTACATTCATGTATCACAACTAAGGCAATATCAACCAGATCCGATCCATGTACTCAGCTATGATGCTATTGAGATAGAGCTTGATCAGACCTATGTCGAGTTCCCTATGGCCGTGTTAGATAGAAAGATAAAGAAGTTAAGGAATAAAGAGATTCCATTAGTGAAGATCCAGTGGTCCCGAAGGGGAATGGAAGAGGCTACATGGGAAACAATTGAGCACATGGAGAGAAATTATCCAGAGGTGTTTAGTTCTTTGATCGGTGATTGAGATAGAGGTATGAATTAGTACCTAAACTTTTTCACTAACTAATGTGCTTATATGGTTCTATGTTGATGTGATTTATGTGTGCGTGAATTGTTTTGTGTTTGCTAACATAGGAAGTGATAGACTTCACTAGTGTGAGGTTGATAACCCCTTCTAAATTGGTAATAACTTATACTTGCATGAAATGCAAAGATAGGTTAATTATGTGATTGATAGATTCAATCTTCTGATGAGCTGTGTACTAAAGTTTCGGGACGAAACTTTTTTTTAAGGGATGTGTGATGTAAAAGCTAGGATTTTCGAATCCTAATAAAGGATGTTTAAGGTTGATTAAATTAATCATCGATATCAATTGGCCCATAAATCGCGAATAGTGTGTAGATGACGAGTAGGAATTCCACCGTCACGATCCTGACGTAAATTTGGACTTATGGGAAAATTTTCACCTTTTCCTCCGGGGAATAATTTTTACCCTCTCATATTATTTGGAGCATTTGGGAGCTTCAATTAATAAAATTGCAGTTGAGAGAAATGATCAAGACATTGGGTATGTTTTAGATATGAAATAACATGGAAAGGCAAAATGGTCAAAAGAGTCGCTATTTCGTTTCTTAGCGGCTAAGAAAGACGGCTTAGGAATATGCGTTTTCCGAGAAAGTTGCGGAATAATTATCCACACAATATGTCAGATTTATTATTCCAATTTCGAGAAGTTTGGAGAAGGGGCTCAAACCGCCTTCGGATCGGTTAAAGGATAACTATCGACTTTGCTAAAGGATAATTATCGTCTTCGCTATAAATAACGGAAATTCATTTATTAATTCATTTCCTTTCACGTTTCCTCGTAAAAGCTCTGATTTCTCTCAACCTTCAAATTCAAATCTACTCTTCGTTTGTAATCCAATTTTAATTCCGTTTGAGTTTTCAGATTCCTCTCTTCGTCCTCTTCATTTTGGTACCGAGTTTCTGCGTTTCCGTTGAAGTTAAGGTCAGGTCGAGCCTCCCCTTATATGGCCGGTCCCGTCGCTCAGATTCCGGGGAATCTGATGTTGTCCGAGCGTAGCCTGCGTCGTTGTGATTCCGAATCTTCTTTCGGATCGTCAATCGGGTTAGTAACGAATAAGTTATGAATTTATTCGTTTTCAGTATTGCGATTTGGCCTAAATTGACCTTAGGCTTGTCAAAATGGATAATTGGAAATTCCATTATGCTCGTTACTTTATTATGGTGATTATGGGATATTTGTTTGATGAGATCTGATGACAGTTGGGTTCAGAAATTGCCTGCGGGCAAAACATTATTCTGGTGAAATTTAATTGATTAATTAAAGATTAATTAATTAAATTAGGAATCTAGAAAACGCTATAAGCTAATTAAACTCAAAGGAATGAATTTAATTGATGTTTGAAGCAAGAAGTTTAATACGAGGAATATGATATTCTCGACAGGTGGTGTTGAAGACGGTAGACTAACTATAGCTTAGTTGCTCAGTGAGCGTATCCAGGTAAGTCTTCGGACTTACTTAGTTTCGATCTGCAGAAACCGTGCCTGAGAGATTTATATCTCACTGTGTTGATATGTGTTGTTGTTTTGAAATGTCTTGTTGTGTTGAAATGTGAATGTTGATTTGCATTGAGATGTGTTATGTGTAAAGCATGCTTGATGTGTTTTATGATGAAAATGACGTTATGATATGTAAAGCATGCTTAATGTTGTTGTGATTATTATCATGTCATAATTATGAGAAATGGTTAAATGAACATGTGTTAGCCTATTGAGGCGTGCTATTGAATGACATGATAAGCTTATTGAAACATGATAATGTATGAGATAAGCCTTTTGAGGCATGTGATATGATGATGACCTGTAAAGGTCAATAGTATGTAAATTGTTTAAGACTGTGAGCTAACCATTAGCCAGGTTGCTAGCTATTGCAGTGAATGTCGGAGCTCGGCCAAGCCCGGATCACTTGCGTTTGTATAAGAATGACACCGAGTCTGATGGACTTCAGGCTCGGGTCGCACACCTAATGAAAGTGGTAAATGTTTGCATTAACATGAATGGCAAAATGTTGCATGTGGTTAGGGGTTAAGACCATAACCCACCACGAGAAAGTCTGGCCCGTAGACTTGATCAGTCTAGCTATGACCTAAGAGCAAATGTCTGAATTAACCTAATCTGTGCAATGGTGAGCTCACACCAAAGCCAGAACCGTATAAGCAATGATTCCGGATTTGGTCCGGGATCGCAAATTGTAAATTTCATAGTGCATTCACGTGCATCATTCATAAAAGCATGATATCATCTCATGAGCACGGTATATGGTATTTGTATATATTTGTTGTGTTGTGATGTGATGATATAATCTCTCGTGGATAGATTATGATCGGTAGCTAACGGTTTTAAACCGATCCTTTTTAGGAAATGCCGAACATAGGAACGCTTCAGGGATGTCAGCTGTAGGAAGTGGGCAGCCGAGGCAGTGTTAACCCAAGGGTTGGTTGAACTACTTTTGAAACTAATCGCTTGCAAGCAAGTCTTTTGTTGGTTGTGTGCAACTGTGTACACATGTTGATTTCAGGCTGAAGTTTTAAGACACTTGTTCAGGTGTCATGTTTTAAAGTGTCGTTTTGGGATATACATACTAACTGCATGCACGGTTGTTATGTAAATGTTTTCTAAATGACAGGTTGGATGTTTTCATTATTTTTCGTACTTCTTGTTGCAAGGTCCTATTTGTGAAGTTGTTGTCAAGCTAACTGATGGGACCCACTGTGCGGTCCTTAGCCTAGTGACGTCTTGGGTTACTTAAAACTCGGGTCGTTACATGTAAGACTTAGTAATCTAGATTGGATATGCTCATGATCATCTTGACTTCTTCATTTTTACATTTCATGCATGCCTTCGAGTTAACTACAATTGTCTTTCCGTGCCTTCATTTATTTGATGTATGATCGCTTGTCCATTGCCATGAAACATGACTATGAAGGTGATCCAATATTAGAAGCACAACTCCAAAAAGATTTTGTTGTTTTTTTTCATGCATAAATCATGTCATCTCTTAGTCTATAGTTGAGGACTTGCTCGGGGACGAGCAAACCTTAAGTATGGGGTATTTTTGATAACACGATTTATGACTTAGGTTTAGGCACTCATTTAGATAGTTTTCCCACTCATTCATGCATGGTTTAGCACTAGTTCACGACGTTTGCACTCAATTCATGTATTTTGTCGAGATAGACGTCTACTCGGACTCTTGTCGGTTTTGTAGGTATTTCGGGGAGCTTTTGGACTTAATCGACACATTTGATGATCATTCCTCGTGACGGCACACTTCCGGACTCGTTAAGGAGCAAGCTAGGAGCAAAGGAGAACACATAGGACCTAGTTGGTGCATATCTTGCACCAACTCATGGCCTAATGGTTCAAGGAGAGCTTCTGGAGCAAAATCACGGCCAGAGACCATTCCACGGCCGTGGAATCTGCCCGTGGTTCCTGCCAGGACCACGTTGACACGTGGCCCACGATCTCTTTGATGACTCTTGCTCTTGGTGGGTATTTAAAGGACCTTGCAGGCTGTAATTGGGGATCCTCTCTTCCTCTTTTTTTTTGACCTATCTTCTTCCCCAAGACATTTCTCCATTGTAGCCTCTCTTCCAAGCACCCATTGTTGGTGTTTTTGGAAGAGATTAGTGTATATTTTCATTTTAAAGTGAGATTAGAGTGGCTTTGAGTGAGGTGTCCATTGTTGACAACTTGGAACAGCTCTTGGAGCCTTGTAAGATTTGGTAACTTCTATTCTATGCTTTTAATGTCTTTTCTTTGGATTGTTCTTCATCATCTAATCATGAATTGCAAGCATGCTTTATTTGTGAAGTTTGATTTTGAAATGTATGTTGTTGATATTCTAGGGTGAAGAAATGACGTTTATGCTTTGGACTATGATTGTATGGACTTCCATGTTAGTTTAGGATCGATTTGTGTTCGAAATCCCAACTCGGAACCAAACCACGGCCTGTTCTTCATGCTTCCACGGCCGTGGTTTTGCATGATCCACCCGTGTTTTGTTCTGTTGTTCTTAAATTGATGAATCTCGAAGTTATGATGTAGATGTGTTGAAATCCTAGTGTTTGTTGAGCCTAATCTAGACTAGGGTGACCTAGGGTTAGCAACTAAGAGTTAGAAGAGACCTACCCGGTGATTCTTGCCCTTAGATACCGAAGATGATAAACTCTAGGTAGTAGTGAGCCTCACAAGCCGCTATTGGATTGAGTGTGCTAGGATCGTTGCCTAAGACTTACCTTTTCCGAGACTTACCCGGTAAGGAGGGGTTTGACCCTTAGGTAGTGACCGGTTTGCATAGAATTCCCGTCCTTAGGATTCCTTGAGACTTATCCGGTAATAGGACCTTAGGTGCGAGAATAGTGGAGCATGAGACTTACCCGGTAATTGCTCCCATTAGAGAAACATTCAACTCCGAACAACCACAACCTTCCTTTGATCTTTAGAAACATGAGTTCATTGTCATAATCGGAATTCCGAATCTCTAGAATCCGGCTTCTTACCTCTTATCTCCTATCTTTGCGTTTGTGTGTTTGTGTTGCTAGCTTATGTTGATATGTTTGTGATCCTTGTTTGATCACCCAAAACCAACCAAAAATATTGTGTTTTGATCTTTCTTTATTCCTCTCCTCATCTTAGTTTAGATTTGCACTATCTTTGATCATTGAATGACTTGATTTCACCTCAGTCCTTGTATTCGACCTCGGAATACTATCCCTACTACGAAACGTCCTGTACACTGCGGGTTTCGCTAGGTAGTTTAGGATTTTAGTTCGAGTTTATAAATGTAAAGCTTTTTGTGCTATTTCCTAGCGTAACAAATGTGTTAAGTGAAAGTGTAGCAATTCATAAGTTTGGGGATGTTGAACATGAGGATGAGTAACTCGGCACCATTCACATAGCCGGGTGTTTGTGTCTTGCCAAAGTCCGATTGAACGACAAGTCCTTACGGGGTATGGTATGTGCATCAAGGGTTTGAGGCATCTCGAAATTAAGAAACGCCGATCTCCTATAGGTTGGAACCCTAGGAACGAAAACGGGACGGCCGCAGCCGGAATTCTTTACACGTTTGTGAGAGATTGAAGATTCTTGGAGATGGATTGAAGCAATATTGTCGGGAAGTCAATCTTGATCATATTTGTGAGATTCCTTGTTTCCATTACGATCTTTGTGGTTTTTGAACACAATATTGAGTTGATTGAGAGATACATTGATTGGTTTTGAGATTGGTTTACAGAATTGAAAGTTATTGAGTTTTTATTCAAGATTCGGGTTTATTTGATTTATTCACTCAATCTTAAATTTGATTTGATTTTGAAAATGGTTGGTTAAAACCATTGTGATTCTGGGGAGAATAGTTGATGATTGAGGCTTAGATGATGATAGACTGAACTCATTCAACCAATTGGACCCTGAGAGTTTAGATTTTAACTTTGGAACAACAGGAAAATCGGGCTGTTCTTGAAGAAAATCGTCCGATTTAATGATGAACAGCACGATTTATTTCCCTGACGATCTTTAATTGGTTTAATCTTTAACCAAAGTTAATCCTTGCCTAAATCTCAATCTTGCTTAACCTTTTTAACCTCTATTTAAGTGTATGAAGAGACTTCAACCTTGATTCAACATTTAATAGATTAAGATTACAAGATTTGAGTAATAGAGAGACTCAACATCCTTTATTAAGGTTTTAAGTGTGCTTTCTATCTTTACCTTGGAGAGTCACATCCTGGGGTTTTAGATAGTTAGTTTGAGTGTAATTCTTGTTCTTAGATCTTTCTATATTGCAGCCTCAACAACCCTTATAGAGAGAACCTTTTGATTAGACAAATAGGTTTCGGAACTTCATCGTACGATATCTACCTTTGAACACATAACCTTGGCAATATAAACTCTGTCCTTTGATCTTTAGAAGTGTCTTGAATCGAAAGCCGCAGTCGGATACTTGAATCCTTGGAATCATTTCTCCCTTTATAAATCACAAAAAGCTTTTGCACTTTTCTAGATAACTGAATTCGATTTTATTCTCACCAAATCCCTGAGTTCGACTCTGGAATTTCTTATCTTGCTACAGTTGATCCGTACACTACGGGTTCGCTTTGCTTTGAGTTCTAGATATAAATTTAAGACTTTGACGCACACACTTTTGAGCAAACAGTGGTCTTGGTTTCAAGGAGCTCCTTGCTTGAAATAGGGCTTGCCTCTCAAGACTCATTTTCGACCTTGACTCTAACGCTGACAACATATGGTGCAACTGGATCAAGCATAACGTACTTAAAAGACACATGATCTGGAACTATCGGAAGAACAGCTATCAAAGCCACTCTTGGAACACTATCCTAAACGTTCGAGACAAAATCATTTTTGGTCTCAATTCTAAGGGAATTTCATACCACTCCATCACCCTCTCTAGATCCTACTCAACCAAGAAAACCTACAGCCTTCTCAGAGACTTTAACCCTACTACCAATGCTAACCCCTTTAAATCCATTTGGAAGGACTTGAATATTCTCAAATGCAGCTTCATAACTTGGATTGCCTGCCACAAAAATATCCCCACACTGAACAAGCTGGCACGTTGGAACCTCTCCATTAACCCCACTTGCATCCTCTTCCGAACTCACCCGGAAGACGAAGATTACCTTTGGGCAAGATGCAACTACTCCTCCCTTGTTTTGGATATCATATCCAGATGGACCAAAATGCCTTACCCCCACCTTACATCCACAACATATGGTCCTGGCTAGGTGCTCAAAGAAGACACAAAAACAACCTCAAGGATTGTCTCCACATTGCCTCTATCTCTGCATTCATCTACTACACATGGAAAGCCCGTAACACCATGATGTTCCAAAACACCTTTACCCCTGCCATTAACTGCGAAAATGAAGCTATTTTGTCCATCAAGAACTACACATCAATGCACTAGAGAGACCGCTCCTCTGATTCGAACTCTTGGGCTAACATGTTGGACATTCATTTCCCCTAACCCCTCCCCCTCTCCTCCTCGTTGTCCCCCTTTCATAGGGTTTCCGTATGATCTTGCTTTGTATCTTATCTTGGAAGTTCCTGTATATCCTTAGCTCTTTCTAATACAAGTAAATTTTCAAAAAAAAAAACCCTAGTGTAGTGCTTGTCTCATCATTATTATCACCATCTTTGCTGCATTTACATGCTTTTGTCTTGTTATATTCTACAATCCAAACCCCGATCCCCCCTTGGTTACTAATAATTGATAATCTAAATTAAATTGTTCTTTAATCTCTCACACCCTTGGGTTTGACCCTTTCTTAATCATTGTACTCATGTTAGAATTAAATTAGGATTTCACCTTGATAAGTTTAAAAATAACGACCATAGGATTTACGCTTGTCAAACAAAAAGGTAAAGGACAAGATCAAATATCTTGAGAATTATGTGCTACTCGTCGAAGAAGAAAGAGAACGATTGTTGATGTGTTTGAACAACAAGCCATTAGATTTTTATGAGGCAAAAGAATCAAAGACTTGGGTACTTGCGTGTGAAGATGAGATTCACTCAATCACAATGGCCATACTTGGAATCTTGTAAACCTTCCACAAGGGGCAAGGTCATTAAGTTTAAAGTGGGTGTTTAAGATCAAGAGAAACTCCGACGGTAGCATAAACAAATACAAGGTTAGACTCGTCACAAAGGAATATGTGCAAAGACATGGGATCAATTTTAATGAAGTATTTTCCCCGTAGTGCGGATAGAGACAATCCGCCTTCTCATCAATCTTGCAGCGTCTTATGGCTGAAAAATACACCATCTTGATGTCAAAACGGCGTTTCTTTGTGGCGGGTTGAAAGAAACAATTTATATTACGCAACCAGATAATTTGTAATGAAAGGGTGTGATGACAAAGTTTAAAAGCTCAATAAAGCTTTGCATGGCTTAAAACAAGCCCCGAGAGCATGGAAAAATAAGTTGAATCAAATTCTCAAGGAACACCATTTCAAGAAGCGCTCCAAAGAACCATCGATCTATCAAAAAAAGGTAAACCAAGATATCCTTTATGTTGAAGTGTATGTTGATGATCTATTTGTTTCAGGGACAAATACAAAAGTCATAGAAGATTTCAAGAAAGAGATAGCGTCCAAATTAGAGATGAGTGATCATGGAAAGTTGACCTACTACCTTGGAATTGAGGTATGCCAACGCAAAGAAGGGATAACATTAAATAAAAGACATTACGCTTTGAATTGGAAGCGACCGGAATGAACATTGTAATCTGGTTCATACACCAATGGATGTTGGTTTGAAATTGTCAAAATCAATGGAAGAAAATGACATTGATGCCACGAGTTATAGGAGGAATGTCGGGTGTCTCTGCTACTTACTCCACACGAGACCTAATTAGTCCTATTGTGTAAGTGTGTTAAGCCGTTACATGCATGTAGAATCCTAAGGAGTCCCATGGAGAAGCAATGAAGCAATGCTTAAGGTATTTACGAGGCACTACCACACTTGAATTAACGTTCAAAAGATCAACTTCAATGGCAACGAAGTTTGTCTGTTACAGCGATAACAGTCAAAATATAGATCTAGATTATGGTAAGAGCACAACTGGTCATGTGTTCTATCTTGGTGGAAGTCCGATCTCTTGGTGTTCACAAAAACAAGCCACTTAACATTGTTCTCATGTGAGGCCGAGTTGATGGCAGGCACTAAGGCAGAAAGACATGTGATTTGGCTCAAGGATTTGCTCAGTGAGATCAACGAGACACCATGTGAGAAGGTTGTCATCCAAATGGATAATCAATCGGAAATTGCTCTCACTAAGAGCCTAGTGTTTCATGGTCGAAGCAAGCACATACAAAAAACATATCACTAGCTTCATAAGAGAATGTGTTATGAATGGACAAGTAGAAGTGAGCATGTTCCCGGAAATAAGCAAAAGGCAGACATTTTGACAAAGGCCCTTGGAAGAATAAAGTTCAACGAAATGAGGGATCTTATTGACGTGAAAGACTTGGGTGAAGATGATTTCAAGCTTAGGAGGGAGAATGATGACTTAAGCTTGAAGATAACTTGAGTTAAAAGTTATCCTAATCCTAAACAAGGTTATGGTTATCAAAAAGAGAAGGATCAACATATATTTAGGAGTTATCTAAATATAAGAGATTTCTAATAGGATTAGGATAAAATTGTGTTTTCCTTATATAAGGAGGTGTGACATAAACCATGAGTTTTGAGAGAGCTTAACTTTTGAGTTATTTTCTTAAGCAATAAAGAAGTTACTCTTTTAACCATTGAGTTCTCTATATTCTATAATTTCAATTGTTAGAGTTAACCGCTAAAGTTTGAAAAATGTATCCTCTCTCATATATTTTCTTAAAGATAGATAGATTTAGTAGGAATATAAGTTTATACTCTTTAAATTGTTTTTCCTTTGAGTAAATAAGGTTGTTAGGATTAGGCTAAAATCTATATATAAGGCAAATCAACCATGAGGTTTGTCATCTAGTTTTTGCATTAGAATTCAAACTTGGAAACCTTCGTAGACGTTAACTTCCCTCTTTGGTCAACTTAGTCCCTTACTCCGATCGGCTTGACCGCCACTTGTTTTCATAAATTAATAAAGAAGAATTCTGTATGTTATGTCTTGATAACTACCTTAAATTTTAAGGTATGGAGAGCCCGACTTTGCACGATGATTATATGACATTTGTGATTACTTATGTCTTTTGACTGACTGTATGTCTTAATTAATATGTTATGATAGTCTAAATCAACACAAAATGCGAGAGCTACACGTAGATGATATTTGGGTTTATTTGTTTCCCAAGGTGTTGTTTGCAAGATATGAGAGTTGCATAAACTTACACCTTAATTTGTGTAAGAAACGAGAGTTGTTAGGAATGTTTGCTTCGTAACATGACTATGCATGACTCTAGATATGAATAATCATGAGTTTAGATTCTATGATGCGTTGTTGTGATTATTCTAATTTTGAAATGCCTTTACTATTCACCCGTATTATTGCTACATGTTTTGTTTTAGCGTGGAAGAGGATATCCCTTTATTTGTCACATAAAATTAGTGATTATTAGTGTTGACGAGAGAAATCACATTTTGAGTGGGCAGGAAAGACGTAAGATGACATTTATGTGTAATTTGGTGAAGGTTTAGAGCGATGGCATAGTATGTACGAAGAATACGTATTGTGTGTGGTTTGGCGATAGAGGCGAATACGTAGGTAGATGATTAAGAGCGCATAACATAGGATGAATGATGATTGGAGTGGTTGGCAAAGCTAAGCTTCCACCACAAATTAATTGCAGACAAGGATGAGAGGGAGGCTGCATTTTCACCGGTGAAATCACCCTCCATCCTTCCATAATAGGAATGAAATGATACGATATTTTGATAAAGTTGATTTGCGCATTTGCCTCAACAAGGAAACACGATTTTCAGATAGGATCGGTTTTAGGGATAATGATTCCTTTAGATGGATGATGATGATGATGGTGAGTGCATACAATATAGTCAGCAAAGCAGAAAGGTATGGCTGAGGTACCCCTTTCTTCTTATATATATTAACGTCTCCAAAATTATATCTTTGTCAAAAGTCCTTTTAAGAAAATGACATGCACCCGAGACTTCCATTAACCTCTTCTACTAATTAATCTTATTTTTAATTGTATTCATTTCAATGTACACGAGACCCCAATACATGTGTATACAAAATCCCACCCATACTATTCGAATTCTCTTATTCCATACATCCACAATATTTGTATATTTGCTCTGAAAATCACAAATTATATCTATCATTATTACTTGTTTTAAAAATACGAGCCACGTGCAAAGATACTATATAAGAAAGTAAATTAATATTTATAATCCCACGGGCCGGACAAACAATTAGCTGAAGCCTCAAGGAGAACGTATAACTGAAAGTATATTTGTTTGTATTTGTATCTCAAGTCATTTGTTGTAACGTATAATCAATGATCTTGACAATCACATGCGGACTAGGTTATTGCTAACTAATTAAAAATTGTAACAAACAAAAAAAAGTATACTAGTGGGCATGGGATCCTGAAACAGGAAACAAAAAAGAAAATCTGTTGAAAAGAGAGAAAGATTCTTACCTGCTAGGGTTTGGCCACCGGAAGCTTGATGGTCTACTCAACCATGCAGAATTGCATATGCTTATCGATTCAAATTTTATAAACACGCGAAGCAATTATATTGTTTGTGTATCATAAATAGAGTTGATATACAAATGTAACAGTCTGCCTTTTTCTTTATTTTCTTACATGCTACCAACTGTTGGAACAAAGTGGATCCCTAGCTAGCTTGAATAATCAAGAATGAGGATCCATCTTCTGTACCTTATCAAGAAGGCCAACTCGCAAACAAACTGAACCAATCTCCTTGGCTAACCACGACATATGCTAGCGCTAATCATGCATCTCTCTCTCTATATATATATATATATATATCTTTTATAGGTAGCAGCCTAGCAGGTGATGTATGGATCATGCAGTGTTTCTATAAGGAATACCATGCAGCTAGATGTATATATGCATATATAATGGTTAATCAAATTTGAAATCTATGAGTACCAATTCAACCCAGAGAGTTGATAGGGCGATTGTCGATACACGCCTTCTCCTAGAGGCCCGAGCATGGACTGACTACTCTGGCCACTACCAGCAGGCTGCTGCTGCATCTGGTTAAGCAAACCTGACATGGAAGCCGAGCTGTTACCATGATTTGCTGTCGTTGTCACAGAACTCGTCCTACCCACGCTCTCATGATCAGGATCGCTGCTTATAACCGCCCTCTTCCTCGAGGTCGTCGTCTCATCCTCTTCACTCCAGTACAGAGAAGGTCGCTTCAGGGGCAAGGCGCTTACCGAAGGAAGAGCGCAGGTTGTGCCCTGATCGGTTGACGTGAGCATTCCGTCGAACAGGTTGTGCCCCTGCTGTTGAGCTTCCATCATTAGTGATGGGGGAGAGTCGTAGTTGGAAGGAACTAGGTGGAGGTGGTGATGGTGATGAGGCCTTAGTCCCATCGACGCCATGACCATGACGTCATCCATTGAGTCCTCTCTCTCCTGATCCACCGCCCTAAGTGAGTTCTTCTTGTAAATCCGGCATAACACCCAGTCATCAAGCTTCATCATCAACACACGCAAATTATTATTTTAAACCTACAGAAATACGTAACTCTATATAATAATAATTAATAAATATGTTAATACCCTGAGGGAGGCACGCTTATTGGCAGGGTCGTATCCAGGAGGTTTATTGGTGGGTTTGTTATCAGCAAGCCTGTACTCGTGCATGATCCAGTTGGTTTTCACGCCTCTAGGAGGCTTCCCACGGTAGAACACCAGCGCCTTCTTCACCCCGACCTTCTGGGTCCCTCCTGACGTCACCACCGGCTTGTCAGTTCCCGTCGCCTTCCAGTACCCTGACGTTGCCGCCCTGTTTGGTCTCGCCCCGTTTGGATACTTGCGATCCCTTGGACTGAAGAAGTACCATTCTTGCTCACCAAAAACCGCCTTAGCTGCACATACATCACCATCTAACTAAGCTTAATCGTAATATTTCATTAATTATCACATCAAACATTTGCAAGTTGCAGTACTATTAACTATATCCATCAAGATAGCACCCAAAAGGAGTTTTAACTGATTCAACACGCACATAACAAAACAATCAACTTAGTTGCAAACCTTTGCTAGTGGCTCCTAGCTGTCTCAATAATTACAAGTGTTACTCATATTCGATCTACGTAGAATTGTTAACCTGATGACAACTGACGATCTACAATCAAGGAGCAGCAGTTTAACAAGTCCCATCTTTTTACTAGATAAATATCGGATTATTAATTAGGGATTTTGAGTTGATTTCGCAATTGATTCGTTTAAAACCTTCCATTTAAACACATAATTTACCTGGTAGCTCCCATGGATCAAATTTGTAAAGATCGACTTCAGCAATAATGGCGACAGGAAGGGAAGCAGACTGTAACTTCTTCTTTAGGTAATGAACGACGAGCTCCTCATCCGTCGGGTGGAAACGGAACCCCGGCGGAAGCTGCGGTCCTCCGCCACCGCCTCCAGACGTCGAAGAGTCGGCGCTCTCCATACTTATATATATATCAATATGTATTCAGACTCTCGGAAAGTCTGAGTTAGCGGTTTCTGTGAGGAAGACGAAAGTCGTTCAGAAATGGCGGAGAGAAGAAAGGGTGGCGAAACAGAATCCGCTTAAAATAATGCTTTTCGAGTTGGCGTTGCCCATCTTATATGCGTTATACCAGCTTGGGACCACTTCGGGTGTGGGCATTAATCGAGTACAACTGGATTCATTGTAATCCATGCTATCTTCCAATAATCGTTTGCCGCGTGTAAATAGCTTAAATTCTGATTTATTTGACTAGGTTGTAGAGAATATTAAATAAATATGGTAATGTTTGTGAGTGAATTTTTGTATACTGTTAAACAAATATATTCATATGAAGTTAGACAAATATAGTCTTTCATGAATGTTAGGGTAATATTAGATAAAAAAAAGTTATTGTAAGATATTATGAAGTAATTTGGATTAGTTGACTTCGTCTAATGGTCCAGATTTTTACATCCAACTTTCGCACCTCATGTAGATATATTTATATACAGAATTACTTAAATATGAAAAAAGAGAAATATTTTTAAAAAAATCAAATTTAATAAAAAATTAATATGAATCAACTTTCTAACTAACAAAAAATTTTGAAAAAGAATCGAATGAAAATATATTAAGGGTAGGAATCCAAATCAAAATATAAAAAAAGTTGTAAATGAACCGAATCTAAATAAATTAATTAAAAAAAAAGAAAAATGATGGATTTGATGGCGTATTGTCTCAATGTCTACACCAAGAACTCCCGCATGTGTTAATCTATATTTGATGTATGTTATTCCACACATGACTTAAATATCTATCCGAAACATTATTTCATTCACGGTCATTTATATGGTCTTAATATTCAATTCATCAACGATTAAAATCTCAATTTTTAGATTTTTATTTGACCTTCTCTCCTTAATAATTTGTTATACATTTAATCTTTTCAAAAGATAAATATTTAGAGTTTAATGATTTTTAATCTCAATTTTTAATGATTTTTTAAAAAAGATATTTTACTTTTTTTTAAAAAAAAATTACCGTGATAAATATGAACAGAAAAAATCTATCAAGTGAAAGTAAATATCATCTATTCGTAAACTAATTTATAGTTAATAGAATTTGTTTAGTTGAAAGATAATATATTTAAACCTTGGATTGGGTCGTCGGTTGAAAATTATGAAAATTGGATAAGGAGAGAATCTACGGTCAAGCATACATCACACACAAAAAAATCAACCTAATTTTAAACCATAAGATTTTCGAGTCACCTCAATTAGCTTGGTAATCATGGGCAGATCAAAATGCTTCAAAGACACTATAGGGAAAGAGATCATTTCTAGTTAATATAAGAATAACGGAAGTGTTGGATACAATATCGATTATATGAAAATATAAGAACGGTTAATAAACATTCAAAATACTAAATGAAGTATTTATACTTAACAACTTTGCCTATTTTTGTATAAAAGCTAAGTGGTATTATGATTGTTTAACTATCTTGACGGAAACAATCCTCTTAGTGGTATGAAAGGACTCGTGTTCTTCGACCCCTTCACAGTTGACGTACCATTTGCTTTAATGTCAATGAAATTGATTCTTCATATTAAGGGATTCATTGTAACTAGATGAGATTCATGTTGTATTGTAGTTGGTGTGAGTAAAATAAATTAGAAAGTAATATATCAATACAAAGAAAAGAAAAGTATCAAGTATTAGAGCTCTAAAATAATACATTTAATCAAGCATACCTCATATAAACTTTGAATCGGATGAAGGGGTAGAACTCAAGTTGGGTCATCATTCAATAGTTAAAAGGTTCACTTTCACGTGAGATCGAGGTTATCAAATATTTTATCGAATAAAAATAAATTAGAGATCATTAACTTTTTAAAGATTAAAGTTAAAACAAAAATTAAAAATATCGGTTAGTTGATATCATAACAAATTTCGAGAAAGAATGATTCATTAACGTCAAAGTGGTTAAATTCCACTACGTAATTAAGATCTTATATACTAAAAAAAAGTTAATCATAAAGAATTATTGAGGGTGATTTTTCATAGAAATAAATTTAAAGCAGGCCGGTAAGAACATCTCTAATATTAGATATATTTTGCAAATCGAAAGAATTATTGAGGGTGATTTTTCTCTGAATTATGTTTGTGCGGATGCAAGCTGTGATAATTTTTGATAAAATATTTTTAAACATACTATATATATTTAATTTATTCATAAATAATATGGAAATAATATGCTTTGTGAAAAAACAATTTAACAAATGATATGGCTTATAAAAATAAATGAAAACTTTGTACATGATAAAAAATTAAAATTAAAATTTAAAAAAAAAAAATTAACCTCTAAGTTTATATTTTAAAAAATGATGAAAATAGACAACTTGTAGCTTCTAAAAAAAACAATTTGTACATAATAAATATTAAAATATTTATGTAATAATCTTATATACATTATATGTTTGAGTATAGAAATGCTACAGTAATGGACTTATTTGCCCCACCGACGGCCCGTTGGGCTATTAACCTGCTTTGATAGTGATGTTGAAGCTGCTCAACAAGGCCCAAACACAGGTGAACCGCTTCTTTGCCCACGCGTCTTCTCTCCTTCCTCTTCAGGCCACACGTCTTTGCTCCTTCCTCACATCCTTTTCTTCACCGCCTTCTTTAGCCTGCGGTTGTTTGAGGAGCCGCCACGTTAAAGAACTTACTCATCTTTAACTCATCGATGTATATCATATATAGGTATTGCTTGTGAAAAATCTAATTTTTAGGTTTGAAGCCTGTTCTTTCGTAAGTATCTAATTTCTGTTTAATTTTGATTATACAGGTTGTGTTTTGAAGAACTCACGCCACCTCTTTGCTCACAGAAGAGATCGTTGCGCATGAATATGGCTTCAGATTCAGGTAGATCCGGCTATTTTCCGGCGATTCAGCCTCCGTCTTCACTTCCCGTTAATATACCGGACTGGTCGAAGATCCACTGAGCGGCGATTGATGGCGGATAAAGGGCGGTTAGGTTTTAGACGCTGACTTGGACGACAGCGATGACGAGGAGGAGGAATGGATCCCACCTCACGAGTAGGCGGTGAGACAGATGGCGAAGAGGAGCCAGACGGTGGTGGTATGAAGGTGAGGGGAGGCCGTTCAAAGTTAGAGAATTGTGGCGGCTTAGAAATCAAATGGCAAAGTCCACCATGCTCCATAGTTCTCAACGTGACATTTTGTTCATGATCAGAGCAAACAAATACCAGTGCTACAGGTTGTTACTATTGACAAAAGCTTCTAATTTCACATGTCATTGTTTTTACATTAACTTAATTAGTTTCCTTGTTTCTTTTCTATGATTCTTGCAAGCTATACTCCATTTAGGTTGTAAGATGAAGGAAATTGTGCTACTGCTGACAGGCTTCTCACTTTTAATCAAAAGAATTTGAATAGAAGTAGCAGGAAACTCAGAACTACCTACTTGAGTCAATTGCTAAACAAGTTGCCTACCTACTTGAAACGGTTGTTACGAGTGAATGATGCTAACTTCTGTTTTTCTACAAAATTTCCTCATTCAATTTAGTATTTTTTACATGATGGTAAAGTTAGCATTGGGACACATAGAGTGGTTTTTGGATGTTAAACTTAAGAGAGAATAACCTTGCTCTGTAGAAAGCATTGACATTGCAGTAATTGTAGTGGAGCAGCTTGACGGTGCATTAGGGAACTCAGATCTGCTTGTTCTTCCCTGTGTTGCTGCACATATTAACCAGGTTTTCATCGACTGTGAGCTTTCCCATATTTGGATAGATTTATCTTGGCTAAAAACCCGAATTCAAAATTTTTTTATTCTACTATGCAGATCATTGTGGATTCATTTCTGGTAAACTTATGGCTCGGACGCATGAGAAGTTGAAAATTAACGAGTAAAAATCAAGTGTGTGCGGGGAAGGTTGAAGTGTGAACTGGAAGGCATTTGAAACATGACATCGTTGTCAGTTTGAAACCGGTATTCATCTAAAAAGCACATGTTGACTGTTGTTATGTGCTCAATGCCTCAATGGCCATTCCTATTAGTAAGAATTTGTGGGTGATTAAGAAAAGATCTAGAAATGACACTGTAAACTGTAAATTGTAAATTGTAAATTGTGATGGCTTTGAAGGTCATTGCTCATGCAACCTTAAAGTGTGGAGCTGATTACTTGTCTGGTAGTTGCGTGGGCTTATGATTGAACATGATGATCATCATTTATGACATCCATTCTTTTTCTTCTTACCAGACAGTTGAAAATGGACACTCTTGAATTTCATCTACTACACTTCATAGCTCCAGGAAGAGGTATGCTGATCACAAAGTTGAAGATATTATTAGTTTATTGGAAATATTTACCTTCCAAGGTACTGAATTGCATGAATGCAAATGTACTTGCAATCTGCATCTGTTTTAATCTAGAGTTCTCAATTTGTAGTCGAGTCATGCCACATGATACCTTTTTTGATGTGTTGAGGCGAATCCTAACGATGATTGATGACATGAATTATGTATCATCATATTCATGCATATTATAGAAGATTGTCTCAGTTTACCTTACATTTAGAGAGATTTTGTATGACTTTTACGTTCTATTCAATCATTTGTCGGAAATAGAGGTCTACACGAGTTTTTGATGAATTATAGGTAAATGGAGTGGAATTGGAAGCAAAAATGGAGCAAGAAGCATCTAAGGATGTTAAGGAAGCTAAAGGAGTCTTAGAAGGATCACAAAGAGCTAAGGAATTGCAAAGGAGAAGCATAGAAGACGAACCAAAGGAAGAGCACTTTCTGTTGAAAAAAATCGTGCCAATATATATATAAATCGGACGATTTTCATACCTTGAAATCGAACGGTTTTGCACCTAAATCGACTGGGTCGATTTTCTTCACGATTCGGCCAAATGGAAAGACGACACAAAGCCCAATTATTTTGGGCTAGAGGAGAGTTTTTCCAAACGGCCCATCTGCAAGAAAGTATAGAGGAGAACCCTAGGAACGAAAACGAGGAGGCCGCAGCGGGAAATCTTTACACGTTTTGGAGAAATCGACGATTCTTGGAGAGAGATTGAAGAGCTTTTGCCGGAAAGTTATTCTTGATCTTTGATTGTGAGATTTCTTTATCCATTGCATTGCTTGTGGTTTGTGAACACGAAATTGAGTTGTTTGAGAGATACATTGAGCAGATTTGACAATTGTTTACAGATTTGAAAGTTATTGATTTTTTTCGTTCAAGATTTGGTTTCTTTGCGATATCTTTCTCAATAATTAATTTGATTCGATTTTGAAAATGGTTGGCTAAAAACCTTGTGATTCTGGGGAGGATAGTTGATGATTAAGGCTTAGATGATGATAGACTGAACTCATTCGAACATTAGGACCCTGAGAGTTTAGATTTTAGTTTTGCGATAAACAGGAAAATCGGACTGTTCTTGAGGAAAATCGGCCGATTTTCTTATGAACAGCACGATTTATTCTTCTGACGAACTTTAATTGAACTAATCTTTAATCAAAACTAATCCTTGCCTAAATCCCAATCTTGATTAACCTTTCTACCCTCTAATTGAATGTATGAAGACACTTCAAACCTGTTTCTACATTTAATAGATTAAGATCGCAAGATTTGGGTAATAAAGAGATTCAACATCCTTTATTAAAAAATTAAATGTGCTTTATAATCTTTACTTTGGAGAGTCATATCCTAGAGTTTTAGATAGTTAGTTTGAACATAATTCTTATCTTTAGATCTTTCTATATTGCAGCCTCAACAACCCTTATAGAGAGAACCTATAGATTAGTCATATAGGTTTCGGAACTTCATCGTACGAATCCTACCTTTGAACATTTAATCTTGGCAATATAAATTCTGTCATATATCTACAGAAGTGTCTTGAATCGAAAGCCTAAATCGGATACTTGAATCCTTGGAATCATTTCTCTCTTTATCAAATCACAAAAGTTTTTATATTTTCGCTAGATAATTGAAATCGGAATTATTCTCATCAAATCCCTGAGTTCGACTCTGGAATTCTTACCTTTCTACAGCTGATCCGTACACTGCGGGTTCGCGTTGCTTTTGAGTTCTAGATATAAATTTAAGACTTTGACGCACACACCTTTTGGGGCGAACAAGTTTTTGGCGCCGTTGCCGGGGATTTGGTCTAGACCAAATTCGGTTTTCGGTTGTCTAGCTTGAGAGCTCTTGCTCTTGTGATTTGATTTGTCTACTTGAGTGATCTTTACAGGTTCTTTAGGTATATGCGAAAGACTAGATCCACTAAAGATCTAATTCCTTTCGATCCCGAATTAGAAAGAACTTTGAGAAGAAAGTTGAAGGAGAAGAAAATGGCTGAAAACGATGAGAGAAACTACAAGGCTGAACTGAACGAAGCTCAACGCCAACTCCAGTTGAGTGAGAAAGCACGAAAAGAAGCTGAAATAAGTCATCAATTTCAGATTGATGAACTAAGAGCTATGATGTTGGACATGAACTTGGAGTTGAACGAATCTAAGAAGAAGAAGAAAGTCAAGACACCAACTAAATTCATTCGAAATGATTCATCCGATGATGAAGAGATTGATCCGGACATGCCGGAACTTGAAGAGATTGATCCATCACTTCATCCTATTCGAAACACCCCAACACCAAGAGTTGTTCCTCGCATTCCAACTAGGAACGTTAGAGCTGCTAATAGCGAAGATAGACCCCGAACTTTGGGGCAACGGATGGATCCAATTCAGCAACCACGCCGTCTAGGTGTGGATTTCGGAGCTGAAGACATCCAAGAGTTTAGCTTCTCACCACAAGTCATCACCATGGTTCGCCAAAGTCAATATGGCGGAGCAAGTACTGAATCTCCACATCAACACTTGCAGAATTTTGAGATTCTCATGGAGACTATGAAGCCGAAGAAGGCTACTACAAGCAACTACAAGATCAAACCGTTCTTCTTCTCTTTGAAGGACAAAGCTCTAGCTTGGTACCAAATACTTCTAGTTGCGAAGTTAGCTACATGGGAGGAATTGTCTTCGGAATTCCTCACCAAGTTCTTTCCGCCATCCAAAACGGCGGAATTGAGAGGTAAAATAAATGCTTTTTCTATGAAACCTAATGAAAGCTTGTTTCAATCGTGGGAAAGGTTTCAAGATCTCTTGTTGGATTGCCCACACCATGGCATTTCCAAGCTGGAATTATTGGAGATCTACTACAAAGGATTGGATGTGGAGACACAATTCAATCTTCAATCTCTCTCTTGTGGCATATTCATGGATATGAGAGAGGATGATGCTTGGGACTTCATTGAGAAGCAAGCCCAAGTGATTGAGAAATATTCCCACCGGAAGGTGGATTCAAATAGCCGGAATCAAGGCGATCCGGGAGCCAAGTTGAATCAAGCGGCTCAACACAAATATTCTCCCTCAAGGATGACATCAAAGAATTGAGGGAAGTGCTCAAAACGAGTCTTCAAAAGACTAAGGAGCAAGAAGCCAACTACATGGGGCGGGACAACAATCAAAGGAATGATAACCGGAATTCCAATTGGAGCAACAACAACAATAACAACCGAAACTCCAATTGGAATAACAACAACAATAGGAACTCAAATAACAACAATTGGAGGTCAAATCAGCAAAGTCCAGGTAATCCTTACTCTTATGCTGAAAAGGCTCTAACACCTCCATCTTCTTCTACTCCTTCAACAAGCCAGGGACAATCAAGCGGATCAAGCAAACCCGATCCCATGCTAGAGACGATCCTAGGCAAGCTATAAGGATTGGAGAGTACATAACTTCGGTTGACAAAGCTCACAAAGCTTTAGAAAACCAAGTATTCAACAAAGCCGGAGAAGTTCCAAGAGATCAAGGGAAGCTTCCCGGAAAGACAGAAGATAACCCAAAGGGAAGGGTTATGACAATAACTACTAGGAGCGGCAAAACGACCACCGATCCTCAACCTAAAGTAGTTGATACCGCCACAAAAGAAGAAGAGGCAAAAGAGAAGGAAGAAGTCTATGTTCCTCCTCCCGCTTACAAACCACCTCTACCTTTTCCTCAATCTAGAGCGCGTGCACGCCTAGATAAATATTTTGGTAAGTTTGTTGAACTTATGAGTAAGCTACATATTAACATACCTTTTATGGATGCAATTTTAGGTATGCCGGCTTACGGGAAATTCCTCAAGGAGATCCTCTCTAATAAGAGGAAATTGGAAGACATAGGAGAAGTCAAGATGAGTATGGAGTCATCCGAACTCATCAAGACTATGACGGAGAATATGCCACCCAAACTCCGTGATCCAGGATCCTTTTGCATACCCATCACTTTGGGAGAAGCTACCTATGATGCTCTTTGTGACCTTGGAGCAAGTGTGAGTATCATACCTCTCGCTCTATGCAAGGCAGTTGGTCTAGGAGAGCCTCGACCGGTGAAGATCACACTCTACATGGCTGATCGTTCCACCACCACACCGGTGGGAATATTAGAAGACATCCCGGTAAAGCTAGGTAAGTTTTACATCCCAATAGATTTTGTCGTTCTTGACATACCTGCAGATTACCCGGTTCCCATCATCCTTGGGAGACCATTCCTTGCCACCTCTGGATGCATGGTAGATTGCAAGAACGGCCAGCTATCCTTCCATATTGGTGAAGAAAAGATAGAATTCATACTCTCCTCCTTAATCAAGGAGCCAGCCTTGAAAGATGATGCTTTTGAAATTATTGATGAAGAAGAGTCTAGAGAGGTAGTAAGTTCGATCTTGATGAAAGACCCTCTTCAAAAGGTTCTTAGCAGGAGCATCATGGAGGAAGGGATGGAACATGACTGCAATGAGGATGTGAAAGCATTAAATGATGTGGAGGAAGAACTAGGAGCAAAAATTGAAGAACTAGAGTGGACTCCGGAAACTGTGAAGAAAATCGACCTGCCAGAAATAAATCGTCCGATTTATGAAGATGCAATCCGATTTTTCTCGACAGAAACAAAAATCGACCTGACAACATTAAATCGTCCGATTTATGAAGAGGCAACCTGATTTTTTCCGACAGAAAGAAAAATTGTACAGCAGATCGACCGATTTATTACAGGGGAGGTCGATTCAATGGGTAACTCTCTGGATTCTCCAAACTTCACCGCAGCCGCTTCCAAATCTAATGATGAAGTACCCCCCATCTCTAGAGACCTCTTCCACAACACCCGAAGGCCACGATTCATCATCAACCAAAGTACCTCCATCATTAGAATTGAAGCAACTTCCCACGCATTTAAGGTACGCATTCCTTGGCACTAATTCCACATACCCGGTTATAGTCAATGCGAATTTGAATGATGATGAATTAGAGAAACTCATGCATGTTTTGAAGCAACATAGGAGAGCACTAGGTTACACCATTGATGATTTAGTAGGAATAAAGCCTTCTCTATGTATGCACAAAATTTTAATGGAAGAGGATTACAAACCTTCACGCCAACCTCAAAGACGGTTAAACCCGGCAATGAAAGAGGTCGTGAAGAAAGAAATCCTTAAGCTACTTGATGCAGGTATCATCTTCCCTATTTCTGATAGCAAATGGGTGAGTCCGGTACAAGTAGTACTCAAGAAAGGAGGCATTACCGTTGTTGCCAACAAGAACAACGAACTTATCCCTACACGGACAGTTACAGGATGGCGAATGTGCATCGACTACCGCAAACTGAACGTGGCCACAAGGAAGGATCACTTTCCCCTTCCTTTCATCGATCAAATGTTGGAAAGGTTAGCCCAACATTCTTACTTCTGTTATCTAGATGGATATAGCGGTTTCTTTCAGATTCCAATTCATCCGGACGACCAAGAGAAGACAACTTTTACGTGCCCATGGGGTACGTTCGCTTACAGAAGAATGCCATTCGGCTTATGCAACGCTCCAGCCACCTTCCAAAGGTGTATGATGGCAATCTTCTCCGAATATGTAGAGAATATCATGGAAGTCTTCATGGACGACTTTTCGGTATATGGTTCTTCCTTTGATAACTGTCTCTATAACCTTTCACTAGTTCTTAAGAGATGTGAGGACACTAACTTAGTCTTAAACTGGGAAAAGTGTCATTTCATGGTCACCGAAGGAATTGTGTTAGGTCACTTAGTGTCAAAAAGGGGAATAGAGGTAGATCGATCAAAGATAGAAACCATTGAGAAGTTACCTCCCCCTTCATCAGTAAAAGGAATTAGAAGTTTCTTAGGACATGCGGGCTTCTATAGGAGATTCATAAAGGATTTTTCTAAGATTTCAAAACCTTTGACTAATCTTTTGATGAAAGATGCGACTTTCGAATTCTCGAAAGATTGCTTAGATGCTTTTTGCAGGATCAAAGAAGCTTTGATTTCGGCACCAATCATTCAACCACCCGATTGGACTCTTCCTTTCGAGGTCATGTGCGACGCAAGCGACGTCGCTATAGGAGCCGTTCTTGGACAGAAGAAAGATGGTCACACTCATGCCATCTACTATGCTAGCAAAACGCTAGATGAGGCTCAATACAATTATGCAACTACATAGAAGGAACTTTTAGCCGTAGTATACGCCTTTGAGAAATTTCGCTCTTATCTTGTAGGTGCGAAGGTGATAGTCTACACGGACCATTCTGCAATTCGATACTTATTCACGAAGAAGGATGCGAAGCCAAGGCTTCTAAGATGGATCTTACTCATGCAAGAGTTCGATTAGAGATCCGTGATAAGAAAGGATCGGAGAACTCCGTTGCCGATCACCTTAGTCGTCTTCCGCAACTCACCGGCGAGTCTGATGAACTTCCGATAGACGATTCCTTCCCTGACGAGCAGCTGCACGAGATTGAAGAGTGTCTTCAACACATATCACAAGGTAATGATCCATGGTTTGCTGACATTGTAAATTACCTTGTTTGTCAGAAGATTCCACCCGGACTTTCATATGCTCAAAAGAAGAAGTTCTTTAGAGACGTCCGGCAATTCTATTGGAACGAACCTCTTCTATTCAAAAGAGGTCCAGATGGCATTTACAGGAGATGTATTCCCGAAGATGAGGTGGATAGTGTCATCCGCCATTGCCATTCTTTACCATGTGGCGGACATGCAAGTTCCCACAAGACTTGTGCTAAGGTACTTCGTTCCGGCTTCTATTGGCCTACGCTTTTCAAAGATGTACAAAAGTTTGTTGTTGCTTGTGATTCTTGTCAAAGGACAGGTAATATATCAAGAAGGAATGAGATGCCTCTCAACAACATACAAGAAGTTGAGATCTTTGATGTATGAGGCGTCGACTTTATGGGACCTTTCCCATCTTCATGCGGTAATCAGTATATACTTCTTGCCGTAGACTATGTTTCAAGATGGGTAGAAGCAATCGCTTCTCCCACTAATGATGCAATGATAGTGGTGAAGTTCTTCAATAGAACGATCTTCCCAAGGTTCGGAACTCCCCGAACCATCATTAGTGACGGAGGAACGCATTTCACAGCCCGTCGATTTGAGACTCTATTGGCTAAGTATGGGGTGACCCATAAGATAGCTACACCTTACCATCCGCAAACCAGCGGACAAGTCGAGATATCCAATAGAGAGATTAAAGGAATTTTAGAGAAAACCGTCTCTAAAACAAGGAAAGATTGGTCGATGAAGCTTGACGACGCACTATGGGCATACATGACAGCCTTCAAGACACCAATAGGTACGACTCCCTATAATCTTGTTTATGGTAAATCATGTCATCTTCCTGTAGAGCTAGAGCATAAGGCTTATTGGGCTATCAAGTGGCTCAACTTCGACATGAAAGAAGCCGGAGAGAAGCGGCTCTTAGACATCAATGAGCTGGATGAGATCCGGCTAAATGCGTATGAGAACGCAAGGATTTACAAGGAATGGACAAAGCGTTGGCATGATAAGCACATCATCCCAAAAGACTTGAAGGAAGGAGACCAAGTCCTCCTATTCAACTCAAGGCTTCGTCTATTTCCAGGTAAGCTTAAATCCCGTTGGACAGGACCTTTTGTAATTAAAAGAATTTTCCCCCATGGTGCAGTTGAAGTATGGGGTGAACAAAGCGGAAGTTTTAAGGTTAATGGCCAACGGTTGAAGAAATACACACCGGAAGCTCCGGTTGAGGAGATAGCTCCTATCCTCCTCCATTGAACACAACATCATACACCGTCCAGCTAAAGACGATAAATAAAGCGCTTCTTGGGAGGCAACCCATGATAGTATAGTTTTCTCTTCTTTCCATCACTTAGTTAGAATAGATTAATTGCTTTGTTTCTTCGTTTTTCGTTTTTTATTTGTTCCTCGATGCACTCTTGGTTTGTCGTGTCATTAATCGTAGGAAATTAGGTTCAAATGTGAGAGATTCATGGAGAATGGAGCATAAATGAGTTATATCTTCGAGATTCAAGAAAACAAGGAAGGAAATCGAGTTACCATAAGTAAATCGTCCGATTCAGTAACAGAGCAAGTCGAATTTTTTCAACAGAAATAAAAATCGACCTGGAGATCGACCTGTCAAAATAAATCGGCCGATTTTTTTTCGACAGAAACAAAAATCGCCCCGACAAATAAATCGACCAGATAAATCGGCCGATTTTCTTCAGAAATTATCGACCCTATATAAGGACATTACACTCGATCTTCTTCATTCCAAAACCCCCAATTCTCGACTTCCCTCTCTCAAGAAAGCCGAAAATTCGCCACACCCTACAATCCTCATTCCGTAACCATTTTGAGTGATTCTTGGCTCCAAACTGAAGCATTTTCAACAAGGAACAAGGATCTAACAACAGCACGCACGGCAATCGACTCCTCCATAAGGAATTCAGGTTTTTCTTTCCAAAACCTAAGTTTCTCATTCGAAATTGAAGTTTGCTTAGGAAGTGTTTGTTTGTTGGAATTGATAGAGGGATCTGCTTAGAAATCATTGTAGGGAACTGTGTGTGGTGATAGATTGAACAAAACTTTACAGAATTGTGAGAATCATTGAAATCGAGATAAAAATCGACCCAGCTCAGATAAATCGGCCGATTTTTGTGAAGAACAGGTCGATTTTTAGGACTTAGAATGGATCTTGTAAAGAGGATAACTAGAAACACGGGGAAGAAGAAGGGATCTTCCTCCAAAGCCCCTGCCCCACCTCCACCACCACCTACCAACATCCCTAAGCTCCCCCCTCCCCTATCCAAGCACAAGAAACGCTATGAACGCATTGTAGATCGCCCATTCACCCCTCCTCGCTACATAGTGCTTGATGACTTAGATTCGTTGTATGTTCGAGAGGATGTTGATATGATGCTAGACAGAGCTGGGTTGAGACAGTTTGCTACGATTAGGGAGGATGCTTATAGAGAGATCACCCTAGAATTCCTTAGCACGTTTGAGCACGACCCTAGGGAAAGGATGGTCACTTTCCGCCTCATGAGCCAAGACCACACTATGTCCATTGACACTTTTGGCGACTTGTTTGGTTTCTCTTATTCAGATGCAGGCACATTTGCTAGAGGTCTCAGTGCTAGTGATTTTTGGGAGGCTATTTCTGTAGGCCAGTACGGAGGGGATAAGTGGAGACCCGGAAACTCCAAGGAGACAAGTATGTACAACCTTTCCTTTAAGGTAGTGCATAGGATACTTAGCGAGAGTTTATTTGCCCGGACAGAGACTCCGCAGAAGCTCAAGGCTGATGAGCTTTTTATCCTCTATTGCATGACATCCACCACCACTCCCGACATCTCTACCATGCTTGCTGACTATCTAGGAAAGATAGCCAACAAAGCCAAGGGTGACATCTGTGTAGGAGGCTTAGTCACTCATGTGGCTAGGACTCTAGGTTATGACTTCTCGGGATGCACTCTAGCGGAGAGTGCCCTTCCTTTAGGCTCACAGAGGTTGGTGGTTCGACAGGTCTTGATTCCTCGAGGGAGAGGAACTCTTCATGTGCCGATGCCATGGCACAGGGACCCGAAGAAGAAGCCATCCGAGATCATATGGAAATCCGAATACACCATTCGGAACAAGAGGAACTGGAAGGAGACCTTTGAGTCGATGCTTGAGGAGTTCTCACCTCCTACTTATTATGATGATGATGCAGGTGACTCAGAGGAGGAGGATGAGGATGGAGGACAGGAGACCATGCTCGAGTTTGAGAGTGATACTCATAGCGGACATGCTACGGATGCCATGGACACCGACACTCATGGTGTAGGACCCAGCCGGACTAGTAGAGGCGAGGAGGAGACGGAGGATGACATGTAGCCACCTCGCCGCTCATTTGCACGTGCTCCAGGAGGACGAGGACGTCGCCCTCCCCGCCACTTTAGGGAGCTCGTCTCTAGCTTCCAAAGCCTCAGCACCGACTACCATGCTCTCCACACCAACTACGAGACCCTGAACACTCAGTTCAGGAATTACAGGGAGGAGACGGACGCTAGGCATTCATCCTATGAGGGGCAGATGAGAGACTTATACTTCCACCAGTTCGGCCACTTCTACGATCCTAGCGCACCGATGTATCCATATCCACCACCTCCACCGCCGACAGAGGATTGAGCTTCCACTTCTTTTACATTGTAAGTATTTTTCTCCTTCTTATGCTTGATTTTCACATTGGGGACAATGTGGATGTCAAGTATGGGGTGGGGGTACTTACAATACCTTATGTTTCATTTTAGCACTTTATGTACTTTCCACTACTCTTGACAATTTGGCTTGTAATAAATCTTGCACTACTTGCTTTCTATTATGACACTTGCATTCGCATGATCTTTTTCAAAACCTATGAATTTTCAAAAATTTTTAGTGCTTCTTATATGGAAATGACCTCTATGATGAGAATCGTGTATATGGATAGACAAAAAGATGCTTAGTTATGTTGAGATATTGATTATAGCATGAATGAGTTCACTTTTGTTACTTGAACACATAAATAAATTATATGATTTAGTTGTTTTGATAAGAGAATGAAATAATAGTCGAAGCTATATTGCAAGTTCTTTTACATCATTTAAGGATGACTAAGGCAATTCACTTCTTTTCTTTTCTCATATCTTGATCATGCTAGCTCCTCAATGAAATATGTAACCCTCCTTTTACCATCCGGGAATTAGGATAGGTGATTGAAAAAGGCATGTTTGATGTGGGAGGGCCAAGAAAAAAGTATTAAAAAGAAAGTGTAGAAATTCATGAGTTTGGGGACGTTGAACATGAGGATGAGTAACTCGGCACCATTCACATAGCCGGGTGTTTGTGTCTTGCCAAAGTCCGATTGAACGACAAGTCCTAACGGGATATGGTATGTGCATCAAGGGTTTGAGGCATCTCGAAATTGAGAAACGCCGATCTCCTAGGCTTCGGTTTTTGTGCACCGCTGTCCATACTCTCAAAAAGTAAAGTATAATGAAAGCAAAGCTTTCTACATGCGAAGCATGTGCGGTGAAGAAAATTCTTGAAGGTATTATGTGTTCCTCTTTCCCGGATTAGCACCACAATTGCCAAAAAGAACTCCTTCCCTTAATACGTTTCTTGAACCTTTCCTTTGATTAGAAGACCTTGAGACTTTTATGCATGTGTTTAAGACTTAATGGCTTAGATTTGTTTGACTTTAATTACCTCTACACCTTTATCATGTTCTTTATTTGTGCTTTCAAGGAAGAAAAGGGAGTTAGTTCATCTTATAATTACCATTGATACATGCTTTGCCTTTTTATGCCTTGAAATATCACTTTGAGGGTGATCCAATAAGAAGAAGCACTACCAAAAGAAGAGTTTTTGAGTTTTCATACATATATAATCCATGACATCTTTTATTCTAAATTTGAGTCTTGCTTAGTGACAAGCAAGAGGCAAGTATGGGGTACTTTGATGACATGAATTATGTATCATAATATTCATGCATATTATAGAAGATTGTCTCAGTTTACCTTACATTTAGAGAGATTTTGTATGACTTTTACGTTCTATTCAATCATTTGTCGGAAATAGAGGTCTACACGAGTTTTTGATGAATTATAGGTAAATGGAGTGGAATTGGAAGCAAAAATGGAGCAAGAAGCATCTAAGGATGTTAAGGAAGCTAAAGGAGTCTTAGAAGGATCACAAAGAGCTAAGGAATTGCAAAGGAGAAGCATAGAAGACGAACCAAAGGAAGAGCACTTTCTGTTGAAGAAAATCGTGCCAATATATATATAAATCGGACGATTTTCATACCTTGAAATCGAACGGTTTTGCACCTAAATCGACTGGGTCGATTTTCTTCACGATTCGGCCAAATGAAAAGACGACACAAAGCCCAATTATTTTGGGCTAGAGGAGAGTTTTGCCAAACGGCCCATCTGCAAGAAAGTATAGAGGAGAACCCTAGGAACGAAAACGAGGAGGCCGCAGCGGGAAATCTTTACACGTTTTGGAGAAATCGACGATTCTTGGAGAGAGATTGAAGAGCTTTTGCCGGAAAGTTATTCTTGATCTTTGATTGTGAGATTTCTTTATCCATTGCATTGTTTGTGGTTTGTGAACACGAAATTGAGTTGTTTGAGAGATACATTGAGCAGATTTGACAATTGTTTACAGATTTGAAAGTTATTGATTTTTTTCGTTCAAGATTTGGTTTCTTTGCGATATCTTTCTCAATAATTAATTTGATTCGATTTTGAAAATGGTTGGCTAAAAACCTTGTGATTCTGGGGAGGATAGTTGATGATTAAGGCTTAGATGATGATAGACTGAACTCATTCGAACATTAGGACCCTGAGAGTTTAGATTTTAGTTTTGCGATAAACAGGAAAATCGGACTGTTCTTGAGGAAAATCGGCCGATTTTCTTATGAACAGCACGATTTATTCTTCTGACGAACTTTAATTGAACTAATCTTTAATCAAAACTAATCCTTGCCTAAATCCCAATCTTGATTAACCTTTCTACCCTCTAATTGAATGTATGAAGGCACTTCAAACCTGTTTCTACATTTAATAGATTAAGATCGCAAGATTTGGGTAATAAAGAGATTCAACATCCTTTATTAAAAAATTAAATATGCTTTCTAATCTTTACTTTGGAGAGTCATATCCTGGAGTTTTAGATAGTTAGTTTGAACATAATTTTTATCTTTAGATCTTTCTATATTGCAGCCTCAACAACCCTTATAGAGAGAACCTATAGATTAGTCATATAGGTTTCGGAACTTCATCGTACGAATCCTACCTTTGAACATTTAATCTTGGCAATATAAATTCTGTCATATACCTACAGAAGTGTCTTGAATCGAAAGCCTAAATCGGATACTTGAATCCTTGGAATCATTTCTCTCTTTATCAAATCACAAAAGTTTTTATATTTTCGCTAGATAATTGAAATCGGAATTATTCTCATCAAATCCCTGAGTTCGACTCTGGAATTCTTACCTTTCTACAGCTGATCCGTACACTGCGGGTTCGCGTTGCTTTTGAGTTCTAGATATAAATTTAAGACTTTGACGCACACACCTTTTGGGGCGAACAATGATGATTTCAACTGTCTGGTAACTTATTTTGTATGTCACATTATTTGCCACATTAACAATTTGTAGCTCCGTACGATTTAAAGAAACACACCTTATTACCGTCTCCACAAAATTTCCGAAATCTGCACATTTCGATTTACACATCAAGAGCGTATGACATACTTACTTGAAGATGAGGCTAAGTAGCCGCAGCTAAGCAACAAAGGAACAAACAACAAAAAGAAGATAAAAACTAAATCCTCAACCATTGAAGAAAACTACTTGCCAATTGGAATTTTACAACAATCCACCATAACTGAGATATCATCGCTAACCGCCGTGGCTATGGTTGCGGGATTGGTGGCGTTGTAGGCGATTTAATTGCAATTACTAACTGATTGCCCGTAGAAATAATCGTCGTATGGAAAAAATATATATAATCGTCGTATGGGAAAAAAAAACTATGGCACGCGCGTGCTTAGCGCGCGCCGGCTCACCTAGCACTTAAAAAATGCGAGATATTTATCCCCGGGATTAATAATAAGGTATAGACCATGGGCGGAGCTAGGGGTGGGCTTAGCTAGGCCGTCGCCCACCCTAGCCCAAAAGTAATAGTTGGCCGAACAAGTTTTTTGCTGAAAAGAAATAAAAATAATTTACTATGGTTCCTTTCTTTTTATAAATTTACTTTTGGGGACTAGTGGTCCCCACCCTCCATCTAAGTTGTCCCTTTCTCTCTCAAAATTTACACGGGTGTATTAATTTTAAAAATTGTTTGAATTTTAAAGTATTTTTTATATCTTTTTTATTTTTTTTTATCATTATTTTACTTTTACTAATAATATTTGATTATCAAGTAAGTATTTAAGTAATTAATATATAAATTTACACCTTAATTTATACTAAAATTAGATGGAGAACTAGCATATATAATTATAAAATAGTTAGTCTTATTATTTCTACTTAGTCTAACTTTTAATTCCGTAGAAACTAAAGATATTTCGCTAGTAAAATATATAAAATTTGATTACTCACGAAGTTGCAAAGGTAAAAGTCGTCACAATATCGTTGTGTTCCTTTTCCTTTTATTTAATGTACTAAAATTAAATGTTTGTTCTATTGTATATTATATTATGAATAAAAAAATATATGAAGTTTTCTTTTTTAAAATTTTAATTCTCGCATACCCTTTTAAATTTTTTGGCTCCGCCCCTAGTATAGACTAGGGAATGATGAAGTGTAACTCCTAATATAGGCGGATATCAATCCAAGTTAATCCAATATAGGGTTGACAGTACTTGTGGTGATTTGGTAATTTTAGTGACTTTCAATTGAGGAGTGAGGAGGAGTTATGCATTAGGCCCTAATTTCCCGAAACGTGGCATTGTTAGGCTCTTGTACATCTGACACGTGGGGTGGGGGCGGTAAAATATGTGGGCTCCACAGGGGCTGCTATTAAGTGACTAATTAACCTTACCCATCTTAATCATCATCAAGATAATACCCGATCCGTAAGTTCTAAGATATAATAACGAAAGGATAGAAAATGAGAGGACAAACAAAACCCTATTGCATCCATCCAATTATCCCAACTGCATGCCTCATGCACTCTATCATAATATATAAGTCAATACAAATTTTGTAATTAACTTTGCCCCATTTTTTATTTTTAATAACGGAATGCGTTTATATTTGGCTACCACCTAAAATATTTCTAAAATATTTTTCGGATGAGATAGAATAATTGGTGTTGTGGTCGTAGTTCTCAAATGGGTCAATTGGTGTGCAACACAATTAATTTCTTTGAAAATATGTGTGATATGAACTTCATCAAAGAAACGAGGATCTAGTCTAGAGTCACATAAAATTATCTCGACCTCCCACAAACAATTTCACAAACATTCAAGTGTCTTGATAACACACAAATTATCGCCCTTCATTTTGATCTTTTTAACCTATAACCCGATAGTCTATTTTAATCTAGATTTAAGTGAGACTGGTTTTATTAACCTACAACGCCAACAAACAAATGAATTAAATATCATATTATTACAATATAATAATTATATTAATAAAAAAAACATTAATGTATGTAAATGATGTGACATGATATATGATCGTGCATTTGAGATAAGGGGTGAATCGTCTGATAACATAAGATTATAGAAGAATATAAAGATTATGGGAATTTTTAGATGAAGAACTAAGCAGAATTATGATTATGGGTAATTAAATAAAAGTATGTGTTAAATTTTTTATATTAATGAAATAAATGAAAAAAGGAAGGGTAAAAATAAAATTTCAGTTGTAATAATGCTTATAATTTTTATAATCAAAAGTTAATAGAATTACACAACTCTCATTATTTAATTCCCTTAATCTTGATAATCTAATATATTTTATCTCCTTCATTACCTAACTACAAAAAATTAAGAAAATTATGTCTTTCTTTTAATTTCTACTATCTTACTTTTTCCTTAGTTTATACAAGGAGTGGTGGTTCGTTTAAGATGTATGAAACACCACGCATAGTGAAATTTACATTTTATGCATGACCGTATATTTATGCATTACAAGCTGAATATCTATCTTCATAAAAGCGTATATTCACCTTGTACCAACCAAAGAATTATGATAATATAATTTAATATTTACCTTAATATAACAAAATATTTATTTTCAAAAAAACGAAAAACAGTTAGAAAAAATAAAAATAAAATTATTTTATCCTAAAACATTTTCGCGGATAAAAAAATAAAATATTTATGTTGGTACAATTGATACTCACCTTGTTAATATAACAAAATATTTATTTTCAAAAAAACGAAAAACAGTTAGAAAAAATAAAAATAAAATTATTTTATCCTAAAACATTTTCGCGGATAAAAGAATAAAACATTTATGTTGGTACAATTGATACTCACCTTGTTAACAACCGAATTTGCATATTAATACAACAAAACATTTACTGGCTTACAAACAAAAATTATAAATCCTTGTGTTTAATAGTATAAATATTTGGTTGTATCTAGATAGATATTTATTTAGATTATTTGTTTGTATCAAGATAGACAGTGTTGGTGATAAACATACATGTACAACAGGGTCCAGTCCTCTCGCCAACTCCAGATGAGAAGGCCTCATGTAGCAAGTTGTAGACGTGTGACATGATCGATCTATGTAACGTCCACCAAAGAACAAATGGAAAAGCATATATCCGTGATTTGCTCGACCAATTGATGGAACTAAAATCACCTCGCAAGTGTAACGAGATCAATTATAGTATATCGAGTGTCAAATTCACGGGAAATTACATCTGAATTGTAGGTAAAGATAATCAATTACGCTAAGCAAAGAGGGACGAGTAAAGTGTAAGGTAAGAAATATATCGGTTTTGAAAAATGGTTTTGGTTTGTCAAAAGGACAAAACCAAGCAATCACGATAAGAACTAGTATAAAACAAGCGATCTAATGAAACATGTATCACCACTATAATTAATTAATAAATAACCAATTATATGAATATAATGAACATCAATTAGCGGAATATGTAGGTAATTGTCAAATGTAGCTTTTACCATATCTCTGTGTATAAATACCGTGATCAATCCAACCCAAAGAAGCTCTCGTAGTTGCAAAGAGTAAAAGTCAAACCCATTAAGGATATATAAAACAAGTAGAAGACCAAAAGTCACGTTCTCGCAAAATAGCTAAAAAGGTATAAACTCGGTGAACTATGACAAACAAGAATCCTCGAGGTAAAGGTCAATGTTACTTCTGTTCGCTCCAAAACGTGTGTTTATATGGGAGAAAATAGTCTTAAATTTATAGCAAGAATCAAGCAAAATAAGCGAACCCGCAATGTACGGATCAATCGTAATTCAAGCAAGTATTCTAGGGTCGTACACAAGGATATGGCGAAATCAAGCAACGGTATATAGCTTTAGGTTGTAATGCAAATCTCAAGCAACAAGGAACAAAATTTATGATAATCAAATAAAGGAATGCGGATTCTAGAGATCAAAACATCCGGTTGCGGTTTCGACTTAAGACTTTTAAGGATAATCGCGGACAAAGCTGAGGATGCTAAAGGAAGGTGTTTCTAAGGTGGGATAGATCACGGGGAGGTCTCACTGTCCACTATCCGAAACCAAAGGTCCTATTATCAGGTAAGTATCAAAGAACTAAGGAAAGTAACTACACTCTCAAACCAACAACTCAACCTAAGGGGATAGAACTAACCTTTACAGGGTAAGTCTCAAGTTAATTAACAAAGGTAAGGTGAAGGCACACTCAAGCCCTAACAAAGGATAAACCTTAGTTACCTAAAATTCATCATCATAGGTAAGTGAGACTTGATATGTAATAACTACTATGATACTTTGCTTTGATTGTATGTCCATCGTACTTTACATTTTCATTTTATTGTCACATGTTTCGATATTGTCTTGCATTATATGGCTTTGAAAAATCAGAAAAATTTCAAAAATTCAAAATTTTGTGCTTCTATGATTGGAAAAGACCTCGATGATGATATTACTTGTGGAATGGATTTTGAGGATTTTTATGTGTTTAAATTGAATTGTGGATTGTGAAGGATTTGAATATTTTGTTGGAATTTCTTGCGAGTTTGATAATTTGGAATTTTATCCAAATCATGTTGAGAATTGAAGGTTGAAACCGCTTCATAAGTTCTTGCACTTCTTATTGACATGATTAAGACACTTCGTTTTTATTCCTTTCTTCTTCTTGATCACGTTTTTTAACTCCTCATGTATATGTTTTGCCTCCTTTTATACCTATCCGGGAATTAGGATGCAAGGTAGTAAAAGTTGTGAAGTTGAAAGTGATGAAGTGTGTTAGAAAATAGGTTTGGGGAAGTCAATCATGATGATGAGTAACTCAGCACCATTCACATAGTCGGGTGTTTGTGTCTTGCCAAAGTCGGATTGAGCGATATTCCTAACGAGTTATGGTATGTGCATCACGGTTTAAAACATCTCAAGAAATTGAGATTAGCTGATTTCCTAGGCTTCGGTTATTGTGCACCTTTGTCCATGTTTTCAAGTGAAAGTAAAGTAAAAGAAAAATGGTGAAAATAAGAGAAAAAGAGCTTATTGGTGGGTGTTGAGTTTCCTTAATGCAATTGTGATTTTTCTATCCTTTTTCCCCCGATTTTGCACCACATACCCTATACATATCCCACCCTAAAACGTTTATTGGCATTCATTTGAAAGACTTTGAGATCTTTGAGTATGTTGTATGACTTTGTGGTTCATTGGATTTTCCATGATTGATTTTGATTTGTTTCAACTTTCAAGTTATGATGCTTGTTTTGAAATCTCTACAAGGTGTGATGATTCTTTTCAGGACGTAAGTCTTTTTGCTCACATAACAGTCTTCGGAAGCTATGAAACAAGTGTAGAGAGTGATCCTTGAATAGAAGCACGAAACAAAAAAAAAAATGAACCTTGCTTGTGTAATAGCTAGGATTTCCGAATTCTAACTAATGTTGATTAACTTAATACTTGATAGTTTTTTACACATAACTCACAAAGATTGCGTAAGTGATGAGTATTAGTCCCACCGTTATGTTCCTAGCATAATTTTGGACTTATGGGAAATTTTTCACTTTTTTACCGGGTAATGATTTTTACCCTCCGGTGTTATTTGGAGTATTTGGGAGCGTCAATTAATAAAAATGCAGTTGAGAAAAATGATTAGGACACGGACATGTCCCATATATGAAATAACATGGAAAGAAAAAACAGCCAAAATAGTCGCTATTTCGTTTCTTAGCGGCTAAGAAAGACAGCTTAGGAATACGCGTTTTTCGAGACAGTTGTGAAATAACTATCCCTGCAATATTTCATATTTATTATTCCAATTTCGTGAAGTTTTAAGAAGGGGGTTTAAACGCCTTTGGATCGGTTAAAGGATAATTATCGACTTCGCTAAAGGATAACTATCGTCTTCGCTATAAATAGCGGAAAATCGTTTATTAATTCATTTCCTTTCACGTTTCCTTGTAAAAGTTCTAATTTCCTTCAACCTTAAAACTCAGATCTACTCTCTGTTTCTAATCCGATTTCAATTCTGTTTGAGTTTTTGGATTCCTCTCTTCATTCTCTTCATATCGGTACTGAGTTTTTGCATTTCCAAGTATATGAAGATCTGTTCGAGCATATATGTCACTAGGACAGTTCCGTCGCTCAGATTCCGGTGAATTTGATGTTGTCCATGTGTAGCCTACGTCGTTGTGATTCCGAATCTTCTTTCAGATCGTCAATCGGGTTAGAAACGAATAAGTTATGAATTTATTCGTTTTTCGTACTGCGATTTGGCCTATATTGACCTTAGGCTTGTCAAAATGGATAATTAGAAATTTCATTATGGTCGTTATATTATTCTGGTGTTTATGGGTTGTTTGTTTGATGAAATGTGATGACATGTGGGTTTAGACATTGCCTGCGGGTAAAACGTTTGTCTGGTGAAATTTAATTAATCAATTAAAAGTTAATTAATTAAATTAGGATTAGAATTGAGATTGAGGAATGTTGATTATATGCTACCTTGAGATTTGAGGAATTGTGAGTTATGTTGAGATATTGAGGTTTAGTTGGTTGTGAGGCTTATAGGTTGATTATGATCCTTATGGATCCCTTGAGTCTAGGTGTGACCCCTTTGATTGATAGGAGATTTGATATCTCTTTTATGCCTTGTTATTAGGCATTGTTGTCCTTCGGATCAGAGTTGATCGTGATTGAGGTTATCTTGAGGCTGAGGTAAGTCCGTAGGACTTACTTAACTACCATCCATATATTGGATATATGCATGAGTGGTGTTTGTTATATGCTTGATAGCATTCGATATTGATTATTATCGACCAATGGTTTATTGGATAGCACCCTTGTAGTGATAGTGATACCTTTTCCATTCATCATGTAAGGAGTCCAGGAGATTCTCTATGGTCAGGCCAGTACTGGTATACGGGATGGACACTTCACCACTCCCTTAGGGTACGCGGGAAGTGTTCCGATACTACTCCGGATGTATATGGTACCAAGAGGCGAGGATGATATAGTCCTCGTGTCACATGTTTTCATCTATATATATATACGTTGAGCGCATGACTTTATAAAGATAATTAAACGGGTAAATGTGTGATAACATGGTTATGTGTTTATGATTCCATGATCTGTGTTTATGCTTATGAATTATCTTATATATGAATGGTTAGCTAACGGTTTATACCGTGTTATAGATGATTTGCAGGTTAGGAGGACTGCAAAGTGAGCCAGATGGGTGATCCGCTGAGGCTTCCGTACACTAGGATAATGTGAGGGATTATGGGATATTTTGTATATGTATGGATTGTTGTTTTGTACTTAGCGGTGCTTTTGTAAACCTTTGTTGTATATATTTATACATTTTGATGTTTTGGTTTTAATCTATATGTGCCTTGCTGTAAGATTCGGTGAACTTGTTGCCAGGATAGGGTCAGGAGCCACTGTGAGATCCTAGCCCAGTGACGCCTCGAGTCCCACAGATTTGGGGTGTTACAAAGTTGGTATCAGAGCCTTAGGTTGACAACAATGACACTTGCAATCTACAATAAAGTTCAAATAGATAAATAAACAGAACCCGAAAGGGGTCTGACTTTTCAAAAGAATTTTGGTTTTGAAATGAGTACAGCTGATTTGGGATAGTGTGTACGGGAAGCCATCATCCTTCAGAGGATCTCGACAGTATATATATATACATATGACATTATATTGCCTTTTACGTATCTATGATATTATCGTTGATGACTCAGACTAGAGCAACATCTACTATAGGACGGGGAAGAGGTAGACCACCTCTATCTCCGACAATCGTAACTCGTGAATGAGTTGGTGGACCTCTAGTCGCGAGAGGTCGGGGTTAAGTCCCCATTGCTGATTCGCCATAGGCGGAAGACCAAGTTATGGAAGATGTTGAGAATATAATTTCCAAGGCTTTCGGTGACCTGTGGATCGCAGTAAGGAATGAGATAGTTACCCTACTTAGATTGTAGAGTACACAAATGGAAGGTTCAAGTTGAGCCTCGATGAAGTAACAAGCTTGAGAAGATGTCTAGCGTGTAATAAAAGTGGCGAAGAAGGAAAGATATGTTCCATATCCTTCGACATCGCTAACTACTGCAGGTACCATTCAGATTAATGGTTTACCTACAAGAGATTTTTTGTGATACGAGTGCTACGCATGTATTGATTTTTGTGCTATGTGTTGAGCGTTTGATGTTAAATACGATAGAAGGGATACCCTTTATTATAGGGTCACCGATGATAGTAGGGTCAGATGTACATGCGAGATACGTTGTTGTCCTATTTATTAGGGACTTGTGATTTGCTTGTGGACTTCTTTGTCATGCCGCTAGTGCGTGAGGAAGTCATTCTGGGCATGGATTGGATGGATAGATGTTCGCTCCAAAAGGTGTGTGCAGACAAAGCTTTAAATTTATATTTCGAATAATAAACCTAACGACAAGCGAACCCGCAGTGTACGGATCAATCGTAGTAAGATCTTATATTCCGGAGTCGATCTCAGGGAATCGGTGAGAACAATCACAATAACGCAATCTAACTTCAGAAGCAAGCAATAATATTGATCAAAAGCAAAAGCAAGTATTTATATCAAGATGGGGGAAATGCAGATTCTAAAGATCATAGTATTCGGTTGTGGTTTTGACTCAAGATTTCTAAAGGTAACGTGGACAAAGCTGAGGTTTATTGAGGGAAGGTGTTTCAACTATGGGATAGATCACCGGGTAAGTCTCACTACCCACTTTCCCAAACCAAAGCTCCTTTCACCGGGTAAGTCTCAAGGAACTAAGGAAAGGTAAAAGCGCTCAAACCAACATCACTCACTTAAGGGTACAAAACTAACCATCACCGGGTAAGTCTCAAGTTAACTCTCAAAGGTAGGATGAAGGAACACTCAAACCCTAATAAAGGATAAATGTTTATTACCTAACACTTATCATCATCGGTATACAAATGAAGGAATCACCAGGTAAGTCTCATCCTAGGCTTGCGTATAAACCAGGAAAGGTGCAACAAGGATAAGATTTGGCAAACTATAACCTAAACTCGAAATAGGTAAAATAGTGGACGATCTCGTTCTGTTCTATATCGATCTCGGTCGAGATACTCTACGAACAACCAGAGACGGGTTTCGGATTAGGGTTAACTCAAACTTTCCAGATCCACTCAGATAAAGGTTCACTCTTTTATTGTCTACACTACAACCTTCAACTAATCACCCTAGAATCACAAGGGTGCTTAGCCAACAATCATCATTATCAATGCAATATCAATTATGTAAAGAATATCAAGAAAAGGGAATAAAGCAAGCAACAAAGATGTCTCAATTATCAAAGTAAACAAGCCAACAATAGTATCGGTAATGTGTTCCAAAAAAGGGATGATAACTACTCACTAGCAATCCCCAAAGAAATCCTCACAATCTAGGGTTCCTTAAGCCCTAAGCAATCCTTCCTTCAAATCTTTTTCACTTCAATCCTTCTCCAAGCAGCCGTCCAAGAATGCCTTGACGTCTCAACGTGTCTAACTCAATGTTCACCTTCCATTCTTATAGAAGAATTTTAGATCAAAACCGTATCTTATTTCCTTGGGCTATGAGCCGTCGACCTTGATCCAGTTCCAGTGGGCCATCTCGGTCGAGATGCATCAGTGTGTTCATCCGAGATCAACAGTGATCTACGTGCATGCCATCGTATCTTTATTTGGATCTTTCTTCCTTCCTTCGAGCATGATTCTTGTCCTTCTTCTTGTCCTTCCTAATGCTCCTAAATGTATATCCATAGCTTCCTTATCTCCTTATGCTCCAATTCCACCCAAAACGTGCCATATTCCTGACAATTACAATAAAATGTGGTGTAGACCTCGATTCTTGTAAAGTAACCGAATAATGACATAAACACTATAAATCCATATACACGCATGCAGAACTATGATGAGAAAATGACAAAACCATATCCGAAATATAGACAATATTTCATGCTACCAAAATACCCCATACTTGCCTCTTGCTTGTCCCCAAGTAAGGGTCAAATATTAGATATAAGATATAATGAATTATAATCAGTTAAAACTCAATAAAAAACTTTCAAAACTTTTGGTTGTGTGCTTTTTCCCATAGATCACCTTTATAGAATGCTTAATATATAGCTAATAAAAGCCATATATGACCAAAACAAGTCATAGATATAGAAAAGCTAATCATACTTCACCTAAGATTATAGAATGCATAGAAAATCATACTCATAAAAATCAGTCATGAATAATCTAGTTTAAACCGCCAAGTCAAACAACATGCTCATGGTATCAAGGATTTTCAATCAAAGGTCAAGAAACGAGTTAGGGATGGAGTGTATAAAGGATTTTGTGGTGCTAGATCCGGGAAAAGGATAAGAACTTCACAACTTTGAACTTCGCTTCACTTCATCAACAAGATTTTCTTGTTTCTCTTCAGCATTTTTGCTTACTTTTCACTTTTTGAGAACATGGACAGAAGTGCACAATAACCGAAGCCTTAAAGATCAACAAATCTCAATTTCTTGAGATGCCTCAAACCCTTGATGCGCATACCATGACTTGTTAGGACTATCAATCAATCAGACTTTGGCAAGACACAAACACCCGGCTATGTGAATGGTGCCGAGTTACTCATCGTCAAGATCAATGTCCCCAAACCTATTTTTCTATAACTTCTCTCCTTTCAACATCGTCTTTGACTTGCTTTCCACTTTCTTTCTTTGAAGTTCCCGGATAGGAAAAGGGAAGCAAATATATTTCAATGAGGGGCTAAAAGCATGATCAAGAAAAGGAAGAAAGAATAACGAATTACTTTAATCATTCCAGTAAGGATGTGAAAGAACTCTTAATGCAGTGTCAACTTCCAATTCAGCATGATTTGGACAAAAACAACTTACTAGACATGCTTCAAATTTCAAACAAAGCAATCATACCTTAGATATATCGTAAATCATTTCAAGCATATAAAGATCATATAAACTAATCATCAAACAATATTCATCATTGGGGTCATATCAAGATCAGAAGCACAAAAGTTTTCAGAAATTCAAGTTTTCGAAACCCATTTCGGTCGAGATGACTTCTGGGCGAACGAGGTGTTGGACCGAGGTAAGCTCCTGTTATGGTCACCTCGTTTGGTCAAAGGTCATTTTGGTCAATAATTTTTTTTTTCAAACCCGTTTTGATGTTTTTTTGATCAAAAATCCTCCTACGACGCATGTGATGTACAAATAGTTTCTAAGCACATAAAGGAAGTAGTGGAAATATTCATAAGCAAATAAGTCGGTTATTACAGACCATAGTATTTCAAAGCACCCCATACTTAGGACACATCGTCCCGATGGATAAAAAGAAGTCTAGAAAACACTTACAAGTTTTAGTGCAGAACCGCAAAATAAGAAAAGAAAAAAGGCAATAGCAACAACTCCGGGGGAGGTCCGATCAAGTATTTGGAGGAGGAGGTGGCTGGAACGGGTACAGGGATGGATTGAATGGATGACCCATAAGGTGTTGGAACTGCAGCTCCATCATCATGCACTGGTAATGGCGGCTCTCCTGCATCTCTCGCCGCATGGTGCTCAGCTCATTCGTCTACTTGTCGAGCCGTCCTCCCATATCCGTACGTATAGTACCGAAAGACTCCTCCATGTGGCTGGTAAGAGCGTCGATCCTTCGATGAACTCGGGATCGCAATGTCGACGGTGACGCTGTCGGTGCTGGGGCATCTCCGGTGCAAGAGTCTCTTGTGTTGGGTGATCATCCTCTGTCTCCTCAACATCATCCACTAGCTCGATCACCGGGGCACTTGGACCAGCAGTGTCCGTCCCGGTGTCCATGGGTACTCCAGTATTCTCCTCGTTGCTATCCGTGCCGAATTCTGCATCGATCTTTGCGTTCCGCACAAACGACCTCCAAATCCGTGACCAGTTGGTCGGGTCATTGATGGTGAACTGTGGAGACCAAGGAATCCCCTTCGGATGTTTGGTCTCCCAAGGCATGTCCACGTATGGTGGACGACATCCTCGAGGGATCAAAATCCTCCGGGTAATGAACTCTTGCAACCCTAAAGGTTTGGCCTCAGCGGCCAAAGTGCATGCAGAAAGGTCGATGTCCATGGCGCCGGCGATGTATGTCACTATCCCTCCGAAACAGATATCACCCTTCTTCTGATTCTTGACCCTGTCAAGCTCCTCCACCAGCATGGTGACGAAGTCCAGGACTCTACCTGTAGTCATACAGAAGAGAGGTAGAAGCTCACCTTGTCGGATATTCTGAGGTGTCTCTGTCAGGGCCAACAACATCTCACTCAAAATCCTGTGAGCAATCCGGAAAGAAACATGGTAGATGAGCTTCTCCTTGGAGTCACCTGGATGCCAATAGTCTGTACTCGAGGTGATGTGGGTGATGCCATTCCAGAAGGCCCTCACCTCTCTCCTGGATGGGAAATCTGTAACGGTCGGTCTATGGAATCTGAAGAGTGTTTAAAAGTTCTCCACTATAACTGCATAATCCTTGTTCATCAATCTGAACTTTACTCCTTTGTGCTCCGACACATGGGTGATGGAACTAAGAAACTCAAGAGTTGGCTCCACATAAGCCGGTGTGTGGATGTCCATGAACTGCTCAAGGCCAACAAGAGATATCATCCGTTGTAAATGATCAACGATGTGGAGGCAGTTGAAGTCCTCAACGTCGACGTAGCCGGGGGGGGGGGGAGATGATCGGTCGGGAGCAAATAACGTCATAATCTTTCTGGAACCGACCAAGTATGATTGGAACATGTGGTGGTGTAGGAGGTGAAGGGGGGTGGTTACCATCATCAGGAGGATCTTGGATTGCTAACTGTCTTTCTGAACAATGCATTTTTCTGAATTAGGGTTTGAACTCGGGCTGTTGTTGAGGGGATCTCGGCCGAGATGACGGGGTTTCAACCGAGGAGAATAGTACTTCGATCGAACTCAAAATCGTGTAACTTTATGCCCTTAAGATCACTACCAAATATTTCCTAGGGGGCTCTTCTGTTATTTCCAACACAACAAGCACCAAACAATCTCCAAATACGAGCATAATCTCCCAAAATACAAAAAGAGGGGTTTCACACAAAATTACATGATTTTAGCAGATTTCGGAAGCTTGAAGTTGAGTTTGATGCTGGAGAAGTCGTTGTGGCGCTAGATCCAAGAATTGTCAGAAACGGGCAAGAAACGAGATTATGAGGATTAGGAAAGAGAAATCCGTTTCCCCTTTTATACCCTTCAGAAATTTTAACTGCATCTCGGCCGAGATGGTTGTGAGTGACCGAGGTGGTCAACCGAGGTCATTCCCTGTTGCCTTCATCTCGGTTGCTGAAAAAGTCATTTCGGTCGAAATGAATTGATGGTGCCTGAGATGGCCCTAGCTTTTTTAATTTTCTCAGATTCTGGAACTGTAACACCGTCCATATGCTTCCCTTGTGTTGTTTTCCTTGATTGGTACCTAGCTCCTATCTTCATGGACACAAAAACGTAAACTACACTAATCTAAACTAGAAAGCATGAAATAAAGCAATACCTTGGGTTGCCTCCCTAGAAGCGCTTGTTTTAAGATTACTAGCTAGATCTGACTTTGGATGTTTAATTTAGATGCATGCATGCAACCTCCTTCACCGGGTGTTCCGGTTTATGCTTCTTCAGCCGATGACCGTCAACTTGAAAGGTTGCACACTGTTCACGCCATACTTCAACTGCACCATGGGATAAAATATTTTTTATAACAAAAGGTCTTGTCCATTTTGACTTCAGTTTATTTGGGGGGGAATGAGAATGATAATTGAAAAGAAGAACAATTTCTCCTTCTTTGATCCCTCTCTGGTTGATGTGCTTTTTGTGCCAATTCTTTGTCTGTTCTTTGTAGATTCTTGCAACTTTTGCTATCATCCTGCAGAGCGGTGGTTTCACCTTCTTATCCCTGTCTTGCGATGCATCGGAAGAGTCAAGGTAGGTGCTTGCATTACTTGGTGTTGAAGAATCGACCACCTCGTTTGCTTCAGATGTATCTTGACCGAGGTCCGATCCGAGGTGGTTCCTTGTTGCCTTCACCTTGGTCAGTCAAATAGTTGCCTCGGTCGAAATGACTTGCCCTATGTCGCGGAAGTCCGTTGTTTTTTCTTCAAAATTTTCAACTACAGCTGACGGATCTTCCTCCAAGGTCTTCAAGCTGTGTATATCTACATCACATGAAACATTTACACCTTTCTCCATCATACTAAAACTCAAGACTCTTTCAAGAGGATCTTTAATAAGGATAGAGCTAACCAATTCACGTGACTCCTCTTCATCATATATGTTATAGATGTCTTCCTCGAGTCATTGGCCTTCCATCAAGGCTGACAGTATGAATCCAACATGTTCTTCTCCTATGTTGAAAGACAATTTGGCATTCTTGCAATCCTTGTAGCAACCAGATGTTGTAAGAAGTGGCCTTCCAAGGATGATTGGGACTGGATAATTTGCAGGAATGTCCAATACCACAAAGTCTATGGGAATGTAGAACTTACCTAGCCTTACTGGAATGTCTTCCAACATGCCTACGGGTCGAGTGATTGATCGATCTGCCATGTATAGTGTCATCTTAACTGGTTTAGGTTCCCTTAAGCCATCCTTCTCACACAATGCAAGTGGAATGATGCTCACACTTGCTCCTAGGTCACATAGTGCATCATATGTGATATTTCCAACTCCAATGGGGATACAGAACGATCCCGGGTCTCTTAGTTTGGGTGACATCTTCTCCCTCATGATCTTGAAGAGTTCCGATGACCTTGAGGACATCTTCACTTCACCAAAGTCTTCCAACTTCCTCTTGTTAGAGAGGATATCTTTTAAGAACTTCCCGTATGTGGGCATACCTAGTATAACATCAATGAAAGGTATGTTAATATGGAGCTTACTCATAAGGTCTAAAAACTTACCGAAGTGCTTGTCTAGACGTGGTCTCGCTCTAGACTGTGGGAGTGGTAGTGGTGGCTTGTACGCGGGAGGTGGTACATAATTTTCTTCTTTCTCTTTCGTTTCGGTCGACTTAGAAGCATTTCGATCGAGTTCCTTTCCGAGGTGAATCCCTGTTGTGGTCTCCTCGGTTGGCCCAAATTTCACCTCGGTCGAGATGTGCTTCTTCACAACTTCATTCGATCGAGGTTGTGGGTCAGCGGTCTTCATGCCACTCTTTGTTGTAATTGCCATGATTTGGCCCTTCGGGTTGTTCTCTGTACGTCCTGGAAATTTCCCTTGATCTCTAGGAATTTCTCCGGCCTTGCTAAAAACATTGATTTTCCAAGGCTTTTTGTGCCTTAGAAATCGAAGTAACCGCACTCTCTATTGGACTCATCTTTCTTGTCAGTGCCTCGATCATAGCTTCCAACTTAGAATTAGGTGGTTGACTTAATCTTGATGATGGTTCTTGGCTATTCAATTGAGTAGAAGAAGAAGGTGGAGTTAGAGCATTTTAGCATGGGAATAAGGATTACCGGAATTGTTTTTATTAGATCTCCAATTGTTGTAGTTCCGGTTATTGTTGTTGTTGTAGTTGTTATTCCTAGTCCCTTGGTAGTTTCCTTTTCCAACATACCCAACATCTTGCTCTTTGGTTTGTTGGGTTTTCGCCTTTATGAGCTCCTTTAAAGCCTTCATCTCATTGTTGAGGGCATTGAGTTGTTCGACACTAGAAGAGGTGAGATTCAGCTCTTGAGGTCTAGAACTTTGGACTCATGTTTCGGTACTCCGGTGGGAGTATTTCTCCATAGCGAGAGTTTGTTTTTCAACAAAATCCCACACTTCATCAACTGGTTTATCCATGAACGTTCCAGCTAAGAGTGATTGAAGTTTAAACTGCGCTTCGACATCCAAACCCTTGAAATAGATCACTAGCAAGTCAATCTTCGGAATCCCATGATGTGGGCTATCGAACAAAAGGTCATTAAAACTTTCCTATGACTTAAAGAAGCTTTCACCATTCCTCATCCGAAAAGCATTTATTTTGGCCCTCAACTCCGCCGTCTTTGATTGCGGGAAGAATTTGTTGAGAAACTCTACGGTCATCTCCTCCCATGTGTTCACACTTCCAGTTGGAAGCGAATGGTACCATGTAAGTGCTTTTTCCTTCAAAGAGAAAAAGAAAGCATTCAGTTTATAGTTGTTATTGTCATATCTATAAGGTCTCAAAGTTTCCATCAAAATATCATAGTTTTGTAAGTGTTGGTGTGGTGATTCTCTCTCCATTCCTCCAAAACAATACTGCTGAATCATTGTGATGACTTGAGGTCGAAACTCATAATCTCTTTCAGCTGGATCCCCTAAGTTGATGCCGGGATGGCGTGTTTGCTGAACGGGATCCATACGTTGACCTAGTGTTTGTGGAATGCCCTCAAATGGATCAACTGGCTCCACCCTTAGTGGAGGCGGTGGTGGTGGTGACACATAAGCGGGTGACGGTGGATTCACCACGACCCTAGCATCTGATTTTGGTTGTTGAAATAGCTCTTTTAGTACATTCATCTCGGCCTGAAATCGCTCGTTTTGAGCAATTGTTTCAGCTCTCACCCTTGTGAGGGCTTCTTCTTGGAGTCTTAACTGTTTTCGAGCATTAGCCAACTCAGCTCGAAGATCTTCTTCTCCTTCATTATTGGCAGCGGTCATCTTCTTAGCTTCTTTCAACCTTCTCTTGTAGGTCTTTTCTGGTTTATGATCGTAAGGAACGATTTTTAACCAAATCTAGTCCTTCGCATAAACCTAAGGCAAGGTTCCGAAAGAACGCTTAAGCAAAAAGATCAATGGTAAAGCAAGAAGCTTCCAAGTTAGACAACTGTACACTGGATTGGTCTTGACCAATTCCCGCCAACGGCCCCAAAAACTAGTTCGCTCCAAAAGGTTTGTGCAGACAAAGCTTTAAATTTATATTCGAATAATAAATCTAACGATAAGCGAACCCGAAGTGTATGGATCAATCGTAGTAAGGGCTTATATTCCGGAGTCGATCTCAGGGAATCGGTGAGAACAATCACAATAAAGCAATCTAACTTCATAAGCATGCAATAATAATGATCAAAAGAAAAAGGAAGTATTTATATCAAGATGGGGGAAATGCAGATTCTAAAGATCATAGTATCCAGTTGTGGTTTCGACTCAAGATTTCTAAAGGTAACGTGGACAAAGCTTAGGTTTGTTGAGGGAAGGTGTTTCAACTATGAGTTAGATCACCGGGTAGGTCTCACTACAAACTTTCCCAAACCAAAGCTCCTATCACCGGTAAGTCTCAAGGAACTAAGGAAAGGTAAAAATGCTCAAACCAACATTAGTCACCTAAGGGTACAAAACTAACCATCACCAGGTAAGTCTCAGGTTAACTCTCAAAGGTAGGATGAAGGCACACACAAATCCTAATAAAGGATAAACCTTTATTACATAACACTTATCATCATCAGTATAAAAACAAAGGAATCACCGGGTAAGTCTCATCCTAGGCTTGCGTATAAACCAGGAAAGATGCAACAAGGATAGGATTTGGCAAACTATAACCTATAACAGTGGACGATCTCGTTCTTTTCTATATCGATCTTGGCCGAGATGCTCAACGAACAGCCCGAGATGGGTTTTAGATTAGGGTCAACTTAAGCTTTCAGGGTCCACTCGGATAAAGGTTCATTCTTTCATTGTCTACACCACAACCTTCAACTTATCACCCTAGAATCGCAGGGGTGCTTAGCCAACAATCATCATTATTAATGCAATATCAATTATGTAAAGAATATCAAGAAAAGAGAATAAAGCAAGCAACAAAGATGTCTCAATTATCAAAGCAAACAAGACAAAAATAGTATCAATAACGTGTTCAAAAAAGGGATGATAACAACTCACTAGCAATCCCCAAAGAAATCCTCACAATCTAGGGTTCCTTAAACCCTAAGCAATCCTTCCTTCAAATCTTCTTCCCTTCGATCCTTCTCCAATCAGCCGTCAAAGAATGCCTTGACGTCTCAGCGTGTCTAACTCAATATTCACCTTCCATTCTTATAGAAGAATTTTAGGTTAAAATTAAATCTTATTTCCTTAGGTTATGAGCCGTCGACCTCGATCCAAGCCTAGTGTGCCATCTCGGTCGAGATGCATCACTGTGTTCACCAAAGATCAATAGTAATCTACATGCATACTATCGCATCTTTATCTAGATCTTTCTTCCTTCCTTCGAGCATGGTTCTTGTCCTTCCTAATGCTCCAAAATGTAGATCCATAGCTTCCTTATCTCCTTATGCTCCATTTCCACCCAAAACGTGCAATATTCCCTACAATTACAATAAAATGTGGTTTGGACCTCGATTCAATCAAAGTAACCAAATAATGACATAAACACTATAAATACATATACCCGCATGCAGAATTATGATGAGAAAATGACGAAACCATATCCGAAATATAGACAATAATTTATGCTATCAATAGACATCGTGCTATGCTAGATGTAGGTAGTAAGACTGTGACGGTCTCTACCGAGTTAGGTCAAATCAAGATTTTTTGAGGTTGGGACCTTGGAAAGACGGGTATGGTTATTAGCACAGTTCGAGCAGCGAGGTTGATTGCACAAGGTGCAAAGCCTTCTGGTGTTATGCCATGAAGGAGGGCGAGAGTCCAGCGTTAGAGGATATCCCCGTGGTTCACGAGTTTCTGGATGTGTTTACCGAGCCATCTAGTTTGCCACCTCAAAGGAGCGTGAAATTTGGCGTAGAGTTAGAGCCAAGGACGAGACCGATCACGTAGGCCCCATACCGTATGACGCCTGTCAAGTTATTAGAGCTGAAGAAGCAATTCGAGGAGTTGGTTGAGAAGGGCTTCATCAGCCCTAGCGTATTCCCGTGGGGAGCACCTGTCCTCTTCGTGCGGAAGGGAGGATCGTTGAGATTGTGCATTGACTATAACGAATTGAATAAGGTGAACATCAAGAACAAGTATCCTTTGCCCCACATCGATGACTTGTTAGATCAGCTTCAGGGAGCGACTATGTTCTCCAGGATCGACTTTCGCACGGGTTATCACCAGTTGAGGGTGAGAGAGGAGGATGTGTATAAGACGGCATTTCAAACTCGGTATGGCCACTACGAGTTTGTAGCGATGCCATTCAGGCTCATGAATGCTCCCACCGTCTTTATGGAGTTGATGAATGACATATTCATCGACTTCCTTGATTTGTTTGTTGTGGTCTTCATAGACGATCTCCTGGTGTACTCTAGTAGCAGAGAGGAGCATGCATGACATTTGAGGACTGTGTTGCAAGTTTTGCGAGATAGAGAACTGTATGCTAAGTTCTCTAAGTGCGAGTTTTGGATGTCAGAAGTCGCATTTCGGGGTATTGTTGTCTCCGCCGAAGGGATCAAGGTTGATCCGGCGAAGATCGAGTCCGTGGCAATATAGCATGTATTATAGTCTATATTTTGGGACTTGTTTGGACGTTTTATCTTCAATAATCTGCATGTCTGGATGTATATTATGTGATTATATTATTGTTTCATCTACCTTTACGAGAATCGAGGTCTACACCTACTTTCATTGTAAATGTAGGTAAAATGGCACATTTTGGACTAAAATGGAGCTAAGGATGATAAGGAGTCATTGGAGCTACATTTTGGAGCTCAAAGAAGAACTCAGGAAGCATGGAATTAATGAAAAAGGTTTACTTTGGACCAGATTTGAGAGATTTCATATTCAGTTGAGATTCACCTCGGTCAGCTACAGTGTCACCTCGACCGAGGTGATCTTGAGGAGCGTCCCGACCGAGGCGAACACCCTGCCGCCGTCGAGATCCATATTTTTGGCTGAGATCTTTTAATTATGGAAAGAAGAATCTTATATTTTTGGGCTGAATTTCTGGAAGAAAGATCTTATTTTTGGGAGATCTATTTTAGAGATTTGGATATATTTTATAGGAAATTATCTTTTTAAGATATTATTATCTTTGGAAGATAATTCTCCTATATAAAGGGTTGGATTTTCCACAAGTTCAACCATGTTTGGAGGCTAAGAATACCCAGCAATTAGAAGATTTTCTGGAAGATTTGAAGGAAGGATTGAAGGATTGAAGATCAATCAAGGAAGGATTCATAGTTTGGAGTTAGCTTTAGAGGGAGTTTGTAAGACTTTCTTAAGATTCCCTTTTGGTTTGTTGTCTTGTTTGATTTGTGATTTGAGGAATGCTGATTCGTTGTTATTTGATTCAGTTATTGATGCCTTTTTCTTAAAGTTTACTTGTTTGAATATTCATTCCTTTCCCATATATTTGATTATTGTTATCATGATGATGATTGGCTAAGCTTTTTATGCAATTCTAGGGTGATTGGCTGAAAGTTGTGGGAAAGACAATGATAGAATGATCTTAATCCCAACAGGACCCTGAAAGCTCGAGTCTTTAACCTTAACCCTAGAACACCTCGCTCAGTCGATGAATATCTCGGCCGGGGTGGAACTTGACTGAACGAGGTGACCTTTCCTGATCTAAAACTGAGAGTTAAGTGTTCTAGTTTGTCAAATCCTATTCTTATTACACCTTTCCTAGTTCAATGTAAGCCTAGGATGAGACTTACCCGGTGATTCCTTTGTTTTTTTTACCTAAGATCATAAGTGTAGGTAATAAAGGTTTATCCTTTATTGGGGTTTGAGTGTGCCTTCATCTCATCGTTGTGAGTTAGCCTGAGACTTACCCGGTAAAGGTTGATTCTATTCCCTTAGGTGGTGTGTTGGTTTGAGATTATACTTCCTTTCCTTAGTACCTTGAGACTTACCCGGTAATAGGAGCTTTGGTTTGGGATAGTGAGTAGTGAGACTTACCCGGTAATCCATTCCCACCTTAGAAACACCTTCCCTTTGCAAAACCTCAGCTTTGTCCGCGTTATCCTTTGAGATCTTGAGTCGGAACCACAACTAGATGCTTTAATCCCTAGAATTTGCATTTCCCCTTAATTGACTTTTACATCATCTTTGATTGCTTTAATTACTTTTGGTTAAGTGCAATATTTGACAACCTATTATGTGCTTTGTTTCACCTAAGTCCCTCAGATCGACCCTTGGAATTCTTGCTTTTTATTACAATTGACCCGTACACTACGGGTTTGCATCCTTGTTTAAGCATACTTCTTGGGTTATAAATTTAAAGCTAGCACACACTGTTTGGAGCAAACAAGCATGGAGGACACCGACGAACGTCAAGGAAGTACACAGCTTTCTTGGCTTAGCCGGATATTACCGACGATTTGTGGAGGGATTCTTTGTGATTGCTCGTCCACTTACCAGCCTGTTGAGGAAGAGTACCCGATTTGTATGGTCCGAGCCGTGTACTTAGACTTTTGAGGAGCTAAAGAGAAGCTTGACTTCCGCTCCCATCTTAACGCAACCGGAGGGCACAGAGGACTTCGTAGTCTACAGTAACGCATCCAAGCTAGGCTTGGGATGTGTTTTGATGCAGCGTGGCAGAGTGATTGCCTATGCGTCTAGACAGTTGAAGACGTATGAGGAGAACTACCCGACTCATGATCTAGAGTTGCAAATGGTAGTTCATGTATTGAAGGTCTGGAGACATTACTTGTATGGAATGAGATGCCAGATCTTGACAAATCATATGAATCTGAAGTATATTTTCACGCAGCGGGAATTGAATAACTGCCAATGTAGGTGGCTTGAGTTGATCAAGGACTTTGGCCTTGAGATACTATACCACCCAAGGAAGGTGAACGTTGTCGCCGATGCCCTTAGTAGGAAGACGCCTCGAGAGAAGGCGATTGCACGACTGACAGTTCAACCTCAGTTGCAGAGAGATATAACATGGCTAGAGATGGACATCTAGTTTCCTGATGAGGATGCCCAACTGTGTACTTTAGAGGTTCTACCTGATCTGTTGGGTGAGATCCAACAAAAACAGGACACCTACCCGATGTTGACGAGGATACGAGATAGGATGTCTCATGGTGAGGCCCCACAATTCTCCATAGGAGCAGATGGAGTAATAAGATTCCGCGACCGCGTCTGTGTACCCGCTGATGTGGATATGAGACAAAGGATATTACAAAAGGCTCACTCTACACCTTGCTTAGTGCACCCAGGTACGAGTAAGATGTATCAGGATGTGAGACGTTCATACTGGTGGGGAGGGCTGAAGTCCGATGTGGCCAGGTTTGTGGCTTAGTGTGCCACCTATTAGGAGGTCAAGATAGAGTATTGTAGACTAGGAGGAGAGCTCCACCCACTGACAGTACCGCAGTGGAAGTGGGAGGACATCTCCATGGACTTTGTGACAGGATTGAGGCCGAGCAAGAGTTTTGATGCTATTTGGGCCGTAGTTGACAAACTGACGAAGACACAACGATTTATTCCTATCAGGGAAACATGGCTAGTGAGTAGATTAGTTAAGGATTCACTACACATAGTGAGACTCCGTGGTGTGTCGAGGACGATCGTCTCAAATTGAGATGGACGATTTACCTCGAGGTTCTAGCAGCAAGTTCAGACTGCCTTGGGACGAGTTTGCACTTCACGACTGTGTTTTATCCTCAAACAGATGGTCAGTCAGAGAGGACCATTCAAACGCTGGACATGCTGCGAGCTTGTGTGTTGGATTGGGGACAAGGATGGTCAGATAACCTCCCATTGGTTGAGCTCTCATGCAATATCAACTAGCATGCATCAATTGGGATGGCCCCATATGAGGCAATGTATGGGCGGAGATGTTGTACGTCGTTATGTTGGGATAAGCCTAACATTGTTAATGGTATAACACTTGGCTGCACAGAGTTGTCAAAAGTCGTATGCAGACAAGAGGCGTTGGCCTCTAGAGTTCAGGGTTGGAACTCATGTCTGGCTGAAAGTTTCACCGACACGTGGCGTTAGACGGTTTGGCATAAAGGGAAAGTTAAGCCCCCGATATGTCGGTCCTTTTGAGATTTTGAGCAGAGTTGGGAGAGCAGCATACATGCTTGCTTTACCACCGAGGTTAGAGGGTGTTCACTCTGTGTTCCATGTGTCTCAGCTGAGGGAATACATACCAGATCCGAGACACATCGTCAGCTATGATACTTAGTGGTTAAGCCGGACCACACTTTTGTTGAGCACCCGATTGTAGTCCTAGAACGAGGTGTGAGATGTCTGCATTCGAAGGACATTCCTATGTTGAGGATACAACGGTCAAGATGAGAACCTGATGAGGCCACATAAGAGACAGAGAATAGTAACCAGTGAAACTATCAAGAGTTCTATGCCGAGATAGATGCACCTGTAGGATCAATGAGTAGATATTAGTGCTATTTTGGTGAGTGATATGATTATGTGCTTTGATGTGTTTTTGTGCTAGCTGTGATGTATGAATACGATCTTATTAGATCTTGTTTGCTAGCGGGAGTTGTGTTTATAGATGGAGATGGTTCTTCCTCCATGCTATTGAGTTGTGATTAGGGTTTAGCTAGAGATGGTTATTCCTCCATGCTTTTGTTTATGGATATAGTTTGAGTGGAGATGGTTTTCCTCCATGTCCCGCGTTATGGGTACGGTTTGGCTGAAGATGGTTTTCCTCCATGCCTTGTGATGTGGTTATAGGTTGGCTAGAGATGGTTTTCCTCTATGCCTTTGGATAGCGTTATGATCTTGTTGCTGGAGTTGGTGATTCCTCCATCCTGCGTTTTGAGGTTATAGAGTGTTATAGGTTGATATCTTTGAACGGATATGTGATACCTCCGATAGAGAGTGTTTATACCTCGGCGTATGAGTCCGAGAGGATTTGCAGATTGTTCAAGTTTCGGGATGAAACTTTTTCTTAAGGGGTGTGTGATGTAATAGCTAGGTTTCTGAATTCTAACTAATGTTGATTAACTTAATAATTGATAGTATTTGACACATAACTTGTGAAGATTGCGTAAGTGATGATTATAAGTCCCACCGTTATGTTCCTAGCGTAATTTTGGACTTATGGAGAATTTTTCTTTTTTCCCCGGGTAATTATTTTTACCCTCCGGTGTTATTTGGAGCATTTGAGAGCTTCAATTAATAAAAATGCAGTTGAAAAAAAAATGATCAGGCCATCGGACATGGCCTAGATATGAAATAACATGGAAAGGCAAAACGACCAAAATAGTCGCTATTTCGTTTTTAAGTGGCTAAGAAAGACAACTTAGGAATACGCGTTTTGTGAGGAAGTTGTGGAATAACTATTCCTACAATATATCCGATTTATTATTCCAATTTCGAGAAGTTTGGAGAAGGGGCTCAACCCACCTTTGGATCGGTTAAAGGATAATTATCGACTTCGCTAAAGGATAATTATCGTCTTCGCTATAAATAGGGGAAAATCGTTTATTAATTCATTTCCTTTCACATTTCCTCGTAAAAGCTCTAATTTCTTTCAACCTTCAAACTCAGATCTACTCTCCGTTTCTAATCCATTTCAATTCCGTTTGAGTTTCTGGATTCCTCTCTTCATACTCTTAATATAGGTACCGAGTTTCTGCATTTCCGAGCATATGAAGATCTGTACGAGCATATATGTCACCAGGACGGTTCTGTCGCTCAGATTCCGGTGAATTTGATGTTGTCGATGCGTAGCCTGCGTGGTTGTGATTCCTAATCTTCTTTCAGAACGTCAATCGGGTTAGTAACGAATAAGTTATGAATTTATTCGTTTTTCGTACTGCAATTTGGCCTAAATTGACCTAAGGCTTGTCAAAATGGATAATTAGAAATTCCATTATGGTTGCTATATTATTTTGGTGTTTATGGGTTGTGTGTTTGATCAAATCTGATGACAGGTGGGTTTAGAAATTGTCTGCGGGCAAAACGTTATTCTAGCGAAATTTAATTAATTAATTCAAGGTTAATTGTTTAAATTAGAATTAGAATTGAGATTGAGGAATGTTGATTAGATGCTACCTTGAGATTTGAGGAATTGTGAGTTATGTTGAGATATTGAGGTTTAGTTGGTTGTTAGGCTTATACGTTGATTATGATCCTTATGGATCCCTTGAGTCTAGGTGTGACCCCTTTGATTGATAGGAGATTTGATATCTCTTTTATGCCTTGTTATTAGGCATTACTATCCTCCGAATCAGAGTTGATCGTGGTTGAGGTTATCTTGAGGTTGAGGTAAGTCCGTAGGACTTACTTAGCTACCATCCCTATATTGGATATATGCATGAGTGGTGTTTGTTTTATACTTGATAGCATACGATATTGATTATTACCGACCTATGGTTTATTAGATAGCACCCTTGCAGTGGATGTGATAACGTTTCCCTCTCATCCTGTAAGGAGTTTGGGAGGTTCTCTGTGGTCAGGCCAATACTGGTATACGGGATGGACACTTCACCACTCCCTTAGGGTACACGGAAAGTGTGCCGATACTACTCCAGATGGATATGGTAGCCAAAGGCGAGGATGATATATTCCTTGTGTCACATATTTTCATATATATATATATATATATATATATATATATATATATACATATACATATACCTTGAGTGCATGACGTTATAAAGATAATTAAACGGGTAAATGTGTGATATCATGATTATGTGTTTATGATTCCATGATCTGTGTTTGTGCTTATGCATTATCTTATATATGAATGGATAGCTAACGGTTTATACCGTGTTGTAGATGATCTGTAGGTTCGGAGGGCTACAGAGTGAGCCAGATGGGTGATCCACTGAGGGCTTCCGTACACTAGGATGATGCGGGGGACTATGGGATATTTTGTATATGTATGGATTGATGTTTTGTACTCAGCGGTGCTTTTTTAAACCTTTGTTGTATATGTTTATACAATTTGATGTTTTGGTTTTAATTTTTTTGTGCCTTGTTGTAATATCCAGTGAACTTGTTGTCAAGGTAGGATCAGGATCCACTGTGAGATCCTAGCCCAGTGACGCTTCGAGTACCGCGGATTCGGGGTGTTACAACTTGTCCCCAAGCAAGGTTCAAATATAGAATACTAAGATGTATGAAATATGAATGCAAAGACAAGGAAAAACACAATATTTTTGGTTTCGTGCTTCTTTTCAAGGATCACTCTCTACACTATTTCATAGCTTCCGAAGACTGTTATGTGAGCAAAAAGACTTATGTCTTGAAAAGAATCATCATACCTTGCAGAGGTTTCAAAACAAGCATCATAACTTGAAGCAAATCAACATCAATCATGGAAAATCTAATTTAAACCACAAAGCCAAACAACATACTCAAAGATCTTAAGGTCTTTCAAATGAAGGCCAAGAAACGTGTTAGGGTGGGATATGTATAGGGTATGTGGTGCAAAATCCAGGAAAAAGGATAGTAACATCACAATTGTATTAAGCAAACTCAACACCCACCAATAAGCTCTTTTTCTCTTCTTTTCAACATTTTTCTTTTACTTTACTTTCACTTGAGAACATGGAGAAAGGTGCACAATAACCGAAGCCTAGAAAATTAGCTAATCTCAATTTCTCGAGATGCTTCAAACCGTGATGCACATACCATGACTCGTTAGGAATATTGCTCAATCCGACTTTGGTAAGACACAAGCACCCGGCTATGTCAATGGTGCCGAGTTACTCATCAACATGATTGACTTCCCCAAACCTATTTTCTAACACACTTCATCACTTTCAACTTCAAACTTCACAACTTTCAGTAACTTGCATCCTAATTCCCAGATAGGTATAATAGGAGGCAAAACATATACATGAGGAGTTAAAAAGTGTGATCAAGAAGAAGAAATATAAACGAAGCGCCTTAATCATGCCAATCAGAAGTGCAAGAACTTATGAAACGGTTTCAACCTTCAATTCTCAACACGATTTAGATAAAATTCCAAATTATTAAACTCGCAAGAAATTCCAACAAAACATTCAAATCCTTCACAATCCACAATTTAATTTAAACACATAAAAATCCTCAAAATTCATTCCACAAGTAATATCATCATCTAGGTCTTTTCCAATTCTAGAAGCACAAACTTTTTGAAAATTTTCAATTTTTCTGATTTTTCAAAGCCATATAATGCAAGACAATATCAAAACATGTGACAAGAAAATGAAAATGAAAAGTACGATGGGCATACAATCAAAGCAAAGTATCATAGTAGTTATTACAAACCAAGTCTCACAATCACCCCATACTTGAATTACACATTGTCCCTAAATGTGCTTCGGTTTTCTGATTCTCCGCGTCATTTGTGCTCCGAATCTTCAAGAGAATGCAAATTGCATGAAATAAGGAGGAAGAATCTTGCGGAACGATGAAGAAACGCAGAATTGGGCACCGGGGAAGAATTTTCACTGTTTTCGGCGGTTGGGGCGTGGATTTGGGGAAATTGTGTGTGCAACAAAATATGAAGTGTCACTTTTATAGCCTCGCAAAAATTCAGAAAATCTCAGCCCAGATTTCAACCGTGGTTTCTGGCCCGAGCGTGGTTTCTTTAATTTTTGCTCTCGACATGGTTTTCCACGGGTTTAATTAATGAATCTCGCCCGTGGAAGTTCCTTTTTTCCCGTGGAAGTCCCTATTCCGTCCATAATTGCCAACTTGACTTTGCTTTTGTATTTTTAAATCTTTTTGGAGATTTCCTAGTTCCTGCCATCCAAAGACACAAGAAAACCGGGAACGAACCAACGAAAAGACAAAACAAAAATACTCTACTCTAATCAATGAAAAGGGGAAAGAAAACATTACCTTGGGTCGCCTCCCAAGAAGCTCTTTGTTCAACGTCCGTAGCTAGACCAATTTTTTTGTTCCTCATATGAGAAGGATAGGTGCAATCCCCTTAATTTGAATCTCCGGTGTGTACTTCTTAAGGCGGTGGCCATTGACCTTGAAGGTTCCGCATTGTTCACCCCATACTTCAAGTGCACTATGGGGACAAACATGTTTAACTAAAAAAAGGTCTTGTCCGACAGGATTTCAACTTACCGAGAAATAGCGAAGTCAGGAATTGAAGAGAAGGACAATATCTTCTTCTTTCAAATCCTTTGGAACTATGTGCTTGCCATGCCACTTCTTCGTCCTTTCCTTGTAAATCTACGCATTCTCATATGCATTCAAGAGGATTTCCTCTAACTCATTAATGTCTAGAAGACGTTTCTCTCCAGCCTGTTTGATATCAAAGTTGAGCCACTTCACCCCCAATAAGCCATGTGCTCCAACTCAACTAGGAGATGACAAGACTTCCCATACACAAAAATGTATGGTGTAGTGCAAATGGGAGTCTTGAAAGCTGTCATGTACACCCGAAGTGCATCATCCAGCTTGAGGGACCAATCCTTCCTTGTTCTAGAGACAGTTTTCTCTAGAATGACCTTTATTTCCATATTTGAGGTCTCCGCTTGCGCGCTTGTTTGAGGATGGTAGGGAGTTGCAATATTGTGGGTTACCCCATACTTGGCTAATAGAGTTTCAAATTTATGGGTTGCGAAGTGCGTTCCTCCGTCACTTGTAACACCCCAAATCCGCGAGACTTGGGGCGCTACTAGGTTAGGATCTCACAATTGATCCTGACCCTAGCCTGACAACAAGCTCACTGGATCTTACAACAAGGCACAGATAGATTAAAACAAAATACATAAAACTGTATTAAATATATACATCAAAAGGTTTACAAAAGACATCCGAGTACAAAACGGAAACACCATACACAAATGTATACAAAAGATTCCATAACCTTCACACAACCTAGTGTACGGAATCCCTCAGCTGATCACCCATTTGGCTCACTCTGTAGTCTTCCTATCTTGCAGAAGATCTACAACACGGTATAAACTGTTAGCTAACATATCATAGATACGAATGAAGCTGTAACACATATATCACATCATCATATCATATCATGCAATGTCAAACACACAACCCTTTATTATCGTTAATTAAGTTATACCATTACTGAAGAACCGATAGGTGATATAAATAATATAGATAATATTCTAGAAGGGGGGGGGGGG